>OZ059834.1:0-638162 GCA_964057195.1 Orthosia cruda
GCCGGCCAATAAGGCGGCCTCCGCTCGCTGCCGCGCCGCCTACCCCAAACGCCAAGATGGGGGTCGTTGCTGGTCGCGTGGGCTCCGGAATTCCAGAAGCTGGCGAGACTCCCTTCCTGGTGGCTACCTGTTTTCAGGCAACACCTCCCTCTCCACATCCACCTAGCCTACCTACCCAACCTATCTTAAACTACCTACCCAAACAAACCTATAACCCAACCTAACGTATCCCCGTCGCATCTGATCGTCCTCGCTAATCAGAGGAACACCCAGAGCGACATCCCCCCCCTGTCAGGTATTCGCCACCGCCAACAAGAACCCACGAATGGGAAGTTATTGACGGTGCCCGGGGCGCACCAGCCCAGCGGGTTGCCCTTCCCCCCGGACGTATTCCGAAAGGGACCAGCAACCAACTAGGCCAACGTGGAGGTTACCTGACCCGCACCCCACCTAACCTAACCTAACCTAACCTAACCTAACCTAACCTAACCTACCTAACCTAACCTAACCTACTAACCTAACCTAACCTAACCTAACCTTTTTTTTTTTTTTTGATCCGCTGGGAAAAATGCATTACGCATACCGCCCATTGGGGAATGGACGGCTATGTGGGACTCCCCGGCAAGCCCGGTATACCCACTAAAATAACCCAGCGGCACTCCCGCATCGTCTGTGTGGAGGGGGACTGGGAAACTGGCACAGCCTTTACGTCCAGTCCTCCGCCGACGACCGCCCGCCTGTACGGCAGGCCCTTCACGCCCCTCCCTTAGTGGAGGGGCCCGGGAACGACCGCGAGTGCTCGGCCGTTCCCGCCCGCGGGTGGTGACTGTGCAATGCAGACGAGAGGCGCCCCGCGCCTGTCGTCCGCTAGTCACCACCAGGAGGTGGGAGGAGACGGTCGTACACCGCTTCTCCCCACCCCTTCTCCGCCTGCGGAGCGGCGCAGCGAGAGGGTCATCCTCCCGCGCCCGCTCCGCCGCCTCCTTTTGCGACATTACATCCTCGCAAAAGGAGGCGACCGCCGCCCAGGCCTCCTCGCTCCCCAGCATGGAGTTTATCACGCCGGGGAGCGAGAGGTCCTGCCCGACAACTCCTGTCCAGGCACGGCGCAGCTCAGCCCAGGCTGGGCACACCTCGAGGGTGTGGCTGCGCCGTGTCCTCCACCGCGCCGCAGTCGTGGCACGCCGGGGTTTCCTCCCTCCGGATCCGGTGCAGGTGCGTTCCGAAACATCCATGTCCGGACAACACCTGCACTAGACGGAACGAGAGGAAACCATGTCTGCGCTCGAGCCAGCCCTGCAGGACTGGACCGAGCGCATCCAGCGTCCGGCGGCCAAAGGTGGCGGAGGCGAGGTCCTCCGTCCAATGGAGGACGATGGCATCCCTCGCCTCCCGCCGCACGGCCTGCCGCTCCTCCGCGACGGGGCGCTCGCCTAGCGCCCTTCGCCGAGCCGTCCACTCGTACACTCTGGCGAGCACCCAGGCCTCCAACTCCCAGGGAGGGGTGCCCGCCAGAGCGCACGCCGCCGCGAAGCCCACCGAGCGGTAGGCCCTCGCCACCCGCTGTGCATGGCCCTTTGGGGCCTGCGGATGGCGGTCGCGTTCTCCCTCCTGTGGAGGAGTCTGCCCAGATGGGGGCTCCGTACAGGGCCATACTCTTGAGGATGCCGGCATAGAGTCGCCGGCATCGCTCCTTGGGCCCCCCAGATTCGGGAGGAGCCACGATAGGGCATCGGCGGCCTTCAGCAGGCGCGTCGACAGCCCGCTAAAGTGCGGGCCGAAGCGCCACCTGCTGTCCAGCACTAGGCCCAGATACTTCATCTGGCCTTCACCTCTATCCTGACGCCCTCCACGGACTATGTGGGCGTCAGGTGGGTAGCGCTGCCGAGGCCCGTGGAAGAAAACGGCCTCGGTTCTTGTGCAGCGCCACCCTCAATCCCAGCCGGCGGGATCCTACCTGCCACTAAGGATCCGCCAGCTGAGGCCAGACAGGCCGCCGCCCTAAAGTCCCTCCCCCGGGCACCGAGCAGAGTGTCATCGCGTAACAGATGACGCTCGTCCCCGGAGGAGGGTGCCCCGCAGGAGCCAGTCGAAACCGATGTTCCACAGGGGGGGCCTAGAACCGACCCCTGTGGAACACCACACTCCGCGCCGTACCTCCTGATCCTGGCCGTCTTGTCTACCAGGAGGACCTCTCGGTCCTCCAGGTAGCTGGCCAGGATCGCCCTCAGATATTGGGGCACTCCGTGGAATCGGAGTGCCTCCAATATGGTCGAGTGGGGGACGGAGTTGAAGGCGTTTGCAATGTCGAACGACACCGCCAACACTCCGTCCCCAGACTCGACCGCCTCCTGCACCTGGCCCTTCAGCAGGGCCAGGGCGTCGACCGTCGAACGCCCATTTCGAAAGCCGAACTGGGCGTCCGACAGGTCAGGTCCCACCCCCCGCAGGTGGCTGTTCAGCCGGTCCGCGACTATCCCCTCGAACATTTTACCGACCTCATCCAAAAGTACGAGGGGCCGGTATGCCGAGGGGAGTCCACGGGCGTCCCTCTTTACGGAGGAGGCACAGCTGCCCCTCCCGCCACAGTTTCGGGAACCTCCCAGCCGCAAAGCACGCGCTGAAGAGGTCCCGAACCTGTCCTGCATCTGAGAGGCAGCCTATCGGCCGCCACCCGTGCAGGGACGCCGTCCGGCCCGGGGGCCGTCTTCTTCGCGCGGAGGCGAAGTATCCCGTCGCGGATCTCGTCCTCCGTCACCGGCGGGATCTCCGCCTCCGGCGGAGCCGCTTCCTGCGGGGGGTCCCTTGCTGGTGGGGTGAAGTCGGTCCTGGCGCGGAAACAGGGCCCGAACCACCCCATCCAGCAATGCCGGCTCGAGGGTCTCCGACAGGGGGGACCGTAGGCCGCAGCTGGCTCCGCGCCAGCTTGTACGGTCTCCCGTACGGATCCCTGTCGAGACCCTCCAACATCTCGGCCCGAGCCGAGTCTTTGGCGGCGCACATTGCCGTCTTGAGGACCGCCTTTGCCTCTAGGTAAGAGGCGTAGAGGCGGTCTCCCGGCCTGAGAGCGGCTCGTGCGCCGCCGGCTCCGCGTGTAGGCCCTCCTGGCCTCCACGCAGGCCGCCCGGAGTCCCGCTATCTCCTCCGTCCACCAGTAGACGGCGCGACGGGGAGGCGGCCGGCGAGACCGAGGCATGCTCGAGTTGCACACCTCGGTCAGGGACCCTCGGAGCTGGACCGCCGCGGCGTCAACGTCCGGGGCTGCCTGCACAGGGGGCGAGGCCAGTCCTGGAGGAACGCCGCCTCCTGGGCTGCCTCTCGATCCAGGCGGGTGAGAGCCCACCGCGGGAAGGGAGATTGGCCCGAGCGGGCCGTTCCCCCCGCGGGCCCTGGGTGGAGATGTCGAACCGCACGTAACGGTGGTCCGACATGGTCTCCACCATCTCCACCCGCCAGTTCACGACGCGGGCGGCTAGCACGGGGGTGCGAACGATACGTCCACCACTGATCCTCCCCGCTGCCGCACACACGTGTGAACATCCCCCTGTTCAGGAGGGACACACCGCACGAAGCCGCCCAAAATTCGGCGGCGCGTCCCCGACGTTGCACGAGGCTGCCGGGTTGCCCAAGCCGCTGACTTGGCGTTCAGGTCGCCCAACACGGCGACCTGGCGTGGCGCCGCCCTCCCGACGACTGCCGTTAGGACTTCGAGAAAATCCTCGAAGTCCCTTAGAGGGCGGTTTGGGGAGAAATAGACCCCGACCAGGGCTATTTCTCCCCACGCGGCGGCCACGTATCCCGGTCCCCTCTCTAAAAGCGAGAGGGAGGGGAGTCCGTGGCAGGCCGCGACACCAATGCCACCGAGCCGTCCCGATCGCCCAGCCAACGGCCAGGTATCGAGTACGGCTCGGCGACCACCGCCAGGTCCACCAACCACTCGGCCATGTCTGCATAAGCAGGTCCTGGGCCGGCTCGGCAGTGGTTGGTGTTCGCCTGGAGGATGCGATGTTCGACTCTAGACATTATTTAGTCGGACATCGCACCCCCCACCTCAGCCAGGCCAGCGGCTGCCGTGGTCCCAGACTCTGGACGGCGGCGGTGGCAGCGGCAGCCGGATCGTTGCCTGCTTCGCTTTGCCCCTCTTGGGGGGAGGACTGCAGTTCCTCCCCTTCGTTACGTGGCCCGCCGGGCGGCCACTGGCGGCACACACCGCGCAGTGCGGCGTGGCGGCCTTGCAGGAGGCGGCTTTATGGCCCTCCTTGCCGCAGCGGTAGCATGTGTCCGTCCTGTCGACGCTGGACGGACACAGAGCCCGGGTGTGCCCGATGCCGAAGCACCTGAAGCACCGTAATGGCTGAGCCTCAAGTGCCCGGACTACACCCGAGCTGAAGCCCACGGCCAGCCGTCCCTTGGCGAGGACGGCTTTGGCAGCGGCGACTGGGCACTCCAGGCGGATGCTGCCCATGCCGCCGCGGCCGGGCCTGATGCCCCGGCCTTGCACCGCTGCGACGCTGCAGCCCCCTATGGCCGCGACCGCCGCCACCACCTCCTCTTTGGTGACCGTATCGTCAAGATCGGTCACCTCCAAGGCCGCCGACTTTACTGGCCTCGCCACCTTGGCCACGTCCGCAATGACCTCTTTAAGTTTGGCCGCAAAGAGGTCCGCGTTTTTGCCACCCTCCGCCCCTGGGAACTCAAAAATCCGAGCCCCAGCCTGCGTCCGGCGACAAGACACCTTGCCGATCCCCAATTGGGCGGGATCGGCATTGGCACGCGCCCGCAACAATACGGACGCGTATGCTAACCTAACCTTTTTTTTTTTTTTTTTTTTTTTTTTTTTTTTTTTTTTGATCACGCTGGGAAAAAATGCATTACGCATACCCACCCATTGGGGGAATGGGGGGGCTATGTGGGACTCCCCGGGCCCCCCAGCCCGGTATACCCACTAAAATAACCCAGCGGCACTCCCGCATCGTCTGAATGGAGGAGGACTGGGAATCCGGCAGAGCCTTTACGTCCAGTCCTCCGCCGACGACCGCCCGCCTTTAAGGGCAGGCCCTTCACGCCCCTCGCTCAGTGGAGGGGCCCGGGAACGACCGCGAGTGCTCGGCCATTCCCGCCCGCAAGGGTGGTGACTAGTGCAATGCAGGCTAAGGCGGCCCCCACGCCCGTCGCCCGCTAGTCACCACCAGGAGGTGGGAGGAAACGATCGTACGACCGCCCCCTTCCACCCCCTCACCGCCACCCCCTTTTGCGACATGGCGTCCTCGCAAAAGGGGGACAACCGCCGCCCAGGACCCCCCACCCCCCAGCATGGAATTCACCACACCGGGAAGCGAGAGGTCCCGCCCGACATCTCCTCAGGGCACGGCGCAGCTACGCCCCCGCTGGGCACACCTAGACGGTGTGCTGCGCCGTACCCTCCACCGCGCTGGACCTTACGGTCCCCACCGTTGCGGCATCTGGCCCGCTAAGGTCAGATGCCGCCCTCCGCGTCTGCGGCGGCGCGTCGAGACCGACGCTCCACCGCCTCCTCCTTCCATCGACTTGTCCCTGCCGACCATCCCACGCCAAAGGAGGGCCGGCAACGACAAGTCAACACCACCTCGTGGGCCCACTTCCCGCCCCCGGGCGTCGGCCGCCCCCACCCGCAAGAGAGAGAGCCGGGCGCAGAGCCAGGTGCAGAGCGGGCTAAGCCGGATGCAGGTCCGGGCAAAGCAGGGTGCAGAGCTGGTCAGTGCAGGGTGCAGAGCTGGTCAGTGCACTCGGGGAGCTCAAACCGCACGAGCGCCGAGTGCAAAGCCAGGTGCAGAGCGGGCAAAGCCAGGTGCAGAGCGGGCAGAGCCCGGTTGCAGAGCCGGGCAGAGCAGGGTGCAGAGCTGGTCAATGCACCCGGGAGACCCCCCCGCAGGAGTGGGCGGCCCGCCCAGAGGCCCGGAAGTGAGCCCCACCGCAAACCTACCTAACCTACCCAAAACCTACCTACCCAACCTAGCCCCACCCCTATGTCGCGTCTGGAGTGTCCCCTGCTAATCAGGGGAACACCCAGAGCGACATCCCCCCCCTGTCAGGTATTCGCCACCGCCAACAAGAACCCACGAATGGGAAGTTATTGACGGTGCCCGGGGTGCACCAGCCCAGCGGGTTGCTCTTCCCCCCGGACGTATCCGAAAGAGACCAGCAACCAACTAGGCCAACGTGGAGGTTACCTGACCCGCACCCCATGCTAACCTAACCTAACCTAACCTAACCTAACCTAACCTAACCTAACCTAACCTAACCTAACCTAACCTTTTTTTTTTTTTTTTTTTTGATCACCCAGGTAAAATTCCTCACGAATACGCAGTGGGCCGGGGGAACCACTGCGTTATGTGGGGTTTGCACCCACTAAAAACCTGGAGCATTCCTTCATTCGCCTACGGGGCTGCGGGACCCACAAGGCTTGCAACCGCATGCCCCGCTGGCGTCGCTCCGCAACGGAGCCCTTCTTTTCGGGACGGGGCAGAGTCCCAGAATGTTTAGGACCCTGCCCCGTCACATTCCACCTCCAACTGTTTCTCTCCTCCTAGCACCGAGGCGCCCAGGAATGCCAGGGCGTCTCGGCGTCTGGTGCGCGGGACCTTTGTGTGGACGGAGGATCCCCCGATCCTCCGCCCACGGTCCCAGACCTTAGTGCAGCATTCGGCCTGCAAAGGCTTGACGCCGCCTTCCGCGTCTGCGGCGGCGCATCGGGGCCGAGTCGACGTCGTCTTCCCGGCCCCGCTCCGCCGCCTCCTTCTGCGACATCACCTCGTCGCTGAATGTCGCGACCGCCTGCCAAGACCTGTCGCTGTCGACCATCTCTCTGAGAAGGGCCGAGAGCGACAGGTCATTTCCGACTGTCGCGGACAGGGCGGCGCGAGGGACCTCCCAAGCTGGGCACTCCTCGCGCGTATGCTGCGCCGTGTCCGCGACTCCCGCCACACAGTGGTGGCACACGTCCGAGGGCTCCCTTCCTGCCACCTGGTGCAGGTATCTGCCAAAACAACCATGGCCGGTGATCATCTGCGTCAGGTGGAAGGAGAGAGCCCCGTGCCGCCGCTCGAGCCACTCGCGGAGAATGGGCCGAACGGCGGCCGCCACATCTCGACTCACAACCGAATCCTCAAGGCGCACCGCCCACCTCCGCAGGAGAGTGTCACGCGCCTCCTCCCTCCAGCGACGAATCTCCCGCGGATGGGGACGACCACCACTCGCAATCGCCTCCTTCGTTCGCCAGTACGCCGCAGCGAGTACCTCGGCGTCGAGGTCCCACGGCGGCGTACCGGCGAGCACACACGCGCCGACGCACGACACGGTGCGGTACGCCCGGGCCACCCTGAGCGCCATGGCGCGCTGCGGTCTGCGCAGCACTGCCAGGTTTATGTTTGTCATGGCAACCTAACCTAACCTAACCTAACCTTTTTTTTTTTTTTTTTGATCACCCAGGTAAAATTCCTCACGAATACGCAGTGGGCCGGGGGAACCACTGCGTTATGTGGGGTTTGCACCCACTAAAAACCTGGAGCATTCCTTCATTCGCCTACGGGGCTGCGGGACCCACAAGGCTTGCAACCGCATGCCCCGCTGGCGTCGCTCCGCAACGGAGCCCTTCTTTTCGGGACGGGGCAGAGTCCCAGAATGTTTAGGACCCTGCCCCGTCACATTCCACCTCCAACTGTTTCTCTCCTCCTAGCACCGAGGCGCCCAGGAATGCCAGGGCGTCTCGGCGTCTGGTGCGCGGGACCTTTGTGTGGACGGAGGATCCCCCGATCCTCCGCCCACGGTCCCAGACCTTAGTGCAGCATTCGGCCTGCAAAGGCTTGACGCCGCCTTCCGCGTCTGCGGCGGCGCATCGGGGCCGAGTCGACGTCGTCTTCCCGGCCCCGCTCCGCCGCCTCCTTCTGCGACATCACCTCGTCGCTGAATGTCGCGACCGCCTGCCAAGACCTGTCGCTGTCGACCATCTCTCTGAGAAGGGCCGAGAGCGACAGGTCATTTCCGACTGTCGCGGACAGGGCGGCGCGAGGGACCTCCCAAGCTGGGCACTCCTCGCGCGTATGCTGCGCCGTGTCCGCGACTCCCGCCACACAGTGGTGGCACACGTCCGAGGGCTCCCTTCCTGCCACCTGGTGCAGGTATCTGCCAAAACAACCATGGCCGGTGATCATCTGCGTCAGGTGGAAGGAGAGAGCCCCGTGCCGCCGCTCGAGCCACTCGCGGAGAATGGGCCGAACGGCGGCCGCCACATCTCGACTCACAACCGAATCCTCAAGGCGCACCGCCCACCTCCGCAGGAGAGTGTCACGCGCCTCCTCCCTCCAGCGACGAATCTCCCGCGGATGGGGACGACCACCACTCGCAATCGCCTCCTTCGTTCGCCAGTACGCCGCAGCGAGTACCTCGGCGTCGAGGTCCCACGGCGGCGTACCGGCGAGCACACACGCGCCGACGCACGACACGGTGCGGTACGCCCGGGCCACCCTGAGCGCCATGGCGCGCTGCGGTCTGCGCAGCACTGCCAGGTTTATGTTTGTCATGGCTCCTGCCCATATTGGCGCCCCGTAGAGCGCCATGGAGCGCACCACACCGGTGTAGAGACGTCGGCAGGCTCCACTTGGCCCCCCAACGTTGGGGAGGATCCGCCCCAAGGCCCCGGCGGTGGCCAACAACTTTGGGGCCAACCGCCGGAAGTGCTCTTCGAACTTCCATCGGCCGTCGAGCACGAGCCCCAGATACTTCATGGTAGTACCGACGGCGATGGAAGTTCCTCCGACAATAATCGAGGCTCCCGGCGGCGGCGCATTTCGGGGCCCGTGAAAGAGTAGGGCCTCCGACTTTTCCAGGGCCACCTCGAGCCCCAGGGCGCGGATCCTCCCCACTACCTGTGCCACACCCGCAGTGGCGAGGCGGGCTGCCTCCCTGTAGGTGCTGCCGCGGGCCAGCACGAGGGTATCGTCGGCGTAACACAACACACCGATCCCCCGCAAGGTGGCCCCGCGCAGCACCCAGTCGTAACCGATGTTCCACAGGGGTGGTCCAAGGACAGACCCCTGTGGAACACCGCACGTCATTGCCCGCCTACCTTCGCCGGCCCTCGTCGGGAACACGACGGCTCTGCCGGCAAAGTACTCGGCGATGACCCGCTGGAGGTACTGCGGCACCCCATGGTACCGCAGCGCCGCCCTGACCGTGTCCCAGGGCAGCGTGTTGAACGCGTTGCGGATGTCCAATGACACCGCAAGCAACACGCCCCCCCGGGAGACCTCCTCCTCGGCGAGATCCCTCACCCGCGCAACGGCATCCAGGGTCGACCGACCCCGGCGAAAACCGAACTGCGCGTCGTCCAGATCCGGATCCATGCACTCGGCCAGGCGAGCAGCGAGCACTCGCTCGAAAAGCTTGCTCACCTCGCCGAGCAGCACGATCGGACGGTAGGACGACGGCAGTCCGGCCGGGCGGCCGACTTTCGGCAGTAAAACAAGTTTGCCCGTCTTCCAGGGTCGGGGGAATCGACCCTGCGCCAAACAAGCGGTGAAGAGGGACCTCACCCTCTCTCCTATCTCCTCCAGCGCGACCGCCAGGGCCGCCCCCGGAACGCCGTCCGGGCCTGGGGCGGTCCTCTTCATTTTAAGCCTCGAGACGGCCGCCCCGAACTCCGCCTCCGATACCGGCGGTGCGGGGACGTCTTCCCGGGCAGGTCGCGCATCATTGGGTCGGGCCATCGCCGGAGGCACCCACTCGTCTCTCTGCGGGAAGAGGGCGTCCACCACCTCTCCCAGCAGACCCTCGTCCACGCTGGACGTGACTGGGGGGGCCCAGGGCCGCAGCTTTTTGCGGACCGCCTTGTACGGCCTGCCCCACGGGTCTCCGTCAAGGGTCCGCAGCCACTCCTCCCACGCCGCCTCCTTGGCCCGCGCGATTGCCACTTGGAACGACTCGCGCAGAGCCCTGTAAGCGGCGTAGGAGGCGGCCTCCTCCTGGGCGTCCCGGGTCCGCCCACGCCTGCACCGAGTGTATTGGCGGCGAGCCCTACCGCACTCGATTCGCATACGGCGAAGCTCGTCGCTCCACCAATACACCCGATGCCGAGGAGGGAGGGGTCTCGCCCTGGGCATCGCCGCGTCGCAGATGCGGCCCAGCGAGGCCCCTAGGCGCCCCGCCTCCTCGTCCACGTCCTGGCTTATGTCGGACCCGGACACCCAGTCCTCGATAACTGCGGCCTCTCTAGCGACCTCTTTGTCGAGCCGCCCCAGCACCCAGCGCGGACCGCCCCCCCCAACAGGGGGTCGGGTCGGGCCCCGCGGGCCGGTGGGGAGCGCGGAGACATCGAATCGGATGTAACGGTGGTCCGACAGTGTCTCCACGCCCACCACCACCCTCCAATCCCGGACACGGCGCGCCAGGGCGGTCGATGCCAGTGTAATGTCGACTATCGACCCGCCCTGTTGCCGCACGCACGTGTCCTCCGACCCCGTGTTGAGGACGGCCAGGCCCATGGCGACCGCCCACTCCTCCAGGCACTCACCCCGCGCATCCGTCACCGAGGATCCCCACGCCGCAGATTTGGCGTTGAAATCCCCGGCGACTAGCACGGGGCTAGGGGCGGACTGCCCAACCAAAGACCCCACCTCAACGAGCATCTGCTCAAAGTCGGCGAGGCCCCGGTTGGGAGAACAGTACACCCCTATTACTATGACGTCGCCCACGGCTGCCAGTACGTGCCCCCCACCCCTCGACACACGTTCGATGGGCGGGGCGCCAGCGGCAGCCGGGGCGGCGATGGCCACCAAGCCGTCCCGGTCCCCGACCCAGTCATCCCGGGCGGGGACAAAGTAGGGCTCGGCGACCACCGCTATTTGTATTCCCCACTCTGCCAGGCTCTGGGACAATAGATCCTGGGCCCTGGCAGAGTGGTTAATATTTGCCTGCAATATTGCTAAACTAGGCATTTATGGGGCGGTTTCCATGGGCCCCTCCTCTATAGTTGCCGGGATAGGGGCGGACTCGCCGCTGCCCCCCTCAGCACTGGTCGCTTTCCTTTTTGTGGTTTTTGGGGCTTTGCCCACGCAGCCCACTCCGCCGAGAGGGTGCCCCGCCGGCTTGCCCGCTGCCGCACAGGTGGCGCAGTTGGGCTCGGCCCGGCACTCTCGCGCCCGGTGGCCCGGCTTTCCGCAGCGAAAGCAGAGGCCGCTGCGGTCCACCTCCGAAACACACCTGCTGGCGACGTGGCCCAGGTTGAGGCACCTGAAGCACCGAAGGGGCCTCGCCTCCAGCAGGGTGACCCTGGCCGTTATCCATCCAACTTTAAGCCTTTTTGCGCCGACCACCGTCTTGGCGGCGGCCACCGGGCAGCCGAGCCACATCGTTGCACGTTCGCCGATCACCCCGGGTCTTATGTCATCGGCGTGGCACCCTCCCTGTGCTGCAAAAGCCGCCACCACCTCTGCGGCGGTGACGGAATCGTCCAAGCCTGATACAAGGACGTCCACCCTTTTTGTGGGGCGGGAGACCCTGACCGCGTCTGCACTGAGGACCTCCCTTAGCTTTGTAGCCAGGGAGTCGGCCTTCTCAGCGCCCCCATCCCCGAAGATTTCCAGGATGCGGGCGCCGGTGACCGTGGTCCTACAGCGCATTTCGTCGATGCCCAGACTCGCCATATCGACGCGAGTCCGGGCCTCCCGCAAGACAGTGGCGTAGCTGGCGCCACGCTCCGCCGCGCCCGGCAGCAGTGTGAGGGTAACTGCTGCCGTTTTTGGTTCCCGTAACTTTGTCACCGCCGCCGCCTTTTTGTTTTGAGTCTTCTGGGTGCTCTGGGTGCCTGTCTGCCTTCCAGAGCTCTTGGCACCCCGAGCAGCGACCACGCTCCACTGTTCCGTCAGAGGGGGTGGTGGGGGGGCCTCCTGCACCGGGCTAGGGTCCCTTGCCGGCGCCGTCTTCTTCCCCTTTCCTTTGCCCTTGCCCTTTCCCTTAGTGGATTGGGGCTGAGCTGCGGGCGCAGACAGAGGCGCCGGGGGTTTTGTAGCCTTCGCTAAGGCAGGGGCCTTTGCCCCCGCACCTGACTGCCACGGCTGTGACACTGCCACTGCCACTGCCGCGGCCTCATCTTCCGCCACTTGTCTGTCAGCCGCCAGCGGCGGCCGCAACTTCGGGTCCGGCAGGAGGCGACACTCGAGCCCCTCGAGTCGCGCATTCAGCATATTGCTGAACTGCACGACACTGGCCCGAGACATCGCCTCCACCATCTCACGGATCGCGTCCGAGTCCACCGCCGCTGCCGCCGGCCGGCTGTTGGCTTCCGCCAGCTGCTCCGACAGCCGCCTATTTTCGGCCACCAATTGCGTCATTTCTTCGGAGACAGTTCGGGCCCTTATCCCCACCGCGGCCTCCTTAATGATAGAGGCCGCATCCTTCAATGTCTTAACACTGGTGCCTTTTAACTTCCTCGACGTGGTGGCCACCTTTTCAATGAGTTTTGCAGCCTCTAGCAGCAAAAGATTTAGTGCAGCTAGAGACTGCGCCGTGTCCTCCTCCTGTGTTGGCTGGCTGAGGCCGCTGAGGCAGGCGTGCCGGGATTCCCGCAACGTTTTGGCCATGCCCTCTATGCCCATTTCAGCTTCGAGCTGGAGCTCCTCCTCCTTGGCCTTCGTGAGGCGTTCTTTGGCCGCAGCAAGGCCCACATATTCGCCCGTGGTGGGCGGGCGGCCTCTCCCCCTCTTGGATTTGTGTGCCGCTCCTTTGGGTGGTGACATCGATATCTCTTCGTCTTCTTCGCCAGCTGGCCTTTTGAGCCAACGGCGGCGAGCCTCTTCGCTTTCGCTTAGCTGGCCAGCTTCCTCCTTTTCGCTTCCTGACGCGCATGTCAGCAAGCTGGTGTCCGAGTCTCCGGATGTGTCGGAGAGACGCACCACGGCGACTTGAAGATCTTCTTCCAAAGTCGCCGTCTCCTTCTTTTTTTCCGCCTTCTTTTTTTCAACTTTTTGTTTGGTTTGTTTTGTATCCATTTTTGTTCCCACGAGTATGAGACGAATTAGGGAAGCACTGTCGGGTGACGCTCATTCCGTGCCAGTGCAGCTAGATACTGTAGAGGTCGCCAGGTATCTACAGGTTTTTACGACTTCGCTGTCGGATTTTAAAGAGTTTTCCTTCTCGCGGGCCGGCCAATTAAGGCAAGCCCTCCGGTCCACGACACATCCCGTACCCCATACCACCAACGATGGGGGTCTTTGGGAGTATGCCGTGGGCTCCGGGATTCAAGGGGAGCTGGTGTGAACTCCCCTTTTGGAGGCTACCTGTTTTCAGGCAACCCCCAACTCCACTCCACGTCCGCCTAGCCTACCTACCCAACCTAACTAAACTACCTACCCAAACAAACCTACCCAACCTAACTTATCCCCACCCACCCAGTCCCCAATGTCGCATCTGGTGTGTCCTCTGCTAATCAGAGGAACACCCAGAGCGACATCCCCCCCCTGTCAGGTATTCGCCACCGCCAACAAGAACCCACGAATGGGAAGTTATTGACGGTGCCCGGGGCGCACCAGCCCAGCGGGTTGCTCTTCCCCCCGGACGTATCCGAAAGGGACCAGCAACCAACTAGGCCAACGTGGAGGTTACCTGACCCGCACCCCAACCTAACCTAACCTTTTTTTTTTTTTTTTTTTTGTTCTCCCAGGAAAATTCCTAACGAATACGCAGTGGTCCGGGGGAACCACTGCGTTATGTGGGGTTCGCACCCACTAAAAACCTGGAGTATTCCTTCACTCGCCCACGGGGCTGCGGGACCCACGAGGCTAACGACCGCGTGCCCCGCTGGCGTCGCTCCGCAATGGAGCCCTTCTCTTTGGGACGGGGCAGAGTCCCAGAGTATCTGAGACCCTGCCCCGTCACGTTCCACCTCCGACTATCTCCTCCTAGCACCGAGGCGCCCAGGAATACCATGGGCGTCTCGGTGCGCGGGACCTTTGTGTGGACGGCGGACCCCCCGGTCCTCCGCCCACGGTCCCCGGCGTTACGGCGGCATCAGGACCGCGTAGGCCCGTCGCCGTCTTCCGCGTCTGCGGCGGCGCATCGGGGCCGAGTCGACGTCGTCTTCCCGGTCCCGCTCCGCCGCCTCCTTCTGCGACATTACTTCGTCGCAGAAGGTTGTAACCGCTTGCCAAGACCTGTCGCTGTCGACCATCTCTCTTAGGAGGGCCGGCAGCGACAGGTCATTTCCGACTGTCGCGGACAGGGCGGCACGAGGGACCGCCCACGCAGGGCACTCCTCGCGCGTATGCTGCGCCGTGTCCGCGACTCCCGCCACGCAGTGGTGGCATACGTCCGAGGGCTCCCTTCTTGCCACCTGGTGCAGGTATCTGCCAAAACAACCATGGCCGGTGATCATCTGCGTCAGGTGGAAGGAGAGAGCCCCGTGCCGCCGCTCGAGCCACTCGCGGAGAATGGGCCGAACGGCGGCCGCCACTTCTCGGCTCACGACCGACTCGTCAAGGCGGTCCGCCCACCTCCGCAGGAGAGTGTCGCGCGCCTCTTCCCTCCAGCGACGAATCTCCCGCGGATGGGGACGGCCGCCATCCGCAACCACCTCTTTTGTTCGCCAGTACGCCGCGGCGAGCACCTCGGCGTCGAGGTCCCACGGCGGCGCACTGGCGAGCACACACGCGCCGACGCACGACACGGTGCGGTACGCCCGGGCCACCCTGAGCGCCATGGCGCGCTGCGGTCGTAGCAGCGCTGCCTGGTTCCGGCTACTCATGGCTCCTGCCCATATTGGCGCCCCGTAGAGCGCCATGGAGCGCACCACACCGGTGTAGAGGCGTCGGCAAACTCCGCCTGGCCCCCCAACGTTTGGGAGGATCCGCCCCAATGCCCCAGAGGTGGCCAACAACTTTGGGGCCAACCGCCGGAAGTGCTCTTCAAACTTCCACCGACCGTCGAGCACGAGCCCCAGGTACTTCATGGAAGTACCGACGGCGATGGAAGTCCCTCCCACAATAATGGAGGCCTCCGGCGGCGGCCCGTTCTTAGGCCCGTGGAACAGGAGAGCCTCCGATTTTTCCAGGGCCACCTCGAGCCCAAGGGCACGGATCCTCCCCACCACCTGGGCCACACCCGCCGTGGCGAGATGGGATGCCTCTCTGTAGGTGCTGCCGCGGGCCAGCACGAGGGTATCGTCGGCGTAACAAATTACACCGACCCCCCGCAAGGTGGCACCGCGCAGCACCCAGTCGTAGCCGATGTTCCACAGGGGCGGGCCGAGGACCGACCCCTGCGGAACACCGCACGACATTTGCCTCCTCCCTTCACCGGCCCTCGTCGGGTAAACGACGGCCCTGCCGGCGAAGTAGTCGCCAACGACCCGCTGGAGGTACTGCGGCACCCCATGGTACCGCAGCGCCGCCCTAATCGTCTCCCAGGGTAGCGTGTTGAATGCATTACGGATGTCTAATGACACCGCAAGCAACACGCCACCCTGGGAGACCGCCTCCTCGGCGAGGTCCCTCACCCGCGCAACGGCATCCAGGGCCGACCGACCCCGGCGGAAACCGAACTGCGCGTCGTCCAGATCCGGATCCATGCACTCGGCCAGGCGAGCAGCGAGCACACGCTCGAAGAGTTTGCTCACCTCGTCGAGCAGCACGATCGGACGGTAGGACGACGGCAGTCCGGCCGGGCGCCCTGCCTTGGGCAGCAGAACGAGTTTGCCCGTCTTCCAGAGTCGGGGGAATCGACCCTGCGCCAAAGACGCGGTGAAGAGGGACCTCACCCTCTCCTCAATCTCCTCCAACGCGACCGCCAGGGCCGTCCCCGGAACGCCGTCCGGGCCCGGGGCGGTCCTCTTCCTCTTTAGTCTGAGGACGGCCGCCCCGAATTCGGCCTCCGATACCGGCGGTGCGGGGATATCGTCCCCTGCCGGTCGCAGGTCATGTCGGGCCATCGCCGGAGGCACCCACTCGTCCCGCTGCGGGAACAGGGCGCCCACCACCTCTCCCAGAAAACCCTCGTCCACGCTGGAAGTGACGGGGGGAGCCCAGGGCCGCAGCTTCTTTCTGACCGCTTTGTACGGCCTTCCCCACGGGTCAGCGTCGAGGGTCCGCAGCCAGTCCTCCCACGCCGCCTCCTTGGCCCGCGCGATTGCCACTTGAAATGACTCGCGCAGAGCCCTGTAAGCGGCGTAGGAGGCGGCCTCCTCCTGGGCGTCCCGGGTCCGCCTACGTCTGCACCGAGTGTACTGGCGGCGAGCCCTACCACAATCCACTCGCATGCGCCGAAGCTCGTCGCTCCACCAGTACACCCGATGCCGAGGAGGGAGGGGTCTCGCCCTGGGCATCGCCGCGTCGCAGATGCGACCCAGCGAGGCCCCGAGGCGCCCCGCCTCCCCGTCCACGTCTTGGCCAGCGTCGGGCCCGGACACCCAGTCCTCAACAATGGCGGCCTCTCTGGCGACCTCCCTATCCAGCCGCCCCAGCACCCATCGCGGACCGCCCCCAACAACGGGGAATCGGGCTGAGCCTTGCGGGCCGGCGGGGAGCGCGGAGACGTCGAACCGGATATACCGATGGTCCGACAGTGTCTCCACGCCCACCACCACCCTCCAATCCCGGACACGGCGCGCCAGGGCGGTCGATGCCAACGTGATGTCGACTATAGACCCGCCCTGTTGCCGCACGCACGTGTCCTCTGACCCCGTGTTGAGGACGGCCAGGCCAATGGAGACCGCCCACTCCTCCAGACACTCACCCCGCGCATCCGTCACCGGGGATCCCCACGCCGTAGATTTGGCGTTGAAATCCCCAGCGACTAGCACGGGGCTAGGGGCGACCTGCCCAACCAGAGCCCCCACCTCCCCGAGCATTTGCTCAAAGTCGGCGAGACTCCGGCTGGGTGGAAAGTACACCCCTATAACTGCAACGCCGCCCACGGCTGCCAGGACGTAGCCCCTACCCCTCGACACATTGTCAATGGGCGGGGCGCCAGCGGCAGCCGGGGCGGCGATGGCCACCAAACCTTCGCGGTCCCCGACCCAGTCGTCCCGTTCGGGGACGAAGTAGGGCTCGGCGACCACGGCCACTTTGATTCCCCACTCTGCCAGAGTCTGGGACAATAGATCCTGGGCCCGGGCAGAGTGGTTAATATTGGCCTGCAGTATGGGGAGTCCAGACATTTATGAGGCGGTCTCCACTGGCTCCTCCGTTGCTGGGCTAAGGGTAGGCTCCTTGATCCTACCCTTAGTCTTTCCCTTCTTGTTTAGGGCTTTGGCCTGTTTGCCGACGCCCTGGCAGCCCGCTCCACCGAGAGGGTGCCCCGCCGGTTTGCCCGCTGCCGCGCAGGTGGCGCAGTTGGGCTCGGCCCGGCACTCGCGCGCCCGGTGGCCCGGCTTCCCGCAGCGGAAACAAAGACCGCTGCGGTCCACCTCTGACGCACACTTGCTGGCGACGTGGCCCAAATTGAGGCACTTGAAGCACCTCAGGGGCCTCGCCGCCAGCAGGGCAACTCTGGCCGTGATCCAGCCCACCCTGAGGCGGCCGGCGGTGACCACGGCCTTGGCGGCGGCCACCGGGCAGCCGAGCCACATCGCGGCCCGGTCGCTAATCACGCCGGGCCTGACGTCATCGACGTGGCAACCCCCCTGCGCAGCGAAGGCTGCCACCACCTCTGCGGCGGTGACGGAGTCGTCCAGCCCCGACACCATCACGTCCACTCTTTTTGTGGGCCGGGAGACCCTGACCACCTCGGCGCTGAGGACCTCTCTGAGCGCTGCAGCCAGAGAGTCGGCCTTCTCAGCGCCCCCATCCCCGAAGATTTCGAGGATGCGAGCGCCGGTGACCGTCGTCCTGCAGCGCATCTCCTCAATACCGAGGCTCGCCCTGTCAATGCGAGTCCGGGCCTCCCGTAAGACAGTGGCGTAGCTGGCGCCACGCTCCGCTGCGCCCGGCAGCAGTGTGAGTGTGACTGCTGCCGTTTTCGGCTCACGCAGCTTGGTCACCGCCGCCGCCTTCTTATTTTGCGTGCTTGGGGTGCCTGTCTTCCTCCCAGAACTTTTGGCACCCCGAGCAGCAACCACGCTCCACTGCTCAGTAAGTGGGGGCGGTGGGGGTGCATCCCGCAAAGGGCTTGGGTCCCTTACAGGGGCCGGGGCCGTCTTTTTGCCTCTGCCCTTGCCCTTGCCCTTGCCCTTCCCCTTGGTTACTTGGGGCTGAGCTGCGGGCGCAGACAGAGGCGCCGGGGGTGTTGGGGCTCTCTCCGTGGCTCCGGCCTCGGGTGACTTTGGCCCAGGCGCGGCAGGTCGCGACTGCGACACTGGCACTGATGCAGCCAAGTCGCTCTTCGCCTTCCTCTTATCAGCCGCCAGCGGCGGCCGGGATCCCGGATCCGGTAGGAGGCGACATTCGAGCCCTTCGAGTCGTGCATTCAGCATGTTGCTGAACTGCACGACGCTGGCCCGAGATATCTCCTCCATAAGGGCCCGAATCGAGTCGGGCGCTGCCGCCGCCGGTCGGCTGTTGGCTTCCGCCAACTCAGCTGCAAGCCGCCGGTTCTCGGCCTCCAGCAGCGCCACCTCCTCGGAGACTGTGCGGGCCCTTATGCCCACCGCGGCCTCCTTAATTATGGCGGCCGCGTCCTTCAGGGTCTTTTGGCTCGTCCCCTTTAGGTTTTTCGACTTGGCGGCCACCGACTCCACGACCCTCGCAGCCTCCACCACCAGGTGGTTCAGCGCCGCCAGAGATTGCGCCGTATCCTCACCCGGTGTTGGCGGGTTGAGGCCGCTGCGGCAGGCGTGGCGAGACTCTCTCAGGGTCTTCGCCAAGCCCTCCACGTACTCCTCGACCTCAAGCCGGAGCTCCTCCTCTTTAGCCGCATTCAGGCGTTCCCGGGCTGCGGCTAGGCCCACGTACTGGCCCGTGGTGGGCGGTCGGCCTCGCCCGCGCTTTGATTTGTGCGCCACCCCCTTGGGCGGCGACAACAGCGGGTCTTCTGCCTCCTCTTGCCCAGCCGGCCTTTTGCGCCAACGGCGAGTCTCCTCCTTCTCACTTCCGGACTCGACCGTCATCAGGCTCTCCTGACTGGCGTCCGAGTCTCCGGAGGACTCCGAGAGAGAGAGACGCACGACGTTGACGCGAAGCTCTCTCTGAGCCACTGTCGCCAGCACCTTCTCACTCTCACTTTCCACCTTTTTCACCTTCTCCACCTCCTTATCTTCTTCCTTGTTTGTTGTTGTTGTTTGTTTTATCATATTTGTTCCCACGAATATGGGCCGATCTAAAAAACACTGTCGGGTGACGCCCATTCCGGCCAGTGCTAGCTGAATACTGCAGAGGTCGCCTGGTATCTGCAGGTTTTTACGACTTCGCTGTCGGGTTTATTGTAGGGTTTTCCATCCCGCGGGCCGGCCAATTAAGGCAAGCCCTCCGCTCCGCCGCGCCGCCTACCCCAAACGCCAAGATGGGGGTCGTTGGCTGGTCGCGTGGGCTTCGGAATTCCAGAAGCTGGCGAGACTCCCTTCCTGGTGGCTACCTGTTTTCAGGCAACCACCCTCCCTCTCCACATCCACCTAGCCTACCTACCCAACCTATCTTAAACTACCTACCCAAACAAACCTATAACCCAACCTAACGTATCCCCGTCGCATCTGGATCGTCCTCTGCTAATCAGAGGAACACCCAGAGCGACATCCCCCCCCTGTCAGGTATTCGCCACCGCCAACAAGAACCCACGAATGGGAAGTTATTGACGGTGCCCGGGGCGCACCAGCCCAGCGGGTTGCTCTTCCCCCCGGACGTATCCGAAAGGGACCAGCAACCAACTAGGCCAACGTGGAGGTTACCTGACCCGCACCCCAACCTAACCTAACCTAACCTTTTTTTTTTTTTTTTTTTTTTTGTTTTTCCAGGGAAATTCCTAACGAATACGCAGTGGTCTCGGGGGAACCACTGCGTTATGTGGGGTTTGCACCCACTAAAACCCTGGAGTGTTCCATCTCTCACCCACGGGGCTGCGGGACCCACAAGGCTTACAACCGCGTGCCCCGCTGGTGTTGCTCCGCAACGGAGCCCTCCTCTGGGGGCGGGGCTAAGTCCCTTGAGACTCTCTGCCCCGCCCCGATACATCTCCTCCTCTACCTCCTCTCTGCCCTGGGGCGCCCCAAAACACCTGGGCGTCCCAGTGCGCGGGACCTTTATGTGGACGTTGGACACCCCGATCCTCCGCCCACGGTCCCCAACGGTGCAGCATTTGGCA
This sequence comes from Orthosia cruda, assembly GCA_964057195.1. NCBI lineage: Eukaryota > Metazoa > Arthropoda > Insecta > Lepidoptera > Noctuidae > Orthosia > Orthosia cruda. Next base: position 20,257 of record OZ059834.1, read on the forward strand.
AGCGAAGGCCAAACGCCGCCTTCCACTCTTCGGCCGCAGGGGATAGGGCGAGCGGCGCACCTCATCACCGACACTCACACACACCTCTCCCGCCGCGGCCCCCCCACCTTCGGCCGCGATGCCTCCCATACGACATCGCGGCCCGCCTCAGTTGCGATGGCGCCCATACACCACCGCAACCTACCTCTCTATTGGCCGACTAGCGGCCCCTCCTTCTTTGATTTCGCTCTGGAGATTCCCCCGTCGCTTTCCAGAGGAACACCCAGAGCGAAATCATCCTACCTAACCTAACCTACCTACCCTGCCCGCCCCCGCGCCCCCCGGCGGGGCCACCCCCACCCGCAGGAGAGCCGTCGCTTTGCGGGGGGACTCGCGACAGCCCCCGCAGAGCAGGCGGCCCGCCAAGAGGCGCGGAAGCGAGTTCCTATGTCGCATCTGGAGTGTCCTCTGCTAGCCAGAGGAACACCCAGAGCGAACGAACCTACCCTCCCTCCCCACTGATTTCGCTCTGGAAATTCCTCCGCGTGTATTCCGGACCCGGAGGAACACCCAGAGCGAAACCCGGCCCCCCCCTGTCAGGTATTCGCCACCGCCAACAAGAACCCACGAATGGGAAGTTATTGACGGTGCCCGGGGTGCACCAGCCCAGCGGGTTGCTCTTCCCCCCGGACGTATCCGAAAGAGACCAGCAACCCACTAGGCCAACGTGGAGGTTACCTGACCCGCACCCCAACCTAACCTAACCTAACCTTTTTTTTTTTTTTTTTTTTGATCACCCAGGTAAAATTCCTCACGAATACGCAGTGGGCCGGGGGAACCACTGCGTTATGTGGGGTTTGCACCCACTAAAAACCTGGAGCATTCCTTCATTCGCCTACGGGGCTGCGGGACCCACAAGGCTTGCAACCGCATGCCCCGCTGGCGTCGCTCCGCAACGGAGCCCTTCTTTTCGGGACGGGGCAGAGTCCCAGAATGTTTAGGACCCTGCCCCGTCACATTCCACCTCCAACTGTTTCTCTCCTCCTAGCACCGAGGCGCCCAGGAATGCCAGGGCGTCTCGGCGTCTGGTGCGCGGGACCTTTGTGTGGACGGAGGATCCCCCGATCCTCCGCCCACGGTCCCAGACCTTAGTGCAGCATTCGGCCTGCAAAGGCTTGACGCCGCCTTCCGCGTCTGCGGCGGCGCATCGGGGCCGAGTCGACGTCGTCTTCCCGGCCCCGCTCCGCCGCCTCCTTCTGCGACATCACCTCGTCGCTGAATGTCGCGACCGCCTGCCAAGACCTGTCGCTGTCGACCATCTCTCTGAGAAGGGCCGAGAGCGACAGGTCATTTCCGACTGTCGCGGACAGGGCGGCGCGAGGGACCTCCCAAGCTGGGCACTCCTCGCGCGTATGCTGCGCCGTGTCCGCGACTCCCGCCACACAGTGGTGGCACACGTCCGAGGGCTCCCTTCCTGCCACCCGGTGCAGGTATCTGCCAAAACAACCATGGCCGGTGATCATCTGCGTCAGGTGGAAGGAGAGAGCCCCGTGCCGCCGCTCGAGCCACTCGCGGAGAATGGGCCGAACGGCGGCCGCCACATCTCGACTCACAACCGAATCCTCAAGGCGCACCGCCCACCTCCGCAGGAGAGTGTCACGCGCCTCCTCCCTCCAGCGACGAATCTCCCGCGGATGGGGACGACCACCACTCGCAATCGCCTCCTTCGTTCGCCAGTACGCCGCAGCGAGTACCTCGGCGTCGAGGTCCCACGGCGGCGTACCGGCGAGCACACACGCGCCGACGCACGACACGGTGCGGTACGCCCGGGCCACCCTGAGCGCCATGGCGCGCTGCGGTCTGCGCAGCACTGCCAGGTTTATGTTTGTCATGGCTCCTGCCCATATTGGCGCCCCGTAGAGCGCCATGGAGCGCACCACACCGGTGTAGAGACGTCGGCAGGCTCCACTTGGCCCCCCAACGTTGGGGAGGATCCGCCCCAAGGCCCCGGCGGTGGCCAACAACTTTGGGGCCAACCGCCGGAAGTGCTCTTCGAACTTCCATCGGCCGTCGAGCACGAGCCCCAGATACTTCATGGTAGTACCGACGGCGATGGAAGTTCCTCCGACAATAATCGAGGCTCCCGGCGGCGGCGCATTTCGGGGCCCGTGAAAGAGTAGGGCCTCCGACTTTTCCAGGGCCACCTCGAGCCCCAGGGCGCGGATCCTCCCCACTACCTGTGCCACACCCGCAGTGGCGAGGCGGGCTGCCTCCCTGTAGGTGCTGCCGCGGGCCAGCACGAGGGTATCGTCGGCGTAACACAACACACCGATCCCCCGCAAGGTGGCCCCGCGCAGCACCCAGTCGTAACCGATGTTCCACAGGGGTGGTCCAAGGACAGACCCCTGTGGAACACCGCACGTCATTGCCCGCCTACCTTCGCCGGCCCTCGTCGGGAACACGACGGCTCTGCCGGCAAAGTACTCGGCGATGACCCGCTGGAGGTACTGCGGCACCCCATGGTACCGCAGCGCCGCCCTGACCGTGTCCCAGGGCAGCGTGTTGAACGCGTTGCGGATGTCCAATGACACCGCAAGCAACACGCCCCCCCGGGAGACCTCCTCCTCGGCGAGATCCCTCACCCGCGCAACGGCATCCAGGGTCGACCGACCCCGGCGAAAACCGAACTGCGCGTCGTCCAGATCCGGATCCATGCACTCGGCCAGGCGAGCAGCGAGCACTCGCTCGAAAAGCTTGCTCACCTCGCCGAGCAGCACGATCGGACGGTAGGACGACGGCAGTCCGGCCGGGCGGCCGACTTTCGGCAGTAAAACAAGTTTGCCCGTCTTCCAGGGTCGGGGGAATCGACCCTGCGCCAAACAAGCGGTGAAGAGGGACCTCACCCTCTCTCCTATCTCCTCCAGCGCGACCGCCAGGGCCGCCCCCGGAACGCCGTCCGGGCCTGGGGCGGTCCTCTTCATTTTAAGCCTCGAGACGGCCGCCCCGAACTCCGCCTCCGATACCGGCGGTGCGGGGACGTCTTCCCGGGCAGGTCGCGCATCATTGGGTCGGGCCATCGCCGGAGGCACCCACTCGTCTCTCTGCGGGAAGAGGGCGTCCACCACCTCTCCCAGCAGACCCTCGTCCACGCTGGACGTGACTGGGGGGGCCCAGGGCCGCAGCTTTTTGCGGACCGCCTTGTACGGCCTGCCCCACGGGTCTCCGTCAAGGGTCCGCAGCCACTCCTCCCACGCCGCCTCCTTGGCCCGCGCGATTGCCACTTGGAACGACTCGCGCAGAGCCCTGTAAGCGGCGTAGGAGGCGGCCTCCTCCTGGGCGTCCCGGGTCCGCCTACGCCTGCACCGAGTGTATTGGCGGCGAGCCCTACCGCACTCGATTCGCATACGGCGAAGCTCGTCGCTCCACCAATACACCCGATGCCGAGGAGGGAGGGGTCTCGCCCTGGGCATCGCCGCGTCGCAGATGCGGCCCAGCGAGGCCCCTAGGCGCCCCGCCTCCTCGTCCACGTCCTGGCTTATGTCGGACCCGGACACCCAGTCCTCGATAACTGCGGCCTCTCTAGCGACCTCTTTGTCGAGCCGCCCCAGCACCCAGCGCGGACCGCCCCCCCCAACAGGGGGTCGGGTCGGGCCCCGCGGGCCGGTGGGGAGCGCGGAGACATCGAATCGGATGTAACGGTGGTCCGACAGTGTCTCCACGCCCACCACCACCCTCCAATCCCGGACACGGCGCGCCAGGGCGGTCGATGCCAGTGTAATGTCGACTATCGACCCGCCCTGTTGCCGCACGCACGTGTCCTCCGACCCCGTGTTGAGGACGGCCAGGCCCATGGCGACCGCCCACTCCTCCAGGCACTCACCCCGCGCATCCGTCACCGAGGATCCCCACGCCGCAGATTTGGCGTTGAAATCCCCGGCGACTAGCACGGGGCTAGGGGCGGACTGCCCAACCAAAGACCCCACCTCGACGAGCATCTGCTCAAAGTCGGCGAGACCCCGGTTGGGAGAACAGTACACCCCTATTACTATGACGTCGCCCACGGCCGCCAGTACGTGCCCCCCACCCCTCGACACACGTTCGATGGGCGGGGCGCCAGCGGCAGCCGGGGCGGCGATGGCCACCAAGCCGTCCCGGTCCCCGACCCAGTCATCCCGGGCGGGGACAAAGTAGGGCTCGGCGACCACCGCTATTTGTATTCCCCACTCTGCCAGGCTCTGGGACAATAGATCCTGGGCCCTGGCAGAGTGGTTAATATTTGCCTGCAATATTGCTAAACTAGGCATTTATGGGGCGGTTTCCATGGGCCCCTCCTCTATAGTTGCCGGGATAGGGGCGGACTCGCCGCTGCCCCCCTCAGCACTGGTCGCTTTCCTTTTTGTGGTTTTTGGGGCTTTGCCCACGCAGCCCACTCCGCCGAGAGGGTGCCCCGCCGGCTTGCCCGCTGCCGCACAGGTGGCGCAGTTGGGCTCGGCCCGGCACTCTCGCGCCCGGTGGCCCGGCTTTCCGCAGCGAAAGCAGAGGCCGCTGCGGTCCACCTCCGAAACACACCTGCTGGCGACGTGGCCCAGGTTGAGGCACCTGAAGCACCGAAGGGGCCTCGCCTCCAGCAGGGTGACCCTGGCCGCTATCCATCCAACTTTAAGCCTTTTTGCGCCGACCACCGTCTTGGCGGCGGCCACCGGGCAGCCGAGCCACATCGTTGCACGTTCGCCGATCACCCCGGGTCTTATGTCATCGGCGTGGCACCCTCCCTGTGCTGCAAAAGCCGCCACCACCTCTGCGGCGGTGACGGAATCGTCCAAGCCTGATACAAGGACGTCCACCCTTTTTGTGGGGCGGGAGACCCTGACCGCGTCTGCACTGAGGACCTCCCTTAGCTTTGTAGCCAGGGAGTCGGCCTTCTCAGCGCCCCCATCCCCGAAGATTTCCAGGATGCGGGCGCCGGTGACCGTGGTCCTACAGCGCATTTCGTCGATGCCCAGACTCGCCATATCGACGCGAGTCCGGGCCTCCCGCAAGACAGTGGCGTAGCTGGCGCCACGCTCCGCCGCGCCCGGCAGCAGTGTGAGGGTAACTGCTGCCGTTTTTGGTTCCCGTAACTTTGTCACCGCCGCCGCCTTTTTGTTTTGAGTCTTCTGGGTGCTCTGGGTGCCTGTCTGCCTTCCAGAGCTCTTGGCACCCCGAGCAGCGACCACGCTCCACTGTTCCGTCAGAGGGGGTGGTGGGGGGGCCTCCTGCACCGGGCTAGGGTCCCTTGCCGGCGCCGTCTTCTTCCCCTTTCCTTTGCCCTTGCCCTTTCCCTTAGTGGATTGGGGCTGAGCTGCGGGCGCAGACAGAGGCGCCGGGGGTTTTGTAGCCTTCGCTAAGGCAGGGGCCTTTGCCCCCGCACCTGACTGCCGCGGCTGTGACACTGCCACTGCCACTGCCGCGGCCTCATCTTCCGCCACTTGTCTGTCAGCCGCCAGCGGCGGCCGCAACTTCGGGTCCGGCAGGAGGCGACACTCGAGCCCCTCGAGTCGCGCATTCAGCATATTGCTGAACTGCACGACACTGGCCCGAGACATCGCCTCCACCATCTCACGGATCGCGTCCGAGTCCACCGCCGCTGCCGCCGGCCGGCTGTTGGCTTCCGCCAGCTGCTCCGACAGCCGCCTATTTTCGGCCACCAATTGCGTCATTTCTTCGGAGACAGTTCGGGCCCTTATCCCCACCGCGGCCTCCTTAATGATAGAGGCCGCATCCTTCAATGTCTTAACACTGGTGCCTTTTAACTTCCTCGACGTGGTGGCCACCTTTTCAATGAGTTTTGCAGCCTCTAGCAGCAAAAGATTTAGAGCAGCTAGAGACTGCGCCGTGTCCTCCTCCTGTGTTGGCTGGCTGAGGCCGCTGAGGCAGGCGTGCCGGGATTCCCGCAACGTTTTGGCCATGCCCTCTATGCCCATTTCAGCTTCGAGCTGGAGCTCCTCCTCCTTGGCCTTCGTGAGGCGTTCTTTGGCCGCAGCAAGGCCCACATATTCGCCCGTGGTGGGCGGGCGGCCTCTCCCCCTCTTGGATTTGTGTGCCGCTCCTTTGGGTGGTGACATCGATATCTCTTCGTCTTCTTCGCCAGCTGGCCTTTTGAGCCAACGGCGGCGAGCCTCTTCGCTTTCGCTTAGCTGGCCAGCTTCCTCCTTTTCGCTTCCTGACGCGCATGTCAGCAAGCTGGTGTCCGAGTCTCCGGATGTGTCGGAGAGACGCACCACGGCGACTTGAAGATCTTCTTCCAAAGTCGCCGTCTCCTTCTTTTTTTCAACTTTTTGTTTGGTTTGTTTTGTATCCATTTTTTGTTCCCACGAGTAAGAGACGAATTAGGGAAGCACTGTCGGGTGACGCTCATTCCGTGCCAGTGCAGCTAGATACTGTAGAGGTCGCCAGGTATCTACAGGTTTTTACGACTTCGCTGTCGGATTTTAAAGAGTTTTCCTTCTCGCGGGCCGGCCAATTAAGGCAAGCCCTCCGGTCCACGACACATCCCGTACCCCATACCACCAACGATGGGGGTCTTTGGGAGTATGCCGTGGGCTCCGGGATTCAAGGGGAGCTGGTGTGAACTCCCCTTTTGGAGGCTACCTGTTTTCAGGCAACCCCCAACTCCACTCCACGTCCGCCTAGCCTACCTACCCAACCTAACTAAACTACCTACCCAAACAAACCTACCCAACCTAACTTATCCCCACCCACCCAGTCCCCAATGTCGCATCTGGTGTGTCCTCTGCTAATCAGAGGAACACCCAGAGCGACATCCCCCCCTTGTCAGGTATTCGCCACCGCCAACAAGAACCCACGAATGGGAAGTTATTGACGGTGCCCGGGGCGCACCAGCCCAGCGGGTTGCTCTTCCCCCCGGACGTATCCGAAAGGGACCAGCAACCAATTAGGCCAACGTGGAGGTTACCTGACCCGCACCCCAACCTAACCTAACCTAACCTAACCTAACCTAACCTAACCTAACCTAACCTAACCTAACCTAACCTAACCTAACCTAACCTAACCTAACCTTTTTTTTTTTTTTTTTTTTTTTTTTTTTTTTTTTTTTTTTTTTTTTTTTTTTTTTTTTTTTTTTTTTTGATCACGCTGGGAAAAAATGCATTACGCATACCCGCCCATTGGGGGAATGGGCGGGCTATGTGGGACTCCCCGGGCAAGCCCGGTATACCCACTAAAATAACCCAGCGGCACTCCCGCATCGTCTGTGTGGAGGAGGGCTGGGAAACCGGCACAGCCTTTACGTCCAGCCCTCCGCCGACGACCGCCCGCCTTTATGGCAGGCCCTTCACGCCCCTCCCTTAGTGGAGGGGCCCGGGAACGACCGCGAGTGCTCGGCCGTTCCCGCCCGAGGGTGGTGACTGTGCAATGCAGACGAGAGGCGCCCCCGCGCCTGTCGTCCGCTAGTCACCACCAGGAGGAGGTGGGAGGAGACGGTCGTACAACCGCCTTCTCCCACCCCTTCTCCGCCTGCGGAGCGGCGCAGCGAGAGGGTCATCCTCCCGCGTCCGCTCCGCCGCCTCCTTTTGCGACATGACATCCTCGCAAAAGGAGGCGACCGCCGCCCAGGCCTCCTCACTCCCCAGCATGGAGTTTACCACGCCGGGGAGTGAGAGGTCCTGCCCGACAACTCCTGTCAGGGCACGGCGCAGCTCAGCCCAGGCCGGGCACACCTCGAGGGTGTGCTGCGCCGTGTCCTCCACCGCGCCGCAGTCGTGGCACGCCGGGGTTTCCTCCCTCCGGATCCGGTGCAGGTGCGTTCCGAAACATCCATGTCCGGACAACACCTGCACTAGACGGAACGAGAGGAAACCGTGTCTGCGCTCGAGCCAGCCCTGCAGGACTGGACCGAGCGCATCCAGCGTCCGGCGGCCAAAGGTGGCGGAGGCGAGGTCCTCCGTCCAATGGAGGACGATGGCGTCCCTCGCCTCCCGCCGCACGGCCTGCCGCTCCTCCGCGACGGGGCGCTGGCCTAGCGCCTTTCGCCGAGCCGTCCACTCGTACACTATGGCGAGCACCCATGCCTCCAACTCCCAGGGTGGGGTGCCCGCCAGAGCGCACGCCGCCGCAAAGCCTACGGACCGATAGGCCCTCGCCACCCGCTGTGCAATGGCCCTTTGGGGCCTGCGGATGGCGGTCGCGTTCTCCCTCCTGTGGAGGGAGTCCGCCCAGATTGGGGCTCCGTACAGGGCCATACTCTTGAGGATGCCGGCATAGAGGCGCCGGCATCGCTCCTTGGGCCCCCCCAGATTCGGGAGGAGCCACGATAGGGCATCGGCGGCCTTCAGCAGGCGCGTCGACAGCCCGCTAAAGTGCGGGCCGAAGCGCCACCTGCTGTCCAGCACTAGGCCCAGATACTTCATCTGGGCCTTCACCTCTATCCTGACGCCCTCCACGACTATGTGGGCGTCAGGTGGGTAGCGCTGCCGAGGCCCGTGGAAGAAAACGGCCTCGGTCTTGTGCAGCGCCACCTTCAATCCCAGCCGGCGGATCCTACCTGCCACTAAGGATCCGCCGGCCGAGGCCAGACAGGCCGCCGCCCTAAAGTCCCTCCCCCGGGCAACGAGCAGAGTGTCATCCGCGTAACAGATGACGCTCGTCCCCCGGAGGAGGGTGCCCCGCAGGAGCCAGTCGAAACCGATGTTCCACAGGGGGGGGCCTAGAACCGACCCCTGTGGAACACCGCACTCCGCGCCGTACCTCCTGATCCTGGCCGTCTTGTCTACCAGGAGGACCTCTCGGTCCTCCAGGTAGCTGGCCAGGATCGCCCTCAGATATTGGGGCACTCCGTGGAATCGGAGTGCCTCCAATATGGTCGAGTGGGGGACGGAGTTGAAGGCGTTTGCAATGTCGAACGACACCGCCAACACTCCGTCCCCCGACTCGACCGCCTCCTGCACCTGGCCCTTCAGCAGGGCCAGGGCGTCGACCGTCGAACGCCCATTTCGAAAGCCGAACTGGGCGTCCGACAGGTCAGGTCCCACCCCCCACAGGTGGCTGTTGAGCCGGTCGGCGACTATCCCCTCGAACATTTTACCGACCTCATCCAAAAGTACGATGGGCCGGTATGCCGAGGGGGAGTCCACCGGGCGTCCCTCTTTACGGAGGAGGCACAGCTGCCCCTCCCGCCACAGTTTCGGGAAACCTAACCTTTTTTTTTTTTTTTTTTTTTTGATCACGCTGGGAAAAAATGCATTACGCATACCCACCCATTGGGGGAATGGGGGGCTATGTGGGACTCCCCGGGCCCCCCAGCCCGGTATACCCACTAAAATAACCCAGCGGCACTCCCGCATCGTCTGAATGGAGGAGGACTGGGAATCCGGCACAGCCTTTACGTCCCGTCCTCCGCCGACGACCGCCCGCCTTTTAGGGCAGGCCCTTCACGCCCCTCCAATGGAGGGGCCCGGGAATGACCGCGAGTGCTCGGCCATTCCCGCCCGCAAGGGTGGTGACTAGTGCAATGCAGGCTAAGGCGGCCCCCACGCCCGTCGCCCGCTAGTCACCACCAGGAGGTGGGAGGAAACGATCGTACGACCGCCCCCTTCCACCCCCTCTCCGCCACCCCCTTTTGCGACTTGGCGTCCTCGCAAAAGGGGGACATCCGCCGCCCAGGACCCCCCACCCCCCAGCATGGAATTCACCACACCGGGAAGCGAGAGGTCCCGCCCGACATCTCCTCAGGGCACGGCGCAGCTACGCCCCCGCTGGGCACACCTAGACGGTGTGCTGCGCCGTACCCTCCACCGCGCTGGACCTTACGGTCCCCACCGTTGCGGCATCTGGCCCGCGAAGGTCAGATGCCGCCCTCCGCGTCTGCGGCGGCGCGTCGAGACCGACGCTCCGCCGCCTCCTCCTTCCATCGACTTGTCCCTGCCGACCATCCCACGCCAAAGGAGGGCCAGCAACGACAAGTCAACACCTCCTCGTGGGCCCACTTCCAGCCCCCGGGCGGCGGCCGCCCCCACCCGCAAGAGAGAGAGCCGGGCGCAGAGCCAGGTGCAGAGCGGGCTAAGCCGGATGCAGGTCCGGGCAATGCAGGGTGCAGAGCTGGTCAGTGCAGGGTGCAGAGCTGGTCAGTGCACTCGGGGAGCTCAAACCGCACGAGCGCCGAGTGCAAAGCCAGGTGCAGAGCGGGCAAAGCCAGGTGCAGAGCGGGCAGAGCCCGGTTGCAGAGCCGGGCAGAGCAGGGTGCAGAGCTGGTCAATGCACCCGGGGACCCCCCCCGCAGGGTTGGGCGGCCCGCCCAGAGGCCCGGAAGTGAGCCCCACCGCAAACCTACCTAACCTACCCCAAACCTACCTACCCAACCTAGCCCCACCCCTATGCCGCGTCTGGAGTGTCCCCTGCTAATCAGGGGAACACCCAGAGCGACAACCCCCCCCTGTCAGGTATTCGCCACCGCCAACAAGAACCCACGAATGGGAAGTTATTGACGGTGCCCGGGGTGCACCAGCCCAGCGGGTTGCTCTTCCCCCCGGACGTATCCGAAAGAGACCAGCAACCAACTAGGCCAACGTGGAGGTTACCTGACCCGCACCCCGGGAAACCTAACCTAACCTAACCTAACCTAACCTAACCTAACCTAACCTAACCTAACCTAACCTTTTTTTTTTTTTTTTTTGATCACCCAGGTAAAATTCCTCACGAATACGCAGTGGGCCGGGGGAACCACTGCGTTATGTGGGGTTTGCACCCACTAAAAACCTGGAGCATTCCTTCATTCGCCTACGGGGCTGCGGGACCCACAAGGCTTGCAACCGCATGCCCCGCTGGCGTCGCTCCGCGACGGAGCCCTTCTTTTCGGGACGGGGCAGAGTCCCAGAGTGTTTAGGACCCTGCCCCGTCACATTCCACCTCCAACTGTTTCTCTCCTCCTAGCACCGAGGCGCCCAGGAATGCCAGGGCGTCTCGGCGTCTGGTGCGCGGGACCTTTGTGTGGACGGAGGATCCCCCGATCCTCCGCCCACGGTCCCAGACCTTAGTGCAGCATTCGGCCTGCAAAGGCTTGACGCCGCCTTCCGCGTCTGCGGCGGCGCATCGGGGCCGAGTCGACGTCGTCTTCCCGGTCCCGCTCCGCCGCCTCCTTCTGCGACATCACCTCGTCGCTGAATGTCGCGACCGCCTGCCAAGACCTGTCGCTGTCGACCATCTCTCTGAGAAGGGCCGAGAGCGACAGGTCATTTCCGACTGTCGCGGACAGGGCGGCGCGAGGGACCTCCCAAGCTGGGCACTCCTCACGCGTATGCTGCGCCGTGTCCGCGACTCCCGCCACACAGTGGTGGCACACGTCCGAGGGCTCCCTTCCTGCCACCCGGTGCAGGTACCTTCCAAAGCAACCGTGCCCGGTGATCATTTGCGTCAGGTGGAAGGAGAGAGCCCCGTGCCGCCGCTCGAGCCACTCGCGGAGAATGGGCCGAACGGCGGCCGCCACATCTCGACTCACAACCGAATCCTCAAGGCGCAACGCCCACCTCCGCAGGAGAGTGTCACGCGCCTCCTCCCTCCAGCGACGAATCTCCCGCGGATGGGGACGATCACCACTCGCAATCGCCTCCTTCGTTCGCCAGTACGCCGCGGCGAGTACCTCGGCGTCGAGGTCCCACGGCGGCGTACCGGCGAGCACACACGCGCCGACGCAAGACACGGTGCGGTACGCCCGGGCCACCCTGAGCGCCATGGCGCGCTGCGGTCTGCGCAGCACCGCCAGGTTCAGATTCGTCATGGCGCATCCTGCCCATATCGGTGCCCCGTAGAGCGCCATGGAGCGCACCACACCGGTGTAGAGACGTCGGCAGGCTCCACTTGGCCCCCCAACGTTGGGGAGGATCCGCCCCAAGGCCCCGGCGGTGGCCAACAACTTTGGGGCCAACCGCCGGAAGTGCTCTTCGAACTTCCATCGGCCGTCGAGCACGAGCCCAAGGTACTTCATTGTATTACCGACGGCGATGGAAGTTCCTCCGACAATAATCGAGGCTCCCGGCGGCGGCCCGTTTCGGGGCCCGTGAAAAAGTAGGGCCTCCGACTTTTCCAGGGCCACCTCGAGCCCCAGGGCGCGGATCCTCCCCACTACCTGTGCCACACCCGCAGTGGCGAGGCGGGCTGCCTCCCTGTAGGTGCTGCCGCGGGCCAGCACGAGGGTATCGTCGGCGTAACACAACACACCGATCCCCCGCAAGGTGGCCCCGCGCAGCACCCAGTCGTAACCGATGTTCCACAGGGGTGGTCCAAGGACAGACCCCTGTGGAACACCGCACGTCATTGCCCGCCTACCTTCGCCGGCCCTCGTCGGGAACACGACGGCTCTGCCGGCAAAGTACTCGGCGATGACCCGCTGGAGGTACTGCGGCACCCCATGGTACCGCAGCGCCGCCCTGACCGTGTCCCAGGGCAGCGTGTTGAACGCGTTGCGGATGTCCAATGACACCGCAAGCAACACGCCACCCCGGGAGACCTCCTCCTCGGCGAGATCCCTCACCCGCGCAACGGCATCCAGGGTCGACCGACCCCGGCGAAAACCGAACTGCGCGTCGTCCAGATCCGGATCCATGCACTCGGCCAGGCGAGCAGCGAGCACTCGCTCGAAAAGCTTGCTCACCTCGCCGAGCAGCACGATCGGACGGTAGGACGACGGCAGTCCGGCCGGGCGGCCGACTTTCGGCAGTAAAACAAGTTTGCCCGTCTTCCAGGGTCGGGGGAATCGACCCTGCGCCAAACAAGCGGTGAAGAGGGACCTCACCCTCTCTCCTATCTCCTCCAGCGCGACCGCCAGGGCCGTCCCCGGAACGCCGTCCGGGCCTGGGGCAGTCTTCTTCATTTTCAGCCTCGAGACGGCCGCCCCGAACTCCGCCTCCGATACCGGCGGTGCGGGGACGTCTTCCCGGGCAGGTCGCGCATCATTGGGTCGGGCCATCGCCGGAGGCACCCACTCGTCTCTCTGCGGGAAGAGGGCGTCCACCACCTCTCCCAGCATACCCTCGTCCACGCTGGACGTGACCGGGGGGGCCCAGGGCCGCAGCTTTTTGCGGACCGCCTTGTACGGCCTGCCCCACGGGTCGCCGTCAAGGGTCCGCAGCCACTCCTCCCACGCCGCCTCCTTGGCCCGCGCGATTGCCACTTGGAACGACTCGCGCAGAGCCCTGTAAGCGGCGTAGGAGGCGGCCTCCTCCTGGGCGTCCCGGGTCCGCCTACGCCTGCACCGAGTGTATTGGCGGCGAGCCCTACCGCACTCGATTCGCATACGGCGAAGCTCGTCGCTCCACCAATACACCCGATGCCGAGGAGGGAGGGGTCTCGCCCTGGGCATCGCCGCGTCGCAGATGCGGCCCAGCGAGGCCCCTAGGCGCCCCGCCTCCCCGTCCACGTCTTGGCCAATGTCGGACCCGGACACCCAGTCCTCGATAACTGCGGCCTCTCTAGCGACCTCTTTGTCGAGCCGCCCCAGCACCCAGCGCGGACCGCCACCCCCAACAGGGGGTCGGGTTGGGCCCCGCGGGCCGGTGGGGAGCGCGGAGACATCGAATCGGATGTAACGGTGGTCCGACAGTGTCTCCACGCCCACCACCACCCTCCAATCCCGGACACGGCGCGCCAGGGCGGTCGATGCCAGTGTAATGTCGACTATCGACCCGCCCTGTTGCCGCACGCACGTGTCCTCCGACCCCGTGTTGAGGACGGCCAGGCCCATGGCGACCGCCCACTCCTCCAGGCACTCACCCCGCGCATCCGTCACCGGGGATCCCCACGCCGCAGATTTGGCGTTGAAATCCCCGGCGACTAGCACGGGGCTAGGGGCGGACTGCCCAACCAAAGACCCCACCTCGACGAGCATCTGCTCAAAGTCGGCGAGGCCCCGGTTGGGAGAACAGTACACCCCTATTACTATGACGTCGCCCACGGCTGCCAGTACGTGCCCCCCACCCCTCGACACACGTTCGATGGGCGGGGCGCCAGCGGCAGCCGGGGCGGCGATGGCCACCAAGCCGTCCCGGTCCCCGACCCAGTCGTCCCGGGCGGGGACAAAGTAGGGCTCGGCGACCACCGCTATTTGTATTCCCCACTCTGCCAGGCTCTGGGACAATAGATCCTGGGCCCTGGCAGAGTGGTTAATATTTGCCTGCATGATAGCTAAACTAGGCATTTATGGGGCGGTCTCCATGGGCCCCTCCTCTATAGTTGCCGGGATAGGGGCGGACTCGCCGCTGCCCCCCTCAGCCCTGGTCGCTTTTCTTTTTGTGGTTTTTGGGGCTTTGCCCACGCAGCCCACGCCGCCGAGAGGGTGCCCCGCCGGCTTGCCCGCTGCCGCACAGGTGGCGCAGTTGGGCTCGGCCCGGCACTCTCGCGCCCGGTGGCCCGGCTTTCCGCAGCGAAAGCAGAGGCCGCTGCGGTCCACCTCCGAAACACACCTGCTGGCGACGTGGCCCAGGTTGAGGCACCTGAAGCACCGAAGGGGCCTCGCCTCCAGCAGGGTGACCCTGGCCGTTATCCATCCAACTTTAAGCCTTTTTGCGCCGACCACCGTCTTGGCGGCGGCCACCGGGCAGCCGAGCCACATCGTTGCACGGTCGCCGATCACCCCGGGTCTTATGTCGTCGGCGTGGCACCCTCCCTGTGCTGCAAAAGCCGCCACCACCTCTGCGGCTGTGACGGAATCGTCCAAGCCCGCTACAAGGACGTCCACCCTTTTTGTGGGGCGGGAGACCCTGACCGCGTCTGCACTGAGGACCTCCCTTAGCTTTGTAGCCAGGGAGTCGGCCTTCTCAGCGCCCCCATCCCCGAAGATTTCCAGTCTATCTTGGACGGACAGAGGGCCCGGGTGTGTCCGGTGCCGAAGCACCTGAAACAGCGCAAAGGCTGGGCCTCAAGGGCCCGAACTGCACCCGAGCTGAAGCCGACGGCTAGCCGTCCCTTGTCAAGGACGGCTTTGGCAGCGGCAACTGGGCACTCCAGGCGGATGGCGCCCATGCCGCCGCGGCCGGGCCTAATGGCCCGGCCTTGCACCGCTGCGACATCGCAGCCCCCTATGGCTGCGACCGCCGCCACCACCTCCTCCTTGGTGACCGAATCATCTAGATCGGTCACCTCTATGGCCGCGCACTTAATAGGCCTGGCTACCTTCGCCGCGTCCGCAATGACCTCTTGCAGCTTTGCTGCGAAGAGGTCTGCGTTTTTAGCGCCCTCCGCCCCTGGGAACTCGAAAATTCGAGCCCCAGCCTGCGTCCGGCGACAGGAGACCTTGCCGATCCCCAGTTGAGTGGGATCGGCATTAGCACGCGCCCGCAACAATACGGACGCGTACGTCTCCCCCCGCTCCTCAGCCTCCGCGGTGAGCGTCACCACGACGGCTGCGGTCTTGGGAGGAACCAGGTTCCTCCTGCCGGCTGGGGGCGAACTCTTCCCCTTTCCCTTACCAGTCGACTGCGACTGGCTGCTGGGAGGTGTGGCGGCGGGGACGGCTGGGGGAGAGTTTTTCCCCTTTCCCTTCCCCTTTCCCTTGCCAGTCGACTGCGACTGGCTGGGAGGGGGCGTGGTGGCGGGGATTGCAGGGACGGCCGCTGTCGCCCCTTTGCCCTTGCCCTTCCTCTGCCCCTTGCCGACGACCTTCCAACCAGCAGGGTTAGCTAGGGTGGCGGCAGGCAGAAGAGGGTCCTCCTTCCTCTGTGAGGTCGGCCCCGGCTCTCCCTTCCTCTTGTCCGCGGCAAGCGGCAGCCGGTAGCTCTTCTCGGGCAAGAGCCTATCCTCGATTCCTGCTAGGCAGGCTCGGACGAAGTCCCGCTCCTCCATCATGACCTTGCGGATGGTGTCCTCAAGGTTGAAGGAGGCGGAGCCCTCTGCCGCAGGTCTGGACTCGGCTGTGGTTGGCCGGGCCGTGGCCTCTGCCAGCTTCTGGTGCAGCTGGCTGACCTCCGTCTGCAGGCGATCGACCCTTGCCTGCAGTTGCCGCGTCTCGTCGGTCTCCTGCCTCTGCACCAGCTCCGCAATGATGCCACGCATGCTCGCGGCCCGGCATTTGAGGGACTTCTGGAACGTCCCTTTCAGTTGGGAGGACTTCGTGGCGACCACCACTATCTCCTCCACGTCCTCCTCCGCCATCCGCTCCAGCTCCACCAAGGAGTGGTCGGAGTACAAAACGCGGGACGCGCCGTACCCGGACTTGGCCCGAGCGACGCGCGCCTGCTGCTCCTTGGCAGCAACCTGCTCCTCCAGGTCTTGCTGGAGCTTTTCCCGCCGAGCCAGATTCAACTGGCGCTGGGCGTGCGCTAGTCCCACATCGTGGGTGTCCGCTGCCTTTGCCGTCTTCTTGGCCTTCGCCTTCTTTTTCGTCTCCTTCGGCGAACCAGAGGAGCCATCAGACCCGTCCTTTAGGAAGGCCCGCTTCCGCGACTGCGAACGAGAGCCTTCCCCTACCTCCATAGAGCTCGCCACCGACACAACGGACTCGTTGTCGGAGTCCGACTCTTCCGGCCTTCCTCCATAGAAGGTTCGCCCTTCCTCCGCTGACGCTGAAGCGTCACGTTGGCCCTGAGAAGGGCCTTTGGGTGGGCCCTGAGAAGGGCCTTTTTTAACAAAATGCCCGAGGGCATCTCGCGCAGGTTTTACCATGATAAAAATTAAAATGATAAAATAAAATGAAAAATTCTCCGCAAGTTCGTAGCACTCTAGGCAATAAAATTCGCTACGAACTTAACCTAACCTTTTTTTTTTTTTTTTTTTTTTTTTTTTTTTTTTTTTTGATCACGCTGGGAAAAAATGCATTACGCATACCCACCCATTGGGGGAATGGGCGGGCTATGTGGGACTCCCCGGGCAAGCCCGGTATACCCACTAAAATAACCCAGCGGCACTCCCGCATCGTCTGTGTGGAGGAGGGCTGGGAAACCGGCACAGCCTTTACGTCCAGCCCTCCGCCGACGACCGCCCGCCTTTGTGGCAGGCCCTTCACGCCCCTCCCTTAGTGGAGGGGCCCGGGAACGACCGCGAGTGCTCGGCCGTTCCCGCCCGAGGGTGGTGACTGTGCAATGCAGACGAGAGGCGCCCCCGCGCCTGTCGTCCGCTAGTCACCACCAGGAGGTGGGAGGAGACGGTCGTACAACCGCCTTCTCCCACCCCTTCTCCGCCTGCGGAGCGGCGCAGCGAGAGGGTCATCCTCCCGCGCCCGCTCCGCCGCCTCCTTTTGCGACATGACATCCTCGCAAAAGGAGGCGACCGCCGCCCAGGCCTCCTCACTCCCCAGCATGGAGTTTACCACGCCGGGGAGTGAGAGGTCCTGCCCGACAACTCCTGTCAGGGCACGGCGCAGCTCAGCCCAGGCCGGGCACACCTCGAGGGTGTGCTGCGCCGTGTCCTCCACCGCGCCGCAGTCGTGGCACGCCGGGGTTTCCTCCCTCCGGATCCGGTGCAGGTGCGTTCCGAAACATCCATGTCCGGACAACACCTGCACTAGACGGAACGAGAGGAAACCGTGTCTGCGCTCGAGCCAGCCCCGCAGGACTGGACCGAGCGCATCCAGCGTCCGGCGGCCAAAGGCGGCGGAGGCGAGGTCCTCCGTCCAATGGAGGACGATGGCGTCCCTCGCCTCCCGCCGCACGGCCTGCCGCTCCTCCGCGACGGGGCGCTCGCCTAGCGCCTTTCGCCGAGCCGTCCACTCGTACACTCTGGCGAGCACCCATGCCTCCAACTCCCAGGGAGGGGTGCCCGCCAGAGCGCACGCCGCCGCAAAGCCTACGGACCGATAGGCCCTCGCCACCCGCTGTGCAATGGCCCTTTGGGGCCTGCGGATGGCGGTCGCGTTCTCCCTCCTGTGGAGGGAGTCCGCCCAGATTGGGGCTCCGTACAGGGCCATACTCTTGAGGATGCCGGCATAGAGGCGCCGGCATCGCTCCTTGGGCCCCCCCAGATTCGGGAGGAGCCACGATAGGGCATCGGCGGCCTTCAGCAGGCGCGTCGACAGCCCGCTAAAGTGCGGGCCGAAGCGCCACCTGCTGTCCAGCACTAGGCCCAGATACTTCATCTGGGCCTTCACCTCTATCCTGACGCCCTCCACGACTATGTGGGCGTCAGGTGGGTAGCGCTGCCGAGGCCCGTGGAAGAAAACGGCCTCGGTCTTGTGCAGCGCCACCCTCAATCCCAGCCGGCGGATCCTACCTGCCACTAAGGATCCGCCAGCTGAGGCCAGACAGGCCGCCGCCCTAAAGTCCCTCCCCCGGGCAACGAGCAGAGTGTCATCCGCGTAACAGATGACGCTCGTCCCCCGGAGGAGGGTGCCCCGCAGGAGCCAGTCGAAACCGATGTTCCACAGGGGGGGGCCTAGAACCGACCCCTGTGGAACACCGCACTCCGCGCCGTACCTCCTGATCCTGGCCGTCTTGTCTACCAGGAGGACCTCTCGGTCCTCCAGGTAGCTGGCCAGGATCGCCCTCAGATATTGGGGCACTCCGTGGAATCGGAGTGCCTCCAATATGGTCGAGTGGGGGACGGAGTTGAAGGCGTTTGCAATGTCGAACGACACCGCCAACACTCCGTCCCCCGACTCGACCGCCTCCTGCACCTGGCCCTTCAGCAGGGCCAGGGCGTCGACCGTCGAACGCCCATTTCGAAAGCCGAACTGGGCGTCCGACAGGTCAGGTCCCACCCCCCGCAGGTGGCTGTTCAGCCGGTCGGCGACTATCCCCTCGAACATTTTACCGACCTCATCCAAAAGTACGATGGGCCGGTATGCCGAGGGGGAGTCCACCGGGCGTCCCTCTTTACGGAGGAGGCACAGCTGCCCCTCCCGCCACAGTTTCGGGAACCTCCCAGCCGCAAAGCACGCGCTGAAGAGGTCCCGAAACCTGTCCTGCATCTGAGAGGCAGCTATCGCCGCCACCCGTGCAGGGACGCCGTCCGGCCCAGGGGCCGTTTTCTTCGCGCGGAGGCGAAGAATCCCGTCCCGGATCTCGTCCTCCGTCACCGGTGGGATCTCCGCCTCCGGCGGAGCCGCTTCCTGCGGGGGGTCCATTGCTGGTGGGGTGAAGTCGGTCCTGCGCGGAAACAGGGCCCGAACCACCCCATCCAGCAATGCCGGCTCGAGGGTCTCCGACAGGGGGGGACCGTAGGGCCGCAGCTGGCTCCGCGCCAGCTTGTACGGTCTCCCGTACGGATCCCTGTCGAGACCCTCCAGCATCTCGGCCCGAGCCGAGTCTTTGGCGGCGCACATTGCCGTCTTGAGGACCGCCTTTGCCTCTAGGTAAGAGGCGTAGAGGCGGTCCTCCCCGGCCTGAGATCGGCTCGTGCGCCGCCGGCTCCGCGTGTAGGCCCTCCTGGCCTCCACGCAGGCCGCCCGGAGTCCCGCTATCTCCTCCGTCCACCAGTAGACGGCGCGACGGGGAGGCGGCCGGCGAGACCGAGGCATGCTCGAGTTGCACACCTCGGTCAGGGACCCTCGGAGCTGGACCGCCGCGGCGTCAACGTCCGGGGCCGCCTGCACAGGGGGCGAGAGCCAGTCCTGGAGGAACGCCGCCTCCTGGGCTGCCTCTCGGTCCAGGCGGGTGAGAGCCCACCGCGGGAAGGGAGATTGGCCCGAGCGGGCCGTTCCCCCCCGCGGGCCCTGGGTGGAGATGTCGAACCGCACGTAGCGGTGGTCCGACATGGTCTCCACCATCTCCACCCGCCAGTTCACGACGCGGGCGGCTAGCACGGGGGTGGCGAACGATACGTCCACCACTGATCCTCCCCGCTGCCGCACACACGTGTGAACATCCCCCCTGTTCAGGAGGGACACACCGCACGAAGCCGCCCAAAATTCGGCGGCGCGTCCCCGGACGTTGCACGAGGCTGCCGGGTTGCCCCAAGCCGCTGACTTGGCGTTCAGGTCGCCCAACACGGCGACCTGGCGTGGCGCCGCCCTCCCGACGACTGCCGTTAGGACTTCGAGAAAATCCTCGAAGTCCCTTAGAGGGCGGTTTGGGGAGAAATAGACCCCGACCAGGGCTATTTCTCCCCACGCGGCGGCCACGTATCCCGGTCCCCTCTCTAAAAGCGAGAGGGGAGGGGAGTCCGTGGCAGGCCGCGACACCAAAGCCACCGAGCCGTCCCGATCGCCCAGCCAACGGCCAGGTATCGAGTACGGCTCGGCGACCACCGCCAGGTCCACCAACCACTCGGCCATTGTCTGCATCAGCAGGTCCTGGGCCGCTCGGCAGTGGTTGGTGTTCGCCTGGAGGATGCGATGTTCGACTCTAGACATTATTTAGTCGGACATCGCACCCCCCACCTCAGCCAGGCCAGCGGCTGCCGTAGTCCCAGACTCTGGGACGGCGGCGGTGACAGCGGCAGGCCGGATCGTTGCCTGCTTAGCTTTGCCCCTCTTGGGGGGAGGACTACAATTCCTCCCCTTTGTGACGTGGCCTGCCGGGCGGCCACTGGCGGCACACACCGCGCAGTGCGGCGTGGCGGCCTTGCAGGAGGCGGCTTTATGGCCCTCCTTGCCGCAGCGGTAGCAAGTGTCCGTCCTGTCGACGCTGGACGGACACAGAGCCCGGGTGTGTCCGATGCCGAAGCACCGATAACAACGCAGAGGCTGGGCCTCAAGTGCCCGGACTACACCCGAGCTGAAGCCCACGGCCAGCCGTCCCTTGGCGAGGACGGCTTTGGCAGCGGCGACTGGGCACTCCAGGCGGATGCTGCCCATGCCGCCGCGGCCGGGCCTGATGCCCCGGCCTTGCACCGCTGCGACGCTGCAGCCCCCTATGGCCGCGACCGCCGCCACCACCTCCTCTTTGGTGACCGTATCGTCAAGATCGGTCACCTCCAAGGCCGCCGACTTTACTGGCCTCGCCACCTTGGCCACGTCCGCAATGACCTCTTTGAGTTTGGCCGCAAAGAGGTCCGCGTTTTTGCCACCCTCCGCCCCTGGGAACTCAAAAATCCGAGCCCCAGCCTGCGTCCGGCGACAAGACACCTTGCCGATCCCCAATTGGGCGGGATCGGCATTGGCACGCGCCCGTAACAATACGGACGCGTACGTCTCTCCCAGTTCCGCAGCCTCCGCGGTGAGCGTCACCACGACGGCTGCGGTCTTGGGAGGAACGAGCCTCTTCTTGGCGCCGGCTTGGGGGGAGCTTTTCCCCTTACCCTTCGCCCCGCCCTTGCCAGTCGATTGCGACTGGCTGGGAGGGGCGGTGGCGGCGGTGGCGGGGACGGCAGGGACGGGGGTGACAGGGACGGCCGTTGCCGCTTTTGTGGCCTTCCCCTTCCCCTTCCCCTTGCCTTTTCCTTTTGCGACCGTCGTCCAGCCCTGCTGGTTGGTCGGGGTGGTGGATGGCAGAAGAGCGTCCTCTGCGGATGCCTCTCTCTGCTCGGGCGCCTCACCCTGCCTGCTGTCCGCCGCAAGCGGTGGTCGGTGGCTCACTTCCGGCAAGAGCCGGTCCTCGATCCCCGCGAGGCAGGCTCTCACGAAGGCCCTTTCCTCCCTCACGACCCCGCGGATGATATCCTCGAGGCCGTGATGGAGGGCGGGGCCCTCTGCCGCAGGGATTGGCTCAGCCTGGGTTGGCCGGGCCGTGACCTCAGCCAGCTTTCGATGCAGCTGGCTGACTTCGGACTGCAGGCGATCAATTGTCGCCTGCATCTGCCTGGTCTCGTCGGTGGCCTGGCGCTGCACCAGCTCACCGACGATCCCGAGCATGCTCGCGGCCCGACACTTCAGGGACTTTTGAAAAGTGCCCTTGAGGTGGGAGGACTTGGAGGCGACCACCGCGATCCCCTCCTCATCCTCCTGAGCCATCCTCTCGAGCTCGGCCAAAGAGTGGTCGGCGTAGACAACGCGAGACGCACCGTATCCGGACTTGGCCCGGGCGACGCGCGTCCGCTGCTCCCTGGCAGCAACCTCCTCCTCCAGGTCCTGCTGGAGTTGCTCCCGCCGAGCCAAGTCCAGCTGACATTGGGCGTCCGCAAGGCCCACGTCGTGGGTGATTGCCGCCGACTTTTTGGCCTTAGCCCGCTTTTTCGGCTCCTTCGCCGAACCGGAGGCTGAGGCCGAAGAGCCATCGGAGCCTGCCTTCAAGAAGGCCCGCTTGCGAGATCGGGTTTCGACCTCCATCGAACCGCTGGCGTCCGACTCGCACGCACTGGACTCATTCTCTGAGCCCGCCGTGTCAAAGAAGCTAGCCGCAGACGGCGCGCGGCTAGCCTCTGACGCTGAAGCGTCGGGGTGGCCCTGAGAAGGGCCTTTGGGTTGGCCCTGAGAAGGGCCTTGGGGTTGGCCCTGACAAGGGCCTTTGGGCTGGCCCTCAGAAGGGCCCTTGGGTTGGCCCTGAGAAGGGCCTTTGGGTTGGCCCTGAGAAGGGCCTTTTTTGCTGAAGTGCCCGAAGGCATCCCGCAATGGTTTCGGCATAATAAAATATTCAAGACAACGATCGCAAATTCCGCAAGAGAGATAAGATAGTCACGATCGCACAGCGCACTTTAGCCGCACCCAGTCTGCCACTCCGTTACGGTGGTCAGAGCTGGGGCGTTGCCCGGGGGAAACGAACGAGGACGTATGCGCTGTGGGGGATCCCCCAACTTAACCTAACCTAACCTAACCTAACCTAACCTTTTTTTTTTTTTTTTTTTTTTTTTTTTTTTGATCTCGCTGGGAAAAAATGCATTACGCATACCCACCCATTGGGGGAATGGGGGGCTATGTGGGACTCCCCGGGCAAGCCCGGTATACCCACTAAAATAACCCAGCGGCACTCCCGCATCGTCTGTGTGGAGGAGGGCTGGGAAACCGGCACAGCCTTTACGTCCAGCCCTCCGCCGACGACCGCCCGCCTGTACGGCAGGCCCTTCACGCCCCTCCCTTAGTGGAGGGGCCCGGGAACGACCGCGAGTGCTCGGCCGTTCCCGCCCGAGGGTGGTGACTGTGCAATGCAGACGAGAGGCGCCCCCGCGCCTGTCGTCCGCTAGTCACCACCAGGAGGAGGTGGGAGGAGACGGTCGTACAACCGCCTTCTCCCACCCCTTCTCCGCCTGCGGAGCGGCGCAGCGAGAGGGTCATCCTCCCGCGCCCGCTCCGCCGCCTCCTTTTGCGACATGACATCTTCGCAAAAGGAGGCGACCGCCGCCCAGGCCTCCTCACTCCCCAGCATGGAGTTTACCACGCCGGGGAGTGAGAGGTCCTGCCCGACAACTCCTGTCAGGGCACGGCGCAGCTCAGCCCAGGCTGGGCACACCTCGAGGGTGTGCTGCGCCGTGTCCTCCACCGCGCCGCAGTCGTGGCACGCCGGGGTTTCCTCCCTCCGGATCCGGTGCAGGTGCGTTCCGAAACATCCATGTCCGGACAACACCTGCACTAGACGGAACGAGAGGAAACCGTGTCTGCGCTCGAGCCAGCCCCGCAGGACTGGACCGAGCGCATCCAGCGTCCGACGGCCAAAGGCGGCGGAGGCGAGGTCCTCCGTCCAATGGAGGACGATGGCGTCCCTCGCCTCCCGCCGCACGGCCTGCCGCTCCTCCGCGACGGGGCGCTCGCCTAGCGCCTTTCGCCGAGCCGTCCACTCGTACACTCTGGCGAGCACCCATGCCTCCAACTCCCAGGGAGGGGTGCCCGCCAGAGCGCACGCCGCCGCGAAGCCCACCGAGCGGTAGGCCCTCGCCACCCGCTGTGCAATGGCCCTTTGGGGCCTGCGGATGGCGGTCGCGTTCTCCCTCCTGTGGAGGGAGTCCGCCCAGATGGGGGCTCCATACAGGGCCATACTCTTGAGGATGCCGGCATAGAGGCGCCGGCATCGCTCCGTGGGCCCCCCCAGATTCGGGAGGAGCCACGATAGGGCATCGGCGGCCTTCAGCAGGCGCGTCGACAGCCCGCTAAAGTGCGGGCCGAAGCGCCACCTGCTGTCCAGCACTAGGCCCAGATACTTCATCTGGGCCTTCACCTCTATCCTGACGCCCTCCACGACTATGTGGGCGTCAGGTGGGTAGCGCTGCCGAGGCCCGTGGAAGAAAACGGCCTCGGTCTTGTGCAGCGCCACCCTCAATCCCAGCCGGCGGATCCTACCTGCCACTAAGGATCCGCCAGCTGAGGCCAGACAGGCCGCCGCCCTAAAGTCCCTCCCCCGGGCAACGAGCAGAGTGTCATCCGCGTAACAGATGACGCTAGTCCCCCGGAGGAGGGTGCCCCGCAGGAGCCAGTCGAAACCGATGTTCCACAGGGGGGGGCCTAGAACCGACCCCTGTGGAACACCGCACTCCGCGCCGTACCTCCTGATCCTGGCCGTCTTGTCTACCAGGAGGACCTCTCGGTCCTCCAGGTAGCTGGCCAGGATCGCCCTCAGATATTGGGGCACTCCGTGGAATCGGAGTGCCTCCAATATGGTCGAGTGGGGGACGGAGTTGAAGGCGTTTGCAATGTCGAACGACACCGCCAACACTCCGTCCCCCGACTCGACCGCCTCCTGCACCTGGCCCTTCAGCAGGGCCAGGGCGTCGACCGTCGAACGCCCATTTCGAAAGCCGAACTGGGCGTCCGACAGGTCAGGTCCCACCCCCCGCAGGTGGCTGTTGAGCCGGTCGGCGACTATCCCCTCGAACATTTTACCGACCTCATCCAAAAGTACGATGGGCCGGTATGCCGAGGGGGAGTCCACCGGGCGTCCCTCTTTACGGAGGAGGCACAGCTGCCCCTCCCGCCACAGTTTCGGGAACCTCCCAGCCGCAAAGCACGCGCTGAAGAGGTCCCGAAACCTGTCCTGCATCTGAGAGGCAGCTATCGCCGCCACCCGTGCAGGGACGCCGTCCGGCCCGGGGGCCGTCTTCTTCGCGCGGAGGCGAAGTATCCCGTCGCGGATCTCGTCCTCCGTCACCGGCGGGATCTCCGCCTCCGGCGGAGCCGCTTCCTGCGGGGGGTCCATTGCTGGTGGGGTGAAGTCGGTCCTGCGCGGAAACAGGGCCCGAACCACCCCATCCAGCAATGCCGGCTCGAGGGTCTCCGACAGGGGGGGACCGTAGGGCCGCAGCTGGCTCCGCGCCAGCTTGTACGGTCTCCCGTACGGATCCCTGTCGAGACCCTCCAACATCTCGGCCCGAGCCGAGTCTTTGGCGGCGCACATTGCCGTCTTGAGGACCGCCTTTGCCTCTAGGTAAGAGGCGTAGAGGCGGTCCTCCCCGGCCTGAGAGCGGCTCGTGCGCCGCCGGCTCCGCGTGTAGGCCCTCCTGGCCTCCACGCAGGCCGCCCGGAGTCCCGCTATCTCCTCCGTCCACCAGTAGACGGCGCGACGGGGAGGCGGCCGGCGAGACCGAGGCATGCTCGAGTTGCACACCTCGGTCAGGGACCCTCGGAGCTGGACCGCCGCGGCGTCAACGTCCGGGGCTGCCTGCACAGGGGGCGAGAGCCAGTCCTGGAGGAACGCCGCCTCCTGGGCTGCCTCTCGATCCAGGCGGGTGAGAGCCCACCGCGGGAAGGGAGATTGGCCCGAGCGGGCCGTTCCCCCCCGCGGGCCCTGGGTGGAGATGTCGAACCGCACGTAACGGTGGTCCGACATGGTCTCCACCATCTCCACCCGCCAGTTCACGACGCGGGCGGCTAGCACGGGGGTGGCGAACGATACGTCCACCACTGATCCTCCCCGCTGCCGCACACACGTGTGAACATCCCCCCTGTTCAGGAGGGACACACCGCACGAAGCCGCCCAAAATTCGGCGGCGCGTCCCCGGACGTTGCACGAGGCTGCCGGGTTGCCCCAAGCCGCTGACTTGGCGTTCAGGTCGCCCAATACGGCGACCTGGCGTGGCGCCGCCCTCCCGACGACTGCCGTTAGGACTTCGAGAAAATCCTCGAAGTCCCTTAGAGGGCGGTTTGGGGAGAAATACACCCCGACCAGGGCTATTTCTCCCCACGCGGCGGCCACGTATCCCGGTCCCCTCTCTAAAAGCGAGAGGGGAGGGGAGTCCGTGGCAGGCCGCGACACCAATGCCACCGAGCCGTCCCGATCGCCCAGCCAACGGCCAGGTATCGAGTACGGCTCGGCGACCACCGCCAGGTCCACCAACCACTCGGCCATGGTCTGCATAAGCAGGTCCTGGGCCGCTCGGCAGTGGTTGGTGTTCGCCTGGAGGATGCGATGTTCGACTCTAGACATTATTTAGTCGGACATCGCACCCCCCACTTCAGCCAGGCCAGCGGCTGCCGTAGTCCCAGACTCTGGGACGGCGGCGGTGGCAGCGGCAGGCCGGATCGTTGCCTGCTTCGCTTTGCCCCTCTTGGGGGGAGGACTGCAGTTCCTCCCCTTCGTTACGTGGCCCGCCGGGTGGCCACTGGCGGCACACACCGCGCAGTGCGGCGTGGCGGCCTTGCAGGAGGCGGCTTTATGGCCCTCCTTGCCGCAGCGGTAGCAAGTGTCCGTCCTGTCGACGCTGGACGGACACAGAGCCCGGGTGTGTCCGATGCCGAAGCACCGATAACAACGCAGAGGCTGGGCCTCAAGTGCCCGGACTACACCCGAGCTGAAGCCCACGGCCAGCCGTCCCTTGGCGAGGACGGCTTTGGCAGCGGCGACTGGGCACTCCAGGCGGATGCTGCCCATGCCGCCGCGGCCGGGCCTGATGCCCCGGCCTTGCACCGCTGCGACGCTGCAGCCCCCTATGGCCGCGACCGCCGCCACCACCTCCTCTTTGGTGACCGTATCGTCAAGATCGGTCACCTCCAAGGCCGCCGACTTTACTGGCCTCGCCACCTTGGCCACGTCCGCAATGACCTCTTTAAGTTTGGCCGCAAAGAGGTCCGCGTTTTTGCCACCCTCCGCCCCTGGGAACTCAAAAATCCGAGCCCCAGCCTGCGTCCGGCGACAAGACACCTTGCCGATCCCCAATTGGGCGGGATCGGCATTGGCACGCGCCCGCAACAATACGGACGCGTACGTCTCTCCCAGTTCCGCAGCCTCCGCGGTGAGCGTCACCACGACGGCTGCGGTCTTGGGAGGAACGAGCCTCTTCTTGGCGCCGGCTGGGGGGGAGCTTTTCCCCTTACCCTTCGCCCCGCCCTTGCCAGTCGATTGCGACTGGCTGGGAGGGGTGGTGGCGGCGGTGGCGGGGACGGCAGGGACGGGGGTGGCAGGGACGGCCGTTGCCGCTTTTGTGGCCTTCCCCTTCCCCTTGCCCTTGCCCTTTCCGACTACCTTCGTCCAGCCCTGCTGGTTGGTCGGGGTGGTGGATGGCAGAAGAGCGTCCTCTGCGGATGCCTCCCTCTGCTCGGGCGCCTCACCCTGCCTGCTGTCCGCCGCAAGCGGTGGTCGGTGGCTCACTTCCGGCAAGAGCCGGTCCTCGATCCCCGCGAGGCAGGCTCTCACGAAGGCCCTTTCCTCCCTCACGACCCCGCGGATGATATCCTCGAGGCCGTGATGGAGGGCGGGGCCCTCTGCTGCAGGGATAGGCTCAGCCTGGGTTGGCCGGGCCGTGACCTCAGCCAGCTTTTGATGCAGCTGGCTGACTTCGGACTGCAGGCGATCAATTGTCGCCTGCATCTGCCGCGTCTCGTCGGTGGCCTGGCGCTGCACCAGCTCACCGACGATCCCGAGCATGCTCGCGGCCCGACACTTCAGGGACTTTTGGAAAGTGCCCTTGAGGTGGGAGGACTTGGAGGCGACCACCGCGATCCCCTCCTCATCCTCCTGAGCCATCCTCTCGAGCTCGGCCAAAGAGTGGTCGGCGTAGACGACGCGGGACGCACCGTATCCGGACTTGGCCCGGGCGACGCGCGTCCGCTGCTCCCTGGCAGCAACCTCCTCCTCCAGGTCCTGCTGGAGTTGCTCCCGCCGAGCCAAGTCCAGCTGACGTTGGGCGTCCGCAAGGCCCACGTCGTGGGTGACCGCCGCCGACTTTTTGGCCTTAGCCCGCTTTTTCGGCTCCTTCGCCGAACCGGAGGCTGAGGCCGAAGAGCCATCGGAGCCTGCCTTCAGGAAGGCCCGCTTCCGAGATCGGGTCTCGACCTCCATCGAACTGCTGGCGTCCGACTCGTACGCATTGGACTCATTCTCTGAGCCCGCCGTGTCAAAGAAGCTAGCCGCAGACGGCGCGCGGCTAGCCTCTGACGCTGAAGCGTCGGGGTGGCCCTGAGAAGGGCCTTTGGGTTGGCCCTGAGAAGGGCCTTGGGGTTGGCCCTGACAAGGGCCTTTGGGCTGGCCCTCAGAAGGGCCCTTGGGTTGGCCCTGAGAAGGGCCTTTGGGTTGGCCCTGAGAAGGGCCTTTTTTGCTGAAGTGCCCGAAGGCATCCCGCAATGGTTTCGGCATATTAGTTAAAAACAAAGCAATGATCGCAATTCCGCAAGAGAGATAGGATAGTCACGATCGCACAGCACACTTTAGCCGCACCCAGTCTGCCACTCCGTTACGGTGGTCAGAGCTGGGGCGTTGCCCGGGGGAAACGAACGAGGACGTATGCGCTGTGGGGGATCCCCCAACCTAACCTAACCTAACCTAACCTAACCTAACCTAACCTAACCTAACCTTTTTTTTTTTTTTTTTTTTTTTGATCACGCTGGGAAAAAATGCATTACGCATACCCACCCATTGGGGGAATGGGGGGCTATGTGGGACTCCCCGGGCCCCCCAGCCCGGTATACCCACTAAAATAACCCAGCGGCACTCCCGCATCGTCTGAATGGAGGAGGACTGGGAAACCGGCACAGCCTTTACCTCCAGTCCTCCGCCGACGACCGCCCGCCTTTTAGGGCAGGCCCTTCACGCCCCTCGCTCAGTGGAGGGGCCCGGAAACGACCGCGAGTGCTCGGCCGTTCCCGCCCGCAAGGGTGGTGGCTAGTGCAATGCGAGCTAAGGCGGCCCCCACGCCATCGCCCGCTAGTCACCACCAGGAGGTGGGAGGAAACGATCGTACGACCGCCCCCTCCCACCCCCTCTCCGCCGACCCCCTCTTGCGACATGGCGTCCTCGCAAAAGGGGGCAACCGCCGCACAGGACCCCCCACCCCCCAGCATGGAATTCACCACACCGGGAAGCGAGAGGTCCCGCCCGACAACTCCTCAGGGCACGGCGCAGCTACGCCCCCGCTGGGCACACCTAGACGGTGTGCTGCGCCGTGCCCTCCACCGCGCTGGACCTTACGGTCCCCTCCGTTGCGGCATCTGGCCCGCGAAGGACAGATGCCGCAACCGCCGCCCAGGACCCCCCACCCCCCAGCATGGAATTCACCACACCGGGAAGCGAGAGGTCCCGCCCGACAACTCCTCAGGGCATGGCGCAGCTACGCCCCCGCTGGGCACACCTAGACGGTGTGCTGCGCCGTGCCCTCCACCGCCCCTGACCTTTACGGTCCCCCGCGTGTGCGGCGGCGCGTCGAGACCGACGCTCCGCCGCCTCCTCCTTCCATTGACTTGTCCCTGCCGACCATCCCACGCCAAAGGAGGGCCGGCAACGACAAGTCACACCACCTACCTACCTACCCAACCTAATTTAACCTACCTACCCAAACTAGCCTACCCAACCTAGCCCCCCTATATCGCGTCTGGAGTGTCCCCTGCTAATCAGGGGAACACCCAGAGCGACATCCCCCCCTGTCAGGTATTCGCCACCGCCAACAAGAACCCACGAATGGGAAGTTATTGACGGTGCCCGGGGTGCACCAGCCCAGCGGGTTGCTCTTCCCCCCGGACGTATCCGAAAGAGACCAGCAACCAACTAGGCCAACGTGGAGGTTACCTGACCCGCACCCCAACCTAACCTTTTTTTTTTTTTTTTTTTTTGATCTCGCTGGGAAAAAATGCATTACGCATACCCACCCATTGGGGGAATGGGCGGGCTATGTGGGACTCCCCGGGCAAGCAAGCCCGGTATACCCACTAAAATAACCCAGCGGCACTCCCGCTTCGTCTGTGTGGAGGAGGACTGGGGAACCGGCAGAGCCTTGACTACCAGCCCTCCCCCGACGACTGCCCACCTTTATGGCGGGCCCTTCACGCCCCTCCCTTAGTGGAGGGGCCCGGGAACGACCGCGAGTGCTCGGCCGTTCCCGCCCGAGGGTGGTGACTGTGCAATGCAGACGAGAGGCGCCCCCGCGCCTGTCGTCCGCTAGTCACCACCAGGAGGTGGGAGGAGACGATCGTACAACCGCCTTCTCCCACCCCTTCTCCGCCTGCGGAGCGGCGGCGCGAGAGGATCATCCTCCCGCGCACGCTCCGCCGCCTCCTTTTGCGACATAACTTGCTCGCAAAAGGAGGCAACCGCAGCCCAGGCCTCCTCACTCCCCAGCATGGAGTTGACCACGCCGGGAAGTGAGAGGTCCTGCCCGACAACATCGGTCAAGGCACGGCGCAGCTCTGCCCAGGCTGGACACACCTCGAGGGTGTGCTGCGCCGTGTCCTCCGCCGCGCCGCAGTCGTGGCACGCCGGGGTTTCCTCCCTCCGGATCCGGTGCAGGTGCGTTCCGAAACAACCATGTCCGGACAACACCTGCACCAAACGGAAAGAGAGGAAACCGTGGGGGCGCCCGAGCCAGCCCTGTATGACTGGACCGAGCGCGTCCAATGTCCGGCGCCCAAAGGTGGCGGAGGCGAGGTCCTCCGTCCAATGGAGGACGATGGCGTCCCTCGCCTCGCGCCGCACGGCCTCGCGCTCCTCCGCGGCGGGGCGCTCCCCGAGCGCCTTCCGCCGCACCGTCCACTCGTACACTCTGGCGAGCACCCATGCCTCCAACTCCCAGGGAGGGGTGCCGGCCAGAGCGCACGCCGCCGAAAAACCCACTGAGCGGTAGGCCCTCGCCACCCGCTGTGCAATGGCCCGTTGGGGCCTGCGGATGGCGGTCGCATTCTCCCTCCTGCGGAGGGAGTCCGCCCAGATGGGTGCCCCATAGAGGGCCATACTCTTCAAGATGCCGGCATAGAGGCGCCGGCATCGATCCTTCGGCCCTCCCAAGTTTGGGAGGAGCCATGAGAGGGCGTCCGCGGCTTTCAGCAGGCGCGTCGACAGCCCGCTGAAGTGCGGGCCGAAGCGCCACCTGCTGTCTAGCACGAGGCCCAGATACTTCATCTGGGCCCCGACCCCTATCCGGACGCCCTCCACGACGATATGGGCGTCGGGAGGGCAGCGCTGCCGAGGCCCGTGAAAGAACACGGCCTCGGTCTTGTTCAGCGCTACCCTCAATCCTAGCTGGCGGATCCTACCTGCCACTAAGGATCCGCCAGCCGAGGCCAAACAGGCCGCCTCCCCGAAATTCCTCCCCCGGGCAACGAGGAGAGTGTCATCCGCGTAACAGATGACACTCGTCCCCCGGAGGAGGGCTCCCCGCAAGAGCCAATCGAACCCGATGTTCCACAAGGGGGGCCCTAGCACCGACCCCTGTGGAACACCGGACTCCGCGCCGTAACGCCTGATCCTGGCCGTCTTGTCCACCAGGAGGACCTCTCTGTCCTCCAGGTAGCTGGCCAGGATCACCCGCAGATATTGGGGCACTCCGTGGTACCGGAGTGCCTCCAATATCGTCGAGTGGGGAATGGAGTTGAAGGCGTTGGCTATGTCAAACGACACCGCCAACACTCCACCCCCCGACTCGATTGCCTCCTGCACCTGACCCCTGAGTAGGGCCAATGCGTCGACCGTCGAACGCCCCCGTCGGAAACCGAACTGGGCGTCCGACAGGTCCGGCCCTACCTCCCGCAACTGGCTA
Organism: Orthosia cruda; assembly: GCA_964057195.1. Lineage (NCBI taxonomy): Eukaryota > Metazoa > Arthropoda > Insecta > Lepidoptera > Noctuidae > Orthosia > Orthosia cruda. The sequence goes on from OZ059834.1 coordinate 51,913, forward strand.
TTTAGCCGGGTGGCGATGATCCCCTCGAACAGTTTACCGACCTCATCGAGCAGAACGATGGGCCGGTATGCCGAGGGGGAGTCCACCGGACGTCCCTCCTTCCGGAGGAGGCACAACTGCCCCTCCTTCCACGGTTTCGGGAACCTCCCAGCCGTAAGGCACGCGCTGAAGAGGTCCCGAAACCTATCCTCCATGAGGGACGCCGCGATGGCCACCACCCGTGCGGGGACACCGTCCGGTCCAGGGGCCGTCTTCTTTGCGTGGAGGGCCAGAACCCCCGCGCGAAGTTCCTCCGCCGATACTGGAGGGACCTCCTCCACCGGCGAAGCCACCACCCCCCCAAGCGGGGGGTTCATCGTTGGTGGGGTGAAGTCGGTCCTGCACGGAAACAGGGACCGGACCACCCCATCCAGCAACGCCGGCTCCAGGGTCTCCGTTACTGGGGGACCAAAGGGGCGCAGTTGTTTCCGCGCCGCCTTATATGGCCGCCCAAACGGATCCCTGTCGAGGCCCTCCAGCATCTCGGCCCTCGCCGAGTCCTTGGCGGCGCACATAGCCGACTTGAGGACCGTCTTTGCCTCTAGGTAAGAGGCGTAGAGGCGGTCCTCCCCGGCCTGAGATCGGGTAGTGCGCCGCCGACTCCGCGTATAGGCCCTCCTGGCCGCCACGCAGGCGGCCCGGAGCCCCGCCAGCTCCTCCGACCACCAATAGACGGCGCGACGGGGAGGCGGACGGCGTGACCGAGGCATGCTTGCGTTGCAGACCTCGGTCAGGGACCCCCTGAGCTGGACCGCCACACGGTCCACGTCCAGGACAGGCTCGACACGGGGCGAGAGCCAGTCCTGGAGAAAGGCTGCCTCCTTTGCTGCCTCCCGGTCCAGGCGGGTGAGAGCCCACCGCGGGAAGGGAGATTGGCCCGAGCGGGCCGTCCCTCCCCGGGGGCCGGTGGAGATGTCGAACCGCACGTATCGGTGGTCCGACAAAGTCTCCACCGTCTCCACCCGCCAGTTCACAACGCGGGCGGCTAGGGCGGGGGTGGCAAACGAGACGTCTACCACCGACCCTCCGCGTTGCCGCACACACGTGTGGACCGCCCCACTGTTGAGGAGGGACACGCCGCACGAGGCCGCCCAGAATTCGACGGCGCGTCCCCGGACGTTGCAGGAGGCAGCCGGGTTGCCCCAAGCCGCCGACTTGGCATTCAGGTCGCCTATCACGGCGACCTGGCGTGGTGCCGCCCTCCCGGCGACTGCCGTAAGGATTTCGAGGAAGTCCTCGAAATCCCTTAGAGGGCGGTTTGGGGAGAAATAGACCCCCACCAGGGCCATATCCCTCCCCCACGCGGCGGCCACGTATCCCGGTCCCCTCTCTAAAAGTGAGAGGGGAGGGGAGTCCGTGGAAGACCGCGCCACCAACGCCACCAAGCCGTCCCGATCACCCAGCCAGGTACTGGGGACCGAGTAAGGCTCGGCAACCACCGCCACGTCCACCAACCACTCGGCCATGATCTGCATCAGCAGATCCTGGGCCGGCCTGCAGTGGTTGGTGTTCGCCTGGAGGATGCGATGTTCGACTCTATGCATTAATCGGACATCGCACCCCCCTCCTCCTCAGCCAGGCCTGCAGCAGCCGAAAGCACAACCTCGGGCACAGTGGCGGTAGCGGCAGGCTTGCTCGGCGCCTTTGCTTTTCCCTTCTTTGGGGGAGGATTACACATCCTCCCCGTCGTTATGTGGCCTGCGGGGCGGCCACTGGCGGCGCAAACGGCGCAGTGTGGCACGGCAGCCTCGCACTCGGCGGATTTGTGGCCTTCTTTGCCGCAGCGGTAACAGCTCTCTGTCCGGTCCACCGTGGACGGACAGAGGGCCCGGGTGTGCCCGATACCGAGGCACTTGTAGCACCTCAATGGCTGTGCCGCAAGTGCCCGGACTGCACCCGAGCTAAAGCCTACGTTAAGCCGTCCTTTGTCAAGGACGGCTTTAGCAGCGGCGACTGGGCACTCCAGGCGAATAGTACCCATGCCGCCGCGGCCGGGCCTTATGTCCCGGCTTTTCACCGCTGCGGCAACGCAGCCCCCAATTGATGCGACCGCCGCCACCACCTCCTCCTTGGTGACCGTGTCATCTAGACCGGTCACCTCGATGGCCGCCGTCTTCACAGGCCTGGCCACCTTAGCCGCGTCCGCGATGACCTCCTGCAACTTTGTTGCGAAGAGGTCCGCGTGAGCACTGCCCTCCACCCCCGGGAACTCGAAGATTCGAGCCCCGGCTTGGGTCCGCCGGCAAGAGATTTTGCCGATCCCCAGTTGGGTGGGATCGGCATTCGCACGCGCCCGTAACAATATTGACGCGTACGTCTCCCCCCGCTCCGCAGCCTCCGCGGTGAGCGTCACCACGACGGCCGCGGTCTTGGGAGGAACGAGTTTCCTACTGGTGCCGGCGGTTTTGGCTGTGGGAGCAGCGCTGGCGGCCTTGGGTGGCCCTATCCCCTTCCCTTTCCCTTTCCCTTTGCCAGTCGTCTGTGACTGGCTGGGAGGGGTGGTGGTGGTGCGGGCGGCAGGGGTGGTGGTGGTGCGGGCGGCAGGGGCGGTGGCGGCAGGGACCGCTGCCGACTTTTTGCCCTTGCCCTTCCCCTTGCCGGCGACCTTTGTCCAGCCCTGCTGGTTGGTCGGAGTTGTGGCAGGCAGGAGAGGGTCCTCCTCCCTCTGTGAAGTCGGACCCGGCTCACCCCTCCTTTTGTCCGCCGCAAGAGGCAGCCGGTAGCTTTTCTCCGGCAGGAGCCGGTCCTCAATGCCTGCCAGGCAGGCTCTTGTAAAGGCCCTCTCCTCCATCACAACCTTGCGGATGATATCCTCAAGGTTGGAGGCGGAGGGACCCTCTGCCGCTGGTCTCGGCTCAGCTACACTTGGCCGTGCCGTGGCATCAGCCAGCTTCTGGTGTAGCTGGCTGACTTCCGCCTGCAGGCGATCGATCCTCGCCTGCAGCTGCCGCGTCTCCTCATTGTCCTTGCGCTGGACCAGTTCGGCGACAATGCCACGCATGCTCGCGGCCCGGCATTTGAGGCACTTCTGGAACGTGCCCTTCAGGTGCGAGGACTTGGAGGCGACCTCCACGATCCCCTCTTCGTCCTCCAGGGCCATCCGTTCCAGTTCGGCCAATGAGTGGTCCGCGTACAGGACGCGGGACGCACCGTAGCCGGACTTCGCACGGGTGACGCGTGCCCGTTCCTCTTTGGCCGCAACACGCTCCTCCAGCTCTTGCTGGAGCTGCTCCTTCCGAGCCAGGTCCAAATGGCGCTGGGCGTCCGCTAGACCCACATCGTGGGTGTCCGCTGCCGTCTTCTTGGCCTTTGGCTTCTTCTTCGGCTCCTTCGCCGAACCCGAGGAGCCGTCGGACACTTCCTTGAGGAAGGCCCGCTTCCGCGACTGCGAACGAGAGCCTTCCTCTACCTCCATGGAGCTCGCCACCGACACAACGGACTCGTTGTCGGACTCCGACTCTTCCGGCCTTCCTCCATAGAAGGTCCTACCTTCTTCAGCTGACGCTGAAGCGTCACGGTGGCCCTGAGAAGGGCCTTTTGGTTGGCCCTGAGAAGGGCCTTTGGGTTTTAAAAATCGCCCGCGGGCATCCCGCGCAGGTTCCGACATGATAAAAATTAAAATTCTCAGCAATGATCGCAGTTTCCGCAAGTGATAGCTCCGATCGCACAGCGCACTTTTGCCGCACCCAGTCTGCCACTCCGTTACGGTGGTCAGAACTGGGGCGTTGCCCGGGGGATACGACTAGGACGTAAGCGCTGTGAGGGGAACCCTGGAGTGTTCCTCCTCTCGCCCACGGGGCTGCGGGACCCACAAGGCTTACAACCGCGTGCCCCGCTAGCGTTGCTCCACGACGGAGCCCTCCTCTGGGGGCGGAGCTAAGTCCCTTAAGACTCTCTGCCCCGCCCCAATACACCTACTTCTCTACCTCCTCTCTGCTCTGGGGCGCCCCAAAACACCTGGGCGTCCCAGTGCGCGGGACCTTTATGTGGACGTTGGACACCCCGATCCTCCGCCCACGGTCCCCAACGGTGCGGCATTTGGCAAGCGATGGCCAAACGCCGCTTTCCACTCTTCGGCCGCAGGGGATAGGGCGAGCGGCGCACCTTATCACCGACACTCCTCCTCCCCTGCGGCCCCTCCGCGTCCGCCATCAAACGGTGGCGACCCCGTCAAGGCCGCGGAAGGTAGGGTGAGCGGCGCACCTTATCACCGACACACCTCTCCCGCCGCGGCCCCTTACCTTCGGCCGCGATGCCTCCCATACGACATCGCGGTCCGCCTCAGTTGCGATGGCGCCCATACACCACCGCAACCTACCTCTCTATTGGCCGACTAGCGGCCCCTCCTTCTTTTAAGCCACCTCTCTCTAAGAAGATTTCCCCCCCAAACCCCACCCAACGGAGAAAGGGCGAAATCGTCCACGCCTGCGCGGTGCATCGGGCCGGCCAATTAAGGCAAGCCCTCTGCTCCACGTACCATCGTACCCCATCCGGCTACACTCTTCCTACAGATTTCCCTCTGGAGATTCCTCTGTCGCTTTTCAGAGGAACACCCAGAGCGAAATCTACCTACCTACCCTGCCCGCCCCCGCGCCCCCCGGCGGGGCCACCCCCACCCGCAGGAGAGCCGTCGCTTTGCGGGGGAACTCGCGACAGCCCCCCGCAGAGCAGGCGGCCCGCCAAGAGGCGCGGAAGCGAGTTCCTATGTCGCATCCGGAGTGTCCTCTGCTAGCCAGAGGAACACCCAGAGCAACCGAACCTACCCTCCCTCCCCACTGATTTCGCTCTGGAAATTCCTCCGCGTGTATACCGAGGACCCGGAGGAACACCCAGAGCGAAACCCGGTCCCCCCCTGTCAGGTATTCGCCACCGCCAACAAGAACCCACGAATGGGAAGTTATTGACGGTGCCCGGGGCGCACCAGCCCAGCGGGTTGCTCTTCCCCCCGGACGTATCCGAAAGGGACCAGCAACCAACTAGGCCAACGTGGAGGTTACCTGACCCGCACCCCAACCTAACCTAACCTAACCTTTTTTTTTTTTTTTTTTTTTTTTTTTTTTTTTTTTTTTTTTTTTTTTGATCACGCTGGGAAAAAATGCATTACGCATACCCGCCCATTGGGGGAATGGGCGGGCTATGTGGGACTCCCCGGGCAAGCCCGGTATACCCACTAAAATAACCCAGCGGCACTCCCGCATCGTCTGTGTGGAGGAGGGCTGGGAAACCGGCACAGCCTTTACGTCCAGCCCTCCGCCGACGACCGCCCGCCTTTACGGCAGGCCCTTCACGCCCCTCCCTTAGTGGAGGGGCCCGGGAACGACCGCGAGTGCTCGGCCGTTCCCGCCCGAGGGTGGTGACTGTGCAATGCAGACGAGAGGCGCCCCCGCGCCTGTCGTCCGCTAGTCACCACCAGGAGGTGGGAGGAGACGGTCGTACAACCGCCTTCTCCCACCCCTTCTCCGCCTGCGGAGCGGCGCAGCGAGAGGGTCATCCTCCCGCGCCCGCTCCGCCGCCTCCTTTTGCGACATGACATCCTCGCAAAAGGAGGCGACCGCCGCCCAGGCCTCCTCGCTCCCCAGCATGGAGTTTATCACGCCGGGGAGCGAGAGGTCCTGCCCGACAACTCCTGTCAGGGCACGGCGCAGCTCAGCCCAGGCCGGGCACACCTCGAGGGTGTGCTGCGCCGTGTCCTCCACCGCGCCGCAGTCGTGGCACGCCGGGGTTTCCTCCCTCCGGATCCGGTGCAGGTGCGTTCCGAAACATCCATGTCCGGACAACACCTGCACTAGACGGAACGAGAGGAAACCGTGTCTGCGCTCGAGCCAGCCCTGCAGGACTGGACCGAGCGCATCCAGCGTCCGGCGGCCAAAGGTGGCGGAGGCGAGGTCCTCCGTCCAATGGAGGACGATGGCGTCCCTCGCCTCCCGCCGCACGGCCTGCCGCTCCTCCGCGACGGGGCGCTCGCCTAGCGCCTTTCGCCGAGCCGTCCACTCGTACACTCTGGCGAGCACCCATGCCTCCAACTCCCAGGGAGGGGTGCCCGCCAGAGCGCACGCCGCCGCGAAGCCCACCGAGCGGTAGGCCCTCGCCACCCGCTGTGCAATGGCCCTTTGAGGCCTGCGGATGGCGGTCGCGTTCTCCCTCCTGCGTAGGGAGTCCGCCCAGATGGGGGCTCCATACAGGGCCATACTCTTGAGGATGCCGGCATAGAGGCGCCGGCATCGCTCCTTGGGCCCCCCCAGATTCGGGAGGAGCCACGATAGGGCATCGGCGGCCTTCAGCAGGCGCGTCGACAGCCCGCTAAAGTGCGGGCCGAAGCGCCACCTGCTGTCCAGCACTAGGCCCAGATACTTCATCTGGGCCTTCACCTCTATCCTGACGCCCTCCACGACTATGTGGGCGTCAGGTGGGTATCGCTGCCGAGGCCCGTGGAAGAAAACGGCCTCGGTCTTGTGCAGCGCCACCCTCAATCCCAGCCGGCGGATCCTACCTGCCACTAAGGATCCGCCAGCTGAGGCCAGACAGGCCGCCGCCCTAACCTAACCTAACCTAACCTAACCTAACCTAACCTAACCTAACCTAACCTAACCTAACCTAACCTAACCTAACCTAACCTAACCTAACCTTTTTTTTTTTTTTTTTTTTTTTTTGATCTCGCTGGGAAAAAATGCATTACGCATACCCACCCATTGGGGAATGGGGGGGCTATGTGGGACTCCCCGGGCCCCCTAGCCCGGTATACCCACTAAAATAACCCAGCGGCACTCCCGCATCGTCTGAATGGAGGAGGACTGGGAAACCGGCACAGCCTTTACCTCCAGTCCTCCGCCGACGACCGCCCGCCCTTTAGGGCAGGCCCTTCACGCCCCTCCCTCAGTGGAGAGGCCCGGGAACGACCGCGAGTGCTCGGCCGTTCCCGCCCGCAAGGGTGGTGACTAGTGCAATGCAGGCTAAGGCGGCCCCCACGCCCGTCGCCCGCTAGTCACCACCAGGAGGTGGAAGGAAACGATCGTACGACCGCCCCCTTCCACCCCCTCTCCACCACCCCCTTTCGCGACATGGCGTCCTCGCAAAAGGGGGGCAACCGCCGCACAGGACCCCCCACCCCCCAGCATGGAATTCACCACACCGGGAAGCGAGAGGTCCCGCCCGACAACTCCACAGGGCACGGCGCAGCTACGCCCCCGCTGGGCACACCTAGACGGTGTGCTGCGCCGTGCCCTCCACCGCGCTTGACCTTACGGTCCCCTCCGTTGCGGCATCTGGCCCGCGAAGGACAGATGCCGCAACCGCCGCCCAGGACCCCCCACCCCCCAGCATGGAATTCACCACACCGGGAAGCGAGAGGTCCCGCCCGACAACTCCTCAGGGCATGGCGCAGCTACGCCCCCGCTGGGCACACCTAGACGGTGTGCTGCGCCGTGCCCTCCACCGCTTCTGACCATTACGGTCCCCAACGTAGCAGCATCTGGCCCGCGAAGGCCATATGCCGCCCTCCGCGTGTGCGGCGGCGCGTCGAGACCGACGCTCCGCCGCCCCCTCCTTCCACCGACTTGTCCCTGCCGACCATCCCACGCCAAAGGAGGGCCGGCAACGACAAGTCATCCCCTCCTACCTACCTACCCAACCTAACTTAACCTACCTACCCAAACTAGCCTACCCAACCTAGCTCCCCTATGCCGCGTCTGGAGTGTCCCCTGCTAATCAGGGGAACACCCAGAGCGACATCCCCCCCCTGTCAGGTATTCGCCACCGCCAACAAGAACCCACAAATGGGAAGTTATTGACGGTGCCCGGGGTGCACCAGCCCAGCGGGTTGCTCTTCCCCCCGGACGTATCCGAAAGAGACCAGCAACCAACTAGGCCAACGTGGAGGTTACCTGACCCGCACCCCAACCTAACCTAACCTTTTTTTTTTTTTTTTTTTTTTTTTTTTTTTTTTTTTTTTTTTTTTTTTTTTTTTTTTTTGTTCACCCAGGAAAATTCCTAACGAATACGCAGTGGTCCGGGGGAACCACTGCGTTATGTGGGGTTCGCACCCACTAAAAACCTGGAGCATTCCTTCACTCGCCCACGGGGCTGCGGGACCCACGAGGCTTGCAACCGCGTGCCCCGCTGGCGTCGCTCCGCCACGGAGCCCTTCTCTTTGGGACGGGGCAGAGTCCCAGGTTATCTGAGACCCTGCCCCGTCTTATTCCACTTTCATTTGTCTCCTCCTAGCACCGAGGCGCCCAGGAATGCCAGGGCGTCTCAGTGCGCGGGACCTTTGTGTGGACGGCGGACCCCCCGGTCTTCCGCCCACGGTCCCCGGCGTTACGGCGGCATCAGGACCGCGTAGGCCCGTCGCCGTCTTCCGCGTCTGCGGCGGCGCATCGGGGCCGAGTCGACGTCGTCTTCCCGGTCCCGCTCCGCCGCCTCCTTCTGCGACATTACTTCGTCGCAGAAGGTTGTGACCGCTTGCCAAGACCTGTCGCTGTCGACCATCTCCCTTAGGAGGGCCGGCAGCGACAGGTCATTTCCGACCATTGCGGACAGGGCGGCGCGAGGGTCCGCCCACGCAGGGCACTCCTCGCGCGTATGCTGCGCCGTGTCCGCGACTCCCGCCACACAGTGGTGGCACACGTCCGAGGGCTCCCTCCTTGCCACCCGGTGCAGGTATCTGCCAAAGCAACCATGCCCGGTGACCATCTGCGTCAGGTGGAAGGAGAGAGCCCCGTGCCGCCGCTCGAGCCACTCGCGGAGAATGGGCCGAACGGCGGCCGCCACTTCTCGGCTCACGACCGACTCCTCAAGGCGGTCCGCCCACCTCCGCAGGAGAGTGTCGCGCGCCTCTTCCCTCCAGCGACGAATCTCCCGCGGATGGGGACGGCCGCCATCCACAACCACCTCCTTTGTTCGCCAGTACGCCGCGGCAAGCACCTCGGCGTCGAGGTCCCACGGCGGCGTACCGGCGAGCACACACGCGCCGACGCACGACACGGTGCGGTACGCCCGGGCCACCCTGAGCGCCATGGCGCGCTGCGGTCGTAGCAGCGCTGCCTGGTTCCGGCTACTCATGGCTCTTGCCCATATTGGCGCCCCATAGAGCGCCATGGAGCGCACCACACCAGTGTAGAGGCGTCGGCAAACCCCACCTGGCCCCCCAACGTTTGGGAGGATCCGCCCCAAGACCCCAGCAGTGGCCAACAACTTTGGGGCCAACCGCCGGAAGTGTTCTTCGAACTTCCATCGGCCGTCGAGCACGAGCCCCAGGTACTTCATGGAAGTACCGACGGCGATGGAAGTCCCTCCCACAATAATGGAGGCCTCCGGCGGAGGCCCGCTCTTAGGCCCGTGAAAGAGGAGGGCCTCGGACTTCTCCAAAGCCACCTCGAGCCCAAGGGCACGGATCCTCCCCACGACCTGGGCCACACCCGCCGTGGCGAGAATGGATGCCTCTCTGTAGGTGCTGCCGCGGGCCAGCACGAGGGTATCGTCGGCGTAACAAATTACACCGACCCCCCGCAAGGTGGCACCGCGCAGCACCCAGTCGTAGCCGATGTTCCACAGGGGCGGGCCGAGGACCGACCCCTGTGGAACACCGCACGACATTTGCCTCCTCCCTTCGCCGGCCCTCGTCGGGTAAACGACGGCCCTGCCGGCGAAGTAGTCGGCGACGACCCGCTGGAGGTACTGCGGCACCCCATGGTACCGCAGCGCCGCCCTAATCGTTTCCCAGGGTAGCGTGTTGAATGCATTGCGGATGTCTAATGACACCGCAAGCAACACGCCGCCCCGGGAGACCGCCTCCTCGGCGAGGTCCCTCACCCGCGCAACGGCATCCAGGGTCGACCGACCCCGGCGGAAACCGAACTGCGCGTCGTCCAGATCCGGATCCATGCACTCGGCCAGGCGAGCAGCGAGCACTCGCTCAAAGAGCTTGCTCACCTCGTCGAGTAGCACGATCGGACGGTAGGACGACGGAAGTCCGGCCGGGCGCCCTGCCTTGGGCAGCAGCACAAGTTTGCCCGTCTTCCAGAGTCGGGGGAAACGACCCTGCGCCAAACACGCGGTGAAGAGGGACCTCACCCTCTCCTCAATCTCCTCCAGCGCGACCGCCAGGGCCGTCCCCGGAACGCCGTCCGGGCCCGGGGCGGTCCTCTTCCTCTTTAGTCTGAGGACGGCCGCCCCGAATTCGGCCTCCGATACCGGCGGTGCGGGGATATCGTCCCCTGCCGGTCGCGGGTCGTGTCGGGCCATCGCCGGAGGCACCCACTCGTCTCGCTGCGGGAACAAGGCGCCCACCACCTCTCCCAGAAAACCCTCGTCCACGCTGGAAGTGACGGGGGGAGCCCAGGCCCGCAGCTTCTTTCTGACCGCTTTGTACGGCCTTCCCCACGGGTCGCCGTCGAGGGTCCGCAGCCAGTCCTCCCACGCCGCCTCCTTGGCCCGCGCGATTGCCACTTGAAATGACTCGCGCAGAGCCCTGTAAGCGGCGTAGGAGGCGGCCTCCTCCTGGGCGTCTCGGGTCCGCCTACGCCTGCACCGAGTGTATTGGCGGCGAGCCCTTCCGCACTCAATTCGCATACGGCGAAGCTCGTCGCTCCACCAGTACACCCGATGCCGAGGAGGGAGGGGTCTCGCCCTGGGCATCGCCGCGTCGCAGATGCGGCCCAGCGAGGCCCCGAGGCGCCCCGCCTCCCCGTCCACGTCCTGCCCAGTGTCGGGCCCGGACACCCAGTCCTCGACGATGGCGGCCTCTCGGGCAATCTCCCTGTCCAGCCGCCCCAGCACCCACCGCGGACCGCCCCCAACAACGGGGAATCGGGCCGAGCCTTGCGGGCCGGCGGGGAGCGCGGAGACGTCGAACCGGATATACCGATGGTCCGACAGTGTCTCCACGCCCACCACCACCCTCCAATCCCGGACACGGCGCGCCAGGGCGGTCGTTGCCAACGTGATGTCGACTATAGACCCGCCCTGTTGCCGCACGCACGTGTCCTCTGACCCCGTGTTGAGGACGGCCAGGCCCATGGAGACCGCCCACTCCTCCAGACACTCACCCCGCGCATCCGTCACCGGGGATCCCCACGCCACACTTTTGGCGTTGAAATCCCCAGCGACTAGCACGGGGCTAGGGGCGACCTGCCCAACCAGAGCCCCCACCTCCCCGAGCATTTGCTCAAAGTCGGCGAGACTCCGGCTGGGTGGAAAGTACACCCCTATAACTGCAACGCCGCCAACGGCTGCCAGGACGTAGCCCCTACCCCTCGACACATTGTCAATGGGCGGGGCGCCAGCGGCAGCCGGGGCGGCGATGGCCACCAAACCTTCGCGGTCCCCGACCCAGTCGTCCCGTTCGGGGACGAAGTAGGGCTCGGCGACCACGGCCACTTTGATTCCCCACTCTGCCAGGGTCTGGGACAATAGATCCTGGGCCCGGGCAGAGTGGTTAATGTTGGCCTGCAGTATGGGGAGTCCAGACATTTATGAGGCGGTCTCCACGGGCTCCTCCGTTGCTGGGCTAAGGGTAGGCTCCTTGATCCTACCCTTAGTCTTCCCTTTCTTTTTTCCGGCTTTGCCGGCGTTGGCCTGCTTGCCGTCGCCCAGGCAGCCCGCTCCACCGAGAGGGTGCCCCGCCGGTTTGCCGGCTGCTGCGCAGGTGGCGCAGTTGGGCTCTGCCCGGCACTCGCGCGCCCGGTGGCCCGGCTTTCCGCAGCGGAAACAAAGGCCGCTGCGGTCCACCTCTGACGCACACTTGCTGGCGACGTGGCCCAGATTGAGGCACTTGAAGCACCTCAGGGGCCTCGCCGCCAGCAGGGCAACTCTGGCCGTGATCCAGCCCACGCGGAGGCGGCCGGCGCTGACCACGGCCTTGGCGGCGGCCACCGGGCAGCCGAGCCACATCGCGGCCCGGTCGCTAATCACGCCGGGCTTGACGTCGTCGACGTGGCAGCCCCCCTGCGCAGCGAAAGCTGCCACCACCTCTGCGGCGGTGACGGAGTCGTCCAGCCCCGACACCATCACGTCCACTCTTTTTGTGGGCCGGGAGACCCTGACCACCTCGGCGCTGAGGACCTCTCTGAGCGCTGCAGCCAGAGAGTCGGCCTTCTCAGCGCCCCCATCCCCGAAGATTTCGAGGATGCGAGCGCCGGTGACCGTCGTCCTGCAGCGCATCTCCTCAATTCCGAGGCTCGCCCTGTCGATGCGAGTCCGGGCCTCCCGTAAGACAGTGGCGTAGCTGGCGCCACGCTCCGCTGCGCCCGGCAGCAGTGTGAGGGTGACTGCTGCCGTTTTCGGCTCACGCAGCTTGGTCACCGCCGCCGCCTTCTTATTTTGCGTGCTTGGGGTGCCTGTCTTCCTCCCGGAACTTTTGGCACCCCGAGCAGCGACCACGCTCCACTGCTCAGTAAGTGGGGGCCTCGGGTTGCCCTTGCCCTTGCCCCTATTTACTTGGGGCTGAGCTGCGGGCGCAGACAGAGGCGCCGGGGGTGTTGGGGCTCTCTCCGGGGCTCCGGACTCGGGTGACATTGGCCCAGGGGCTGAAGCCTCCGATCCCGAAGGTCGCGACTGCGACACTGCCACTGCCGCGGCCTCGTCGCTCTTCGCCTTCCTCCTCTTATCAGCCGCCAGCGGCGGCCGGGATCCCGGATCCGGTAGGAGGCGACACTCGAGCCCTTCGAGTCGTGCATTCAGCATGTTGCTGAACTGCACGACGCTGGCCCGAGAAATCTCCTCCATCATCGCTCGGATCGAGTCGGGCGCTGCCGCCGCCGGTCGGCTGTTAGCTTCCGCCAACTGTGCCGTTAGCCGCTGGTTCTCGGCCTCCAGCAGTGCCACCTCTTCGGAGACCGTGCGGGCCCTTATGCCCACAGCGGCCTCCTTAATGATGGCGGCCGCGTCCTTGAGAGTCTTTTGGCTCGTCCCCTTAAGATTCTTGGACTTTGTCGCCACCGACTCCACGACCCTCGCAGCCTCCACCACCAGGTGGTTCAGCGCCGCCAGAGACTGCGCAGTATCCTCGCCTGGCGTTGGCGGGTTGAGGCCGCTGCGGCAGGCGTGGCGAGACTCTCTCAGGGTCTTCGCCAAGCCCTCCACGTACTCCTCGACCTCAAGCCGGAGCTCCTCCTCTTTAGCCGCATTGAGGCGTTCCCGGGCTGCGGCTAGGCCCACGTATTGGCCCGTGGTGGGCGGTCGGCCTCGCCCGCGCTTAGATTTATGCGCCACCCCCTTGGGCGGCGACAACAGCGGGTCCTCTGCCTCCTCTTGCCCAGCCGGCCTTTTGCGCCAACGGCGCGTCTCCTCCTTCTCACTTCCGGACTCGACCGTCATCAGGCTGTCCTGACTGACGTCCGAGTCTCCGGAGGACTCCGAGAGAGAGAGACGCACCACGTTGACGCGAAGCTCTCTCCGAGCCACTGTCGCCAGCACCTTCTCACTCTCACTTTCCACTTGTTTCATCTCCTCCTCCTTTCCTTCCTCCTGTGTTTTGTTTGTTTTTTGTTTATCAGTTTGCATTTTATTCCCACGAGTATAGGCCGATCTAAAAAGCACTGACGGGTGACGCCTATTCCGCCAGTGCTAGCTGAATACTGCAGAGGTCGCCTGGTATCTGCAGGTTTTTACGACTTCGCTGTCGGGTTTATTGTAGGGTTTTCCATCCCGCGGGCCGGCCAATTAAGGCAAGCCCTCCGCTCCGCCGCGCCGCCTACCCCAAACGCCAAGATGGGGGTCGTTGGCTGGTCGCGTGGGCTCCGGAATTCCAGAAGCTGGCGAGACTCCCTTCCTGGTGGCTACCTGTTTTCAGGCAACCACCCTCCCTCTCCACATCCACCTAGCCTACCTACCCAACCTATCTTAAACTACCTACCCAAACAAACCTATAACCCAACCTAACGTATCCCCGTCGCATCTGGATCGTCCTCTGCTAATCAGAGGAACACCCAGAGCGACATCCCCCGCCCTGTCAGGTATTCGCCACCGCCAACAAGAACCCACGAATGGGAAGTTATTGACGGTGCCCGGGGCGCACCAGCCCAGCGGGTTGCCCTTCCCCCGGACGTATCCGAAAGGGACCAGCAACCAACTAGGCCAACGTGGAGGTTACCTGACCCGCACCCCAACCTAACCTAACCTAACCTAACCTTTTTTTTTTTTTTTTTTTTTTTTGATCACGCTGGGAAAAAATGCATTACGCATACCCACCCATTGGGGGAATGGGGGGCTATGTGGGACTCCCCGGGCCCCCCAGCCCGGTATACCCACTAAAATAACCCAGCAGCACTCCCGCATCGTCTGAATGGAGGAGGACTGGGAAACCGGCACAGCCTTTACGTCCAGTCCTCCGCCGACGACCGCCCGCCTGTTAGGGCAGGCCCTTCACGCCCCTCCAATGGAGGGGCCCGGGAATGACCGCGAGTGCTCGGCCATTCCCGCCCGCAAGGGTGGTGACTAGTGCAATGCAGGCTAAGGCGGCCCCCACGCCCGTCGCCCGCTAGTCACCACCAGGAGGTGGGAGGAAACGATCGTACGACCGCCCCCTTCCACCCCCTCTCCGCCACCCCCTTTTGCGACATGGCGTCCTCGCAAAAGGGGGACAACCGCCGCCCAGGACCCCCCACCCCCCAGCATGGAATTCACCACACCGGGAAGCGAGAGGTCCCGCCCGACATCTCCTCAGGGCACGGCGCAGCTACGCCCCCGCTGGGCACACCTAGACGGTGTGCTGCGCCGTACCCTCCACCGCGCTGGACCTAACGGTCCCTTCTGGTGCGGCATCTGGCCCGCGAAGGACAGATGCCGCCCTCCGCGTGTGCGGCGGCGCGTCGAGACCGACGCTCCGCCGCCTCCTCCTTCCATCGACTTGTCCCTGCCGACCATCCCACGCCAAAGGAGGGCCGGCAACGACAAGTCATCACCGCCTACCTACCTACCCAACCTAACTTAACATACCTACCCAAACTAGCCTACCCAACCTAGCCCCCCTATGTCGCGTCTGGAGTGTCCCCTGCTAATCAGGGGAACACCCAGAGCGACATCCCCCCCCTGTCAGGTATTCGCCACCGCCAACAAGAACCCACGAATGGGAAGTTATTGACGGTGCCCGGGGCGCACCAGCCCAGCGGGTTGCTCTTCCCCCCGGACGTATCCGAAAGAGACCAGCAACCAACTAGGCCAACGTGGAGGTTACCTGACCCACACCCCAACCTAACCTAACCTTTTTTTTTTTTTTTTTTGATCACCCAGGTAAAATTCCTCACGAATACGCAGTGGGCCGGGGGAACCACTGCGTTATGTGGGGTTTGCACCCACTAAAAACCTGGAGTATACCGACTTCTCGCCTACGGGGCTGCGGGACCCACATGGCTTGCAACCGCATGCCCCGCTGGCGTCGCTCCGCAACGGAGCCCTTCTCTTTGGGACGGGGCAGAGTCCCAGAGTGTCTGAGACCCTGCCCCGTCACATTCCACCTCCAATTCTCCTCCTAGCACCGAGGCGCCCTGGTATACCTGGGCGTCTCGGCGTCTGGTGCGCGGGACCTTTGTGTGGACGGAGGATCCCCCGATCCTCCGCCCACGGTCCCAGACCTTAGTGCAGCATTCGGCCTGCAAAGGCTTGACGCCGCCTTCCGCGTCTGCGGCGGCGCATCGGGGCCGAGTCGACGTCGTCTTCCCGGTCCCGCTCCGCCGCCTCCTTCTGCGACATCACCTCGTCGCTGAATGTCGCGACCGCCTGCCAAGACCTGTCGCTGTCGACCATCTCTCTGAGAAGGGCCGAGAGCGACAGGTCATTTCCGACTGTCGCGGACAGGGCGGCGCGAGGGACCTCCCAAGCTGGGCACTCCTCACGCGTATGCTGCGGCGTGTCCGCGACTCCCGCCACACAGTGGTGGCACACGTCCGAGGGCTCCCTTCCTGCCACCCGGTGCAGGTACCTTCCAAAGCAACCGTGCCCGGTGATCATTTGCGTCAGGTGGAAGGAGAGAGCCCCGTGCCGCCGCTCGAGCCACTCGCGGAGAATGGGCCGAACGGCGGCCGCCACATCTCGACTCACAACCGAATCCTCAAGGCGCAACGCCCACCTCCGCAGGAGAGTGTCACGCGCCTCCTCCCTCCAGCGACGAATCTCCCGCGGATGGGGACGATCACCACTCGCAATCGCCTCCTTCGTTCGCCAGTACGCCGCAGCGAGTACCTCGGCGTCGAGGTCCCACGGCGGCGTACCGGCGAGCACACACGCGCCGACGCAAGACACGGTGCGGTACGCCCGGGCCACCCTGAGCGCCATGGCGCGCTGCGGTCTGCGCAGCACCGCCAGGTTCAGATTCGTCATGGCGCATCCTGCCCATATCGGCGCCCCATAGAGCGCCATGGAGCGCACCACACCGGTGTAGAGACGTCGGCAGGCTCCACTTGGCCCCCCAACGTTGGGGAGGATCCGCCCCAAGGCCCCGGCGGTGGCCAACAACTTTGGGGCCAACCGCCGGAAGTGCTCTTCGAACTTCCATCGGCCGTCGAGCACGAGCCCAAGGTACTTCATTGTATTACCGACGGCGATGGAAGTTCCTCCGACAATAATCGAGGCTCCCGGCGGCGGCCCGTTTCGGGGCCCGTGAAAAAGTAGGGCCTCCGACTTTTCCAGGGCCACCTCGAGCCCCAGGGCGCGGATCCTCCCCACTACCTGTGCCACACCCGCAGTGGCGAGGCGGGCTGCCTCCCTGTAGGTGCTGCCGCGGGCCAGCACGAGGGTATCGTCGGCGTAACACAACACACCGATCCCCCGCAAGGTGGCCCCGCGCAGCACCCAGTCGTAACCGATGTTCCACAGGGGTGGTCCAAGGACAGACCCCTGTGGAACACCGCACGTCATTGCCCGCCTACCTTCGCCGGCCCTCGTCGGGAACACGACGGCTCTGCCGGCAAAGTACTCGGCGATGACCCGCTGGAGGTACTGCGGCACCCCATGGTACCGCAGCGCCGCCCTGACCGTGTCCCAGGGCAGCGTGTTGAATGCGTTGCGGATGTCCAATGACACCGCAAGCAACACGCCACCCCGGGAGACCTCCTCCTCGGCGAGATCCCTCACCCGCGCAACGGCATCCAGGGTCGACCGACCCCGGCGGAAACCGAACTGCGCGTCGTTCAGATCCGGATCCATGCACTCGGCCAGGCGAGCAGCGAGCACACGCTCAAAGAGCTTGCTCACCTCGCCGAGCAGCACGATCGGACGGTAGGACGACGGCAGTCCGGCCGGGCGGCCGACTTTCGGCAGTAAAACAAGTTTGCCCGTCTTCCAGGGTCGGGGGAATCGACCCTGCGCCAAACAAGCGGTGAAGAGGGACCTCACCCTCTCTCCTATCTCTTCCAGCGCGACCGCCAGGGCCGCCCCCGGAACGCCGTCCGGGCCTGGGGCAGTCCTCTTCATTTTCAACCTCGAGACGGCCGCCCCGAACTCCGCCTCCGATACCGGCGGTGCGGGGACGTCTTCCCGGGCAGGTCGCGCATCATTGGGTCGGGCCATCGCCGGAGGCACCCACTCGTCTCTCTGCGGGAAGAGGGCGTCCACCACCTCTCCCAGCAGACCCTCGTCCACGCTGGACGTGACTGGGGGGGCCCAGGGCCGCAGCTTTTTGCGGACCGCCTTGTACGGCCTGCCCCACGGGTCTCCGTCAAGGGTCCGCAGCCACTCCTCCCACGCCGCCTCCTTGGCCCGCGCGATTGCCACTTGGAACGACTCGCGCAGAGCCCTGTAAGCGGCGTAGGAGGCGGCCTCCTCCTGGGCGTCCCGGGTCCGCCTACGCCTGCATCGAGTGTATTGGCGGCGAGCCCTACCGCACTCGATTCGCATACGGCGAAGCTCGTCGCTCCACCAATACACCCGATGCCGAGGAGGGAGGGGTCTCGCCCTGGGCATCGCCGCGTCGCAGATGCGGCCCAGCGAGGCCCCTAGGCGCCCCGCCTCCTCGTCCACGTCTTGGCCAATGTCGGAACCGGACACCCAGTCCTCGATAACTGCGGCCTCTCTAGCGACCTCTTTGTCGAGCCGCCCCAGCACCCAGCGCGGACCGCCCCCCCCAACAGGGGGCCGGGCCAGGCCCCGCGGTCCGGTGGGGAGCGCGGAGACATCGAATCGGATGTAACGATGGTCCGACAGTGTCTCCACGCCCACCACCACCCTCCAGTCCCGGACACGGCGTGCCAGGGCGGTCGATGCCAGTGTTATGTCGACTATCGACCCGCCCTGTTGCCGCACGCACGTGTCCTCCGACCCCGTGTTGAGGACGGCCAGGCCCATGGCGACCGCCCACTCCTCCAGGCACTCACCCCGCGCATCCGTCACCGGGGATCCCCACGCCGCAGATTTGGCGTTGAAATCCCCGGCGACTAGCACGGGGCTAGGGGCGGACTGCCCAACCAAAGACCCCACCTCGACGAGCATCTGCTCAAAGTCGGCGAGGCCCCGGTTGGGAGAACAGTACACCCCTATTACTATGACGTCGCCCACGGCTGCCAGTACGTGCCCCCCACCCCTCGACACACGTTCGATGGGCGGGGCGCCAGCGGCAGCCGGGGCGGCGATGGCCACCAAGCCGTCCCGGTCCCCGACCCAGTCGTCCCGGGCGGGGACAAAGTAGGGCTCGGCGACCACCGCTATTTGTATTCCCCACTCTGCCAGGCTCTGGGACAATAGATCCTGGGCCCTGGCAGAGTGGTTAATATTTGCCTGCATGATAGCTAAACTAGGCATTTATGGGGCGGTCTCCATGGGCCCCTCCTCTATAGTTGCCGGGATAGGGGCGGACTCGCCGCTGCCCCCCTCAGCCCTGGTCGCTTTCCTTTTTGTGGTTTTTGGGGCTTTGCCCACGCAGCCCACGCCGCCGAGAGGGTGCCCCGCCGGCTTGCCCGCTGCCGCACAGGTGGCGCAGTTGGGCTCGGCCCGGCACTCTCGCGCCCGGTGGCCCGGCTTTCCGCAGCGAAAGCAGAGGCCGCTGCGGTCCACCTCCGAAACACACCTGCTGGCGACGTGGCCCAGGTTGAGGCACCTGAAGCACCGAAGGGGCCTCGCCTCCAGCAGGGTGACCCTGGCCGTTATCCATCCAACTTTAAGCCTTTTTGCGCCGACCACCGTCTTGGCGGCGGCCACCGGGCAGCCGAGCCACATCGTTGCACGGTCGCCGATCACCCCGGGTCTTATGTCGTCGGCGTGGCACCCTCCCTGTGCTGCAAAAGCCGCCACCACCTCTGCGGCTGTGACGGAATCGTCCAAGCCCCGCTACAAGGACGTCCACCCTTTTTGTGGGGCGGGAGACCCTGACCGCGTCTGCACTGAGGACCTCCCTTAGCTTTGTAGCCAGGGAGTCGGCCTTCTCAGCGCCCCCATCCCCGAAGATTTCCAGGATGCGGGCGCCGGTGACCGTGGTCCTACAGCGCATTTCGTCGATGCCCAGACTCGCCATATCGACGTGAGTCCGGGCCTCCCGCAAGACAGTGGCGTAGCTTTCGCCGCGCTCCGCCGCACCCGGCTGCAGCGTGAGTGTCACTGCAGCCGTTTTTGGCTCGCGAAGCTTCGCCACTGCCGCCGCCTTTTTGTTTTGGGTCTTCTGGCTGCTCTGGGTGCCTGTCTGCCTTCCAGAGCTCTTGGCACCCCGAGCAGCGACCACGCTCCACTGTTCCGTCAGAGGGGGCGGTGGGGGGGCGTCCTGCACCGGGCTAGGGTCCCTTACAGGGGCCGGCGCCGTCTTCTTCCCCTTTCCTTTGCCCTTGCCCTTGCCCTTGCCCATAGTGGATTGGGGCTGAGCTGCGGGCGCAGACAGAGGCGCCGGGGGTGCTGTAACCTTCGCTAAGGCAGGGGCCTTTGCCCCCGCACCTGACTGCCGCGGCTGTGACACTGCCACTGCCACTGCCGCGGCCTCATCTTCCGCCACTTGTCTGTCAGCCGCCAGCGGCGGCCGCAACTTCGGGTCCGGCAGGAGGCGACACTCGAGCCCCTCGAGTCGCGCATTCAGCATATTGCTGAACTGTACGACACTGGCCCGAGACATCGCCTCCACCATCTCACGGATCGCGTCTGAGTCCACCGCCGCTGCCGCCGGCCGGCTGTTGGCCTCCGCCAGCTGCTCCGACAGCCGCCTATTTTCGGCCACCAATTGCGTCATTTCTTCGGATACAGTTCGGGCCCTTATCCCCACCGCGGCCTCCTTAATGATAGAGGCCGCATCCTTCAATGTCTTTACACTGGTGCCTTTTAACTTCCTTGACGTGGTGGCCACCTTTTCAACGAGTTTTGCAGCCTCTAGCAGCAAAAGATTTAGTGCCGCTAGAGACTGCGCCGTGTCCTCCTCCTGTGTTGGCTGGCTGAGGCCGCTGAGGCAGGCGTGCCGGGATTCCCGCAACGTTTTGGCCATGCCCTCTATGCCCATTTCAGCTTCGAGCTGGAGCTCCTCCTCCTTGGCCTTCGTGAGGCGTTCTTTGGCCGCAGCAAGGCCCACATATTCGCCCGTGGTGGGCGGGCGGCCTCTCCCCCTCTTGGATTTGTGTGCCGCTCCTTTGGGTGGTGACATCGATATCTCTTCGTCTTCTTCGCCAGCTGGCCTTTTGAGCCAACGGCGGCGAGCCTCTTCGCTTTCGCTTAGCTGGCCAGCTTCCTCCTTTTCGCTTCCTGACGCGCATGTCAGCAAGCTGGTGTCCGAGTCTCCGGATGTGTCGGAGAGACGCACCACGGCGACTTGAAGATCTTCTTCCAAAGTCGCCGTCTCCTTCTTTTTTTCCGCCTTCTTTTTTTCAACTTTTTGTTTGGTTTGTTTTGTATCCATTTTTGTTCCCACGAGTAAGAGACGAATTAGGGAAGCACTGTCGGGTGACGCTCATTCCGTGCCAGTGCAGCTAGATACTGTAGAGGTCGCCAGGTATCTACAGGTTTTTACGACTTCGCTGTCGGATTTTAAAGAGTTTTCCTTCTCGCGGGCCGGCCAATTAAGGCAAGCCCTCCGGTCCACGACACATCCCGTACCCCATACCACCAACGATGGGGGTCTTTGGGAGTATGCCGTGGGCTCCGGGATTCAAGGGGAGCTGGTGTGAACTCCCCTTTTGGAGGCTACCTGTTTTCAGGCAACCCCCAACTCCACTCCACGTCCGCCTAGCCTACCTACCCAACCTAACTAAACTACCTACCCAAACAAACCTACCCAACCTAACTTATCCCCACCCACCCAGTCCCCAATGTCGCATCTGGTGTGTCCTCTGCTAATCAGAGGAACACCCAGAGCGACATCCCCCCCTTGTCAGGTATTCGCCACCGCCAACAAGAACCCACGAATGGGAAGTTATTGACGGTGCCCGGGGCGCACCAGCCCAGCGGGTTGCTCTTCCCCCCGGACGTATCCGAAAGGGACCAGCAACCAACTAGGCCAACGTGGAGGTTACCTGACCCGCACCCCAACCTAACCTAACCTAACCTAACCTAACCTTTTTTTTTTTTTTTTTTTTTTTTTTTTTTTTTTTTTGATCTCGCTGGGAAAAAATGCATTACGCATACCCGCCCATTGGGGGCATGGGCGGGCTATGTGGGACTCCCCGGGCAAGCCCGGTATACCCACTAAAATAACCCAGCGGCACTCCCGCATCGTCTGTGTGGAGGAGGGCTGGGAAACCGGCACAGCCTTTACGTCCAGCCCTCCGCCGACGACCGCCCGCCTTTACGGCAGGCCCTTCACGCCCCTCCCTTAGTGGAGGGGCCCGGGAACGACCGCGAGTGCTCGGCCGTTCCCGCCCGAGGGTGGTGACTGTGCAATGCAGACGAGAGGCGCCCCCGCGCCTGTCGTCCGCTAGTCACCACCAGGAGGTGGGAGGAGACGGTCGTACAACCGCCTTCTCCCACCCCTTCTCCGCCTGCGGAGCGGCGCAGCGAGAGGGTCATCCTCCCGCGCCCGCTCCGCCGCCTCCTTTTGCGACATGACATCCTCGCAAAAGGAGGCGATCGCCGCCCAGGCCTCCTCGCTCCCCAGCATGGAGTTTATCACGCCGGGGAGCGAGAGGTCCTGCCCGACAACTCCTGTCAGGGCACGGCGCAGCTCAGCCCAGGCTGGGCACACCTCGAGGGTGTGCTGCGCCGTGTCCTCCACCGCGCCGCAGTCGTGGCACGCCGGGGTTTCCTCCCTCCGGATCCGGTGCAGGTGCGTTCCGAAACATCCATGTCCGGACAACACCTGCACTAGACGGAACGAGAGGAAACCGTGTCTGCGCTCGAGCCAGCCCCGCAGGACTGGACCGAGCGCATCCAGCGTCCGGCGGCCAAAGGCGGCGGAGGCGAGGTCCTCCGTCCAATGGAGGACGATGGCGTCCCTCGCCTCCCGCCGCACGGCCTGCTGCTCCTCCGCGACGGGGCGCTCGCCTAGCGCCCTTCGCCGAGCCGTCCACTCGTACACTCTGGCGAGCACCCATGCCTCCAACTCCCAGGGAGGGGTGCCCGCGAGAGCGCACGCCGCCGCAAAGCCTACGGACCGATAGGCCCTCGCCACCCGCTGTGCAATGGCCCTTTGGGGCCTGCGGATGGCGGTCGCGTTCTCCCTCCTGTGGAGGGAGTCCGCCCAGATTGGGGCTCCGTACAGGGCCATACTCTTGAGGATGCCGGCATAGAGGCGCCGGCATCGCTCCTTGGGCCCCCCAGATTCGGGAGGAGCCACGATAGGGCATCGGCGGCCTTCAGCAGGCGCGTCGACAGCCCGCTAAAGTGCGGGCCGAAGCGCCACCTGCTGTCCAGCACTAGGCCCAGATACTTCATCTGGGCCTTCACCTCTATCCTGACGCCCTCCACGACTATGTGGGCGTCAGGTGGGTAGCGCTGCCGAGGCCCGTGGAAGAAAACGGCCTCGGTCTTGTGCAGCGCCACCCTCAATCCCAGCCGGCGGATCCCACCTGCCACTAAGGATCCGCCAGCTGAGGCCAGACAGGCCGCCGCCCTAAAGTCCCTCCCCCGGGCAACGAGCAGAGTGTCATCCGCGTAACAGATGACGCTCGTCCCCCGGAGGAGGGTGCCCCGCAGGAGCCAGTCGAAACCGATGTTCCACAGGGGGGGGCCTAGAACCGACCCCTGCGGAACACCGCACTCCGCGCCGTACCTCCTGATCCTGGCCGTCTTGTCTACCAGGAGGACCTCTCGGTCCTCCAGGTAGCTGGCCAGGATCGCCCTCAGATATTGGGGCACTCCGTGGAAGCGGAGTGCCTCCAATATGGTCGAGTGGGGGACGGAGTTGAAGGCGTTTGCAATGTCGAACGACACCGCCAACACTCCGTCCCCCGACTCGACCGCCTCCTGCACCTGGCCCTTCAGCAGGGCCAGGGCGTCGACCGTCGAACGCCCATTTCGAAAGCCGAACTGGGCGTCCGACAGGTCAGGTCCCACCCCCCGCAGGTGGCTGTTCAGCCGGTCGGCGACTATCCCCTCGAACATTTTACCGACCTCATCCAAAAGTACGATGGGCCGGTATGCCGAGGGGGAGTCCACCGGGCGTCCCTCTTTACGGAGGAGGCACAGCTGCCCCTCCCGCCACAGTTTCGGGAACCTCCCAGCCGCAAAGCACGCGCTGAAGAGGTCCCGAAACCTGTCCTGCATCTGAGAGGCAGCTATCGCCGCCACCCGTGCAGGGACGCCGTCCGGCCCAGGGGCCGTTTTCTTCGCGCGGAGGCGAAGAATCCCGTCCCGGATCTCGTCCTCCGTCACCGGTGGGATCTCCGCCTCCGGCGGAGCCGCTTCCTGCGGGGGGTCCATTGCTGGTGGGGTGAAGTCGGTCCTGCGCGGAAACAGGGCCCGAACCACCCCATCCAGCAATGCCGGCTCGAGGGTCTCCGACAGGGGGGGACCGTAGGGCCGCAGCTGGCTCCGCGCCAGCTTGTACGGTCTCCCGTACGGATCCCTGTCGAGACCCTCCAACATCTCGGCCCGAGCCGAGTCTTTGGCGGCGCACATTGCCGTCTTGAGGACCGCCTTTGCCTCTAGGTAAGAGGCGTAGAGGCGGTCCTCCCCGGCCTGAGAGCGGCTCGTGCGCCGCCGGCTCCGAGTGAAGGCCCTCCTGGCCTCCACGCAGGCCGCCCGGAGTCCCGCTATCTCCTCCGTCCACCAGTAGACGGCGCGACGGGGAGGCGGCCGGCGGGACCGAGGCATGCTCGAGTTGCACACCTCGGTCAGGGACCCTCGGAGCTGGACCGCCGCGGCGTCAACGTCCGGGGCCGCCTGCACAGGGGGCGAGAGCCAGTCCTGGAGGAACGCCGCCTCCTGGGCTGCCTCTCGGTCCAGGCGGGTGAGAGCCCACCGCGGGAAGGGAGATTGGCCCGAGCGGGCCGTTCCCCCCCGCGGGCCCTGGGTGGAGATGTCGAACCGCACGTAACGGTGGTCCGACATGGTCTCCACCATCTCCACCCGCCAGTTCACGACGCGGGCGGCTAGCACGGGGGTGGCGAACGATACGTCCACCACTGATCCTCCCCGCTGCCGCACACACGTGTGAACATCCCCCCTGTTCAGGAGGGACACACCGCACGAAGCCGCCCAAAATTCGGCGGCGCGTCCCCGGACGTTGCACGAGGCTGCCGGGTTGCCCCAAGCCGCTGACTTGGCGTTCAGGTCGCCCAACACGGCGACCTGGCGTGGCGCCGCCCTCCCGACGACTGCCGTTAGGACTTCGAGAAAATCCTCGAAGTCCCTTAGAGGGCGGTTTGGGGAGAAATAGACCCCGACCAGGGCTATTTCTCCCCACGCGGCGGCCACGTATCCCGGTCCCCTCTCTAAAAGCGAGAGGGGAGGGGAGTCCGTAGCAGGCCGCGTCACCAATGCCACCGAGCCGTCCCGATCGCCCAGCCAACGGCTAGTTATCGAGTACGGCTCGGCGACCACCGCCAGGTCCACCAACCACTCGGCCATGGTCTGCATAAGCAGGTCCTGGGCCGCTCGGCAGTGGTTGGTGTTCGCCTGGAGGATGCGATGTTCGACTCTAGACATTATTTAGTCGGACATCGCACCCCCCACCTCAGCCAGGCCAGCGGCTGCCGTAGTCCCAGACTCTGGGACGGCGGCGGTGGCAGCGGCAGGCCGGATCGTTGCCTGCTTCGCTTTGCCCTTCTTGGGGGGAGGACTGCAGTTCCTCCCCTTCGTTACGTGGCCCGCCGGGCGGCCACTGGCGGCACACACCGCACAGTGCGGCGTGGCGGCCTTGCAGGAGGTGGCTTTATGGCCTTCCTTGCCGCAGCGGTAGCAAGTGTCCGTTCTGTCGACGCTGGACGGACACAGAGCCCGGGTGTGTCCGATGCCGAAGCACCGATAACAACGCAGAGGCTGGGCCTCAAGTGCCCGGACCACACCCGAGCTGAAGCCCACGGCCAGCCGTCCCTTGGCGAGGACGGCTTTGGCAGCGGCGACTGGGCACTCCAGACGGATGCTGCCCATGCCGCCGCGGCCGGGCCTGATGCCCCGGCCTTGCACCGCTGCGACGCTGCAGCCCCCTATGGCCGCGATCGCCGCCACCACCTCCTCTTTGGTGACCGTATCGTCAAGATCGGTCACCTCCAAGGCCGCCGACTTTACCGGCCTCGCCACCTTGGCCGCGTCCGCGATCACCTCTTTCAATTTGGCGGCAAAGAGGTCCGCGTTCCTACCACCCTCCGCCCCTGGGAACTCAAAGATGCGAGCCCCAGCCTGCGTCCGGCGACAAGACACCTTGCCGATCCCCAGTTGGGCGGGATCGGCATTGGCACGCGCCCGCAACAATACGGACGCGTACGTCTCTCCCCTTTCCGCAGCCTCCGCGGTGAGCGTCACCACGACGGCTGCGGTCTTGGGAGGAACGAGCCTCTTCTTGGCGCCGGCTGGGGGGGAGCTTTTCCCCTTACCCTTCGCCCCGCCCTTGCCAGTCGATTGCGACTGGCTGGGAGGGGTGGTGGCGGCGGTGGCGGGGACGGCAGGGACGGGGGCGGCAGGGACGGCCGTTGCCGCTTTTGTGGCCTTCCCCTTCCCCTTCCCCTTGCCTTTTCCTTTTGCGACCGTCGTCCAGCCCTGCTGGTTGGTCGGGGTGGTGGATGGCAGAAGAGCGTCCTCTGCGGATGCCTCTCTCTGCTCGGGCACCTCACCCTGCCTGCTATCCGCCGCAAGCGGTGGTCGGTGGCTCACCTCCGGCAAGAGCCGGTCCTCAATTCCCGCGAGGCAGGCTCTCACGAAGGCCCTTTCCTCCCTCACGACCCCGCGGATGATATCCTCGAGGCCGTGATGGAGGGCGGGGCCCTCTGCCGCAGGGATAGGCTCAGCCTGGGTTGGCCGGGCCGTGAGCTCAGCCAGCTTTCGATGCAGCTGGCTCACTTCGGACTGCAGGCGATCAATTGTCGCCTGCATCTGCCGCGTCTCGTCGGTGGCCTGGCGCTGCACTAGCTCACCGACGATCCCAAGCATGCTCGCGGCCCGACACTTTAGGGACTTTTGAAAAGTGCCCTTGAGGTGAGAGGACTTGGAGGCGACCACCGCGATCCCCTCCTCATCCTCCTGAGCCATCCTCTCGAGCTCGGCCAAAGAGTGGTCGGCGTAGACGACGTGAGACGCACCGTATCCGGACTTGGCCCGGGCGACGCGCGTCCGCTGCTCCCTGGCAGCAACCTCCTCCTCCAGGTCCTGCTGGAGTTGCTCCCGCCGAGCCAAGTCCAGCTGACGTTGGGCGTCCGCAAGGCCCACGTCGTGGGTGACCGCCGCCGACTTTTTGGCCTTAGCCCGCTTTTTCGGCTCCTTCGCCGAACCGGAGGCTGAGGCCGAAGAGCCATCGGAGCCTGCCTTCAAGAAGGCCCGCTTGCGAGATCGGGTTTCGACCTCCATCGAACTGCTGGCGTCCGACTCGTACGCATTGGACTCATTCTCTGAGCCCGCCGTGTCAAAGAAGCTAGCCGCAGACGGCGCGCGGCTAGCCTCTGACGCTGAAGCGTCCGGGTGGCCCTGAGAAGGGCCTTTGGGTTGGCCCTGAGAAGGGCCTTAACCTAACCTAACCTAACCTAACCTTTTTTTTTTTTTTTTTTTTTGATCACGCTGGGAAAAAATGCATTACGCATACCCACCCATTGGGGGAATGGGGGGCTATGTGGGACTCCCCGGGCCCCCCAGCCCGGTATACCCACTAAAATAACCCAGCGGCACTCCCGCATCGTCTGAATGGAGGAGGACTGGGAATCCGGCACAGCCTTTACGTCCAGTCCTCCGCCGACGACCGCCCGCCTGTTAGGGCAGGCCCTTCACGCCCCTCCAATGGAGGGGCCCGGGAATGACCGCGAGTGCTCGGCCATTCCCGCCCGCAAGGGTGGTGACTAGTGCAATGCAGGCTAAGGCGGCCCCCACGCCCGTCGCCCGCTAGTCACCACCAGGAGGTGGGAGGAAACGATCGTATGACCACCCCCTCCCACCCCCTCTCCGCCACCCCCCTTTGCGACTTGGCGTCCTCGCAAAAGGGGGACAACCGCCGCCCAGGACCCCCCACCCCCCAGCATGGAATTCACCACACCGGGAAGCGAGAGGTCCCGCCCGACAACTCCGTCAGTGCACAGCGCAGCTACGCCCCCGCTGGGCACACCTAGACGGTGTGCTGCGCCATGCACTCCACCGCGCTGGACCTTTACGGCCCCACCGTTGCGGCATCTGGCCCGCGAAGGCAAGATGCCGCAACCGCCGCCCAGGACCCCCCACCCCCCAGCATGGAATTCACCACACCGGGAAGCGAGAGGTCCCGCCCGACAACTCCTCAGGGCACGGCGCAGCTACGCCCCCGCTGGGCACACCTAGACGGTGTGCTGCGCCGTGCCCTCCACCGCCCCTGACCTTTACGGTCCCCCGCGTGTGCGGCGGCGCGTCGAGCCCGACGCTCCGCCGCCTCCTCCTTCCATTGACTTGTCCCCGCCGACCATCCCACGCCAAAGGAGGGCCGGCAACGACAAGTCATCCCCTCCTACCTACCTACCCAACCTAACTTAATCTACCTACCCAAACTAACCTACCCAACCTAGCCCCCCTATGTCGCATCTGGAGTGTCCCCTGCTAATCAGGGGAACACCCAGAGCGACATCCCTCCCCTGTCAGGTATTCGCCACCGCCAACAAGAACCCAAGAATGGGAAGTTATTGACGGTGCCCGGGGTGCACCAGCCCAGCGGGTTGCTCTTCCCCCCGGACGTATCCGAAAGAGACCAGCAACCAACTAGGCCAACGTGGAGGTTACCTGACCCGCACCCCAACCTAACCTAACCTAACCTTTTTTTTTTTTTTTTTTTTTTTTTTTTTTGTTTTTTTTTTTGATCACGCTGGGAAAAAATGCATTACGCATACCCGCCCATTGGGGGAATGGACGGGCTATGTGGGACTCCCCGGGCAAGCCCGGTATACCCACTAAAATAACCCAGCGGCACTCCCGCATCGTCTGTGTGGAGGAGG
Source organism: Orthosia cruda (assembly GCA_964057195.1). NCBI lineage: Eukaryota > Metazoa > Arthropoda > Insecta > Lepidoptera > Noctuidae > Orthosia > Orthosia cruda. The sequence goes on from OZ059834.1 coordinate 80,379, forward strand.
GCTGGGAAACCGGCACAGCCTTTACGTCCAGCCCTCCGCCGACGACCGCCCGCCTTTATGGCAGGCCCTTCACGCCCCTCCCTTAGTGGAGGGGCCCGGGAACGACCGCGAGTGCTCGGCCGTTCCCGCCCGAGGGTGGTGACTGTGCAATGCAGACGAGAGGCGCCCCCGCGCCTGTCGTCCGCTAGTCACCACCAGGAGGTGGGAGGAGACGGTCGTACAACCGCCTTCTCCCACCCCTTCTCCGCCTGCGGAGCGGCGCAGCGAGAGGGTCATCCTCCCGCGCCCGCTCCGCCGCCTCCTTTTGCGACATGACATCCTCGCAAAAGGAGGCGACCGCCGCCCAGGCCTCCTCACTCCCCAGCATGGAGTTTACCACGCCGGGGAGTGAGAGGTCCTGCCCGACAACTCCTGTCAGGGCACGGCGCAGCTCAGCCCAGGCTGGGCACACCTCGAGGGTGTGCTGCGCCGTGTCCTCCACCGCGCCGCAGTCGTGGCACGCCGGGGTTTCCTCCCTCCGGATCCAGTGCAGGTGCGTTCCGAAACATCCATGTCCGGACAACACCTGCACTAGACGGAACGAGAGGAAACCGTGTCTGCGCTCGAGCCAGCCCCGCAGGACTGGACCGAGCGCATCCAGCGTCCGGCGGCCAAAGGCGGCGGAGGCGAGGTCCTCCGTCCAATGGAGGACGATGGCGTCCCTCGCCTCCCGCCGCACGGCCTGCCGCTCCTCCGCGACGGGGCGCTCGCCTAGCGCCTTTCGCCGAGCCGTCCACTCGTACACTCTGGCGAGCACCCACGCCTCCAACTCCCAGGGAGGGGTGCCCGCCAGAGCGCACGCCGCCGCGAAGCCCACCGAGCGGTAGGCCCTCGCCACCCGCTGTGCAATGGCCCTTTGGGGCCTGCGGATGGCGGTCGCGTTCTCCCTCCTGTGGAGGGAGTCCGCCCAGATTGGGGCTCCGTACAGGGCCATACTCTTGAGGATGCCGGCATAGAGGCGCCGGCATCGCTCCTTGGGCCCCCCCAGATTCGGGAGGAGCCACGATAGGGCATCGGCGGCCTTCAGCAGGCGCGTCGACAGCCCGCTAAAGTGCGGGCCGAAGCGCCACCTGCTGTCCAGCACTAGGCCCAGATACTTCATCTGGGCCTTCACGTCTATCCTGACGCCCTCCACGACTATGTGGGCGTCAGGTGGGTAGCGCTGCCGAGGCCCGTGGAAGAACACGGCCTCGGTCTTGTGCAGCGCCACCCTCAATCCCAGCCGGCGGATCCTACCTGCCACTAAGGATCCGCCAGCTGAGGCCAGACAGGCCGCCGCCCTAAAGTCCCTCCCCCGGGCAACGAGCAGAGTGTCATCCGCGTAACAGATGACGCTCGTCCCCCGGAGGAGGGTGCCCCGCAGGAGCCAGTCGAAACCGATGTTCCACAGGGGGGGGCCTAGAACCGACCCCTGCGGAACACCGCACTCCGCGCCGTACCTCCTGATCCTGGCCGTCTTGTCTACCAGGAGGACCTCTCGGTCCTCCAGGTAGCTGGCCAGGATCGCCCTCAGATATTGGGGCACTCCGTGGAATCGGAGTGCCTCCAATATGGTCGAGTGGGGGACGGAGTTGAAGGCGTTTGCAATGTCGAACGACACCGCCAACACTCCGTCCCCCGACTCGACCGCCTCCTGCACCTGGCCCTTCAGCAGGGCCAGGGCGTCGACCGTCGAACGCCCATGTCGAAAGCCGAACTGGGCGTCCGACAGGTCAGGTCCCACCCCCCGCAGGTGGCTGTTCAGCCGGTCGGCGACTATCCCCTCGAACATTTTACCGACCTCATCCAAAAGTACGATGGGCCGGTATGCCGAGGGGGAGTCCACCGGGCGTCCCTCTTTACGGAGGAGGCACAGCTGCCCCTCCCGCCACAGTTTCGGGAACCTCCCAGCCGCAAAGCACGCGCTGAACAGGTCCCGAAACCTGTCCTGCATCTGAGAGGCAGCTATCGCCGCCACCCGTGCAGGGACGCCGTCCGGCCCAGGGGCCGTTTTCTTCGCGCGGAGGCGAAGAATCCCGTCCCGGATCTCGTCCTCCGTCACCGGTGGGATCTCCGCCTCCGGCGGAGCCCCTTCCTGCGGGGGGTCCATTGCTGGTGGGGTGAAGTCGGTCCTGCGCGGAAACAGGGCCCGAACCACCCCATCCAGCAATGCCGGCTCGAGGGTCTCCGACAGGGGGGGACCGTAGGGCCGCAGCTGGCTCCGCGCCAGCTTGTACGGTCTCCCGTACGGATCCCTGTCGAGACCCTCCAACATCTCGGCCCGAGCCGAGTCTTTGGCGGCGCACATTGCCGTCTTGAGGACCGCCTTTGCCTCTAGGTAAGAGGCGTAGAGGCGGTCCTCCCCGGCCTGAGAGCGGCTCGTGCGCCGCCGGCTCCGAGTGAAGGCCCTCCTGGCCTCCACGCAGGCCGCCCGGAGTCCCGCTATCTCCTCCGTCCACCAGTAGACGGCGCGACGGGGAGGCGGCCGGCGGGACCGAGGCATGCTCGAGTTGCACACCTCGGTCAGGGACCCTCGGAGCTGGACCGCCGCGGCGTCAACGTCCGGGGCCGCCTGCACAGGGGGCGAGAGCCAGTCCTGGAGGAACGCCGCCTCCTGGGCTGCCTCTCGGTCCAGGCGGGTGAGAGCCCACCGCGGGAAGGGAGATTGGCCCGAGCGGGCCGTTCCCCCCCGCGGGCCCTGGGTGGAGATGTCGAACCGCACGTAACGGTGGTCCGACATGGTCTCCACCATCTCCACCCGCCAGTTCACGACGCGGGCGGCTAGCACGGGGGTGGCGAACGATACGTCCACCACTGATCCTCCCCGCTGCCGCACACACGTGTGAACATCCCCCCTGTTCAGGAGGGACACACCGCACGAAGCCGCCCAAAATTCGGCGGCGCGTCCCCGGACGTTGCACGAGGCTGCCGGGTTGCCCCAAGCCGCTGACTTGGCGTTCAGGTCGCCCAACACGGCGACCTGGCGTGGCGCCGCCCTCCCGACGACTGCCGTTAGGACTTCGAGAAAATCCTCGAAGTCCCTTAGAGGGCGGTTTGGGGAGAAATAGACCCCGACCAGGGCTATTTCTCCCCACGCGGCGGCCACGTATCCCGGTCCCCTCTCTAAAAGCGAGAGGGGAGGGGAGTCCGTAGCAGGCCGCGACACCAATGCCACCGAGCCGTCCCGATCGCCCAGCCAACGGCCAGGTATCGAGTACGGCTCGGCGACCACCGCCAGGTCCACCAACCACTCGGCCATGGTCTGCATAAGCAGGTCCTGGGCCGCTCGGCAGTGGTTGGTGTTCGCCTGGAGGATGCGATGTTCGACTCTAGGCATTTAGTCGGACATCGCACCCCCGTCCTCAGCCAGGCCAGCGGCTGCCGTAGTCCCAGTCTCTGGAACGGCGGCGGTGGCAGCGGCAGGCCGGATCAATGCCTGCTTCGCTTTGCCCCTCTTAGGGGGAGGACTGCAATTCCTCCCCTTTGTGACGTGGCCTGCCGGGCGGCCACTGGCGGCACACACCGCACAGTGCGGCGTGGCGGCCTTGCAGGAGGCGGCTTTATGGCCCTCCTTGCCGCAGCGGTAGCATGTGTCCGTCCTGTCGACGCTGGACGGACACAGAGCCCGGGTGTGCCCGATGCCGAAGCACCGATAACAACGCAAAGGCTGGGCCTCAAGTGCCCGGACCACACCCGAGCTGAAGCCCACGGCCAGCCGTCCCTTGGCGAGGACGGCTTTGGCAGCGGCGACTGGGCACTCCAGGCGGATGCTGCCCATGCCGCCGCGGCCGGGCCTGATGCCCCGGCCTTGCACCGCTGCGACGCTACAGCCCCCCATGGCCGCGACCGCCGCCACCACCTCCTCTTTGGTGACCGTGTCGTCTAGACCGGTCACCTCCAAGGCCGCCGACTTTACGGGCCTAGCCACCTTGGCCACGTCCGCGATGACCTCTCTCAACTTTGTTGCAAAGAGGTCTGCATTTGCAACGCCCTCCGCACCCGGGAACTCAAAGATGCGAGCCCCGGCTTGCGTCCTGCGGCATGAGACTTTGCCGATCCCTAACGTGGTGGGATCGGCGTTGGTACGCGCCCGCGACATCACGGACGCGTAAGTCTCGCCCCGCTCCGCAGCCTCCGCGGTGAGAGTCACCACGACGGCTGCGGTTTTCGGAGGAACGAGCCTCTTCTTGGTTCCGGCCGGAGGGGAGTTTTTCCCCTTACCTTTCGCCCCCCCCTTGCCAGTCGATTGAGACTGGCTGGTAGGGATGGTGGCGGGGACGGCAGGGACGGGGACGGCAGGGACGGCCGCTGCCGCTTTTGTGGCCTTCCCCTTCCCCTTCCCTTTGCCTTTTGCGACAACCTTAGTCCAGCCCTGCTGGTTGGTCGGGGTGGTGGATGGCAGGAGAGCGTCCTCTGCGGATGCCTCACCCTGCTCGCGCACCTCACTCCGCCTGCTGTCCGCCGCAAGCGGTGGTCGGTGGCTCACCTCCGGCAAGAGCCGGTCCTCAATCCCCGCGAGGCAGGCTCTCACAAAGGCCCTTTCCTCCCTCACGACCCCGCGGATGATATCCTCGAGGCCGTGATGGAGGGCGGGGCCCTCTGCCGCAGGGACGGGCGCAGCCTGGGTTGGCCGGGCCGTGACCTCAGCCAGCTTGCGATGCAGCTGGCTCACTTCGGACTGCAGGCGATCAATTGTCGCCTGCATCTGCCGCGTCTCGTCGGTGGCCTGGCGCTGCACCAGCTCACCGACGATCCCGAGCATGCTCGCAGCCCGACATTTTAGGGACTTTTGGAAAGTGCCCTTGAGGTGCGAGGACTTGGAGGCGACCACCGCGATCCCCTCCTCATCCTCCTGAGCCATCCGCTCGAGTTCGGCCAACGTATGGTCGGCGTAGACGACGCGAGACGCACCGTAACCGGACTTGGCCCGGGCGACGCGCGTCCGCTGCTCCCTAGCAGCAACCTCCTCCTCCAAACCTAACCTAACCTAACCTAACCTAACCTAACCTTTTTTTTTTTTTTTTTTTTTTTTTTGATCACGCTGGGAAAAAATGCATTACGCATACCCGCCCATTGGGGGAATGGACGGGCTATGTGGGACTCCCCGGGCAAGCCCGGTATACCCACTAAAATAACCCAGCGGCACTCCCGCATCGTCTGTGTGGAGGAGGACTGGGAAACCGGCACAGCCTTTACGTCCAGTCCTCCGCCGACGACCGCCCGCCTTTACGGCAGGCCCTTCACGCCCCTCCCTTAGTGGAGGGGCCCGGGAACGACCGTGAGTGCTCGGCCGTTCCCGCCCGAGGGTGGTGACTGTGCAATGCAGACGAGAGGCGCCCCCGCGCCTGTCGTCCGCTAGTCACCACCAGGAGGTGGGAGGAGACGGTCGTACAACCGCCTTCTCCCACCCCTTCTCCGCCTGCGGAGCGGCGCAGCGAGAGGGTCGTCCTCCCGCGCCCGCTCCGCCGCCTCCTTTTGCGACATGACATCCTCGCAAAAGGAGGCGACCGCCGCCCAGGCCTCCTCACTCCCCAGCATGGAGTTTACCACGCCGGGGAGTGAGAGGTCCTGCCCGACAACTCCTGTCAGGGCACGGCGCAGCTCAGCCCAGGCTGGGCACACCTCGAGGGTGTGCTGCGCCGTGTCCTCCACCGCGCCGCAGTCGTGGCACGCCGGGGTTTCCTCCCTCCGGATCCGGTGCAGGTGCGTTCCGAAACATCCATGTCCGGACAACACCTGCACTAGACGGAACGAGAGGAAACCGTGTCTGCGCTCGAGCCAGCCCCGCAGGACTGGACCGAGCGCATCCAGCGTCCGGCGGCCAAAGGCGGCGGAGGCGAGGTCCTCCGTCCAATGGAGGACGATGGCGTCCCTCGCCTCCCGCCGCACGGCCTGCCGCTCCTCCGCGACGGGGCGCTCGCCTAGCGCCTTTCGCCGAGCCGTCCACTCGTACACTCTGGCGAGCACCCATGCCTCCAACTCCCAGGGAGGGGTGCCCGCCAGAGCGCACGCCGCCGCGAAGCCTACGGACCGGTAGGCCCTCGCCACCCGCTGTGCAATGGCCCTTTGGGGCCTGCGGATGGCGGTCGCGTTCTCCCTCCTGTGGAGGGAGTCCGCCCAGATTGGGGCTCCATACAGGGCCATACTCTTGAGGATGCCGGCATAGAGGCGCCGGCATCGCTCCTTGGGCCCCCCCAGATTCGGGAGGAGCCACGATAGGGCATCGGCGGCCTTCAGCAGGCGCGTCGACAGCCCGCTAAAGTGCGGGCCGAAGCGCCACCTGCTGTCCAGCACTAGGCCCAGATACTTCATCTGGGCCTTCACCTCTATCCTGACGCCCTCCACGACTATGTGGGCGTCAGGTGGGTAGCGCTGCCGAGGCCCGTGGAAGAAAACGGCCTCGGTCTTGTGCAGCGCCACCCTCAATCCCAGCCGGCGGATCCTACCTGCCACTAAGGATCCGCCAGCTGAGGCCAGACAGGCCGCCGCCCTAAAGTCCCTCCCCCGGGCAACGAGCAGAGTGTCATCCGCGTAACAGATGACGCTCGTCCCCCGGAGGAGGGTGCCCCGCAGGAGCCAGTCGAAACCGATGTTCCACAGGGGGGGGCCTAGAACCGACCCCTGTGGAACACCGCACTCCGCGCCGTACCTCCTGATCCTGGCCGTCTTGTCTACCAGGAGGACCTCTCGGTCCTCCAGGTAGCTGGCCAGGATCGCCCTCAGATATTGGGGCACTCCGTGGAATCGGAGTGCCTCCAATATGGTCGAGTGGGGGACGGAGTTGAAGGCGTTTGCAATGTCGAACGACACCGCCAACACTCCGTCCCCCGACTCGACCGCCTCCTGCACCTGGCCCTTCAGCAGGGCCAGGGCGTCGACCGTCGAACGCCCATTTCGAAAGCCGAACTGGGCGTCCGACAGGTCAGGTCCCACCCCCCGCAGGTGCCTGTTCAGCCGGTCGGCGACTATCCCCTCGAACATTTTACCGACCTCATCCAAAAGTACGATGGGCCGGTATGCCGAGGGGGAGTCCACCGGGCGTCCCTCTTTACGGAGGAGGCACAGCTGCCCCTCTCGCCACAGTTTCGGGAACCTCCCAGCCGCAAAGCACGCGCTGAAGAGGTCCCGAAACCTGTCCTGCATCTGAGAGGCAGCTATCGCCGCCACCCGTGCAGGGACGCCGTCCGGCCCAGGGGCCGTTTTCTTCGCGCGGAGGCGAAGAATCCCGTCCCGGATCTCGTCCTCCGTCACCGGTGGGATCTCCGCCTCCGGCGGAGCCCCTTCCTGCGGGGGGTCCATTGCTGGTGGGGTGAAGTCGGTCCTGCGCGGAAACAGGGCCCGAACCACCCCATCCAGCAATGCCGGCTCGAGGGTCTCCGACAGGGGGGGACCGTAGGGCCGCAGCTGGCTCCGCGCCAGCTTGTACGGTCTCCCGTACGGATCCCTGTCGAGACCCTCCAACATCTCGGCCCGAGCCGAGTCTTTGGCGGCGCACATTGCCGTCTTGAGGACCGCCTTTGCCTCTAGGTAAGAGGCGTAGAGGCGGTCCTCCCCGGCCTGAGAGCGGCTCGTGCGCCGCCGGCTCCGCGTGTAGGCCCTCCTGGCCTCCACGCAGGCCGCCCGGAGTCCCGCTATCTCCTCCGTCCACCAGTAGACGGCGCGACGGGGAGGCGGCCGGCGAGACCGAGGCATGCTCGAGTTGCACACCTCGGTCAGGGACCCTCGGAGCTGGACCGCCGCGGCGTCAACGTCCGGGGCCGCCTGCACAGGGGGCGAGAGCCAGTCCTGGAGGAACGCCGCCTCCTGGGCTGCCTCTCGGTCCAGGCGGGTGAGAGCCCACCGCGGGAAGGGAGATTGGCCCGAGCGGGCCGTTCCCCCCCGCGGGCCCTGGGTGGAGATGTCGAACCGCACGTAGCGGTGGTCCGACATGGTCTCCACCATCTCCACCCGCCAGTTCACGACGCGGGCGGCTAGCACGGGGGTGGCGAACGATACGTCCACCACTGATCCTCCCCGCTGCCGCACACACGTGTGAACATCCCCCCTGTTCAGGAGGGACACACCGCACGAAGCCGCCCAAAATTCGGCGGCGCGTCCCCGGACGTTGCACGAGGCTGCCGGGTTGCCCCAAGCCGCTGACTTGGCGTTCAGGTCGCCCAACACGGCGACCTGGCGTGGCGCCGCCCTCCCGACGACTGCCGTTAGGACTTCGAGAAAATCCTCGAAGTCCCTTAGAGGGCGGTTTGGGGAGAAATAGACCCCGACCAGGGCTATTTCTCCCCACGCGGCGGCCACGTATCCCGGTCCCCTCTCTAAAAGCGAGAGGGGAGGGGAGTCCGTGGCAGGCCGCGACACCAATGCCACCGAGCCGTCCCGATCGCCCAGCCAACGGCCAGGTATCGAATACGGCTCGGCGACCACCGCCAGGTCCACCAACCACTCGGCCATGGTCTGCATAAGCAGGTCCTGGGCCGCTCGGCAGTGGTTGGTGTTCGCCTGGAGGATGCGATGTTCGACTCTGGACATTACTTAGTCGGACATCGCACCCCCCACCTCAGCCAGGCCAGCGGCTGCCGTAGTCCCAGACTCTGGGACGGCGGCGGTGACAGCGGCAGGCCGGATCGTTGCCTGCTTTGCTTTGCCCCTCTTGGGGGGAGGACTACAATTCCTCCCCTTTGTGACGTGGCCTGCCGGGCGGCCACTGGCGGCACACACCGCGCAGTGCGGCGTGGCGGCCTTGCAGGAGGCGGCTTTATGGCCCTCCTTGCCGCAGCGGTAGCAAGTGTCCGTCCTGTCGACGCTGGACGGACACAGAGCCCGGGTGTGTCCGATGCCGAAGCACCGATAACAACGCAGAGGCTGGGCCTCAAGTGCCCGGACTACACCCGAGCTGAAGCCCACGGCCAGCCGTCCCTTGGCGAGGACGGCTTTGGCAGCGGCGACTGGGCACTCCAGGCGGATGCTGCCCATGCCGCCGCGGCCGGGCCTGATGCCCCGGCCTTGCACCGCTGCGACGCTGCAGCCCCCCATGGCCGCGACCGCCGCCACCACCTCCTCTTTGGTGACCGTATCGTCAAGATCGGTCACCTCCAAAGCCGCCGACTTTACTGGCCTCGCCACCTTGGCCACGTCCGCAATGACCTCTTTGAGTTTGGCCGCAAAGAGGTCCGCGTTTTTGCCACCCTCCGCCCCTGGGAACTCAAAAATCCGAGCCCCAGCCTGCGTCCGGCGACAAGACACCTTGCCGATCCCCAATTGGGCGGGATCGGCATTGGCACGCGCCCGCAACAATACGGACGCGTACGTCTCTCCCAGTTCCGCAGCCTCCGCGGTGAGCGTCACCACGACGGCTGCGGTCTTGGGAGGAACGAGCCTCTTCTTGGCGCCGGCTGGGGGGGAGCTTTTCCCCTTACCCTTCGCCCCGCCCTTGCCAGTCGATTGCGATTGGCTGGGAGGGGTGGTAGCGGCGGTGGCGGGGACGGCAGGGACGGGGGTGGCAGGGACGGCCGTTGCCGCTTTTGTGGCCTTCCCCTTCCCCTTCCCCTTGCCCTTGCCCTTGCCGACTACCTTCGTCCAGCCCTGCTGGTTGGTCGGGGTGGTGGATGGCAGAAGAGCGTCCTCTGCGGATGCCTCCCTCTGCTCGGGCGCCTCACCCTGCCTGCTGTCCGCCGCAAGCGGTGGTCGGTGGCTCACTTCCGGCAAGAGCCGGTCCTCGATCCCCGCGAGGCAGGCTCTCACGAAGGCCCTTTCCTCCCTCACGACCCCGCGGATGATATCCTCGAGGCCGTGATGGAGGGCGGGGCCCTCTGCCGCAGGGATTGGCTCAGCCTGGGTTGGCCGGGCCGTGACCTCAGCCAGCTTTCGATGCAGCTGGCTGACTTCGGACTGCAGGCGATCAATTGTCGCCTGCATCTGCCTGGTCTCGTCGGTGGCCTGGCGCTGCACCAGCTCACCGACGATCCCGAGCATGCTCGCGGCCCGACACTTCAGGGACTTTTGAAATGTCCCCTTCAGGTGAGAGGACTTGGAGGCGACCACCGCAATCCCCTCCTCATCCTCCTGAGCCATACGCTCGAGCTCGGCCAACGAGTGGTCGGCGTAGACGACCCGAGACGCACCGTATCCGGACTTGGCCCGGGCGACGCGCGTCCGCTGCTCCCTGGCAGCAACCTCCTCCTCCAGGTCCTGTTGGAGTTGCTCGCGCCGAGCCAAGTCCAGCTGACGTTGGGCGTCCGCAAGGCCCACATCGTGGGTGACCGCCACCGACTTTTTGGCCTTAGCCTTCTTTTTCGGCTCCTTCGCCGAACCGGAGGCTGAGGCCGAAGAGCCATCGGAGCCTGCCTTCAAGAAAGCCCGCTTCCGAGATCGGGTTTGGACCTCCATCGAACTGCTGGCGTCCGACTCATACGCATTGGACTCATTCTCTGAGCCCGCCGTGTCAAAGAAGCTAGCCGCAGACGGCGCGCGGCTAGCCTCTGACGCTGAAGCGTCGGGGTGGCCCTGAGAAGGGCCTTTGGGTTGGCCCTGAGAAGGGCCTTGGGGTTGGCCCTGACAAGGGCCTTTGGGCTGGCCCTCAGAAGGGCCCTTGGGTTGGCCCTGAGAAGGGCCTTTGGGTTGGCCCTGAGAAGGGCCTTTTTTGCTGAAGTGCCCGAAGGCATCCCGCAATGGTTTCGACATATTAAAATTCAAAGCAATGATCGCAATTCCGCAAGAGAGATAGGATAGTCACGATCGCACAGCACACTTTAGCCGCACCCAGTCTGCCACTCCGTTACGGTGGTCAGAGCTGGGGCGTTGCCCGGGGGAAACGAACGAGGACGTATGCGCTGTGGGGGGAACCTAACCTAACCTAACCTAACCTAACCTAACCTAACCTAACCTAACCTAACCTTTTTTTTTTTTTTTTTTTTTTTGTTTACCCAGGAAAATTCCTAACGAATACGCAGTGGTCCGGGGGAACCACTGCGTTATGTGGGGTTCGCACCCACTAAAAACCTGGAGTGTTCCTTCGCTCGCCCACGGGGCTGCGGGACCCACGAGGCTAACGACCGCGTGCCCCGCTGGCGTCGCTCCGCATCGGAGCCCTTCTCTTTGGGACGGGGCAGAGTCCCAGAGTTTCTGAGACCCTGCCCCGTCACATTCCACCTCCATCTATCTCCTCCTAGCACCGAGGCGCCAAGGAACACCAGGGCGTCTCAGTGCGCGGGACCTTTGTGTGGACGGCGGACCCCCCGGCCCTCCGCCCACGGTCCCCGGCGTTACGGCGGCATCAGGACCGCGTAGGCCCGTCGCCGTCTTCCGCGTCTGCGGCGGCGTATCGGGGCCGAGTCGACGTCGTCTTCCCGGTCCCGCTCCGCCGCCTCCTTCTGCGACATTACTTCGTCGCAGAAGGTCTCGACCGCTTGCCAAGACCTGTCGCTGTCGACCATCTCCTTTAGGAGGGCCGGCAGCGACAGGTCATTTCCGACTATTGCGGACAGGGCGGCGCGAGGGTCCGCCCACGCAGGGCACTCCTCGCGCGTATGCTGCGCCGTGTCCGCGACTCCCGCCACACAGTGGTGGCACACGTCCGAGGGCTCCCTCCTTGCCACCCGGTGCAGGTATCTGCCAAAGCATCCATGCCCGGTGACCATCTGCGTCAGGTGGAAGGAGAGAGCCCCGTGCCGCCGCTCGAGCCACTCGCGGAGAATGGGCCGAACGGCGGCCGCCACTTCTCGGCTCACGACCGACTCCTCAAGGCGGTCCGCCCACCTCCGCAGGAGAGTGTCGCGCGCCTCTTCCCTCCAGCGACGAATCTCCCGCGGATGGGGACGGCCGCCATCCGCAACCACCTCCTTTGTTCGCCAGTACGCCGCGGCGAGCACCTCGGCGTCGAGGTCCCACGGCGGCGTACCGGCGAGTACACACGCGCCGACGCACGACACGGTGCGGTACGCCCGGGCCACCCTGAGCGCCATGGCGCGCTGCGGTCGTAGCAGCGCTGCCTGGTTCCGGCTACTCATGGCTCCTGCCCATATTGGCGCCCCGTAGAGCGCCATGGAGCGCACCACACCGGTGTAGAGGCCCGGTGTGGTGCGCTCCACAACAACAACTGGACAAGACACCTTGCCGATCCCCAATTGGGCGGGATCGGCATTGGCACGCGCCCGCAACAATACGGACGCGTACGTCTCTCCCAGTTCCGCAGCCTCCGCGGTGAGCGTCACCACGACGGCTGCGGTCTTGGGAGGAACGAGCCTCTTCTTGGCGCCGGCTGGGGGGGAGCTTTTCCCCTTACCCTTCGCCCCGCCCTTGCCAGTCGATTGCGACTGGCTGGGAGGGGTGGTGGCAGGGACGGCAGGGACGGGGGTGGCAGGGACGGCCGTTGCCGCTTTTGTGGCCTTCCCCTTCCCCTTCCCCTTGCCTTTCCCTTTTGCGACCGTCGTCCAGCCCTGTTGGTTGGTCGGGGTGGTGGATGGCAGAAGAGCGTCCTCTGCGGATGCCTCGATCTGCTCGCGCGCCTCACCCTGCCTGCTGTCCGCCGCAAGCGGTGGTCGGTGGCTCACCTCTGGCAAGAGTCTGTCCTCGATCCCTGCGAGGCAGGCTCTCACGAAGGCCCTTTCCTCCCTCACGACCCCGCGGATGATATCCTCGAGGCCGTGATGGAGGGCGGGGCCCTCTGCCGCAGGGATAGGCTCAGCCTGGGTTGGCCGGGCCGTGACCTCAGCCAGCTTTTGATGCAGCTGGCTGACCTCGGACTGCAGGCGATCAATTGTCGCCTGCATCTGCCGCGTCTCGTCGGTGGCCTGGCGCTGCACCAGCTCACCGACGATCCCGAGCATGCTCGCGGCCCGACACTTCAGGGACTTTTGAAAAGTGCCCTTGAGGTGGGAGGACTTGGAGGCGACCACCGCGATCCCCTCCTCATCCTCCTGAGCCATCCTCTCGAGCTCGGCCAAAGAGTGGTCGGCGTAGACGACGCGAGACGCACCGTATCCGGACTTGGCCCGGGCGACGCGCGTCCGCTGCTCCCTGGCAGCAACCTCCTCCTCCAGGTCCTGCTGGAGTTGCTCCCGCCGAGCCAAGTCCAGCTGACGTTGGGCGTCCGCAAGGCCCACGTCGTGGGTGACCGCCACCGACTTTTTGGCCTTAGCCTTCTTTTTCGGCTCCTTCGCCGAACCGGAGGCTGAGGCCGAAGAGCCATCGGAGCCTGCCTTCAAGAAAGCCCGCTTCCGAGATCGGGTTTGGACCTCCATCGAACTGCTGGCGTCCGACTCGTACGCGTTGGACTCATTCTCTGAGCCCGCCGTGTCAAAGAAGCTAGCCGCAGACGGCGCGCGGCTAGCCTCTGACGCTGAAGCGTCGGTGTGGCCCTGAGAAGGGCCTTTGGGTTGGCCCTGAGAAGGGCCTTGGGGTTGGCCCTGACAAGGGCCTTTAGGCTGGCCCTCAGAAGGGCCCTTGGGTTGGCCCTGAGAAGGGCCTTTGGGTTGGCCCTGAGAAGGGCCTTTTTTGCTGAAGTGCCCGAAGGCATCCCGCAATGGTTTAGACATATTAAAATTCAAAGCAATGATCGCAATTCCGCAAGAGAGATAGGATAGTCACGATCGCACAGCACACTTTAGCCGCACCCAGTCTGCCACTCCGTTACGGTGGTCAGAGCTGGGGCGTTGCCCGGGGGAAACGAACGAGGACGTATGCGCTGTGGGGGATCCCCCAACCTAACCTTTTTTTTTTTTTTTTTTTTTTTTTTTTTTTTTTTTTTTTTGATCACCCAGGTAAAATTCCTCACGAATACGCAGTGGGCCGGGGGAACCACTGCGTTATGTGGGGTTTGCACCCACTAAAAACCTGGAGTATACCGACTTCTCGCCTACGGGGCTGCGGGACCCACATGGCTTGCAACCGCATGCCCCGCTGGCGTCGCTCCGCAACGGAGCCCTTCTCTTTGGGACGGGGCAGAGTCCCAGAGTGTCTGAGACCCTGCCCCGTCACATTCCACCTCCAATTCTCCTCCTAGCACCGAGGCGCCCCGGTATACCTGGGCGTCTCGGCGTCTGGTGCGCGGGACCTTTGTGTGGACGGAGGATCCCCCGATCCTCCGCCCACGGTCCCTGGCCTTACGGCGGCATCTGGCCCGCGAAGGCCCGACGCCGCCTTCCACGTCTGCGGCGGCGCATCGGGGCCGAGTCGACGTCGTCTTCCCGGTCCCGCTCCGCCGCCTCCTTCTGCGACATCACCTCGTCGCTGAATGTCGCGACCGCCTGCCAAGACCTGTCGCTGTCGACCATCTCTCTGAGAAGGGCCGAGAGCGACAGGTCATTTCCGACTGTCGCGGACAGGGCGGCGCGAGGGACCTCCCAAGCTGGGCACTCCTCACGCGTATGCTGCGCCGTATCCGCGACTCCCGCCACACAGTGGTGGCACACGTCCGAGGGCTCCCTTCCTGCCACCCGGTGCAGGTACCTTCCAAAGCAACCGTGCCCGGTGATCATTTGCGTCAGGTGGAAGGAGAGAGCCCCGTGCCGCCGCTCGAGCCACTCGCGGAGAATGGGCCGAACGGCGGCCGCCACATCTCGACTCACAACCGAATCCTCAAGGCGCAACGCCCACCTCCGCAGGAGAGTGACACGCGCCTCCTCCCTCCAGCGACGAATCTCCCGCGGATGGGGACGATCACCACTCGCAATCGCCTCCTTCGTTCGCCAGTACGCCGCGGCGAGTACCTCGGCGTCGAGGTCCCACGGCGGCGTACCGGCGAGCACACACGCGCCGACGCAAGACACGGTGCGGTACGCCCGGGCCACCCTGAGCGCCATGGCGCGCTGCGGTCTGCGCAGCACCGCCAGGTTCAGATTCGTCATGGCGCATCCTGCCCATATCGGCGCCCCGTAGAGCGCCATGGAGCGCACCACACCGGTGTAGAGACGTCGGCAGGCTCCACTTGGCCCCCCAACGTTGGGGAGGATCCGCCCCAAGGCCCCGGCGGTGGCCAACAACTTTGGGGCCAACCGCCGGAAGTGCTCTTCGAACTTCCATCGGCCGTCGAGCACGAGCCCAAGGTACTTCATTGTAGTACCGACGGCGATGGAAGTTCCTCCGACAATAATCGAGGCTCCCGGCGGCGGCCCGTTTCGGGGCCCGTGAAAAAGTAGGGCCTCCGACTTTTCCAGGGCCACCTCGAGCCCCAGGGCGCGGATCCTCCCCACGACCTGTGCCACACCCGCAGTGGCGAGACGGGCTGCCTCCCTGTAGGTGCTGCCGCGGGCCAGCACGAGGGTATCGTCGGCGTAACACAACACACCGATCCCCCGCAAGGTGGCCCCGCGCAGCACCCAGTCGTAACCGATGTTCCACAGGGGTGGTCCAAGGACAGACCCCGCCTCCTCGTCCACGTCTTGGCCAATGTCGGAACCGGACACCCAGTCCTCGATAACTGCGGCCTCTCTAGCGACCTCTTTGTCGAGCCGCCCCAGCACCCAGCGCGGACCGCTCCCCCCAACAGGGGGCCGGGCCAGGCCCCGCGGTCCGGTGGGGAGCGCGGAGACATCGAATCGGATGTAACGATGGTCCGACAGTGTCTCCACGCCCACCACCACCCTCCAGTCCCGGACACGGCGCGCCAGGGCGGTCGATGCCAGTGTTATGTCGACTATCGACCCGCCCTGTTGCCGCACGCACGTGTCCTCCGACCCCGTGTTGAGGACGGCCAGGCCCATGGCGACCGCCCACTCCTCCAGGCACTCACCCCGCGCATCCGTCACCGGGGATCCCCACGCCGCAGATTTGGCGTTGAAATCCCCGGCGACTAGCACGGGGCTAGGGGCGGACTGCCCAACCAAAGACCCCACCTCGACGAGCATCTGCTCAAAGTCGGCGAGGCCCCGGTTGGGAGAACAGTACACCCCTATTACTATGACGTCGCCCACGGCTGCCAGTACGTGCCCCCCACCCCTCGACACACGTTCGATGGGCGGGGCGCCAGCGGCAGCCGGGGCGGCGATGGCCACCAAGCCGTCCCGGTCCCCGACCCAGTCGTCCCGGGCGGGGACAAAGTAGGGCTCGGCGACCACCGCTATTTGTATTCCCCACTCTGCCAGGCTCTGGGACAATAGATCCTGGGCCCCGGCAGAGTGGTTAATATTTGCCTGCATGATAGCTAAACTAGGCATTTATGGGGCGGTCTCCATGGGCCCCTCCTCTATAGTTGCCGGGATAGGGGCGGACTCGCCGCTGCCCCCCTCAGCCCTGGTCGCTTTCCTTTTTGTGGTTTTTGGGGCTTTGCCCACGCAGCCCACGCCGCCGAGAGGGTGCCCCGCCGGCTTGCCCGCTGCCGCACAGGTGGCGCAGTTGGGCTCGGCCCGGCACTCTCGCGCCCGGTGGCCCGGCTTTCCGCAGCGAAAGCAGAGGCCGCTGCGGTCCACCTCCGAAACACACCTGCTGGCGACGTGGCCCAGGTTGAGGCACCTGAAGCACCGAAGGGGCCTCGCCTCCAGCAGGGTGACCCTGGCCGTTATCCATCCAACTTTAAGCCTTTTTGCGCCGACCACCGTCTTGGCGGCGGCCACCGGGCAGCCGAGCCACATCGTTGCACGGTCGCCGATCACCCCGGGTCTTATGTCGTCGGCGTGGCACCCTCCCTGTGCTGCAAAAGCCGCCACCACCTCTGCGGCTGTGACGGAATCGTCCAAGCCCGCTACAAGGACGTCCACCCTTTTTGTGGGGCGGGAGACCCTGACCGCGTCTGCACTGAGGACCTCCCTTAGCTTTGTAGCCAGGGAGTCGGCCTTCTCAGCGCCCCCATCCCCGAAGATTTCCAGGATGCGGGCGCCGGTGACCGTGGTCCTACAGCGCATTTCGTCGATGCCCAGACTCGCCATATCGACGCGAGTCCGGGCCTCCCGCAAGACAGTGGCGTAGCTTTCGCCGCGCTCCGCCGCACCCGGCTGCAGCGTGAGTGTCACTGCAGCCGTTTTTGGCTCGCGAAGCTTCGCCACTGCCGCCGCCTTTTTGTTTTGGGTCTTCTGGCTGCTCTGGGTGCCTGTCTGCCTTCCAGAGCTCTTGGCACCCCGAGCAGCGACCACGCTCCACTGTTCCGTCAGAGGGGGCGGTGGGGGGGCGTCCTGCACCGGGCTAGGGTCCCTTACAGGGGCCGGCGCCGTCTTCTTCCCCTTTCCTTTGCCCTTGCCCTTGCCCTTGCCCATAGTGGATTGGGGCTGAGCTGCGGGCGCAGACAGAGGCGCCGGGGGTGCTGTAACCTTCGCTAAGGCAGGGGCCTTTGCCCCCGCACCTGACTGCCGCGGCTGTGACACTGCCACTGCCACTGCCGCGGCCTCATCTTCCGCCACTTGTCTGTCAGCCGCCAGCGGCGGCCGCAACTTCGGGTCCGGCAGGAGGCGACACTCGAGCCCCTCGAGTCGCGCATTCAGCATATTGCTGAACTGCACGACACTGGCCCGAGACATCGCCTCCACCATCTCACGGATCGCGTCTGAGTCCACCGCCGCTGCCGCCGGCCGGCTGTTGGCCTCCGCCAGCTGCTCCGACAGCCGCCTATTTTCGGCCACCAATTGCGTCATTTCTTCGGATACAGTTCGGGCCCTTATCCCCACCGCGGCCTCCTTAATGATAGAGGCCGCATCCTTCAATGTCTTTACACTGGTGCCTTTTAACTTCCTTGACGTGGTGGCCACCTTTTCAACGAGTTTTGCAGCCTCTAGCAGCAAAAGATTTAGTGCCGCTAGAGACTGCGCCGTGTCCTCCTCCTGTGTTGGCTGGCTGAGGCCGCTGAGGCAGGCGTGCCGGGATTCCCGCAACGTTTTGGCCATGCCCTCTATGCCCATTTCAGCTTCGAGCTGGAGCTCCTCCTCCTTGGCCTTCGTGAGGCGTTCTTTGGCCGCAGCAAGGCCCACATATTCGCCCGTGGTGGGCGGGCGGCCTCTCCCCCTCTTGGATTTGTGTGCCGCTCCTTTGGGTGGTGACATCGATATCTCTTCGTCTTCTTCGCCAGCTGGCCTTTTGAGCCAACGGCGGCGAGCCTCTTCGCTTTCGCTTAGCTGGCCAGCTTCCTCCTTTTCGCTTCCTGACGCGCATGTCAGCAAGCTGGTGTCCGAGTCTCCGGATGTGTCGGAGAGACGCACCACGGCGACTTGAAGATCTTCTTCCAAAGTCGCCGTCTCCTTCTTTTTTTCCGCCTTCTTTTTTTCAACTTTTTGTTTGGTTTGTTTTGTATCCATTTTTGTTCCCACGAGTAAGAGACGAATTAGGGAAGCACTGTCGGGTGACGCTCATTCCGTGCCAGTGCAGCTAGATACTGTAGAGGTCGCCAGGTATCTACAGGTTTTTACGACTTCGCTGTCGGATTTTAAAGAGTTTTCCTTCTCGCGGGCCGGCCAATTAAGGCAAGCCCTCCGGTCCACGACACATCCCGTACCCCATACCACCAACGATGGGGGTCTTTGGGAGTATGCCGTGGGCTCCGGGATTCAAGGGGAGCTGGTGTGAACTCCCCTTTTGGAGGCTACCTGTTTTCAGGCAACCCCCAACTCCTCTCCACGTCCGCCTAGCCTACCTACCCAACCTAACTAAACTACCTACCCAAACAAAGCTACCCAACCTAACTTATCCCCACCCACCCAGTCCCCAATGTCGCATCTGGTGTGTCCTCTGCTAATCAGAGGAACACCCAGAGCGACATCCCCCCCCTGTCAGGTATTCGCCACCGCCAACAAGAACCCACGAATGGGAAGTTATTGACGGTGCCCGGGGCGCACCAGCCCAGCGGGTTGTTCTTCCCCCCGGACGTATCCGAAAGGGACCAGCAACCAACTAGGCCAACGTGGAGGTTACCTGACCCGCACCCCAACCTAACCTTTTTTTTTTTTTTTTTTTTTTTTTTTTTTTTTTTTTTTTTTTTTTTTTTTTGTTTACCCAGGAAAATTCCTAACGAATACGCAGTGGTCCGGGGGAACCACTGCGTTATGTGGGGTTCGCACCCACTAAAAACCTGGAGTGTTCCTTCGCTCGCCCACGGGGCTGCGGGACCCACGAGGCTAACGACCGCGTGCCCCGCTGGCGTCGCTCCGCATCGGAGCCCTTCTCTTTGGGACGGGGCAGAGTCCCAGAGTTTCTGAGACCCTGCCCCGTCACATTAAACCTCCATCTATCTCCTCCTAGCACCGAGGCGCC
The DNA here is from genome assembly GCA_964057195.1 of Orthosia cruda. Classification (NCBI taxonomy): domain Eukaryota; kingdom Metazoa; phylum Arthropoda; class Insecta; order Lepidoptera; family Noctuidae; genus Orthosia; species Orthosia cruda. Next base: position 99,561 of record OZ059834.1, read on the forward strand.
AAGGAACACCAGGGCGTCTCAGTGCGCGGGACCTTTGTGTGGACGGCGGACCCCCCGGCCCTCCGCCCACGGTCCCCGGCGTTACGGCGGCATCAGGACCGCGTAGGCCCGTCGCCGTCTTCCGCGTCTGCGGCGGCGCATCGGGGCCGAGTCGACGTCGTCTTCCCGGTCCCGCTCCGCCGCCTCCTTCTGCGACATTACTTCGTCGCAGAAGGTCTCGACCGCTTGCCAAGACCTGTCGCTGTCGACCATCTCCTTTAGGAGGGCCGGCAGCGACAGGTCATTTCCGACTATTGCGGACAGGGCGGCGCGAGGGTCCGCCCACGCAGGGCACTCCTCGCGCGTATGCTGCGCCGTGTCCGCGACTCCCGCCACACAGTGGTGGCACACGTCCGAGGGCTCCCTCCTTGCCACCTGGTGCAGGTATCTGCCAAAGCATCCATGCCCGGTGACCATCTGCGTCAGGTGGAAGGAGAGAGCCCCGTGCCGCCGCTCGAGCCACTCGCGGAGAATGGGCCGAACGGCGGCCGCCACTTCTCGGCTCACGACCGACTCCTCAAGGCGGTCCGCCCACCTCCGCAGGAGAGTGTCGCGCGCCTCTTCCCTCCAGCGACGAATCTCCCGCGGATGGGGACGGCCGCCATCCGCAACCACCTCTTTTGTTCGCCAGTACGCCGCGGCGAGCACCTCGGCGTCGAGGTCCCACGGCGGCGCACTGGCGAGCACACACGCGCCGACGCACGACACGGTGCGGTACGCCCGGGCCACCCTGAGCGCCATGGCGCGCTGCGGTCGTAGCAGCGCTGCCTGGTTCCGGCTACTCATGGCTCCTGCCCATATTGGCGCCCCGTAGAGCGCCATGGAGCGCACCACACCGGTGTAGAGGCGTCGGCAAACTCCGCCTGGCCCCCCAACGTTTGGGAGGATCCGCCCCAATGCCCCAGAGGTGGCCAACAACTTTGGGGCCAACCGCCGGAAGTGCTCTTCAAACTTCCACCGACCGTCGAGCACGAGCCCCAGGTACTTCATGGAAGTACCGACGGCGATGGAAGTCCCTCCCACAATAATGGAGGCCTCCGGCGGCGGCCCGTTCTTAGGCCCGTGGAACAGGAGAGCCTCCGATTTTTCCAGGGCCACCTCGAGCCCAAGGGCACGAATCCTCCCCACCACCTGGGCCACACCCGCCGTGGCGAGATGGGATGCCTCTCTGTAGGTGCTGCCGCGGGCCAGCACGAGGGTATCGTCGGCGTAACAAATTACACCGACCCCCCGCAAGGTGGCACCGCGCAGCACCCAGTCGTAGCCGATGTTCCACAGGGGCGGGCCGAGGACCGACCCCTGCGGAACACCGCACGACATTTGCCTTCTCCCTTCGCCGGCCCTCGTCGGGTAAACGACGGCCCTGCCGGCGAAGTAGTCGGCGACGACCCGCTGGAGGTACTGCGGCACCCCATGGTACCGCAGCGCCGCCCTAATCGTTTCCCAGGGTAACGTGTTGAATGCATTGCGGATGTCTAATGACACCGCAAGCAACACGCCGCCCTGGGTGACCGCCTCCTCGGCGAGGTCCCTCACCCGCGCAACGGCATCCAGGGTCGACCGACCCCGGCGGAAACCGAACTGCGCGTCGTCCAGATCCGGATCCATGCACTCGGCCAGGCGAGCAGCGAGCACCCGCTCGAAGAGTTTGCTCACCTCGTCGAGCAGCACGATCGGACGGTAGGACGACGGCAGTCCGGCCGGGCGCCCTGCCTTGGGCAGCAGCACAAGTTTGCCCGTCTTCCAGAGTCGGGGAAATCGACCCTGCGCCAAACACGCGGTAAAGAGGGACCTCACCCTCTCCTCAATCTCCTCCAGCGCGACCACCAGGGCCGTCCCCGGAACGCCGTCCGGGCCCGGGGCGGTCCTCTTCCTCTTTAGTCTGAGGACGGCCGCCCCGAATTCGGCCTCCGATACCGGCGGTGCGGGGATATCGTCCCCTGCCGGTCGCGGGTCGTGTCGGGCCATCGCCGGAGGCACCCACTCGTCCCGCTGCGGGAACAGGGCGCCCACCACCTCTCCCAGAAAACCCTCGTCCACGCTGGAAGTGACGGGGGGAGCCCAGGGCCGCAGCTTCTTTCTGACCGCTTTGTACGGCCTTCCCCACGGGTCGCCGTCGAGGGTCCGCAGCCAGTCCTCCCACGCCGCCTCCTTGGCCCGCGCGATTGCCACTTGAAATGACTCGCGCAGAGCCCTGTAAGCGGCGTAGGAGGCGGCCTCCTCCTGGGCGTCCCGGGTCCGCCTACGTCTGCACCGAGTGTACTGGCGGCGAGCCCTACCACAATCCACTCGCATGCGTCGAAGCTCGTCGCTCCACCAGTACACCCGATGCCGAGGAGGGAGGGGTCTCGCCCTGGGCATCGCCGCGTCGCAGATGCGACCCAGCGAGGCCCCGAGGCGCCCCGCCTCCCCGTCCACGTCTTGGCCAGCGTCGGGTCCGGACACCCAGTCCTCAACAATGGCGGCCTCTCTGGCGACCTCCCTATCCAGCCGCCCCAGCACCCACCGCGGACCGCCCCCAACAACGGGGAATCGGGCCGAGCCTTGCGGGCCGGCGGGGAGCGCGGAGACGTCGAACCGGATATACCGATGGTCCGACAGTGTCTCCACGCCCACCACCACCCTCCAATCCCGGACACGGCGCGCCAGGGCGGTCGATGCCAACGTGATGTCGACTATCGACCCGCCCTGTTGCCGCACGCACGTGTCCTCTGACCCCGTGTTGAGGACGGCCAGGCCAATGGAGACCGCCCACTCCTCCAGACACTCACCCCGCGCATCCGTCACCGGGGATCCCCACGCCGTAGATTTGGCGTTGAAATCCCCAGCGACTAGCACGGGGCTAGGGGCGACCTGCCCAACCAGAGCCCCCACCTCCCCGAGCATTTGCTCAAAGTCGGCGAGACTCCGGCTGGGTGGAAAGTACACCCCTATAACTGCAACGCCGCCCACGGCTGCCAGGACGTAGCCCCTACCCCTCGACACATTGTCAATGGGCGGGGCGCCAGCGGCAGCCGGGGCGGCGATGGCCACCAAACCTTCGCGGTCCCCGACCCAGTCGTCCCGTTCGGGGACGAAGTAGGGCTCGGCGACCACGGCCACTTTGATTCCCCACTCTGCCAGAGTCTGGGACAATAGATCCTGGGCCCGGGCAGAGTGGTTAATATTGGCCTGCAGTATGGGGAGTCCAGACATTTATGAGGCGGTCTCCACTGGCTCCTCCGTTGCTGGGCTAAGGGTAGGCTCCTTGATCCTACCCTTAGTCTTTCCCTTTTTGTTTAGGGCTTTGCCGGCGTTGGCCTGCTTTCCGTCGCCCAGGCAGCCCGCTCCACCGAGAGGGTGCCCCGCCGGTTTGCCGGCCGCTGCGCAGGTGGCGCAGTTGGGCTCTGCCCGGCACTCGCGCGCCCGGTGGCCCGGCTTTCCGCAGCGGAAACAAAGACCGCTGCGGTCCACCTCTGACGCACACTTGCTGGCGACGTGGCCCAGATTGAGGCACTTGAAGCACCTCAGGGGCCTCGCCGCCAGCAGGGCAACTCTGGCCGTGATCCAGCCCACGCGGAGGCGGCCGGCGCTGACCACGGCCTTGGCGGCGGCCACAGGGCAGCCGAGCCACATCGCGGCCCGGTCGCTTATCACGCCGGGCTTTACTTCGTCGGCGTGGCACCCCCCTTGCTCAGCGAAAGCCGCCACGACCTCTGCGGCGGTGACGGAGTCGTCCAGCCCCGACACCATCACGTCCACTCTTTTTGTGGGCCGGGAGACCCGGACCACCTCTGCGCTGAGGACCTCTCTGAGCGCTGCAGCCAGAGAGTCGGCCTTCTCAGCGCCCCCATCCCCGAAGATTTCGAGGATGCGAGCGCCGGTGACCGTCGTCCTGCAGCGCATCTCCTCAATACCGAGGCTCGCTCTGTCTATGCGAGTCCGGGCCTCCCGCAGGATAGTGGCGTAGCTGGCGCCACGCTCCGCCGCGCCCGGCAGCAGTGTGAGGGTGACTGCTGCCGTTTTCGGCTCGCGCAGCTTGGTCACCGCCGCCGCCTTTTGTGTGCTCTGGGTGCCCGTCTTTTTCCCCGAGCTTTTCGCACCCCGAGCAGCGACCACACTCCACTGCTCAGTCAGTGGGGGTGGTGGGGGGGCGTCCCGCACAGGGCTTGTTTCCCTTACAGGGGCCGGGGCCGTCTTTTTGCCCTTCCCTCTGCCCTTGCCCTTGCCCTTGCCCTTGCCCTTATTTACTTGGGGCTGAGCTGCGGGCGCAGACAGAGGCGCCGGGGGTGTTGGGGCCCTCTCCAGGACTTCGGCCTCGGGTGACTTTGGCGACACTGCCACTGCCGCGGCCTCGTCGCTCTTCGCCTTCCTCCTCTTATCAGCCGCCAGCGGCGGCCGGGATCCCGGATCCGGTAGGAGGCGACACTCGAGCCCTTCGAGTCGTGCATTCAGCATGTTGCTGAACTGCACGACGCTGGCCCGAGAAATCTCCTCCATCATCGCTCGGATCGAGTCGGGCGCTGCCGCCGCCGGTCGGCTGTTAGCTTCCGCCAACTCAGCTGTGAGCCGCTGGTTCTCGGCCTCCAGCAGAGCCACCTCCTCGGAGACTGTGCGGGCCCTTATGCCCACAGCGGCCTCCTTAATGATGGCGGCCGCATCCTTCAGGGTTTTTTGACTCGTCCCTTTAAGATTTTTGGATTTGGCCGCCACCGACTCCACGACCCTCGCTGCCTCCACCACCAGGTGGTTCAGCGCCGCCAGGGACTGCGCCGTATCCTCACCCGGCGTTGGCGGATTGAGGCCACTGCGACAGGCGTGCCGCGACTCTCTCAGGGTCTTGGCCAAGCCCTCGACGTACTCCTCAACCTCAAGCCGGAGCTCCTCCTCTTTAGCCGCATTCAGGCGTTCCCGGGCTGCGGCTAGGCCCACGTACTGGCCCGTGGTGGGCGGTCGGCCTCGCCCGCGCTTGGACTTGTGCGCCACCCCCTTGGGCGGCGACAACAGCGGGTCCTCTGCCTCCTCTTGCCCAGCCGGCCTTTTTCTCCAGCGGCGAGTCTCCTCCTTCTCGCTTCCGGACTCGACCGTCATCAGGCTGTCCTGACTGACGTCCGAGTCTCCAGAGGACTCTGAGAGCGAGAGACGCACGACGTTGACACGGAGCTCTCTCTGAGCCACTGTCGCCAGCACCTTCTCACTCTCACACTTTTTCTTCTCCTCCTCCTTTTCTTCCTCCTGCGTAGTTTTTGTTATTTTTGTTGTTTTCATTTTTGATCCCACGAGTATAGGCCGATCTAAAAAGCACTGACGGGTGACGCCTATTCCGCCAGTGCTAGCTGAATACTGCAGAGGTCGCCTGGTATCTGCAGGTTTTTACGACTTCGCTGTCGGGTTTATTGTAGGGTTTTCCATCCCGCGGGCCGGCCAATTAAGGCAAGCCCTCCGCTCCGCCGCGCCGCCTACCCCAAACGCCAAGATGGGGGTCGTTGGCTGGTCGCGTGGGCTCCGGAATTCCAGAAGCTGGCGAGACTCCCTTCCTGGTGGCTACCTGTTTTCAGGCAACCACCCTCCCTCTCCACATCCACCTAGCCTACCTACCCAACCTATCTTAAACTACCTACCCAAACAAACCTATAACCCAACCTAACGTATCCCCGTCGCATCTGGATCGTCCTCTGCTAATCAGAGGAACACCCAGAGCGACATCCCCCCCCTGTCAGGTATTCGCCACCGCCAACAAGAACCCACGAATGGGAAGTTATTGACGGTGCCCGGGGCGCACCAGCCCAGCGGGTTGCCCTTCCCCCCGGACGTATCCGAAAGGGACCAGCAACCAACTAGGCCAACGTGGAGGTTACCTGACCCGCACCCCACCCCAACCTAACCTTTTTTTTTTTTTTTTTTTTTTGTTTTTCCAGGGAAATTCCTAACGAATACGCAGTGGTCTCGGGGGAACCACTGCGTTATGTGGGGTTTGCACCCACTAAAACCCTGGAGTGTTCCTCCTCTCGCCCACGGGGCTGCGGGACCTACAAGGCTTACAACCGCGTGCCCCGCTAGCGTTGCTCCACGACGGAGCCCTCCTCTGGGGGTGGAGCTAAGTCCCTTGAGACTCTCTGCCCCGCCCCAATACACCTCCTTCTCTACCTCCTCTCTGCCCTGGGGCGCCCCAAAACACCTGGGCGTCCCAGCGCGCGAGACCTTTATGTGGCTTTTATCTTTAAGTTTGGCCGCAAAGAGGTCCGCGTTTTTGCCACCCTCCGCCCCTGGGAACTCAAAAATCCGAGCCCCAGCCTGCGTCCGGCGACAAGACACCTTGCCGATCCCCAATTGGGCGGGATCGGCATTGGCACGCGCCCGCAACAATACGGACGCGTACGTCTCTCCCAGTTCCGCAGCCTCCGCGGTGAGCGTCACCACGACGGCTGCGGTCTTGGGAGGAACGAGCCTCTTCTTGGCGCCGGCTGGGGGGGAGCTTTTCCCCTTACCCTTCGCCCCGCCCTTGCCAGTCGATTGCGACTGGCTGGGAGGGGCGGTGGCGGCGGTGGCGGGGACGGCAGGGACGGGGGTGACAGGGACGGCCGTTGCCGCTTTTGTGGCCTTCCCCTTCCCCTTCCCCTTGCCTTTTCCTTTTGCGACCGTCGTCCAGCCCTGCTGGTTGGTCGGGGTGGTGGATGGCAGAAGAGCGTCCTCCGCGGATGCCTCTCTCTGCTCGGGCGCCTCACCCTGCCTGCTGTCCGCCGCAAGCGGTGGTCGGTGGCTCACCTCCGGCAAGAGCCGGTCCTCAATCCCCGCGAGGCAGGCTCTCACGAAGGCCCTTTCCTCCCTCACGACCCCGCGGATGATATCCTCGAGGCCGTGATGGAGGGCGGGGCCCTCTGCCGCAGGGATTGGCTCAGCCTGGGTTGGCCGGGCCGTGACCTCAGCCAGCTTTCGATGCAGCTGGCTGACTTCGGACTGCAGGCGATCAATTGTCGCCTGCATCTGCCTGGTCTCGTCGGTGGCCTGGCGCTGCACCAGCTCACCGACGATCCCGAGCATGCTCGCGGCCCGACACTTCAGGGACTTTTGAAATGTCCCCTTCAGGTGAGAGGACTTGGAGGCGACCACCGCAATCCCCTCCTCATCCTCCTGAGCCATACGCTCGAGCTCGGCCAACGAGTGGTCGGCGTAGACGACCCGAGACGCACCGTATCCGGACTTGGCCCGGGCGACGCGCGTCCGCTGCTCCCTGGCAGCAACCTCCTCCTCCAGGTCCTGCTGGAGTTGCTCGCGCCGAGCCAAGTCCAGCTGACGTTGGGCGTCCGCAAGGCCCACGTCGTGGGTGACCGCCACCGACTTTTTGGCCTTAGCCTTCTTTTTCGGCTCCTTCGCCGAACCGGAGGCTGAGGCCGAAGAGCCATCGGAGCCTGCCTTCAAGAAAGCCCGCTTCCGAGATCGGGTTTGGACCTCCATCGAACTGCTGGCGTCCGACTCATACGCATTGGACTCATTCTCTGAGCCCGCCGTGTCAAAGAAGCTAGCCGCAGACGGCGCGCGGCTAGCCTCTGACGCTGAAGCGTCGGGGTGGCCCTGAGAAGGGCCTTTGGGTTGGCCCTGAGAAGGGCCTTGGGGTTGGCCCTGACAAGGGCCTTTAGGCTGGCCCTCAGAAGGGCCCTTGGGTTGGCCCTGAGAAGGGCCTTTGGGTTGGCCCTGAGAAGGGCCTTTTTTGCTGAAGTGCCCGAAGGCATCCCGCAATGGTTTAGACATATTAAAATTCAAAGCAATGATCGCAATTCCGCAAGAGAGATAGGATAGTCACGATCGCACAGCACACTTTAGCCGCACCCAGTCTGCCACTCCGTTACGGTGGTCAGAGCTGGGGCGTTGCCCGGGGGAAACGAACGAGGACGTATGCGCTGTGGGGGATCCCCCAACCTAACCTAACCTAACCTAACCTTTTTTTTTTTTTTTTTTTTTTTTTTTTTTTTTTTTTTTTTTTGATCACGCTGGGAAAAAATGCATTACGCATACCCACCCATTGGGGGAATGGGGGGGCTATGTGGGACTCCCCGGGCAAGCAAGCCCGGTATACCCACTAAAATAACCCAGCGGCACTCCCGCATCGTCTGTGTGGAGGAGGACTGGGAAACCGGCACAGCCTTGACAACCAGTCCTCCGCCGACGACCGCCCGCCTTTACGGCAGGCCCTTCACGCCCCTCCCTTAGTGGAGGGGCCCGGGAACGAACGCGAGTGCTCGGCCGTTCCCGCCCGAGGGTGGTGACTGTGCAATGCAGACGAGAGGCGCCCCCGCGCCTGTCGCCCGCTAGCCACCACCTGGAGGTGGGAGGAGACGGTCGTACAACCGCCTTCTCCCACCCCTTCTCCGCCTGCGGAGCGGCGGCGCGAGAGGATCATCCTCCCGCGCACGCTCCGCCGCCTCCTTTTGCGACATAACTTGCTCGCAAAAGGAGGCAACCGCAGCCCAGGCCTCCTCACTCCCCAGCATGGAGTTGACCACGCCGGGAAGTGAGAGGTCCTGCCCAACAACTAAAACCAGGGCACGGCGCAACTCAGCCCAGGCCGGGCACACCTCGAGGGTGTGCTGCGCCGTGTCCTCTGCCGCGCCGCAATCGTGGCACGCCGGGGTTTCCTCCCTCCGGATCCGGTGCAGGTGCGTTCCGAAACACCCATGTCCGGACAACACCTGCACCAAACGGAACGAAAGGAAACCGTGGGGCCGCTCGAGCCAGCCCTGCAAGACTGGACCGAGCGCGTCCAACGTCCGGCGTCCAAAAGTGGCGGTGGCGAGGTCCGCCGCCCAATGAAGGACGATGGCGTCCCTCGCCTCTCGCCGCACGGCCTCCCGCTCCTCCGCGGCGGGGCGCTCCCCGAGCGCCTTCCGCCGTGCCGCCCACTCGTACACTCTGGCGAGCACCCATGCCTCCAACTCCCAGGGAGGGGTGCCGGCCAGAGCGCACGCCGCCGAATAGCCCACCGAGCGGTAGGCCCTCGCCACCCGCTGTGCAATGGCCCTTTGGGGCCTGCGGATGGCGGTTGCATTCTCCCTCCTGTGGAGGGAGTCCGCCCAGATGGGTGCCCCGTAGAGGGCCATGCTCCGCAGGATGCCGGCATACAATCGCCGGCACCGTGCACTGGGCCCCCCCAGATTCGGCATGAGCCATGAGAGGGCGTCCGCGGCCTTCAGCAGGCGCGTCGACAGCCCGCTGAAGTGCGGGCCGAAGCGCCACCTGCTGTCCAGCACTAGGCCCAGATATTTCATCTGGGCCTTCACACCTATTTGGACGCCCTCCACGACGATGTGGGCGGCAGGAGGGCAGCGCTGCCGAGGCCCGTGAAAGAACACGGCCTCGGTCTTGTTCAGCGCCACCCTCAAACCTAGCCGGCGGATCCTCCCTGCGACCAACGATCCGCCAGCCGAGGCCAAACAGGCCGCCTCCCCGAAATTCCTCCCCCGGGCAACGAGGAGAGTGTCATCCGCGTAACAGATGACACTCGTCCCCCGGAGGAGGGCTCCCCGCAAGAGCCAATCGAACCCGATGTTCCACAAGGGTGGCCCTAGCACCGACCCCTGTGGAACACCGGACTCCGCGCCGTAACGCCTGATCCTGGCCGTCTTGTCCACCAGGAGGACCTCTCTGTCCTCCAGGTAGTTGGCCAGGATCGCCCGCAGATATTGGGGCACTCCGTGGTACCGGAGTGCCTCCAATATCGTCGAGTGGGGGACGGAGTTGAAGGCGTTGGCTATGTCAAACGACACCGCCAACACTCCGCCCCCCGACTCTACCGCCTCCTGCACCTGGCCCCTGAGTAGGGCCAACGCGTCGACCGTCGAACGCCCCCGTCTGAAACCAAACTGGGCGTCCGACAGGTCCGGCCCTACCTCCCGCAAATGGCTATTTAGCCGGGTGGCGATGATCCCCTCGAACAATTTACCGACCTCATCGAGCAGAACGATGGGTCGGTATGCCGAGGGGGAGTCCACCGGACGTCCCTCCTTCCGGAGGAGGCACAAATGCCCCTCCTTCCACGGTTTCGGGAACCTCCCAGCCGTTAGGCACGCGCTGAAGAGGTCCCGAAACCTATCCTCCATGAGGGACGCCGCGATGGCCACCACCCGTGCGGGGACACCGTCCGGTCCAGGGGCCGTCTTCTTCGCGCGGAGGGCCAGAACCCCCGCGCGAAGTTCCTCCACCGATACTGGAGGGACCTCCTCCACCGGCGAAGCCACCACCCCCCCAAGCGGGGGGTTCATCGTAGGTGGGGTGAAGTCGGTCCTGCACGGAAACAGGGACCGGACCACCCCATCCAGCAACGCCGGCTCCAGGGTCTCCGTTACTGGGGGACCAAAGGGGCGCAGTTGTTTCCGCGCCGCCTTATATGGCCGCCCAAACGGATCCCTGTCGAGGCCCTCCAGCATCTCGGCCCTCGCCGAGTCCTTGGCGGCGCACATAGCCGACTTGAGGACCGTCTTTGCCTCTAGGTAAGAGGCGTAGAGGCGGTCCTCCCCGGCCTGAGATCGGGTAGTGCGCCGCCGACTCCGCGTATAGGCCCTCCTGGCCGCCACGCAGGCGGCCCGGAGCCCCGCCAGCTCCTCCGACCACCAATAGACGGCGCGACGGGGAGGCGGACGGCGTGACCGAGGCATGCTTGCGTTGCAGACCTCGGTCAGGGACCCCCTGAGCTGGACCGCCGCGCGGTCCACGTCCAGGACAGGCTCGACAGGGGGCGAGAGCCAGTCCTGGAGAAAGGCTGCCTCCTTGGCTGCCTCCCGGTCCAGGCGGGTGAGAGCCCACCGCGGGAAGGGAGATTGGCCCGAGCGGGCTGTCCCCCCCCGAGGGCCAGTGGAGATGTCGAACCGCACGTATCGGTGGTCCGACAAAGTCTCCACCGTCTCCACCCGCCAGTTCACAACGCGGGCGGCTAGGGCAGGGGTGGCAAACGAGACGTCTACCACCGACCCTCCCCGTTGCCGCACACACGTGTGGACCGCCCCCCTGTTGAGGAGGGACACGCCACACGAGGCCGCCCAGAATTCGACGGCGCGTCCCCGGACGTTACAGGAGGCAGCCGGGTTGCCCCAAGCCTCCGACTTGGCGTTCAGGTCGCCTATCACGGCGACCTGGCGTGGTGCCGCCCTCCCGGCGACTGCCGTAAGGATCTCGAGAAAATTCTCGAAATCCCTTAGAGGGCGGTTTGGGGAGAAATATACCCCCACCAGGGCCATGTCTCCCCCCCACGCGGCGGCCACGTATCCCGGTCCCCTCTCTAAAAGCGAGAGGGGAGGGGAGTCCGCGGAAGGCCGCGCTACCAACGCCACCAAGCCGTCCCGATCGCCCAGCCAGGTACTGGGGACCGAGTAAGGCTCGGCAACCACCGCCACGTCCACCAACCACTCGGCCATGATCTGTGTCAGCAGATCCTGGGCCACCCTGCAGTGGTTGGTGTTCGCCTGGAGGATGCGATGTTCGACTCTATGCATTAATCGGACATCGCACCCCCCTCCTCCTCAGCCAGGCCAGCAGCAGCCGAATGCCCTACTTCCGCCACGGCGGCGGTAGCGGCAGGCTTTCTCGGCGCCTGCGCCTTTCCCTTCTTAGGGGGGGGATTACACATCATCCCCCCCATTATGTGGCCTGCCGGGCGGCCACCGGCGGCACATACAGCGCACCGCGGCGCGGCCGCCTCGCACGATGCGACTTTGTGGCCCTCCATGCCGCAGCGGTAACAGCTCTCTGTCCGATCTATCGTGGACGGACAGAGGGCACGGGTGTGTCCAACTCCGAAGCACCTGAAGCACCGCAAGGGCCGTGCTGCAAGTGCCCGGACCACACCCGAGCTGAAGCCGACTTGTAGCCGTCCTTTGTCAAGGACGGCTTTGGCAGCGGCAACTGGGCATTCCATGCGAATGGTGCCCATGCCGCCGCGGCCGGGCCTGATGTCCCGGCCTCGCACCGCTGCGACGCTACAGCCCCCTATCGCTGCGACCGCCGCCACCACCTCCTCCTTGGTGACCGAGTCGTCCAAGTCGGTCACCTCGATGGCGGCGGTCTTCACTGGCCTGGCCACCTTGGCCGCATCTGCGATAACCTCTTGCAGCTTCGCTGCAAAGAGGTCCGCGTTCTTGCCACCCTCGGCCCCCGGGAACTCAAATAATCGAGCCCCAGCTTGGGTCCGGCGGCAGGACACCTTGCCGATCCCTAGTTTTGTGGGATCGGCATTGGTACGCGCCCGCATCATAACGGACGCGTACGTTTCCCCCCGCTCCGCAGCCTCCGCGGTGAGCGTCACCACGACGGCTGCGGTTTTGGGAGGAACTAGGTTCCTCTTGCCGGCTGGGGGCAAACTCTTGCCCTTTCTCCCGCCAGTCGACTGCGACTGGCCACTGAGAGGGACGGCTGGGGGTGAGCTTTTCCCCTTCCCTTTTCCCTTGCCAGTCGATTGCGACTGGCTGGGAGGGTTGGTAGCGGGGACGGCAGGGACCACTGCCGTCTTTTTGCCCTTCCCCTTCCCCTTGCCGACGACCTTCGTCCAGCCTTGCTGGTTGGTCGGGGTGGTGGAAGGGAGAAGAGCATCCTCCCTCTGGGATGTTGGTCCCGGCTCGCCTTGCCTCTTGTCCGCCGCAAGCGGCGGTCGGAGGCTTTTTTCCGGCAGGAGCCGGTCCTCAATGCCTGCTAGGCAGGCTCTTGTGAAGGCCCTCTCCTCCGTCACAACCCTGCGGATGATATCCTCAAGGTTGGAGGCGGAGGGGCCCTCTGCCTCTGGTTTCGGCTCGGCTTCCCTTGGCCGTGCCGTGGCATCAGCCAGCTTCTGGTGCAGCTGGCTGACCTCCGACTGCAGGCGGTCTATCCTCGCCTGCAGCTGTCGCGTCTCATCGTTGGCCTTCCGCTGCACCAGCTCCGCGATGATGCCACGCATGCTCGCGGCCCGGCACTTGAGGCACTTCTGGAAAGTGCCCTTGAGGTGCGAGGACTTGGAGGCGACCTCCACGATCCCCTCCTCGTCCTCCAGAGCCATCCTCTCCAGTTCGGCCAAGGAGTGGTCCGCATACAGGACGCGGGACGCACCGTATCCGGACTTGGCACGAGCGACGCGAGCCCGTTCCTCCTTGGCCTCAACCCTCTCCTCCAGCTCTTGCTGGAGCTGCTCCCGCTTAGCCAGGTCCAACTGGCGCTGGGCGTCCGCCAGACCCACGTCGTGGGTATCCGCCTCAGTCACCGGTTTTTTGGCCTTGGCCTTCTTCCGCGACTCCTTCGCCGAACTCGACGCCGAGGAGCCATCCGACCCTTCCTTAAGGAAGGCCCTCTTCCGCGATCGCGATCGTGATCGGGTATCCTCGATCACCATCGCGCTCGCGTCCGACGCAACGGACTCATTGTCGGAGTCCGACAGTTCGTCCGCCCCTTCTCCGTAGAAGGTCCGCCCTTCTGACGCTGAAGCGTCGCTGTGGCCCTGAGAAGGGCCTTTTGGTTGGCCCTGAGAAGGGCCTTTTTTCATAAAATGCCCGAGGGCGTCCCGAGCTGGTTTCGGCATAATAAAAACAAAATAAAATTCTCCGCAATATCAATAGCAATCAAGGCAATTATTCGCTACGATGGCACAGCGCACTTTAGCCGCACCCAGTCTGCCACTCCGTTACGGTGGTCAGAACTGGGGCGTTGCCCGGGGGAAACGATCGAGGACGTATGCACTGTGGGGGATCCCCCAACCTAACCTAACCTAACCTAACCTAACCTTTTTTTTTTTTTTTTTTCGATCACGCTGGGAAAAAATGCATTACGCATACCCACCCATTGGGGGAATGGGGGGGCTATGTGGGACTCCCCGGGCAAGCTAGCCCGGTATACCCACTAAAATAACCCAGCGGCACTCCCGCATCGTCTGTGTGGAGGAGGACTGGGAAACCGGCACAGCCTTGACAACCAGTCCTCCGCCGACGACCGCCCGCCTTTACGGCAGGCCCTTCACGCCCCTCCCTTAGTGGAGGGGCCCGGGAACGAACGCGAGTGCTCGGCCGTTCCCGCCCGAGGGTGGTGACTGTGCAATGCAACGAGAGGCGCCCCCGCGCCTGTCGCCCGCTAGCCACCACCTGGAGGTGGGAGGAGACGGTCGTACAACCGCCTTCTCCCACCCCTTCTCCGCCTGCGGAGCGGCGGCGCGAGAGGATCATCCTCCCGCGCACGCTCCGCCGCCTCCTTTTGCGACATAACTTGCTCGCAAAAGGAGGCAACCGCAGCCCAGGCCTCCTCACTCCCCAGCATGGAGTTGACCACGCCGGGAAGTGAGAGGTCCTGCCCAACAACTAAAACCAGGGCACGGCGCAACTCAGCCCAGGCCGAGCACACCTCGAGGGTGTGCTGCGCCGTGTCCTCTGCCGCGCCGCAATCGTGGCACGCCGGGGTTTCCTCCCTCCGGATCCGGTGCAGGTGCGTTCCGAAACACCCATGTCCGGACAACACCTGCACCAAACGGAACGAAAGGAAACCGTGGGGCCGCTCGAGCCAGCCCTGCAAGACTGGACCGAGCGCGTCCAACGTCCCGGCGTCCAAAAGTGGCGGTGGCGAGGTCCGCCGCCCAATGAAGGACGATGGCGTCCCTCGCCTCTCGCCGCACGGCCTCCCGCTCCTCCGCGGCGGGGCGCTCCCCGAGCGCCTTCCGCCGTGCCGCCCACTCGTACACTCTGGCGAGCACCCATGCCTCCAACTCCCAGGGAGGGGTGCCGGCCAGAGCGCACGCCGCCGAATAGCCCACCGAGCGGTAGGCCCTCGCCACCCGCTGTGCAATGGCCCTTTGGGGCCTGCGGATGGCGGTTGCATTCTCCCTCCTGTGGAGGGAGTCCGCCCAGATGGGTGCCCCGTAGAGGGCCATGCTCCGCAGGATGCCGGCATACAATCGCCGGCACCGTGCACTGGGCCCCCCCAGATTCGGCATGAGCCATGAGAGGGCGTCCGCGGCCTTCAGCAGGCGCGTCGACAGCCCGCTGAAGTGCGGGCCGAAGCGCCACCTGCTGTCCAGCACTAGGCCCAGATATTTCATCTGGGCCTTCACACCTATTTGGACGCCCTCCACGACGATGTGGGCGGCAGGAGGGCAGCGCTGCCGAGGCCCGTGAAAGAACACGGCCTCGGTCTTGTTCAGCGCCACCCTCAAACCTAGCCGGCGGATCCTCCCTGCGACCAACGATCCGCCAGCCGAGGCCAAACAGGCCGCCTCCCCGAAATTCCTCCCCCGGGCAACGAGGAGAGTGTCATCCGCGTAACAGATGACACTCGTCCCCCGGAGGAGGGCTCCCCGCAAGAGCCAATCGACCCGATGTTCCACAAGGGTGGCCCTAGCACCGACCCCTGTGGAACACCGGACTCCGCGCCGTAACGCCTGATCCTGGCCGTCTTGTCCACCAGGAGGACCTCTCTGTCCTCCAGGTAGCTGGCCAGGATCGCCCGCAGATATTGGGGCACTCCGTGGTACCGGAGTGCCTCCAATATCGTCGAGTGGGGGACGGAGTTGAAGGCGTTGGCTATGTCAAACGACACCGCCAACACTCCGCCCCCCGACTCTACCGCCTCCTGCACCTGGCCCCTGAGTAGGGCCAACGCGTCGACCGTCGAACGCCCCCGTCTGAAACCAAACTGGGCGTCCGACAGGTCCGGCCCTACCTCCCGCAAATGGCTATTTAGCCGGGTGGCGATGATCCCCTCGAACAGTTTACCGACCTCATCGAGCAGAACGATGGGTCGGTATGCCGAGGGGGAGTCCACCGGACGTCCCTCCTTCCGGAGGAGGCACAAATGCCCCTCCTTCCACGGTTCGGGAACCTCCCAGCCGTAAGGCACGCGCTGAAGAGGTCCCGAAACCTATCCTCCATGAGGGACGCCGCGATGGCCACCACCCGTGCGGGGACACCGTCCGGTCCAGGGGCCGTCTTCTTCGCGCGGAGGGCCAGAACCCCCGCGTGAAGTTCCTCCGCCGATACTGGAGGGACCTCCTCCACCGGCGAAGCCACCACCCCCCCAAGCGGGGGGTTCATCGTTGGTGGGGTGAAGTCGGTCCTGCACGGAAACAGGGACCGGACCACCCCATCCAGCAACGCCGGCTCCAGGGTCTCCGTTACTGGGGGACCAAAGGGGCGCAGTTGTTTCCGCGCCGCCTTATATGGCCGCCCAAACGGATCCCTGTCGAGGCCCTCCAGCATCTCGGCCCTCGCCGAGTCCTTGGCGGCGCACATAGCCGACTTGAGGACCGTCTTTGCCTCTAGGTAAGAGGCGTAGAGGCGGTCCTCCCCGGCCTGAGATCGGGTAGTGCGCCGCCGACTCCGCGTATAGGCCCTCCTGGCCGCCACGCAGGCGCCCGGAGCCCGCCAGCTCCTCCGACCACCAATAGACGGCGCGACGGGGAGGCGGACGGCGTGACCGAGGCATGCTTGCGTTGCAGACCTCGGTCAGGGACCCCCTGAGCTGGACCGCCGCGCGGTCCACGTCCAGGACAGGCTCGACAGGGGGCGAGAGCCAGTCCTGGAGAAAGGCTGCCTCCTTGGCTGCCTCCCGGTCCAGGCGGGTGAGAGCCCACCGCGGGAAGGGAGATTGGCCCGAGCGGGCCGTCCCCCCCGAGGGCCAGTGGAGATGTCGAACCGCACGTATCGGTGGTCCGACAAAGTCTCCACCGTCTCCACCCGCCAGTTCACAACGCGGGCGGCTAGGGCAGGGGTGGCAAACGAGACGTCTACCACCGATCCTCCCCGTTGCCGCACACACGTGTGGACCGCCCCCTGTTGAGGAGGGACACGCCGCACGAGGCCGCCCAGAATTCGACGGCGCGTCCCGGACGTTACAGGAGGCAGCCGGGTTGCCCCAAGCCTCCGACTTGGCGTTCAGGTCGCTATCACGGCGACCTGGCGTGGTGCCGCCCTCCCGGCGACTGCCGTAAGGATCTCGAGAAAATTCTCGAATCCCTTAGAGGGCGGTTTGGGAGAAATATACCCCCACCAGGGCCATGTCTCCCCCCCACGCGGCGGCCACGTATCCCGGTCCCCTCTCTAAAAGCGAGAGGGGAGGGGAGTCCGTGGAAGGCCGCGCTACCAACGCCACCAAGCCGTCCCGATCGCCCAGCCAGGTACTGGGGACCGAGTAAGGCTCGGCAACCACCGCCACGTCCACCAACCACTCGGCCATGACCTGCAACAGCAGGTCCTGGGCCGCCCCGCAGTGGGTTGGTGTTCGCCTGGAGGATGCGATGTTCGTTTCCAGACATTTAATCGGACATCGCACCCCCCTCCTCCTCAGCCCAGGCCAGCAGCAGCCGAATGCCCTACTTCCGCCACGGCGGCGGTAGCGGCAGGCTTTCTCGGCGCCTGCGCCTTTCCCTTCTTAGGGGGGGGATTACACATCATCCCCCCATTATGTGGCCTGCCGGGCGGCCACTGGGCGGCACACACAGCGCACCGCGGCGCGGCCGCCTCGCACGATGCGACTTTGTGGCCCTCCTTGCCGCAGCGGTAACAGCTCTCTGTCCGATCTATCGTGGACGGACAGAGGGCACGGGTGTGTCCAACTCCGAAGCACCTGAAGCACCGCAAGGGCCGTGCTGCAAGTGCCCGGACCACACCCGAGCTGAAGCCGACTTGTAGCCGTCCTTTGTCAAGGACGGCTTTGGCAGCGGCAACTGGGCATTCCATGCGAATGGTGCCCATGCCGCCGCGGCCGGGCCTGATGTCCCGGCCTCGCACCGCTGCGACGCTACAGCCCCCTATCGCTGCGACCGCCGCCACCACCTCCTCCTTGGTGACCGAGTCGTCCAGGTCGGTCACCTCGATGGCGGCGGTCTTCACTGGCCTGGCCACCTTGGCCGCATCTGCGATAACCTCTTGCAGCTTCGCTGCAAAGAGGTCCGCGTTTTTGCCACCCTCAGCCCCCGGGAACTCGAATATTCGAGCCCCAGCTTGGGTCCGGCGGCAGGACACCTTGCCGATCCCCAGTTTTGTGGGATCGGCATTGGTACGCGCCCGCATCATAACGGACGCGTACGTTTCCCCCCGCTCCGCAGCCTCCGCGGTGAGCGTCACCACGACGGCTGCGGTTTTGGGAGGAACTAGGTTCCTCTTGCCGGCTGGGGGCGAACTCTTGCCCTTTCCCCCGCCAGTCGACTGCGACTGGCCGCTGCGAGGGACGGCTGGGGGTGAGCTTTTCCCCTTCCCCTTCCCCTTGCCAGTCGACTGCGACTGGCTGGGAGGGGTGGAGGCGGGGACAGCAGGGACGACCGCTGCCGTCTTTTTGCCCTTCCCCTTCCCCTTGCCGACGACCTTCGTCCAGCCTTGCTGGTTGGTCGGGGTGGTGGAAGGGAGAAGAGCATCCTCCCTCTGGGATGTTGGCCCCGGCTGGCCTTGCCTCTTGTCCGCCGCAAGCGGCGGTCGGAGGCTTTTTTCCGGCAGGAGCCGGTCCTCGATGCCTGCTAGGCAGGCTCTTGTGAAGGCCCTCTCCTCCATCACAACCCTGCGGATGATATCCTCAAGGTTGGAGTCGGAGGGGCCCTCTGCCGCTGGTTTCGGCTCGGCTTCCCTTGGCCGTGCCGTGGCATCAGCCAGCTTCTGGTGCAGCTGGCTGACCTCCGACTGCAGGCGGTCTATCCTCGCCTGCAGCTGTCGCGTCTCGTCGTTGGCCTTGCGCTGCACCAGCTCTGCGATGATGCCACGCATGCTTGCGGCCCGGCACTTGAGGCACTTCTGAAAAGTGCCCTTCAGGTGCGAGGACTTGGAGGCGACCTCCACGATCCCCTCCTCGTCCTCCAGAGCCATCCTTTCCAGTTCGGCCAAGGAGTGGTCCGCATACAAGACGCGGGACGCACCGTATCCGGACTTGGCACGGGCGACGCGAGCCCGTTCCTCCTTGGCCTCAACCCTCTCCTCCAGCTCTTGCTGGAGCTGCTCCCGCTTAGCCAGGTCCAATTGGCGCTGGGCGTCCGCCAGACCCACGTCGTGGGTATCCGCCTCAGTCACCGGCTTTTTGGCCTTGGCCTTCTTCCGCGACTCCTTCGCCGAACTCGACGCCGAGGAGCCATCCGACCCTTCCTTAAGGAAGGCCCTCTTCCGCGATCGCGATCGTGATCGGGTATCCTCAATCACCATCGCGCTCGCGTCCGACGCAACGGACTCATTGTCGGAGTCCGACAGTTCGTCCGCCCCTTCTCCGTAGAAGGTCCGCCCTTCTGACGCTGAAGCGTCGCTGTGGCCCTGAGAAGGGCCTTTTGGTTGGCCCTGAGAAGGGCCTTTTTTGATAAAATGCCCGAGGGCGTCCCGAGCAGGTTTCGGCATAATAAAAACAAATAAAATACTCCGCAATATCGTAAGCAATCAAGACAGTAATTCGCTACGAAGGCACAGCGCACTTTAGCCGCACCCAGTCTGCCACTCCGTTACGGTGGTCAGAACTGGGGCGTTGCCCGGGGGAAACGATCGAGGACGTATGCACTGTGGGGGATCCCCCAACCTAACCTAACCTAACCTAACCTTTTTTTTTTTTTTTTTTTTGATCACGCTGGGAAAAAATGCATTACGCATACCCACCCATTGGGGGAATGGGGGGCTATGTGGGACTCCCCGGGCCCCCCAGCCCGGTATACCCACTAAAATAACCCAGCGGCACTCCCGCATCGTCTGAATGGAGGAGGACTGGGAAACCGGCACAGCCTTTACCTCCAGTCCTCCGCCGACGACCGCCCGCCTTTTAGGGCAGGCCCTTCACGCCCCTCGCTCAGTGGAGGGGCCCGGAAACGACCGCGAGTGCTCGGCCGTTCCCGCCCGCAAGGGTGGTGACTAGTGCAATGCGAGCTAAGGCGGCCCCCACGCCATCGCCCGCTAGTCACCACCAGGAGGTGGGAGGAAACGATCGTACGACCGCCCCCTCCCACCCCCTCTCCGCCACCCCCTCTTGCGACATGGCGTCCTCGCAAAAGGGGGCAACCGCCGCACAGGACCCCCCACCCCCCAGCATGGAATTCACCACACCGGGAAGCGAGAGGTCCCGCCCGACAACTCCTCAGGGCACGGCGCAGCTACGCCCCCGCTGGGCACACCTAGACGGTGTGCTGCGCCGTGCCCTCCACCGCGCTGGACCTTACGGTCCCCTCCGTTGCGGAATCTGGCCCGCGAAGGACAGATGCCGCAACCGCCGCCCAGGACCCCCCACCCCCCAGCATGGGAATTCACCACACCGGGAAGCGAGAGGTCCGCCCGACAACTCCTCAGGGCATGGCGCAGCTACGCCCCCGCTGGGCACACCTAGACGGTGTGCTGCGCCATGCCCTCCACCGCCCCTGACCTTTACGGTCCCCCGCGTGTGCGGCGGCGCGTCGAGACCGACGCTCCGCCGCCTCCTCCTTCCATTGACTTGTCCCTGCCGACCATCCCACGCCAAAGGAGGGCCGGCAACGACAAGTCACACCACCTACCTACCTACCCAACCTAATTTAACCAACCTACCCAAACTAGCCTACCCAACCTAGCCTACCCAACCTAGCCCCCCTATATCGCGTCTGGAGTGTCCCCTGCTAATCAGGGGAACACCCAGAGCGACATCCCCCCCCTGTCAGGTATTCGCCACCGCCAACAAGAACCCACGAATGGGAAGTTATTGACGGTGCCCGGGGTGCACCAGCCCAGTGGGTTGCTCTTCCCCCCGGACGTATCCGAAAGAGACCAGCAACCAACTAGGCCAACGTGGAGGTTACCTGACCCGCACCCCAACCTAACCTAACCTAACCTTTTTTTTTTTTTTTTTTTTTTTTTTTTTTTTTTTTTTTGATCTCGCTGGGAAAAAATGCATTACGCATACCCACCCATTGGGGGAATGGGGGGCTATGTGGGACTCCCCGGGCAAGCAAGCCCGGTATACCCACTAAAATAACCCAGCGGCACTCCCGCATCGTCTGAATGGAGGAGGACTGGGAAACTGGCACAGCCTTTACGTCCAGTCCTCCGCCGACGTCCAGTCCTCCGCCGACGTCCAGTCCTCCGCCGACGAACCTAACCTAACCTAACCTAACCTAACCTAACCTAACCTTTTTTTTTTTTTTTTTTTTTTTTTTTGATCACGCTGGGAAAAAATGCATTACGCATACCCACCCATTGGGGGAATGGGGGGGCTATGTGGGACTCCCCGGGCAAACAAGCCCGGTATACCCACTAAAATAACCCAGCGGCACTCCCGCATCGTCTGAATGGAGGAGGACTGGGAATCCGGCACAGCCTTTACGTCCAGTCCTCCGCCGACGACCGCCCGCCTTTTAGGGCAGGCCCTTCACGCCCCTCCAATGGAGGGGCCCGGGAATGACCGCGAGTGCTCGGCCATTCCCGCCCGCAAGGGTGGTGACTAGTGCAATGCAGGCTAAGGCGGCCCCCACGCCCGTCGCCCGCTAGTCACCACCAGGAGGTGGGAGGAAACGATCGTACGACCGCCCCCTTCCACCCCCTCTCCGCCACCCCCTTTTGCGACTTGGCGTCCTCGCAAAAGGGGGACATCCGCCGCCCAGGACCCCCCACCCCCCAGCATGGAATTCACCACACCGGGAAGCGAGAGGTCCTGCCCGACAACTCCTCAGGGCACGGCGCAGCTACGCCCCCGCTGGGCACACCTAGACGGTGTGCTGCGCCGTACCCTCCACCGCGCTGGACCTTAACGGTCCCCTCCGTTGCGGCATCTGTCCCCCAAAGGACAGATGCCGCCCTCCGCGTCTGCGGCGGCGCGTCGAGACCGACGCTCCGCCGCCTCCTCCTTCCATCGACTTGTCCCCGCCGACCATCCCACGCCAAAGGAGGGCCGGCAACGACAAGTCAACACCACCTCGTGGGCCCACTTCCCGCCCCCGGGCGGCGGCCGCCCCCACCCGCAAGAGAGAGAGCCGGGCGCAGAGCCAGGTGCAGAGCGGGCTAAGCCGGATGCAGGTCCGGGCAAAGCAGGGTGCAGAGCTGGTCAGTGCAGGGTGCAGAGCTGGTCAGTGCACTCGGGGAGCTCAAACCGCACGAGCGCCGAGTGCAAAGCCAGGTGCAGAGCGGGCAAAGCCAGGTGCAGAGCGGGCAGAGCCCGGTTGCAGAGCCGGGCAGAGCAGGGTGCAGAGCTGGTCAATGCACCCGGGGAACCCCCCCGCAGGGGTGGGCGGCCCGCCCAGAGGCCCGGAAGTGAGCCCCACCGCAAACCTACCTAACCTACCCAGAACCTACCTACCCAACCTAGCCCCACCCCTATGTCGCATCTGGAGTGTCCCCTGCTAATCAGGGGAACACCCAGAGCGACATCCCCCCCCGTCAGGTATTCGCCACCGCCAACAAGAACCCACGAATGGGAAGTTATTGACGGTGCCCGGGGTGCACCAGCCCAGCGGGTTGCTCTTCCCCCCGGACGTATCCGAAAGAGACCAGCAACCAACTAGGCCAACGTGGAGGTTACCTGACCCGCACCCCAACCTAACCTAACCTAACCTAACCTAACCTTTTTTTTTTTTTTTTTTTTTTTTTTTTTTTTTTTTTTTTTTTTTTTTTTTTTTTTTTTTTTGATCTCGCTGGGAAAAAATGCATTACGCATACCCGCCCATTGGGGGAATGGGCGGGCTATGTGGGACTCCCCGGGCAAGCCCGGTATACCCACTAAAATAACCCAGCGGCACTCCCGCATCGTCTGTGTGGAGGAGGGCTGGGAAACCGGCACAGCCTTTACGTCCAGCCCTCCGCCGACGACCGCCCGCCTTTATGGCAGGCCCTTCACGCCCCTCCCTTAGTGGAGGGGCCCGGGAACGACCGCGAGTGCTCGGCCGTTCCCGCCCGAGGGTGGTGACTGTGCAATGCAGACGAGAGGCGCCCCCGCGCCGGTCGTCCGCTAGTCACCACCAGGAGGAGGTGGGAGGAGACGGTCGTACAACCGCCTTCTCCCACCCCCTCTCCGCCTGCGGAGCGGCGCAGCGAGAGGGTCATCCTCCCGCGCCCGCTCCGCCGCCTCCTTTTGCGACATGACATCCTCGCAAAAGGAGGCGACCGCCGCCCAGGCCTCCTCACTCCCCAGCATGGAGTTTACCACGCCGGGGAGTGAGAGGTCCTGCCCGACAACTCCTGTCAGGGCACGGCGCAGCTCAGCCCAGGCTGGGCACACCTCGAGGGTGTGCTGCGCCGTGTCCTCCACCGCGCCGCAGTCGTGGCACGCCGGGGTTTCCTCCCTCCGGATCCGGTGCAGGTGCGTTCCGAAACATCCATGTCCGGACAACACCTGCACTAGACGGAACGAGAGGAAACCGTGTCTGCGCTCGAGCCAGCCCCGCAGGACTGGACCGAGCGCATCCAGCGTCCGGCGGCCAAAGGCGGCGGAGGCGAGGTCCTCCGTCCAATGGAGGACGATGGCGTCCCTCGCCTCCCGCCGCACGGCCTGCCGCTCCTCCGCGACGGGGCGCTCGCCTAGCGCCTTTCGCCGAGCCGTCCACTCGTACACTCTGGCGAGCACCCATGCCTCCAACTCCCAGGGAGGGGTGCCCGCCAGAGCGCACGCCGCCGCGAAGCCCACCGAGCGGTAGGCCCTCGCCACCCGCTGTGCAATGGCCCTTTGGGGCCTGCGGATGGCGGTCGCGTTCTCCCTCCTGTGGAGGGAGTCCGCCCAGATGGGGGCTCCATACAGGGCCATACTCTTGAGGATGCCGGCATAGAGGCGCCGGCATCGCTCCTTGGGCCCCCCCAGATTCGGGAGGAGCCACGATAGGGCATCGGCGGCCTTCAGCAGGCGCGTCGACAGCCCGCTAAAGTGCGGGCCGAAGCGCCACCTGCTGTCCAGCACTAGGCCCAGATACTTCATCTGGGCCTTCACCTCTATCCTGACGCCCT
Source organism: Orthosia cruda (assembly GCA_964057195.1). Classification (NCBI taxonomy): domain Eukaryota; kingdom Metazoa; phylum Arthropoda; class Insecta; order Lepidoptera; family Noctuidae; genus Orthosia; species Orthosia cruda. The sequence continues at coordinate 123,428 of OZ059834.1, forward strand.
CCACGACTATGTGGGCGTCAGGTGGGTAGCGCTGCCGAGGCCCGTGGAAGAAAACGGCCTCGGTCTTGTGCAGCGCCACCCTCAATCCCAGCCGGCGGATCCTACCTGCCACTAAGGATCCGCCAGCTGAGGCCAGACAGGCCGCCGCCCTAAAGTCCCTCCCCCGGGCAACGAGCAGAGTGTCATCCGCGTAACAGATGACGCTCGTCCCCCGGAGGAGGGTGCCCCGCAGGAGCCAGTCGAAACCGATGTTCCACAGGGGGGGGCCTAGAACCGACCCCTGTGGAACACCGCACTCCGCGCCGTACCTCCTGATCCTGGCCGTCTTGTCTACCAGGAGGACCTCTCGGTCCTCCAGGTAGCTGGCCAGGATCGCCCTCAGATATTGGGGCACTCCGTGGAATCGGAGTGCCTCCAATATGGTCGAGTGGGGGACGGAGTTGAAGGCGTTTGCAATGTCGAACGACACCGCCAACACTCCGTCCCCCGACTCGACCGCCTCCTGCACCTGGCCCTTCAGCAGGGCCAAGGCGTCGACCGTCGAACGCCCATTTCGAAAGCCGAACTGGGCGTCCGACAGGTCAGGTCCCACCCCCCGCAGGTGGCTGTTCAGCCGATCGGCGACTATCCCCTCGAACATTTTACCGACCTCATCCAAAAGTACGATGGGCCGGTATGCCGAGGGGGAGTCCACCGGGCGTCCCTCTTTACGGAGGAGGCACAGCTGCCCCTCCCGCCACAGTTTCGGGAACCTCCCAGCCGCAAAGCACGCGCTGAAGAGGTCCCGAAACCTGTCCTGCATCTGAGAGGCAGCTATCGCCGCCACCCGTGCAGGGACGCCGTCCGGCCCGGGGGCCGTCTTCTTCGCGCGGAGGCGAAGTATCCCGTCGCGGATCTCGTCCTCCGTCACCGGCGGGATCTCCGCCTCCGGCGGAGCCGCTTCCTGCGGGGGGTCCATTGCTGGTGGGGCGAAGTCGGTCCTGCGCGGAAACAGGGCCCGAACCACCCCATCCAGCAATGCCGGCTCGAGGGTCTCCGACAGGGGGGGACCGTAGGGCCGCAGCTGGCTCCGCGCCAGCTTGTACGGTCTCCCGTACGGATCCCTGTCGAGACCCTCCAACATCTCGGCCCGAGCCGAGTCTTTGGCGGCGCACATTGCCGTCTTGAGGACCGCCTTTGCCTCTAGGTAAGAGGCGTAGAGGCGGTCCTCCCCGGCCTGAGAGCGGCTCGTGCGCCGCCGGCTCCGCGTGTAGGCCCTCCTGGCCTCCACGCAGGCCGCCCGGAGTCCCGCTATCTCCTCCGTCCACCAGTAGACGGCGCGACGGGGAGGCGGCCGGCGAGACCGAGGCATGCTCGAGTTGCACACCTCGGTCAGGGACCCTCGGAGCTGGACCGCCGCGGCGTCAACGTCCGGGGCTGCCTGCACAGGGGGCGAGAGCCAGTCCTGGAGGAACGCCGCCTCCTGGGCTGCCTCTCGGTCCAGGCGGGTGAGAGCCCACCGCGGGAAGGGAGATTGGCCCGAGCGGGCCGTTCCCCCCCGCGGGCCCTGGGTGGAGATGTCGAACCGCACGTAGCGGTGGTCCGACATGGTCTCCACCATCTCCACCCGCCAGTTCACGACGCGGGCGGCTAGCACGGGGGTGGCGAACGATACGTCCACCACTGATCCTCCCCGCTGCCGCACACACGTGTGAACATCCCCCCTGTTCAGGAGGGACACACCGCACGAAGCCGCCCAAAATTCGGCGGCGCGTCCCCGGACGTTGCACGAGGCTGCCGGGTTGCCCCAAGCCGCTGACTTGGCGTTCAGGTCGCCCAACACGGCGACCTGGCGTGGCGCCGCCCTCCCGACGACTGCCGTTAGGACTTCGAGAAAATCCTCGAAGTCCCTTAGAGGGCGGTTTGGGGAGAAATAGACCCCGACCAGGGCTATTTCTCCCCACGCGGCGGCCACGTATCCCGGTCCCCTCTCTAAAAGCGAGAGGGGAGGGGAGTCCGTGGCAGGCCGCGACACCAATGCCACCGAGCCGTCCCGATCGCCCAGCCAACGGCCAGGTATCGAGTACGGCTCGGCGACCACCGCCAGGTCCACCAACCACTCGGCCATGGTCTGCATAAGCAGGTCCTGGGCCGCTCGGCAGTGGTTGGTGTTCGCCTGGAGGATGCGATGTTCGACTCTAGACATTATTTAGTCGGACATCGCACCCCCCACCTCAGCCAGGCCAGCGGCTGCCGTAGTCCCAGACTCTGGGACGGCGGCGGTGACAGCGGCAGGCCGGATCGTTGCCTGCTTAGCTTTGCCCCTCTTGGGGGGAGGACTACAATTCCTCCCCTTTGTGACGTGGCCTGCCGGGCGGCCACTGGCGGCACACACCGCACAGTGCGGCGTGGCGGCCTTGCAGGAGGCGGCTTTATGGCCCTCCTTGCCGCAGCGGTAGCAAGTGTCCGTCCTGTCGACGCTGGACGGACACAGAGCCCGGGTGTGTCCGATGCCGAAGCACCGATAACAACGCAGAGGCTGGGCCTCCAGTGCCCGGACCACACCCGAGCTGAAGCCCACGGCCAGCCGTCCCTTGGCGAGGACGGCTTTGGCAGCGGCGACTGGGCACTCCAGACGGATGCTGCCCATGCCGCCGCGGCCGGGCCTGATACCCCGGCCTTGCACCTCTGCGACGCTGCAGCCCCCTATGGCCGCGACCGCCGCCACCACCTCCTCTTTGGTGACCGTATCGTCAAGATCGGTCACCTCCAAGGCCGCCGACTTTACTGGCCTCGCCACCTTGGCCACGTCCGCAATTACCTCTTTTAGTTTGGCCGCAAAGAGGTCCGCGTTTTTGCCACCCTCCGCCCCTGGGAACTCAAAAATCCGAGCCCCAGCCTGCGTTCGGCGACAAGACACCTTGCCGATCCCCAATTGAGCGGGATCGGCATTGGCACGCGCCCGCAACAATACGGACGCGTACGTCTCTCCCAGTTCCGCAGCCTCCGCGGTGAGCGTCACCACGACGGCTGCGGTCTTGGGAGGAACGAGCCTCTTCTTGGCGCCGGCTGGGGGGGAGCTTTTCCCCTTACCCTTCGCCCCGCCCTTGCCAGTCGATTGCGACTGGCTGGGAGGGGTGGTGGCAGGGACGGCAGGGACGGGGGTGGCAGGGACGGCCGTTGCCGCTTTTGTGGCCTTCCCCTTCCCCTTCCCCTTGCCTTTCCCTTTTGCGACCGTCGTCCAGCCCTGTTGGTTGGTCGGGGTGGTGGATGGCAGAAGAGCGTCCTCCGCGGATGCCTCGATCTGCTCGCGTGCCTCACCCTGCCTGCTGTCCGCCGCAAGCGGTGGTCGGTGGCTCACCTCTGGCAAGAGTCGGTCCTCGATCCCTGCGAGGCAGGCTCTCACGAAGGCCCTTTCCTCCCTCACGACCCCGCGGATGATATCCTCGAGGCCGTGATGGAGGGCGGGGCCCTCTGCCGCAGGGATTGGCTCAGCCTGGGTTGGCCGGGCCGTGACCTCAGCCAGCTTTCGATGCAGCTGGCTGACTTCGGACTGCAGGCGATCAATTGTCGCCTGCATCTGCCTGGTCTCGTCGGTGGCCTGGCGCTGCACCAGCTCACCGACGATCCCGAGCATGCTCGCGGCCCGACACTTCAGGGACTTTTGAAATGTCCCCTTGAGGTGAGAGGACTTGGAGGCGACCACCGCAATCCCCTCCTCATCCTCCTGAGCCATCCGCTCGAGCTCGGCCAAAGAGTGGTCGGCGTAGACGACGCGGGACGCACCGTATCCGGACTTGGCCCGGGCGACGCGCGTCCGCTGCTCCCTGGCAGCAACCTCCTCCTCCAGGTCCTGCTGGAGTTGCTCCCTCCGAGCCAAGTCCAGCTGACGTTGCGCGTCCGCAAGGCCCACATCATGGGTGTCCGCAGTCCGCTTTTTGGCCTTAGCCCCCTTTTTCGGCGCCTTCGCCGAACCGGAGGCTGAGGCCGAAGAGCCATCGGAGCCTGCCTTCATGAAGGCCCGCTTCCGAGATCGGGTTTCGACCTCCATCGAACTACTGGCGTCCGACTCGTACGCATTGGACTCATTTGCTGAGTCCGCCGTGTCAAAGAAGCTAGCTGCAGACGGCGCGCGGCTAGCCTCTGACGCTGAAGCGTCGGGGTGGCCCTGAGAAGGGCCTTTGGGTTGGCCCTGAGAAGGGCCTTGGGGTTGGCCCTGACAAGGGCCTTTGGGTTGGCCCTCAGAAGGGCCCTTGGGTTGGCCCTGAGAAGGGCCTTTGGGTTGGCCCTGAGAAGGGCCTTTTTTGCTGAAGTGCCCGAAGGCATCCCGCAATGGTTTCGGCATATTAAAATAATCAAAGCAACGATCGCAAATTCCGCAAGAGAGATAAGATAGTCACGATCGCACAGCACACTTTAGCCGCACCCAGTCTGCCACTCCGTTACGGTGGTCAGAGCTGGGGCGTTGCCCGGGGGAAACGAACGAGGACGTATGCGCTGTGGGGGATCCCCCAACCTAACCTAACCTAACCTAACCTTTTTTTTTTTTTTTTTTTTTTTTTTTTTTTTTTTTTTTTTTTTGATCTCGCTGGGAAAAAATGCATTACGCATACCCGCCCATTGGGGGAATGGGCGGGCTATGTGGGACTCCCCGGGCAAGCCCGGTATACCCACTAAAATAACCCAGCGGCACTCCCGCATCGTCTGTGTGGAGGAGGACTGGGAAACCGGCACAGCCTTGACTACCAGTCCTCCGCCGACGACCGCCCGCCTTTACGGCAGGCCCTTCACGCCCCTCCCTTAGTGGAGGGGCCCGGGAACGAACGCGAGTGCTCGGCCGTTCCCGCCCGAGGGTGGTGACTGTGCAATGCAGACGAGAGGCGCCCCCGCGCCTGTCGCCCGCTAGCCACCACCTGGAGGTGGGAGGAGACGGTCGTACAACCGCCTTCTCCCACCCCTTCTCCGCCTGCGGAGCTGCGGCGCGAGAGGATCATCCTCCCGCGCACGCTCCGCCGCCTCCTTTTGCGACATAACTTGCTCGCAAAAGGAGGCAACCGCAGCCCAGGCCTCCTCACTCCCCAGCATGGAGTTGACCACGCCGGGAAGTGAGAGGTCCTGCCCAACAACTAAAACTAGGACACGGCGCAACTCAGCCCAGGCTGGGCACACCTCGAGGGTGTGCTGCGCCGTGTCCTCTGCCGCGCCGCAATCGTGGCACGCCGGGGTTTCCTCCCTCCGGATCCGGTGCAGGTGCGTTCCGAAACACCCATGTCCGGACAACACCTGCACCAAACGGAACGAAAGGAAACCGTGGGGCCGCTCGAGCCAGCCCTGCAAGACTGGACCGAGCGCGTCCAACGTCCGGCGTCCAAAAGTGGCGGTGGCGAGGTCCGCCGCCCAATGAAGGACGATGGCGTCCCTCGCCTCTCGCCGCACGGCCTCCCGCTCCTCCGCGGCGGGGCGCTCCCCGAGCGCCCTCCGCCGTGCCGCCCACTCGTACACTCTGGCGAGCACCCATGCCTCCAACTCCCAGGGAGGGGTGCCGGCCAGAGCGCACGCCGCCGAATAGCCCACCGAGCGGTAGGCCCTCGCCACCCGCTGTGCAATGGCCCTTTGGGGCCTGCGGATGGCGGTTGCATTCTCCCTCCTGTGGAGGGAGTCCGCCCAGATGGGTGCCCCGTAGAGGGCCATGCTCCGCAGGATGCCGGCATACAATCGCCGGCACCGTGCACTGGGCCCCCCCAGATTCGGCATGAGCCATGAGAGGGCGTCCGCGGCTTTCAGCAGGCGCGTCGACAGCCCGCTGAAGTGCGGGCCGAAGCGCCACCTGCTGTCTAGCACGAGGCCCAGATACTTCATCTGGGCCCCGACCCCTATCCGGACGCCCTCCACGACGATGTGGGCGGCAGGAGGGCAGCGCTGCCGAGGCCCGTGAAAGAACACGGCCTCGGTCTTGTTCAGCGCCACCCTCAAACCTAGCCGGCGGATCCTCCCTGCGACCAACGATCCGCCAGCCGAGGCCAAACAGGCCGCCTCCCCGAAATTCCTCCCCCGGGCAACGAGGAGAGTGTCATCCGCGTAACAGATGACACTCGTCCCCCGGAGGAGGGCTCCCCGCAAGAGCCAATCGAACCCGATGTTCCACAAGGGTGGCCCTAGCACCGACCCCTGTGGAACACCGGACTCCGCGCCGTAACGCCTGATCCTGGCCGTCTTGTCCACCAGGAGGACCTCTCTGTCCTCCAGGTAGCTGGCCAGGATCGCCCGCAGATATTGGGGCACTCCGTGGTACCGGAGTGCCTCCAATATCGTCGAGTGGGGGACGGAGTTGAAGGCGTTGGCTATGTCAAACGACACCGCCAACACTCCGCCCCCCGACTCGACCGCCTCCTGCACCTGGCCCCTGAGTAGGGCCAACGCGTCGACCGTCGAACGCCCCCGTCTGAAACCAAACTGGGCGTCCGACAGGTCCGGCCCTACCTCCCGCAAATGGCTATTTAGCCGGGTGGCGATGATCCCCTCGAACAATTTACCGACCTCATCGAGCAGAACGATGGGTCGGTATGCCGAGGGGGAGTCCACCGGACGTCCCTCCTTCCGGAGGAGGCACAAATGCCCCTCCTTCCACGGTTTCGGGAACCTCCCAGCCGTAAGGCACGCGCTGAAGAGGTCCCGAAACCTATCCTCCATGAGGGACGCCGCGATGGCCACCACCCGTGCGGGGACACCGTCCGGTCCAGGGGCCGTCTTCTTCGCGCGGAGGGCCAGAACCCCCGCGCGAAGTTCCTCCGCCGATACTGGAGGGACCTCCTCCACCGGCGAAGCCACCACCCCCCCAAGCGGGGGGTTCATCGTTGGTGGGGTGAAGTCGGTCCTGCACGGAAACAGGGACCGGACCACCCCATCCAGCAACGCCGGCTCCAGGGTCTCCGTTACTGGGGGACCAAAGGGGCGCAGTTGTTTCCGCGCCGCCTTATATGGCCGCCCAAACGGATCCCTGTCGAGGCCCTCCAGCATCTCGGCCCTCGCCGAGTCCTTGGCGGCGCACATAGCCGACTTGAGGACCGTCTTTGCCTCTAGGTAAGAGGCGTAGAGGCGGTCCTCCCCGGCCTGAGATCGGGTAGTGCGCCGCCGACTCCGCGTATAGGCCCTCCTGGCCGCCACGCAGGCGGCCCGGAGCCCCGCCAGCTCCTCCGACCACCAATAGACGGCGCGACGGGGAGGCGGACGGCGTGACCGAGGCATGCTTGCGTTGCAGACCTCGGTCAGGGACCCCCTGAGCTGGACCGCCGCGCGGTCCACGTCCAGGACAGGCTCGACAGGGGGCGAGAGCCAGTCCTGGAGAAAGGCTGCCTCCTTGGCTGCCTCCCGGTCCAGGCGGGTGAGAGCCCACCGCGGGAAGGGAGATTGGCCCGAGCGGGCCGTCCCCCCCCGAGGGCCAGTGGAGATGTCGAACCGCACGTATCGGTGGTCCGACAAAGTCTCCACCGTCTCCACCCGCCAGTTCACAACGCGGGCGGCCAGGGCGGGGGTGGCAAACGAGACGTCTACCACCGACCCTCCCCGTTGCCGCACACACGTGTGGACCGCCCCCCTGTTGAGGAGGGACACGCCGCACGAGGCCGCCCAGAATTCGACGGCGCGTCCCCGGACGTTACAGGAGGCAGCCGGGTTGCCCCAAGCCTCCGACTTGGCGTTCAGGTCGCCCAGCACGGCGACCTGGCGTGGTGCCGCCCTCCCGGCGACTGCCGTAAGGATTTCGAGGAAATCCTCGAAATCCCTTAGAGGGCGGTTTGGGGAGAAATAGACCCCCACCAGGGCCATGTCTCCCCCCCATGCGGCGGCCACGTATCCCGGTCCCCTCTCTAAAAGCGAGAGGGGAGGGGAGTCCGTGGAAGGCCGCGCCACCAACGCCACCAAGCCGTCCCGATCACCCAGCCAGGTACTGGGGACCGAGTAAGGCTCGGCAACCACCGCCACGTCCACCAACCACTCGGCCATGACCTGCAACAGCAGATCCTGGGCCGCCCCGCAGTGGTTGGTGTTCGCCTGGAGGATGCGATGTTCGTTTCCAGACATTTAATCGGACATCGCACCCCCCTCCTCCTCAGCCAGGCCAGCAGCAGCCGAATGCCCTACTTCCGCCACGGCGGCGGTAGCGGCAGGCTTTCTCGGCGCCTGCGCCTTTCCCTTCTTAGGGGGGGGATTACACATCATCCCCCCCATTATGTGGCCTGCCGGGCGGCCACCGGCGGCACATACAGCGCACCGCGGCGCGGCCGCCTCGCACGATGCGACTTTGTGGCCCTCCATGCCGCAGCGGTAACAGCTCTCTGTCCGATCTATCGTGGACGGACAGAGGGCACGGGTGTGTCCAACTCCGAAGCACCTGAAGCACCGCAAGGGCCGTGCTGCAAGTGCCCGGACCACACCCGAGCTGAAGCCGACTTGTAGCCGTCCTTTGTCAAGGACGGCTTTGGCAGCGGCAACTGGGCATTCCATGCGAATGGTGCCCATGCCGCCGCGGCCGGGCCTGATGTCCCGGCCTCGCACCGCTGCGACGCTACAGCCCCCTATCGCTGCGACCGCCGCCACCACCTCCTCCTTGGTGACCGAGTCGTCCAAGTCGGTCACCTCGATGGCGGCGGTCTTCACTGGCCTGGCCACCTTGGCCGCATCTGCCACCCTCGGCCCCCGGGAACTCGAATAATCGAGCCCCAGCTTGGGTCCGGCGACAGGACACCTTGCCGATCCCCAGTTTTGTGGGATCGGCATTGGTACGCGCCCGCATCATAACGGACGCGTACGTTTCCCCCCGCTCCGCAGCCTCCGCGGTGAGCGTCACCACGACGGCTGCGGTTTTGGGAGGAACTAGGTTCCTCTTGCCGGCTGGGAACCTAACCTAACCTAACCTAACCTAACCTAACCTAACCTAACCTAACCTAACCTTTTTTTTTTTTTTTTTTTTTTTTGATCTCGCTGGGAAAAAATGCATTACGCATACCCACCCATTGGGGGAATGGGGGGGCTATGTGGGACTCCCCGGGCAAGCAAGCCCGGTATACCCACTAAAATAACCCAGCGGCACTCCCGCATCGTCTGTGTGGAGGAGGACTGGGAAACCGGCACAGCCTTAACTACCAGTCCTCCGCCGACGACCGCCCGCCTTTACGGCAGGCCCTTCACGCCCCTCCCTTAGTGGAGGGGCCCGGGAACGACCGCGAGTGCTCGGCCGTTCCCGCCCGAGGGTGGTGACTGTGCAATGCAGACGAGAGGCGCCCCCGCGCCTGTCGTCCGCTAGTCACCACCAGGAGGAGGTGGGAGGAGACGGTCGTACAACCGCCTTCTCCCACCCCTTCTCCGCCTGCGGAGCGGCGCAGCGAGAGGGTCATCCTCCCGCGCCCGCTCCGCCGCCTCCTTTTGCGACATGACATCCTCGCAAAAGGAGGCGACCGCCGCCCAGGCCTCCTCACTCCCCAGCATGGAGTTTACCACGCCGGGGAGTGAGAGGTCCTGCCCGACAACTCCTGTCAGGGCACGGCGCAGCTCAGCCCAGGCTGGGCACACCTCGAGGGTGTGCTGCGCCGTGTCCTCCACCGCGCCGCAGTCGTGGCACGCCGGGGTTTCCTCCCTCCGGATCCGGTGCAGGTGCGTTCCGAAACAACCATGTCCGGACAACACCTGCACTAGACGGAACGAGAGGAAACCGTGTCTGCGCTCGAGCCAGCCTCGCAGGACTGGACCGAGCGCATCCAGCGTCCGGCGGCCAAAGGCGGCGGAGGCGAGGTCCTCCGTCCAATGGAGGACGATGGCGTCCCTCGCCTCCCGCCGCACGGCCTGCCGCTCCTCCGCGACGGGGCGCTCGCCTAGCGCCTTTCGCCGAGCCGTCCACTCGTACACTCTGGCGAGCACCCATGCCTCCAACTCCCAGGGAGGGGTGCCCGCCAGAGCGCACGCCGCCGCAAAGCCTACGGACCGGTAGGCCCTCGCCACCCGCTGTGCAATGGCCCTTTGGGGCCTGCGGATGGCGGTCGCGTTCTCCCTCCTGTGGAGGGAGTCCGCCCAGATTGGGGCTCCATACAGGGCCATACTCTTGAGGATGCCGGCATAGAGGCGCCGGCATCGCTCCTTGGGCCCCCCCAGATTCGGGAGGAGCCACGATAGGGCATCGGCGGCCTTCAGCAGGCGCGTCGACAGCCCGCTAAAGTGCGGGCCGAAGCGCCACCTGCTGTCCAGCACTAGGCCCAGATACTTCATCTGGGCCTTCACCTCTATCCTGACGCCCTCCACGACTATGTGGGCGTCAGGTGGGTAGCGCTGCCGAGGCCCGTGGAAGAAAACGGCCTCGGTCTTGTGCAGCGCCACCCTCAATCCCAGCCGGCGGATCCTACCTGCCACTAAGGATCCGCCAGCTGAGGCCAGACAGGCCGCCGCCCTAAAGTCCCTCCCCCGGGCAACGAGCAGAGTGTCATCCGCGTAACAGATGACGCTCGTCCCCCGGAGGAGGGTGCCCCGCAGGAGCCAGTCGAAACCGATGTTCCACAGGGGGGGGCCTAGAACCGACCCCTGTGGAACACCGCACTCCGCGCCGTACCTCCTGATCCTGGCCGTCTTGTCTACCAGGAGGACCTCTCGGTCCTCCAGGTAGCTGGCCAGGATCGCCCTCAGATATTGGGGCACTCCGTGGAATCGGAGTGCCTCCAATATGGTCGAGTGGGGGACGGAGTTGAAGGCGTTTGCAATGTCGAACGACACCGCCAACACTCCGTCCCCCGACTCGACCGCCTCCTGCACCTGGCCCTTCAGCAGGGCCAGGGCGTCGACCGTCGAACGCCCATTTCGAAAGCCGAACTGGGCGTCCGACAGGTCAGGTCCCACCCCCCGCAGGTGCCTGTTCAGCCGGTCGGCGACTATCCCCTCGAACATTTTACCGACCTCATCCAAAAGTACGATGGGCCGGTATGCCGAGGGGGAGTCCACCGGGCGTCCCTCTTTACGGAGGAGGCACAGCTGCCCCTCTCGCCACAGTTTCGGGAACCTCCCAGCCGCAAAGCACGCGCTGAAGAGGTCCCGAAACCTGTCCTGCATCTGAGAGGCAGCTATCGCCGCCACCCGTGCAGGGACGCCGTCCGGCCCAGGGGCCGTTTTCTTCGCGCGGAGGCGAAGAATCCCGTCCCGGATCTCGTCCTCCGTCACCGGTGGGATCTCCGCCTCCGGCGGAGCCCCTTCCTGCGGGGGGTCCATTGCTGGTGGGGTGAAGTCGGTCCTGCGCGGAAACAGGGCCCGAACCACCCCATCCAGCAATGCCGGCTCGAGGGTCTCCGACAGGGGGGGACCGTAGGGCCGCAGCTGGCTCCGCGCCAGCTTGTACGGTCTCCCGTACGGATCCCTGTCGAGACCCTCCAACATCTCGGCCCGAGCCGAGTCTTTGGCGGCGCACATTGCCGTCTTGAGGACCGCCTTTGCCTCTAGGTAAGAGGCGTAGAGGCGGTCCTCCCCGGCCTGAGAGCGGCTCGTGCGCCGCCGGCTCCGCGTGTAGGCCCTCCTGGCCTCCACGCAGGCCGCCCGGAGTCCCGCTATCTCCTCCGTCCACCAGTAGACGGCGCGACGGGGAGGCGGCCGGCGAGACCGAGGCATGCTCGAGTTGCACACCTCGGTCAGGGACCCTCGGAGCTGGACCGCCGCGGCGTCAACGTCCGGGGCCGCCTGCACAGGGGGCGAGAGCCAGTCCTGGAGGAACGCCGCCTCCTGGGCTGCCTCTCGGTCCAGGCGGGTGAGAGCCCACCGCGGGAAGGGAGATTGGCCCGAGCGGGCCGTTCCCCCCCGCGGGCCCTGGGTGGAGATGTCGAACCGCACGTAGCGGTGGTCCGACATGGTCTCCACCATCTCCACCCGCCAGTTCACGACGCGGGCGGCTAGCACGGGGGTGGCGAACGATACGTCCACCACTGATCCTCCCCGCTGCCGCACACACGTGTGAACATCCCCCCTGTTCAGGAGGGACACACCGCACGAAGCCGCCCAAAATTCGGCGGCGCGTCCCCGGACGTTGCACGAGGCTGCCGGGTTGCCCCAAGCCGCTGACTTGGCGTTCAGGTCGCCCAACACGGCGACCTGGCGTGGCGCCGCCCTCCCGACGACTGCCGTTAGGACTTCGAGAAAATCCTCGAAGTCCCTTAGAGGGCGGTTTGGGGAGAAATAGACCCCGACCAGGGCTATTTCTCCCCACGCGGCGGCCACGTATCCCGGTCCCCTCTCTAAAAGCGAGAGGGGAGGGGAGTCCGTGGCAGGCCGCGACACCAATGCCACCGAGCCGTCCCGATCGCCCAGCCAACGGCCAGGTATCGAGTACGGCTCGGCGACCACCGCCAGGTCCACCAACCACTCGGCCATGGTCTGCATAAGCAGGTCCTGGGCCGCTCGGCAGTGGTTGGTGTTCGCCTGAAGGATGCGATGTTCGACTCTAGACATTATTTAGTCGGACATCGCACCCCCCACTTCAGCCAGGCCAGCGGCTGCCGTAGTCCCAGACTCTGGGACGGCGGCGGTGGCAGCGGCAGGCCGGATCGTTGCCTGCTTCGCTTTGCCCCTCTTGGGGGGAGGACTGCAGTTCCTCCCCTTCGTTACGTGGCCCGCCGGGCGGCCACTGGCGGCACACACCGCGCAGTGCGGCGTGGCGGCCATGCAGGAGGCGGCTTTATGGCCCTCCTTGCCGCAGCGGTAGCAAGTGTCCGTCCTGTCGACGCTGGACGGACACAGAGCCCGGGTGTGTCCGATGCCGAAGCACCGATAACAACGCAGAGGCTGGGCCTCAAGTGCCCGGACTACACCCGAGCTGAAGCCCACGGCCAGCCGTCCCTTGGCGAGGACGGCTTTGGCAGCGGCGACTGGGCACTCCAGGCGGATGCTGCCCATGCCGCCGCGGCCGGGCCTGATGCCCCGGCCTTGCACCGCTGCGACGCTGCAGCCCCCTATGGCCGCGACCGCCGCCACCACCTCCTCTTTGGTGACCGTATCGTCAAGATCGGTCACCTCCAAGGCCGCCGACTTTACTGGCCTCGCCACCTTGGCCACGTCCGCAATGACCTCTTTTAGTTTGGCCGCAAAGAGGTCCGCGTTTTTGCCACCCTCCGCCCCTGGGAACTCAAAAATCCGAGCCCCAGCCTGCGTCCGGCGACAAGACACCTTGCCGATCCCCAATTGGGTGGGATCGGCATTGGCACGCGCCCGCAACAATACGGACGCGTATGTCTCTCCCAGTTCCGCAGCCTCCGCGGTGAGCGTCACCACGACGGCTGCGGTCTTGGGAGGAACTAGCCTCTTCTTGGCGCCGGCTGGGGGGGAGCTTTTCCCCTTACCCTTCGCCCCGCCCTTGCCAGTCGATTGCGACTGGCTGGGAGGGGTGGTGGCAGGGACGGCAGGGACGGGGGTGGCAGGGACGGCCGTTGCCACTTTTGTGGCCTTCCCCTTCCCCTTCCCCTTGCCTTTCCCTTTTGCGACCGTCGTCCAGCCCTGTTGGTTGGCCGGGGTGGTGGATGGCAGAAGAGCGTCCTCTGCGGATGCCTCGATCTGCTCGCGCGCCTCACCCTGCCTGCTGTCCGCCGCAAGCGGTGGTCGGTGGCTCACCTCTGGCAAGAGTCGGTCCTCGATCCCAGCGAGGCAGGCTCTCACGAAGGCCCTTTCCTCCCTCACGACCCCGCGGATGATATCCTCGAGGCCGTGATGGAGGGCGGGGCCCTCTGCCGCAGGGATTGGCTCAGCCTGGGTTGGCCGGGCCGTGACCTCAGCCAGCTTTCGATGCAGCTGGCTGACTTCGGACTGCAGGCGATCAATTGTCGCCTGCATCTGCCTGGTCTCGTCGGTGGCCTGGCGCTGCACCAGCTCACCGACGATCCCGAGCATGCTCGCGGCCCGACACTTCAGGGACTTTTGAAATGTCCCCTTCAGGTGAGAGGACTTGGAGGCGACCACCGCAATCCCCTCCTCATCCTCCTGAGCCATACGCTCGAGCTCGGCCAACGAGTGGTCGGCGTAGACGACCCGAGACGCACCGTATCCGGACTTGGCCCGGGCGACGCGCGTCCGCTGCTCCCTGGCAGCAACCTCCTCCTCCAGGTCCTGCTGGAGTTGCTCGCGCCGAGCCAAGTCCAGCTGACGTTGGGCGTCCGCAAGGCCCACATCGTGGGTGACCGCCACCGACTTTTTGGCCTTAGCCTTCTTTTTCGGCTCCTTCGCCGAACCGGAGGCTGAGGCCGAAGAGCCATCGGAGCCTGCCTTCAAGAAAGCCCGCTTCCGAGATCGGGTTTGGACCTCCATCGAACTGCTGGCGTCCGACTCATACGCATTGGACTCATTCTCTGAGCCCGCCGTGTCAAAGAAGCTAGCCGCAGACGGCGCGCGGCTAGCCTCTGACGCTGAAGCGTCGGGGTGGCCCTGAGAAGGGCCTTTGGGTTGGCCCTGAGAAGGGCCTTGGGGTTGGCCCTGACAAGGGCCTTTGGGCTGGCCCTCAGAAGGGCCCTTGGGTTGGCCCTGAGAAGGGCCTTTGGGTTGGCCCTGAGAAGGGCCTTTTTTGCTGAAGTGCCCGAAGGCATCCCGCAATGGTTTCGACATATTAAAATTCAAAGCAATGATCGCAATTCCGCAAGAGAGATAGGATAGTCACGATCGCACAGCACACTTTAGCCGCACCCAGTCTGCCACTCCGTTACGGTGGTCAGAGCTGGGGCGTTGCCCGGGGGAAACGAACGAGGACGTATGCGCTGTGGGGGATCCCCCAACCTAACCTTTTTTTTTTTTTTTTTTTTTTTTTTTTTTTTTTTTTGATCTCGCTGGGAAAAAATGCATTACGCATACCCGCCCATTGGGGGAATGGGCGGGCTATGTGGGACTCCCCGGGCAAGCCCGGTATACCCACTAAAATAACCCAGCGGCACTCCCGCATCGTCTGTGTGGAGGAGGGCTGGGAAACCGGCACAGCCTTTACGTCCAGCCCTCCGCCGACGACCGCCCGCCTTTATGGCAGGCCCTTCACGCCCCTCCCTTAGTGGAGGGGCCCGGGAACGACCGCGAGTGCTCGGCCGTTCCCGCCCGAGGGTGGTGACTGTGCAATGCAGACGAGAGGCGCCCCCGCGCCTGTCGTCCGCTAGTCACCACCAGGAGGAGGTGGGAGGAGACGGTCGTACAACCGCCTTCTCCCACCCCTTCTCCGCCTGCGGAGCGGCGCAGCGAGAGGGTCATCCTCCCGCGCTCGCTCCGCCGCCTCCTTTTGCGACATGACATCCTCGCAAAAGGAGGCGACCGCCGCCCAGGCCTCCTCACTCCCCAGCATGGAGTTTACCACGCCGGGGAGTGAGAGGTCCCGCCCGATCACTCCTATTAGGGCACGGCGCAGCTCAGCCCAGGCTGGGCACACCTCGAGGGTGTGCTGCGCCGTGTCCTCCACCGCGCCGCAGTCGTGGCACGCCGGGGTTTCCTCCCTCCGGATCCGGTGCAGGTGCGTTCCGAAACATCCATGTCCGGACAACACCTGCACTAGACGGAACGAGAGGAAACCGTGTCTGCGCTCGAGCCAGCCCCGCAGGACTGGACCGAGCGCATCCAGCGTCCGGCGGCCAAAGGCGGCGGAGGCGAGGTCCTCCGTCCAATGGAGGACGATGGCGTCCCTCGCCTCCCGCCGCACGGCCTGCCGCTCCTCCGCGACGGGGCGCTCGCCTAGCGCCTTTCGCCGAGCCGTCCACTCGTACACTCTGGCGAGCACCCATGCCTCCAACTCCCAGGGAGGGGTGCCCGCCAGAGCGCACGCCGCCGCGAAGCCTACGGACCGATAGGCCCTCGCCACCCGCTGTGCAATGGCCCTTTGGGGCCTGCGGATGGCGGTCGCGTTCTCCCTCCTGTGGAGGGAGTCTGCCCAGATTGGGGCTCCATACAGGGCCATACTCTTGAGGATGCCGGCATAGAGGCGCCGGCATCGCTCCTTGGGCCCCCCCAGATTCGGGAGGAGCCACGATAGGGCATCGGCGGCCTTCAGCAGGCGCGTCGACAGCCCGCTAAAGTGCGGGCCGAAGCGCCACCTGCTGTCCAGCACTAGGCCCAGATACTTCATCTGGGCCTTCACCTCTATCCTGACGCCCTCCACGACTATGTGGGCGTCAGGTGGGTAGCGCTGCCGAGGCCCGTGGAAGAAAACGGCCTCGGTCTTGTGCAACGCCACCCTCAATCCCAGCCGGCGGATCCTACCTGCCACTAAGGATCCGCCAGCTGAGGCCAGACAGGCCGCCGCCCTAAAGTCCCTCCCCCGGGCAACGAGCAGAGTGTCATCCGCGTAACAGATGACGCTCGTCCCCCGGAGGAGGGTGCCCCGCAGGAGCCAGTCGAAACCGATGTTCCACAGGGGGGGGCCTAGAACCGACCCCTGTGGAACACCGCACTCCGCGCCGTACCTCCTGATCCTGGCCGTCTTGTCTACCAGGAGGACCTCTCGGTCCTCCAGGTAGCTGGCCAGGATCGCCCTCAGATATTGGGGCACTCCGTGGAATCGGAGTGCCTCCAATATGGTCGAGTGGGGGACGGAGTTGAAGGCGTTTGCAATGTCGAACGACACCGCCAACACTCCGTCCCCCGACTCGACCGCCTCCTGCACCTGGCCCTTCAGCAGGGCCAGGGCGTCGACCGTCGAACGCCCATTTCGAAAGCCGAACTGGGCGTCCGACAGGTCAGGTCCCACCCCCCGCAGGTGGCTGTTCAGCCGGTCGGCGACTATCCCCTCGAACATTTTACCGACCTCATCCAAAAGTACGATGGGCCGGTATGCCGAGGGGGAGTCCACCGGGCGTCCCTCTTTACGGAGGAGGCACAGCTGCCCCTCCCGCCACAGTTTCGGGAACCTCCCAGCCGCAAAGCACGCGCTGAACAGGTCCCGAAACCTGTCCTGCATCTGAGAGGCAGCTATCGCCGCCACCCGTGCAGGGACGCCGTCCGGCCCGGGGGCCGTCTTCTTCGCGCGGAGGCGAAGTATCCCGTCGCGGATCTCGTCCTCCGTCACCGGCGGGATCTCCGCCTCCGGCGGAACCGCTTCCTGCGGGGGGTCCATTGCTGGAGGGGTGAAGTCGGTCCTGCGCGGAAACAGGGCCCGAACCACCCCATCCAGCAATGCCGGCTCGAGGGTCTCCGACAGGGGGGGACCGTAGGGCCGCAGCTGGCTCCGCGCCAGCTTGTACGGTCTCCCGTACGGATCCCTGTCGAGACCCTCCAACATCTCGGCCCGAGCCGAGTCTTTGGCGGCGCACATTGCCGTCTTGAGGACCGCCTTTGCCTCTAGGTAAGAGGCGTAGAGGCGGTCCTCCCCGGCCTGAGAGCGGCTCGTGCGCCGCCGGCTCCGAGTGAAGGCCCTCCTGGCCTCCACGCAGGCCGCCCGGAGTCCCGCTATCTCCTCCGTCCACCAGTAGACGGCGCGACGGGGAGGCGGCCGGCGAGACCGAGGCATGCTCGAGTTGCACACCTCGGTCAGGGACCCTCGGAGCTGGACCGCCGCGGCGTCAACGTCCGGGGCTGCCTGCACAGGGGGCGAGAGCCAGTCCTGGAGGAACGCCGCCTCCTGGGCTGCCTCTCGATCCAGGCGGGTGAGAGCCCACCGCGGGAAGGGAGATTGGCCCGAGCGGGCCGTTCCCCCCCGCGGGCCCTGGGTGGAGATGTCGAACCGCACGTAACGGTGGTCCGACATGGTCTCCACCATCTCCACCCGCCAGTTCACGACGCGGGCGGCTAGCACGGGGGTGGCGAACGATACGTCCACCACTGATCCTCCCCGCTGCCGCACACACGTGTGAACATCCCCCCTGTTCAGGAGGGACACACCGCACGAAGCCGCCCAAAATTCGGCGGCGCGTCCCCGGACGTTGCACGAGGCTGACGGGTTGCCCCAAGCCGCTGACTTGGCGTTCAGGTCGCCCAACACGGCGACCTGGCGTGGCGCCGCCCTCCCGACGACTGCCGTTAGGACTTCGAGAAAATCCTCGAAGTCCCTTAGAGGGCGGTTTGGGGAGAAATAGACCCCGACCAGGGCTATTTCTCCCCACGCGGCGGCCACGTATCCCGGTCCCCTCTCTAAAAGCGAGAGGGGAGGGGAGTCCGTGGCAGGCCGCGACACCAATGCCACCGAGCCGTCCCGATCGCCCAGCCAACGGCCAGGTATCGAGTACGGCTCAGCGACCACCGCCAGGTCCACCAACCACTCGGCCATGGTCTGCATAAGCAGGTCCTGGGCCGCTCGGCAGTGGTTGGTGTTCGCCTGGAGGATGCGATGTTCGACTCTAGACATTATTTAGTCGGACATCGCACCCCCCACTTCAGCCAGGCCAGCGGCTGCCGTAGTCCCAGACTCTGGGACGGCGGCGGTGGCAGCGGCAGGCCGGATCGTTGCCTGCTTCGCTTTGCCCCTCTTGGGGGGAGGACTGCAGTTCCTCCCCTTCGTTACGTGGCCCGCCGGGCGGCCACTGGCGGCACACACCGCGCAGTGCGGCGTGGCGGCCTTGCAGGAGGCGGCTTTATGGCCCTCCTTGCCGCAGCGGTAGCAAGTGTCCGTCCTGTCGACGCTGGACGGACACAGAGCCCGGGTGTGTCCGATGCCGAAGCACCGATAACAACGCAGAGGCTGGGCCTCAAGTGCCCGGACTACACCCGAGCTGAAGCCCACGGCCAGCCGTCCCTTGGCGAGGACGGCTTTGGCAGCGGCGACTGGGCACTCCAGGCGGATGCTGCCCATGCCGCCGCGGCCGGGCCTGATGCCCCGGCCTTGCACCGCTGCGACGCTGCAGCCCCCTATGGCCGCGACCGCCGCCACCACCTCCTCTTTGGTGACCGTATCGTCAAGATCGGTCACCTCCAAGGCCGCCGACTTTACTGGCCTCGCCACCTTGGCCACGTCCGCAATGACCTCTTTGAGTTTGGCCGCAAAGAGGTCCGCGTTTTTGCCACCCTCCGCCCCTGGGAACTCAAAAATCCGAGCCCCAGCCTGCGTCCGGCGACAAGACACCTTGCCGATCCCCAATTGGGCGGGATCGGCATTGGCACGCGCCCGCAACAATACGGACGCGTACGTCTCTCCCAGTTCCGCAGCCTCCGCGGTGAGCGTCACCACGACGGCTGCGGTCTTGGGAGGAACGAGCCTCTTCTTGGCGCCGGCTTGGGGGGAGCTTTTCCCCTTACCCTTCGCCCCGCCCTTGCCAGTCGATTGCGACTGGCTGGGAGGGGCGGTGGCGGCGGTGGCGGGGACGGCAGGGACGGGGGTGACAGGGACGGCCGTTGTCGCTTTTGTGGCCTTCCCCTTCCCCTTCCCCTTGCCTTTTCCTTTTGCGACCGTCGTCCAGCCCTGCTGGTTGGTCGGGGTGGTGGATGGCAGAAGAGCGTCCTCTGCGGATGCCTCTCTCTGCTCGGGCGCCTCACCCTGCCTGCTGTCCGCCGCAAGCGGTGGTCGGTGGCTCACCTCCGGCAAGAGCCGGTCCTCAATCCCCGCGAGGCAGGCTCTCACGAAGGCCCTTTCCTCCCTCACGACCCCGCGGATGATATCCTCGAGGCCGTGATGGAGGGCGGGGCCCTCTGCCGCAGGGATTGGCTCAGCCTGGGTTGGCCGGGCCGTGACCTCAGCCAGCTTTCGATGCAGCTGGCTGACTTCGGACTGCAGGCGATCAATTGTCGCCTGCATCTGCCTGGTCTCGTCGGTGGCCTGGCGCTGCACCAGCTCACCGACGATCCCGAGCATGCTCGCGGCCCGACACTTCAGGGACTTTTGAAAAGTGCCCTTGAGGTGGGAGGACTTGGAGGCGACCACCGCGATCCCCTCCTCATCCTCCTGAGCCATCCTCTCGAGCTCGGCCAACGAGTGGTCGGCGTAGACGACCCGAGACGCACCGTATCCGGACTTGGCCCGGGCGACGCGCGTCCGCTGCTCCCTGGCAGCAACCTCCTCCTCCAGGTCCTGCTGGAGTTGCTCGCGCCGAGCCAAGTCCAGCTGACGTTGGGCGTCCGCAAGGCCCACGTCGTGGGTGACCGCCACCGACTTTTTGGCCTTAGCCTTCTTTTTCGGCTCCTTCGCCGAACCGGAGGCTGAGGCCGAAGAGCCATCGGAGCCTGCCTTCAAGAAAGCCCGCTTCCGAGATCGGGTTTGGACCTCCATCGAACTGCTGGCGTCCGACTCATACGCATTGGACTCATTCTCTGAGCCCGCCGTGTCAAAGAAGCTAGCCGCAGACGGCGCGCGGCTAGCCTCTGACGCTGAAGCGTCGGGGTGGCCCTGAGAAGGGCCTTTGGGTTGGCCCTGAGAAGGGCCTTGGGGTTGGCCCTGACAAGGGCCTTTGGGTTGGCCCTCAGAAGGGCCCTTGGGTTGGCCCTGAGAAGGGCCTTTGGGTTGGCCCTGAGAAGGGCCTTTTTTGCTGAAGTGCCCGAAGGCATCCCGCAATGGTTTCGGCATATTAGTTAAAAACAAAGCAATGATCGCAATTCCGCAAGAGAGATAGGATAGTCACGATCGCACAGCACACTTTAGCCGCACCCAGTCTGCCACTCCGTTACGGTGGTCAGAGCTGGGGCGTTGCCCGGGGGAAACGAACGAGGACGTATGCGCTGTGGGGGATCCCCCCCCCCAACCTAACCTAACCTAACCTAACCTAACCTAACCTAACCTAACCTTTTTTTTTTTTTTTTTTTTTTTTTTTGATCACGCTGGGAAAAAATGCATTACGCATACCCACCCATTGGGGGAATGGGGGGCTATGTGGGACTCCCCGGGCCCCCCAGCCCGGTATACCCACTAAAATAACCCAGCGGCACTCCCGCATCGTCTGAATGGAGGAGGACTGGGAATCCGGCATAGCCTTTACGTCCAGTCCTCCGCCGACGACCGCCCGCCTTTTTGGGCAGGCCCTTCACGCCCCTCCCTCAGTGGAGGGGCCCGGGAATGACCGCGAGTGCTCGGCCATTCCCGCCCGCATGGGTGGTGACTAGTGCAATGCAGGCTAAGGCGGCCCCCACGCCCGTCGCCCGCTAGTCACCACCAGGAGGTGGGAGGAAACGATCGTACGACCACCCCCTCCCACCCCCTCTCCGCCACCCCCCTTTGCGACTTGGCGTCCTCGCAAAAGGGGGACAACCGCCGCCCAGGACCCCCCACCCCCCAGCATGGAATTCACCACACCGGGAAGCGAGAGGTCCCGCCCGACAACTCCGTCAGTGCACAGCGCAGCTACGCCCCCGCTGGGCACACCTAGACGGTGTGCTGCGCCATGCACTCCACCGCGCTGGACCTTTACGGCCCCACCGTTGCGGCATCTGGCCCGCGAAGGCAAGATGCCGCAACCGCCGCCCAGGACCCCCCACCCCCCAGCATGGAATTCACCACACCGGGAAGCGAGAGGTCCCGCCCGACAACTCCTCAGGGCACGGCGCAGCTACGCCCCCGCTGGGCACACCTAGACGGTGTGCTGCGCCGTGCCCTCCACCGCCCCTGACCTTTACGGTCCCCCGCGTGTGCGGCGGCGCGTCGAGACCGACGCTCCGCCGCCTCCTCCTTCCATTGACTTGTCCCTGCCGACCATCCCACGCCAAAGGAGGGCCGGCAACGACAAGTCATCGCCACCTACCTACCTAAACCTTTTTTTTTTTTTTTTTTTTTTTTTTTTTTTTTTTTTTTTGATCACGCTGGGAAAAAATGCATTACGCATACCCGCCCATTGGGGGAATGGGCGGGCTATGTGGGACTCCCCGGGCAAGCCCGGTATACCCACTAAAATAACCCAGCGGCACTCCCGCATCGTCTGTGTGGAGGAGGGCTGGGAAACCGGCACAGCCTTTACGTCCAGCCCTCCGCCGACGACCGCCCGCCTGTACGGCAGGCCCTTCACGCCCCTCCCTTAGTGGAGGGGCCCGGGAACGACCGCGAGTGCTCGGCCGTTCCCGCCCGAGGGTGGCGACTGTGCAATGCAGACGAAAGGCGCCCCCGCGCCTGTCGTCCGCTAGTCACCACCAGGAGGAGGTGGGAGGAGACGGTCGTACAACCGCCTTCTCCCACCCCTTCTCCGCCTGCGGAGCGGCGCAGCGAGAGGGTCATCCTCCCGCGCCCGCTCCGCCGCCTCCTTTTGCGACATGACATCTTCGCAAAAGGAGGCGACCGCCGCCCAGGCCTCCTCACTCCCCAGCATGGAGTTTACCACGCCGGGGAGCGAGAGGTCCTGCCCGACAACTCCTGTCAGGGCACGGCGCAGCTCAGCCCAGGCCGGGCACACCTCGAGGGTGTGCTGCGCCGTGTCCTCCACCGCGCCGCAGTCGTGGCACGCCGGGGTTTCCTCCCTCCGGATCCGGTGCAGGTGCGTTCCGAAACATCCATGTCCGGACAACACCTGCACTAGACGGAACGAGAGGAAACCGTGTCTGCGCTCGAGCCAGCCCCGCAGGACTGGACCGAGCGCATCCAGCGTCCGGCGGCCAAAGGCGGCGGAGGCGAGGTCCTCCGTCCAATGGAGGACGATGGCGTCCCTCGCCTCCCGCCGCACGGCCTGCCGCTCCTCCGCGACGGGGCGCTCGCCTAGCGCCTTTCGCCGAGCCGTCCACTCGTACACTCTGGCGAGCACCCATGCCTCCAACTCCCAGGGAGGGGTGCCCGCCAGAGCGCACGCCGCCGCGAAGCCCACCGAGCGGTAGGCCCTCGCCACCCGCTGTGCAATGGCCCTTTGGGGCCTGCGGATGGCGGTCGCGTTCTCCCTCCTGCGGAGGGAGTCCGCCCAGATGGGGGCTCCATACAGGGCCATACTCTTGAGGATGCCGGCATAGAGTCGCCGGCATCGCTCCTTGGGCCCCCCCAGATTCGGGAGGAGCCACGATAGGGCATCGGCGGCCTTCAGCAGGCGCGTCGACAGCCCGCTAAAGTGCGGGCCGAAGCGCCACCTGCTGTCCAGCACTAGGCCCAGATACTTCATCTGGGCCTTCACCTCTATCCTGACGCCCTCCACGACTATGTGGGCGTCAGGTGGGTAGCGCTGCCGAGGCCCGTGGAAGAAAACGGCCTCGGTCTTGTGCAGCGCCACCCTCAATCCCAGCCGGCGGATCCTACCTGCCACTAAGGATCCGCCAGCTGAGGCCAGACAGGCCGCCGCCCTAAAGTCCCTCCCCCGGGCAACGAGCAGAGTGTCATCCGCGTAACAGATGACGCTCGTCCCCCGGAGGAGGGTGCCCCGCAGGAGCCAGTCGAAACCGATGTTCCACAGGGGGGGGCCTAGAACCGACCCCTGTGGAACACCGCACTCCGCGCCGTACCTCCTGATCCTGGCCGTCTTGTCTACCAGGAGGACCTCTCTGTCCTCCAGGTAGCTGGCCAGGATCGCCCTCAGATATTGGGGCACTCCGTGGAATCGGAGTGCCTCCAATATGGTCGAGTGGGGGACGGAGTTGAAGGCGTTTGCAATGTCGAACGACACCGCCAACACTCCGTCCCCAGACTCGACCGCCTCCTGCACCTGGCCCTTCAGCAGGGCCAGGGCGTCGACCGTCGAACGCCCATTTCGAAAGCCGAACTGGGCGTCCGACAGGTCAGGTCCCACCCCCCGCAGGTGGCTGTTGAGCCGGTCGGCGACTATCCCCTCGAACATTTTACCGACCTCATCCAAAAGTACGATGGGCCGGTATGCCGAGGGGGAGTCCACCGGGCGTCCCTCTTTACGGAGGAGGCACAGCTGCCCCTCCCGCCACAGTTTCGGGAACCTCCCAGCCGCAAAGCACGCGCTGAAGAGGTCCCGAAACCTGTCCTGCATCTGAGAGGCAGCTATCGCCGCCACCCGTGCAGGGACGCCGTCCGGCCCAGGGGCCGTTTTCTTCGCGCGGAGGCGAAGAATCCCGTCCCGGATCTCGTCCTCCGTCACCGGTGGGATCTCCGCCTCCGGCGGAGCCGCTTCCTGCGGGGGGTCCATTGCTGGTGGGGTGAAGTCGGTCCTGCGCGGAAACAGGGCCCGAACCACCCCATCCAGCAATGCCGGCTCGAGGGTCTCCGACAGGGGGGGACCGTAGGGCCGCAGCTGGCTCCGCGCCAGCTTGTACGGTCTCCCGTACGGATCCCTGTCGAGACCCTCCAACATCTCGGCCCGAGCCGAGTCTTTGGCGGCGCACATTGCCGTCTTGAGGACCGCCTTTGCCTCTAGGTAAGAGGCGTAGAGGCGGTCCTCCCCGGCCTGAGATCGGCTGGTGCGCCGCCGGCTCCGAGTGTAGGCCCTCCTGGCCTCCACGCAGGCCGCCCGGAGTCCCGCTATCTCCTCCGTCCACCAGTAGACGGCGCGACGGGGGGGCGGCCGGCGAGACCGAGGCATGCTCGAGTTGCACACCTCGGTCAGGGACCCTCGGAGCTGGACCACCGCGGCGTCAACGTCCGGGGCCGCCTGCACAGGGGGCGAGAGCCAGTCCTGGAGGAACGCCGCCTCCTGGGCTGCCTCTCGGTCCAGGCGGGTGAGAGCCCACCGCGGGAAGGGAGATTGGCCCGAGCGGGCCGTTCCTCCCCGCGGGCCCTGGGTGGAGATGTCGAACCGCACGTAGCGGTGGTCCGACATGGTCTCCACCATCTCCACCCGCCAGTTCACGACGCGGGCGGCTAGCACGGGGGTGGCGAACGATACGTCCACCACTGATCCTCCCCGCTGCCGCACACACGTGTGAACATCCCCCCTGTTCAGGAGGGACACACCGCACGAAGCCGCCCAAAATTCGGCGGCGCGTCCCCGGACGTTGCACGAGGCTGCCGGGTTGCCCCAAGCCGCTGACTTGGCGTTCAGGTCGCCCAACACGGCGACCTGGCGTGGCGCCGCCCTCCCGACGACTGCCGTTAGGACTTCGAGAAAATCCTCGAAGTCCCTTAGAGGGCGGTTTGGGGAGAAATAGACCCCGACCAGGGCTATTTCTCCCCACGCGGCGGCCACGTATCCCGGTCCCCTCTCTAAAAGCGAGAGGGGAGGGGAGTCCGTGGCAGGCCGCGACACCAATGCCACCGAGCCGTCCCGATCGCCCAGCCAACGGCCAGGTATCGAGTACGGCTCGGCGACCACCGCCAGGTCCACCAACCACTCGGCCATGGTCTGCATAAGCAGGTCCTGGGCCGCTCGGCAGTGGTTGGTGTTCGCCTGGAGGATGCGATGTTCGACTCTGGACATTATTTAGTCGGACATCGCACCCCCCACCTCAGCCAGGCCAGCGGCTGCCGTAGTCCCAGACTCTGGGACGGCGGCGGTGGCAGCGGCAGGCCGGATCGTTGCCTGCTTTGCTTTGCCCCTCTTGGGGGGAGGACTACAATTCCTCCCCTTTGTGACGTGGCCTGCCGGGCGGCCACTGGCGGCACACACCGCACAGTGCGGCGTGGCGGCCTTGCAGGAGGCGGCTTTATGGCCCTCCTTGCCGCAGCGGTAGCAAGTGTCCGTCCTGTCGACGCTGGACGGACACAGAGCCCGGGTGTGTCCGATGCCGAAGCACCGATAACAACGCAGAGGCTGGGCCTCAAGTGCCCGGACCACACCCGAGCTGAAGCCCACGGCCAGCCGTCCCTTGGCGAGGACGGCTTTGGCAGCGGCGACTGGGCACTCCAGACGGATGCTGCCCATGCCGCCGCGGCCGGGCCTGATGCCCCGGCCTTGCACCGCTGCGACGCTGCAGCCCCCTATGGCCGCGACCGCCGCCACCACCTCCTCTTTGGTGACCGTATCGTCAAGATCGGTCACCTCCAAGGCCGCCGACTTTACTGGCCTCGCCACCTTGGCCGCGTCCGCGATCACCTCTTTCAATTTGGCGGCAAAGAGGTCCGCGTTCCTACCACCCTCCGCCCCTGGGAACTCAAAGATGCGAGCCCCAGCCTGCGTCCGGCGACAAGACACCTTGCCGATCCCCAGTTGGGCGGGATCGGCATTGGCACGCGCCCGCAACAATACGGACGCGTACGTCTCTCCCCTTTCCGCAGCCTCCGCGGTGAGGGTCACCACGACGGCTGCGGTCTTGGGAGGAACGAGCCTCTTCTTGGCGCCGGCTGGGGGGGAGCTTTTCCCCTTACCCTTCGCCCCGCCCTTGCCAGTCGATTGCGACTGGCTGGGAGGGGCGGTGGCGGCGGTGGCGGGGACGGCAGGGACGGGGGCGGCAGGGACGGCCGTTGCCGCTTTTGTGGCCTTCCCCTTCCCCTTCCCCTTGCCTTTTCCTTTTGCGACCGTCGTCCAGCCCTGCTGGTTGGTCGGGGTGGTGGATGGCAGAAGAGCGTCCTCTGCGGATGCCTCTCTCTGCTCGGGCGCCTCACCCTGCCTGCTGTCCGCCGCAAGCGGTGGTCGGTGGCTCACCTCCGGCAAGAGCCGGTCCTCAATCCCCGCGAGGCAGGCTCTCACGAAGGCCCTTTCCTCCCTCACGACCCCGCGGATGATATCCTCGAGGCCGTGATGGAGGGCGGGGCCCCCTGCCGCAGGGATTGGCTCAGCCTGGGTTGGCCGGGCCGTGACCTCAGCCAGCTTTTGATGCAGCTGGCTGACTTCGGATTGCAGGCGATCAATTGTCGCCTGCATCTGCCGCGTCTCGTCGGTGGCCTGGCGCTGCACCAGCTCACCGACGATCCCGAGCATGCTCGCGGCCCGACTTTTAAGGGACTTTTGGAAAGTGCCCTTGAGGTGCGAGGACTTGGAGGCGACCACCGCAATCCCCTCCTCATCCTCCTGAGCCATCCGCTCGAGCTCGGCCAACGAGTGGTCTGCGTAGACGACGCGAGACGCACCGTATCCGGACTTGGCCCGGGCGATGCGCGTCCGCTGCTCCCTGGCAGCAACCTCCTCCTCCAGGTCCTGCTGGAGTTGCTCCCTCCGAGCCAAGTCCAGCTGACGTTGGGCGTCCGCAAGGCCCACGTCGTGGGTGACCGCCACCGACTTTTTGGCCTTAGCCTTCTTTTTCGGCTCCTTCGCCGAACCGGAGGCTGAGGCCGAAGAGCCATCGGAGCCTGCCTTCAAGAAAGCCCGCTTCCGAGATCGGGTTTGGACCTCCATCGAACTGCTGGCGTCCGACTCGTACGCGTTGGACTCATTCTCTGAGCCCGCCGTGTCAAAGAAGCTAGCCGCAGACGGCGCGCGGCTAGCCTCTGACGCTGAAGCGTCGGGGTGGCCCTGAGAAGGGCCTTTGGGTTGGCCCTGAGAAGGGCCTTGGGGTTGGCCCTGACAAGGGCCTTTAGGCTGGCCCTCAGAAGGGCCCTTGGGTTGGCCCTCAGAAGGGCCCTTGGGTTGGCCCTGAGAAGGGCCTACCTACCTAAACCTAACCTAACCTAACCTAACCTAACCTAACCTAACCTAACCTAACCTAACCAGTCACCCGGTGCCCCCCGCACCGAACAGTTCAGTTTTTAAAGCGCTCCGTTGCGAAAAATCGCGAATACGGTAAAAAGTTGTCCAAATCACTCGGGTCCGGTGTTAAAACGTGCGCTGTAAAAAGGCGAACACAGTGGTATAAAAAGTTCTGTGAAATTGTGAAGAAACTGGGATTTTAACCCAGAAATAGTGAAAATTTTAGGGTTATAAAAACACAAAAAGTGAAATTACTCCAAAACTAGATCGTAAACATAGAAAACGTGAAGTGCTATCTTGTGCGCCCCGCCGAGCTCTACAGACTTGGCAAGAGTCCCGATTTTTTCCGCGCAGGCGCGCGGAAATACAAGGGGAAACAAGAAAATCCACGAGTTTACGAGGTCCCGTTTTTTGGTGCCGAAAAATAATTTTGACCGCTCCTCAACACGGAGTGCAAGACGAGGACCCTGGAGGTATTTTAAAAAATTTTAATATTCGAAGTGAACACCGAGAAATCGAGGTACAAAGATACGAAAATTCTGTTCGGTTGTCAAACTGACGCTAACTTTTTCCGAACACGAAATCCTCAAAGATCAGCCATAAACTGGTCCCAAATTTTTGTGGAGGTTAGCTGGGACGTCACTCAACCCTTATCCAAGAAACCATCGAAATTGGACAACAATCTAGCTATATTTCGTAGAATTAGTGCATGCATAATAAATTTCCGACGGCAGCGTAAATTGGTTTTATTGGGAAAATAAAATAGGAAATTAATTAATTACAGTTTTTAGGATCTTTTAATATAAATACTAGTAGCCATCTGCTACCCGTATATAATAAAGTAAATTTTAGGAAGTTTTAGTAACTATTTACCAAGATATAGCCTCACCCAGGTCGTGGGACTTTTTCCCCGATCTGCACTTGTTTACGAGTAGTGTGTTGAGGCTTATATCTCCTAAACGGGAAGTCGTAGAGGGAGTGTGTGCATTGATAACACTGTTTTCTCTGCAAGGACAGCCCCCATGTCCAAACCTCATTTTCCTGCGACGCACCTGTAAAAAGCTCGGGGTAAATTACGAGATTAGCCCCAGTCTCAAACTTTTCTCCTCAGTTAAAATTTGAAATACCCTTTGCTTTTACACTGTTCGCGCATAACGCAAAAAAGGAAAAATTTATAATAATTAAAACAAAAATAACCCAATAAAGCCAAATTATTCTGCTAGAAAACATTGACAACTGTGATAAAATAAACGCTGTGATAAAATTGTACTGTTCTGCTTTTAGGCAATTAAATTAGGATAAAACCGGGAACAAAACTCGGGAATTTTAAAAAATTATTTTATAAATAACAAAGTACCGGAGCGGGGCGTGTTATCCCGTTTTTAAAACTGATTACACCCTACGTTACCCCCATTTTAAACTTTCCTCTTTTTCTTTCTTTCTTTCTTTTAAATTAATTAAAAAGTTTGTACTTACTCCTTTATCGTTTTCCGCCGTACAAAAGTAAATTTCCGAATAAATTTTTCTAGTCATTATTCTACTTAATTGGACTGGGCTCCTTGACATTTTAATTATTTTTAGTTGAAATTTCAATTATAGCTCAACCATTTTAACAATATTTCAATTATATTTTAACAAAAATTCATAAATTCAATCAATATTTTTTAGGAATAATTATTTTTTACAAAAACTTAAATATCTCGGGAACGGCTGGGAATATCAAAAAACGGGTGAAATTTCCCCCCCCAAAGAAGACACCCCCTCCCAATCTGGACTGGGTATATGATAGGCCCCCTAAATTTATTTTTTGACCAAATTTTTCCTTTTTCGGCACCCCCAAAAATTTTCAGTCTTTTTTTTATATTATTTAAATATTTATATATTTATTTAAATTCGTACCCCCTTCAGGACCCCCCCTCCCCTCAGGACTCAGGACCCCCCCCCCCCTCTCCCCCTATTCCCCGAGACCACAAAGGACCCACTCGGGACCCCCCCCCCCTCCCCCCCCCCCAACCGAAAAATTTCTTCACCCCCCCAGACCCTAACTTTGGTACCGGAGGTCATAGACCCACCGAGTTTGGGGTCTCCGTAATCGGGAGGAGAAGACCTTTAATCTGGCCCCAAGGGATTTGCCGAAAAGCAAAAAAATTTTTAAAAAATTTTTGAAAATTTTTTTCTTTTAAATTTAACTTCTGTTTGACTCTCCCCGTTGGCTGGCGGTGTCTCTTTTTGGACAGCACTGACGGAACAGGCTTAATTTTACTGTTCTGTATTATTTTTAGACATATAGCAACACTTTTGTGTTGCTATACTTTAGATTAAGACTAGGCTAAGACATATAGCAACACCTTTTGTTGCTATATTTTTAATTCATTTATTAGATTAAGACTAGGTTAAGACATATAGCAGCACTTTTGTGCTGTTATACTTTAGACTAAGACTAGGTTGAGGACCATACTGATATTTTTATCAAATATATTTAATGTTTTAAAATTCAGTTCCGGTAGGTGTATTTCATTTGTGACTGGAACTGGACAAATTTTACGCAGGATTACATTCAAATCCTTTTTATTTTAACCTTGACGGTATTTATATAATTATTATATATTTTACACACCAACTGGGGTATCCCTTTACAATACCTCTTTTGACGCAGTATTAATCCCAAAACCCAACTAACACAAGATGAGCGGGATGCCCGGTTTGCGCACGCCTATAAAGAGCCGGTCTCAAACAATAAGCTCACAGACAAAAAGCCCACAGAAGGTACCTGAAGATGCAGGACCTTCTACGTTAAGCGTGAGAACCAGCGTGGGAAAATGGGAAGCGGGCAAGGTCGATGGCGAGGGAACCTCTCCAAATAAGCTTGCCAAAACAGCTTTGTCAACGGCGAGAGGATCGGTCTCCTTTGAAATCGGGAGCCCACCACCACAAAAGAGCAGAGTTGCAGAGGCCAGAATTTTGAGCAACAAAATAAAAACATATATGACAACCTCAAAGACAACCAAGACCGAAATCAAAACAGAGGTTAAAGCCTTAGCAGACCGGCTCTACCATCTTATTAAAGACTCGGAACAAGAGAAAGGACGCGAACCCCCTACAAAAAAGACCTTCAAATCGCAAGGCATCCAAGTCCGGGAGGTCCAGGAAGTGCAAAGCGTGGGGCGGGCTTCCTCCCCTTCCCCGGGGGATATCGGGGGAGCGGAGGCGGACTCGCTCAGGAAGGCACTCGAGGAGCACTCACGAAACTTGGCCGTTAACAACGAGATTATGGGAAGGCTGAAAGAGGCACTACAAGCTGGCCAAAGCCATATGGAGAAGCTCTCCTACGCCAGCGTAGCGGCAAGTCGGCCTCCAAATCAAACTACACAACACACGGCACTACATTCGTTAGTAGTGACGGCCAAGGACGAGAAAGAGACGGGCGACCAAGTGTTGGACAGATTAAGAAAGGTTGTAAATGCCGAAGAGGGAGGATTTGTAGTGGAAAAAGTAAGGAAGGCAAAAGACAGAAAAATAATCGTAGGGTGTCGCACTGAAGAAGAAAGGAGAAAGATAAAAACAAGAATAGAGGAAGCACCTGAGCTGAAGGTGCAAGAAATCAAAAATAAAAACCCGCAGATCGAGATGAGGGGCGTGATGCGTTACAATAGCAACGAGGACATCCTAAAGGCGCTTAGGAAACAGAATAAACACATCTTCCAAGACCTCAAAGAAGAACAGGAGATTGTGGAGGTTCTGTACATAAAGCGAGCCAGAAATCCACTCACGGGTCACGTAGTGCTGCGGGTCGCCACAGAGATCTGGAGGCGCATGTTGGAGGTCGGAGCGGTGCATTTGGGACTCCAACGAGTAACGGTCCAAGACCAGTCCCCGCTCGTACAATGCTCACTCTGCCTAGCATACGGACACAGCCGACGAATTTGCACTGAGACCACAGCAAAGTGTGGTCACTGTGGCGGCCCTCACATGAGGACAGACTGCGTGGACTTTAATGCAGGCATACCGCCTACCTGCTGTAACTGCACGCGTGCCAATATTGGCAACGTCCATCATCACGCCTTTAGTCCGGACTGCACAGTAAGAAGAAGGTGGGACGCAATATCCCGCTCATCTATAGCATACTGTTAAGGGCACCCCGGAGACTCCTGTCCAACAAACAGAAAGACCATACCGAGTGGCCCAAGCAAACCTTCAACGCAAGGAACTGGCGACCACCGAACTCTTTATAGAGGCCAGTGAACGGAAGATCTCGTGGGCACTGATCCAGGAGCCCTATGTGGGAGGAGCCCGAAGTATGAAGAGCTACCGTGGAGCGAGAATCTACCAGTGCGAGGTTGATGGAAGTGGGAGGGTAAAGGCGGCGATAGCCGTCTTTGATCATGACGTAGACGTCATACCCTACCCGAAACTCACCACAAACAATATCGTTGTGGTGGGGATCCGGACCAAAGCCTGGGAAATCGCAGTAGTCTCCTATTACTTTGAGCCAGACCAACCCATAGAGCCATACTTGGACCAGCTGACCCGGATCAGAGCGGAAGTGGCCACCGGTAGATTTCTGTTGGGAGGCGACGCTAATGCGAAAAGTGCCTGGTGGGGCAGCAACAAGGAAGACCCCAGAGGTGAGGTCATGTCTAGCACCCTGGATGAGTTAGAGCTTCAGGTACTGAACACTGGTGACGCTCCCACCTTTGACACGGTCAGGGGTGGTCGAGCGTACAAAAGCCATGTGGACGTCACGGCCTGTTCGCTCGGCCTTTTTGACCTGGTGGACGGCTGGCGGGTAGATACAGGAGTTACGTCCTCGGACCACAACACGATTTTATTCGAAATTAAGGTAAAAAGGGACAAAGGGTTCAATATAAATAGAACGACGAGAAAATATAATACACGGAAGGCAGATTGGGATAAATTCAATACTAAAATGGGGGAATTAAAAATTATAAATAAAATCAACTTAGACACAATAAAGGAAATAGATAATAAAATTAAATTAGAAGAAATAGTCATAAAATGTAAAGATATGATTGTAGATGCATGCGAAAAATCTATGCCAAGGGTAAAAAGATCAGTAAAACTTACCATTCCGTGGTGGTCCGAGGAACTTGCTGTGAAGAAGAAGGAGGTTACCAGGTTCAGGAACCGCATCCGCAACGCCGCGCCGGTCCGGAGAGCGACGGTCGTCGACGAGTACCTGAAAGCAAAACAAGAATATGAGTTGAAAGCAAAGAGTGCCCAAATCGCCAGTTGGAAGGAGTTTTGCCGGAAGCAGGATCGGGAGGGGGTTTGGGAAGGAATCTACAGGATCATCGGTAGGACTGCCAGAAGGCAGGAAGAACTGACCCTATGCTGCGATGGTACATTCCTTAGTCCAAGTGAATCAACCGCCCTACTAGCAGATACGTTCTACCCCAAAGACAGAGTAGACCAGGACAACGCTGACCACAGGCGAATTAGAGAAGCGGCCGGCAGAGTAAATGAATGGGTCCATGATGAATATCATGACCCACCATTTACGATGCTGGAGCTGAAGACCGCCGTGGCAGGTTTCAATCCCAAAAAGGCACCAGGAGGGGACGGACTGACTTCTGACATCTGCAGCCGAGCGATCCACCGGGACCCGGAATTGTTCCTTGCCCTTTACAACAAGTGCCTCGGCCTGGCACACTTTCCAGAGATCTGGAAGGAAGCTACGGTCGTGGTCCTTAGGAAGCCGGGCAAGGACAACTATCTGACCCCCAAGGCATACCGACCAATCGGTCTGTTGCCTGTTCTGGGGAAGGTCCTGGAGAGGATGGTCGTAGCACGTCTAAAGTGGCAGCTTATACCGCGGTTTAGTACCCGCCAGTTTGGCTTTATGCCCCAGAGGAGCACCGAGGACGCCCTCTATACGCTAATGAAACACGTACAGGACAAGTTAAGGCTGAAGAAGCTAATTGTCCTGGTGTCATTGGATATAGAGGGGGCCTTCGACAGCGCTTGGTGGCCAGCTATAAAAGTCAGGCTGGCTGAGGAAAATTGCCCGGTCAACATCAGGCGGCTGGTAGACAGCTATCTCGACAGTAGGAAGGTTAATGTTCGTTATGCCGGGGAGGAATGTACTCGAGAGACTGACAAGGGCTGCGTTCAGGGGTCAATCGGTGGTCCAATCCTGTGGGACCTCCTTCTCGACCCACTTCTAAAAGACCTGGAGCGATTCGGGGTCTTCGTGCAGGCGTTCGCGGACGACATCGTCTTGGTCGTGGATGGCGACTCGGCGACTGAAGTCTCGAGAGCCGCCAATGCAGCCCTCGCCCATGTTCAGGATTGGGGTGTCCGAAATAAGCTGAAGTTCGCACCGCACAAAACCTGTGCGATGGTGGTAACCAACAGGCTTAAGTACGACACTCCATGCCTGAGCATGGCCGGGGTCGACATTGGAATGGTTAAGAAAATGAAGTTGCTGGGTCTGACCATAGACGAGAAACTCACGTTTAATGAGCATGCCGCGAACGTCTGCGGGAAGGCAGCCGGAATTTATAAACAGTTGTCACGCGCCGCGAAAGTTAGTTGGGGATTAAATGCTGAAATTATACACACTATATACACCGCGACTATTGAACCAGTAATTACCTACGCGGCCGCTGCCTGGGCTCCTGCTGCGAAAAAGCTAGGGATACGGAAGAAGCTAGGCTCTGTTCAACGAGGATTCGCTCAGAAGATCTGCAAATCGTACCGCACAGTCTCACTGAACTCGGCACTGGCACTGTCCGGGATACTACCTCTAGACTTGCGCATACAAGAGGCAGCCGCCCTGTATGAAGCAAGGAAAGGGTCATCCCGGTTCGTGCCAGGAGATAGGGAGATCGAGAGTGCGGTGAGGTTTGCAGAAGCTCCTCATCCGGCTACGCAAATGCCCCTGGAGTTCATGTGCCTGGCAGATCAAACGCTACTAGACAGTAGCAATGTGCAGACGGTGCGAATATTCACCGACGGCAGCAAGATTGAGGGGAAGGTCGGAGCCGCATTATCCATTTGGGATAATGAGGGTGAAGTCCGGAACCTCAAGCTCTGCCTTGCCGCGTACTGCACAGTCTACCAGGCGGAACTCCTGGCCATTTGCAGAGCCACCGAAGTGATCCTCGCGCGGCAAGAGGCGAGCTATGGTTTGTATAGCGACTCAATGTCATCATTGCAGACGCTTGCAAACCATGGTTCTCTCCATCCCCTGGCAGTGCGCGCGCGTGCCAATTTGGCAAAAGCCTTGCACCAGAACAAAGCTGTGTCTTTGTTCTGGATCAAGGCCCACGCGGGCCTGCCGGGGAATGAGCGGGCGGACGAGTTGGCGAAGGAGGCAGCATTGTCGTCACGGAGGAAGCCAGACTACGACCAATGCCCGATTTCATTCATCAAGCGACAGATCCGTTTGGAAACGCTTGATGAGTGGAATCGGAGATACGTGTCGGGCGAGACGGCCTCGGTGACGAAAATGTTCCTTCCGGACGCGATAGTGGCTTTCCGTATTGTTCAACAGGTACGGCCAACGGGTGTTCTCACGCAGGTTCTAACGGGGCACGGTGGGTTCTCTGAATACTTGAATCGCTTCAAGTGTAAGGAGAGCCCAGCGTGCCTCTGTGACCCCAGTGTGGCGGAAACTGTCCAGCACATACTAGTAGAATGCCCGTTATTTATCAGGGAGCGCTACCAACTCGAGTGTGAGCTGGACAGGAGGCTGACGAGGGAGAGCCTGTGTGGGTTCATGTCGAAGAAAAGCAGGGAAAGATTTTTAATTTACTGCACAAATTTGGCCACTAAAGTCATCTGCAGAAACAAAAGTTTATAAACAATGTACTTTATTCGTACTATAATAGTATTTAAATATAAGTATCATAAGCAGCAGAACAAAAATAACAGCAGTAAATTTAAGTAGTACCTAAGTATTTGTGTATACTGTATAAGAAATTGTGTATTTGAAATTTTGAAATCTGTAAATATAATCAGCACCATATTGTTTTAATTACCTATCTGTGATAAATAAAGTATGCCCTATAGATTAGATTTTAAAAAGTGGGAGTCCTACCCACAGAATGCATGGTGAAGTATGAAAGAAAGATAAAGTATGAAGAATGAAAGTACGAGAGGCATGCACGCGAGAACTTGAACGAGAGAAGTTGCGCACAGATTAGGCACCACAATGATAGTGGTGGGATTAGTACTAAGTAAAAAAAAAAAAAAAAAAAAAAAAAAAAACCTAACCTAACCTTTTTTTTTTTTTTTTTGATCACCCAGGTAAAATTCCTCACGAATACGCAGTGGGCCGGGGGAACCACTGCGTTATGTGGGGTTTGCACCCACTAAAAACCTGGAGCATTCCTTCATTCGCCTACGGGGCTGCGGGACCCACAAGGCTTGCAACCGCATGCCCCGCTGGCGTCGCTCCGCAACGGAGCCCTTCTTTTCGGGACGGGGCAGAGTCCCAGAGTGTTTAGGACCCTGCCCCGTCACATTCCACCTCCAACTGTTTCTCTCCTCCTAGCACCGAGGCGCCCAGGAATGCCAGGGCGTCTCGGCGTTTGGTGCGCGGGACCTTTGTGTGGACGGAGGATCCCCCGATCCTCCGCCCACGGTCCCAGACCTTAGTGCAGCATTCGGCCTGCAAAGGCTTGACGCCGCCTTCCGCGTCTGCGGCGGCGCATCGGGGCCGAGTCGACGTCGTCTTCCCGGTCCCGCTCCGCCGCCTCCTTCCGCGACATAATTTCGACACTGAATGTCGCGACCGCCTGCCATGATTCATCGCTGTCGACCATCTCTCTGAGCAGGGCCGACAGCGACAAGTCATTCCCGACAGTCGCGGACAGGGCGGCGCGAGGGACCGCCCACGCAGGGCACTCCTCGCGCGTGTGTTGCGCCGTGTCCGCGACTCCCGCCGCACAATGATGACACACCTCGTACGGCTCCCTTCCTGCCACCCGACACAGGTATCTGCCAAAGCAACCGTGCCCGGTGATCATCTGTGTCAGGTGGAAGGAGAGAGCTCCGTGCCGCCGCTCTAGCCACTCGCGAAGAAAGGGTCGAATGGCGGCCACGAAATCTCGGCTCGCCTCCGACCCCTCCAATCGGGCCGCCCACTTCCGCAGGAGAGTGTCGCGCGCCTCCTCCTTCCAGTGACGAATCTCCCGCGGATGGGGACGGTCGCCACCCGCAATCGCCTCTTTCAGTCGCCAGTACGCCGCGGCGAGTACCTCGGCATCGAGGTCCCACGGCGGCGTACCGGCGAGCACACACGCGCCGACGCACGACACGGTGCGGTACGCCCGGGCCACCCTGAGCGCCATGGCGCGCTGCGGTCTGCGCAGCACCGCCAGGTTCAGATTCGTCATGGCGCATCCTGCCCATATCGGCGCCCCGTAGAGCGCCATGGAGCGCACCACACCGGTGTAGAGACGTCGGCAGGCTCCACTTGGCCCCCCAACGTTGGGGAGGATCCGCCCCAAGGCCCCGGCGGTGGCCAACAACTTTGGGGCCAACCGCCGGAAGTGCTCTTCGAACTTCCATCGGCCGTCGAGCACGAGCCCAAGGTACTTCATTGTAGTACCGACGGCGATGGAAGTTCCTCCGACAATAATCGAGGCTCCCGGCGGCGGCCCGTTTCGGGGCCCGTGAAAAAGTAGGGCCTCCGACTTTTCCAGGGCCACCTCGAGCCCCAGGGCGCGGATCCTCCCCACTACCTGTGCCACACCCGCAGTGGCGAGGCGGGCTGCCTCCCTGTAGGTGCTGCCGCGGGCCAGCACGAGGGTATCGTCGGCGTAGCAGATAACACCGACCCCCCGCAAGGTGGCCCCGCGCAGCACCCAGTCGTAACCGATGTTCCACAGGGGTGGTCCAAGGACAGACCCCTGTGGAACACCGCACGTCATTGCCCGCCTACCTTCGCCGGCCCTCGTCGGGAACACGACGGCTCTGCCGGCAAAGTACTCGGCGATGACCCGCTGGAGGTACTGCGGCACCCCATGGTACCGCAGCGCCGCCCTAACCGTGTCCCAGGGCAGCGTGTTGAACGCGTTGCGGATGTCCAATGACACCGCAAGCAACACGCCACCCCGGGAGACCTCCTCCTCGGCGAGATCCCTCACCCGCGCAACGGCATCCAGGGTCGACCGACCCCGGCGAAAACCGAACTGCGCGTCGTCCAGATCCGGATCCATGCACTCGGCCAGGCGAGCAGCGAGCACTCGCTCGAAAAGCTTGCTCACCTCGCCGAGCAGCACGATCGGACGGTAGGACGACGGCAGTCCGGCCGGGCGGCCGACTTTCGGCAGTAAAACAAGTTTGCCCGTCTTCCAGGGTCGGGGGAATCGACCCTGCGCCAAACAAGCGGTGAAGAGGGACCTCACCCTCTCTCCTATCTCCTCCAGCGCGACCGCCAGGGCCGTCCCCGGAACGCCGTCCGGGCCTGGGGCAGTCCTCTTCATTTTCAGCCTCGAGACGGCCGCCCCGAACTCCGCCTCCGATACCGGCGGTGCGGGGACGTCTTCCCGGGCAGGTCGCGCATTATTGGGTCGGGCCATCGCCGGAGGCACCCACTCGTCTCTCTGCGGGAAGAGGGCGTCCACCACCTCTCCCAGCAGACCCTCGTCCACGCTGGACGTGACTGGGGGGGCCCAGGGCCGCAGCTTTTTGCGGACCGCCTTGTACGGCCTGCCCCACGGGTCGCCGTCAAGGGTCCGCAGCCACTCCTCCCACGCCGCCTCCTTGGCCCGCGCGATTGCCACTTGGAACGACTCGCGCAGAGCCCTGTAAGCGGCGTAGGAGGCGGCCTCCTCCTGGGCGTCCCGGGTCCGCCTACGCCTGCACCGAGTGTATTGGCGGCGAGCCCTACCGCACTCGATTCGCATACGGCGAAGCTCGTCGCTCCACCAATACACCCGATGCCGAGGAGGGAGGGGTCTCGCCCTGGGCATCGCCGCGTCGCAGATGCGGCCCAGCGAGGCCCCTAGGCGCCCCGCCTCCTCGTCCACGTCTTGGCCAATGTCGGAACCGGACACCCAGTCCTCTATCACTGCGGCCTCTCTAGCGACCTCTTTGTCGAGCCGCCCCAGTACCCAACGCGGACCGCCCCCCCCAACAGGGGGTCGGGTCGGGCTCCGCGGGCCGGTGGGGAGCGCGGAGACATCGAATCGGATGTAACGATGGTCCGACAGTGTCTCCACGCCCACCACCACCCTCCAGTCCCGGACACGGCGCGCCAGGGCGGTCGATGCCAGTGTAATGTCGACTATCGACCCGCCCTGTTGCCGCACGCACGTGTCCTCCGACCCCGTGTTGAGGACGGCCAGGCCCATGGCGACCGCCCACTCCTCCAGGCACTCACCCCGCGCATCCGTCACCGAGGATCCCCACGCCGCAGATTTGGCGTTGAAATCCCCGGCGACTAGCACGGGGCTAGGGGCGGACTGCCCAACCAAAGATCCCACCTCGACGAGCATCTGCTCAAAGTCGGCGAGACCCCGGTTGGGAGAACAGTACACCCCTATTACTATGACGTCGCCCACGGCTGCCAGTACGTGCCCCCCACCCCTCGACACACGTTCGATGGGCGGGGCGCCAGCGGCAGCCGGGGCGGCGATGGCCACCAAGCCGTCCCGGTCCCCGACCCAGTCGTCCCGGGCGGGGACAAAGTAGGGCTCGGCGACCACCGCTATTTGTATTCCCCACTCTGCCAGGCTCTGGGACAATAGATCCTGGGCCCTGGCAGAGTGGTTAATATTTGCCTGCATGATAGCTAAACTAGGCATTTATGGGGCGGTCTCCATGGGCCCCTCCTCTATAGTTGCCGGGATAGGGGCGGACTCGCCGCTGCCCCCCTCAGCCCTGGTCGCTTTTCTTTTCGTGGTTTTTGGGGCTTTGCCCACGCAGCCCACGCCGCCGAGAGGGTGCCCCGCCGGCTTGCCCGCTGCCGCACAGGTGGCGCAGTTGGGCTCGGCCCGGCACTCTCGCGCCCGGTGGCCCGGCTTTCCGCAGCGAAAGCAGAGGCCGCTGCGGTCCACCTCCGAAACACACCTGCTGGCGACGTGGCCCAGGTTGAGGCACCTGAAGCACCGTAGGGGCCTCGCCTCCAGCAGGGTGACCCTGGCCGTTATCCATCCAACTTTAAGACGGTTTGCGCCGACCACCGTCTTGGCGGCGGCAACCGGGCAGCCGAGCCACATCGTTGCACGGTCGCCGATCACCCCGGGTCTTATATCGTCGGCGTGGCACCCTCCCTGTGCTGCAAAAGCCGCCACCACTTCTGCGGCTGTGACGGAATCGTCCAAGCCCGTTACAAGGACGTCCACCCTTTTTGTGGGGCGGGAGACCCTGACCGCGTCTGCACTGAGGACCTCCCTTAGCTTTGTAGCCAGGGAGTCGGCCTTCTCAGCGCCCCCATCCCCGAAGATTTCCAGGATGCGGGCGCCGGTGACCGTGGTCCTACAGCGCATTTCGTCGATGCCCAGACTCGCCATATCGACGCGAGTCCGGGCCTCCCGCAAGACAGTGGCGTAGCTTTCGCCGCGCTCCGCCGCACCCGGCTGCAGCGTGAGTGTCACTGCAGCCGTTTTTGGCTCGCGAAGCTTCGCCACTGCCGCCGCCTTTTTGTTTTGGGTCTTCTGGCTGCTCTGGGTGCCTGTCTGCCTTCCAGAGCTCTTGGCACCCCGAGCAGCGACCACGCTCCACTGTTCCGTCAGAGGGGGCGGTGGGGGGGCGTCCTGCACCGGGCTAGGGTCCCTTACAGGGGCCGGCGCCGTCTTCTTCCCCTTTCCTTTGCCCTTGCCCTTGCCCTTAGTGGATTGGGGCTGAGCTAAGGGCGCAGACAGAGGCGCCGGGGGTGTTGTAACCTTCGCTAAGGCAGGGGCCTTTGCCCCCGCACCTGACTGCCGCGGCTGTGACACTGCCACTGCCACTGCCGCGGCCTCATATTCCGCCACTTGTCTGTCAGCCGCCAGCGGCGGCCGCAACTTCGGGTCCGGCAGGAGGCGACACTCGAGCCCCTCGAGTCGCGCATTCAGCATATTGCTGAACTGCACGACACTGGCCCGAGACATCGCCTCCACCATCTCACGGATCGCGTCTGAGTCCACCGCCGCTGCCGCCGGCCGGCTGTTGGCCTCCGCCAGCTGCTCCGACAGCCGCCTATTTTCGGCCATCAATTGCGTCATTTCCTCAGATACAGTTCGGGCCCTTATTCCCACCGCGGCTTCCTTAATGATACAGGCCGCATCCTTCAGTGTCTTAATACTGGTTCCTTTTAGCTTCTTTGGCGTCGTGGCCACCTTTTCAACGAGCTTTGCAGCCTCTAGCAGCAAAAGGTTTAGTGCCGCTAGAGACTGCGCCGTGTCCTCCTCCTGTGTTGGCTGGCTGAGGCCGCTGAGGCAGGCGTGCCGGGACTCCCGCAACGTTTTGGCCATGCCCTCTATGCCCATTTCAGCTTCGAGCTGGAGCTCCTCCTCCTTGGCTTTCGCGAGGCGTTCTTTGGCCGCAGCAAGGCCCACATATTCGCCCGTGGTGGGCGGGCGGCCTCTCCCCCTCTTCGATTTGTGTGCCGCTCCGTTGGGTGGTGA
Source organism: Orthosia cruda (assembly GCA_964057195.1). Lineage (NCBI taxonomy): Eukaryota > Metazoa > Arthropoda > Insecta > Lepidoptera > Noctuidae > Orthosia > Orthosia cruda. Next base: position 164,310 of record OZ059834.1, read on the forward strand.
CGTCGACTGCTCTTCGTCTTCTTCGCCAGCTGGCCTTTTGAGCCAACGGCGGCGAGCCTCTTCGGTTTCACTTAGCTGGCTAGCTTCCTCCTTTTCGCTTCCTGACGCGCATGTCAGCAAGCTGGTGTCCGAGTCTCCGGATGTGTCGGAGAGACGCACCACGGCGACTTGAAGATCTTCTTCCAAAGTCGCCGTCTCCTTCTTTTTTTCCACCTTCTTTTTTTCAACTTTTTGTTTGGTTTGTTTTGCAATATCCATTTTTGTTCCCACGAGTAAGAGACGAATTAGGGAAGCACTGTCGGGTGACGCTCATTCCGTGCCAGTGCAGCTAGATACTGTAGAGGTCGCCAGGTATCTACAGGTTTTTACGACTTCGCTGTCGGATTTTAAAGAGTTTTCCTTCTCGCGGGCCGGCCAATTAAGGCAAGCCCTCCGGTCCACGGCACATCCCGTACCCCATACCACCAACGATGGGGGTCTTTGGGAGTATGCCGTGGGCTCCGGGATTCAAGGGGAGCTGGTGTGAACTCCCCTTTTGGAGGCTACCTGTTTTCAGGCAACCCCCAACTCCTCTCCACGTCCGCCTAGCCTACCTACCCAACCTAACTAAACTACCTACCCAAACAAACCTACCCAACCTAATTTATCCCACCCACCCAGTCCCCAATGTCGCATCTGGTGTGTCCTCTGCTAATCAGAGGAACACCCAGAGCGACATTCCCCCCCTGTCAGGTATTCGCCACCGCCAACAAGAACCCACGAATGGGAAGTTATTGACGGTGCCCGGGGCGCACCAGCCCAGCGGGTTGTTCTTCCCCCCGGACGTATCCGAAAGAGACCAGCAACCAATTAGGCCAACGTGGAGGTTACCTGACCCGCACCCCAACCTAACCTTTTTTTTTTTTTTTTTTTTTTTGATCACGCTGGGAAAAAATGCATTACGCATACCCACCCATTGGGGGAATGGGGGGCTATGTGGGACTCCCCGGGCCCCCCAGCCCGGTATACCCACTAAAATAACCCAGCGGCACTCCCGCATCGTCTAAATGGAGGAGGACTGGGAAACCGGCAGAGCCTTTACGTCCAGTCCTCCGCCGACGACCGCCCGCCTTTTAGGGCGGGCCCTTCTCGCCCCTCCCTCAGTGGAGGGGCCCGGGAACGACCGCGAGTGCTCAGCCGTTCCCGCCCGCAAGGGTGGTGACTAGTGCAATGCAGGCTAAGGCGGCCCCCACGCCCGTCGCCCGCTAGTCACCACCAGGAGGTGGGAGGAAACGATCGTACGACCGCCCCCTTCCACCCCCTCTCCGCCACCCCCTTTTGCGACATGGCGTCCTCGCAAAAGGGGGGACAACCGCCGCCAAGACTAAGGGAAATAAATAGTAAAACAGAGTTAGAAGAATTAATAGTAGTGTACAGTAAAATAATCTTAGAGTCATGCGAAGAGGCAATTCCTAAGATAAATAATAAAAGTAAACTTACCTGTACGTGGTGGTCCGAGGAGCTCGCTGTAAAGAAGAAGGAGGTGAACAGAAAGAAACACCGCATCCGAAATGCCGCGCCGGTCCGGCGAGCGATGGTCATCGACGAGTACCTGAAAGCAAAAGAAGATTATGAGATGCAGGCTAAGAAAGCCCAAGTCGCCAGTTGGAAGGAGTTCTGCCGGAAATAGGATCGGGAAGGGGTCTGGGAGGGTATCTACAGGATCATCGGTAGGACCGCCAGAAGACAGGAGGAACTGACCCTATGCTGCGATGGTGCATTTCTCAATCCGAGTGAATCGGCCGCCCTACTTGCAGATACGTTCTACCCCAAAGACAGAGTAGACCAGGACAACGCTGACCACAGGCGAATTAGAGAAGCAGCCAGCCAAGTAAATGAATGGGCCCATGATGAATATCATGACCCATCATTTACGACGCTGGAGCTGAAGACCGCCGTGGCAGGTTTCAATCCCAAAAAGGCACCAGGAGGGGACGGACTGACGTCTAACATCTGCAGTCAAGCGATCCACCAGGACCCGGAGTTGTTCCTTGCCCTTTACAACAAGTGCCTCGATCTGGCGCACTTTCCAGAGATCTGGAAGGAGGCTACGGTCGTGGTCCTTCGGAAGCCGGGCAAGGACAACTACCTCACCCCCAAGGCATACCGACCAATCGGTCTGTTGCCTGTTCTGGGGAAGGTCCTGGAGAGGATGGTCGTAGCGCGTCTAAAGTGGCAGCTCGTACCGCGATTTAGTACCCGCCAGTTTGGCTTTATGCCCCAGAGGAGCACCGAGGACGCCCTCTATACTCTAATGAAGCACGTACAGGACAAGTTAAGGCTGAAGAAGCTAATTGTCCTGGTGTCATTGGATATAGAGGGGGCCTTCGATAGCGCTTGGTGGCCAGCTATAAAAGTCAGACTGGCTGAGGAAAAGTGTCCGGTCAACATCAGGCGACTGATAGACAGCTATCTTGACAGTAGGAAGGTACGGGTTTGGTATGCCGGGGAGGAATGCACGAGAGAGACTGACAAGGGCTGCGTTCAAGGGTCAATAGGCGGCCCAATCCTGTGGAACCTCCTCCTAGACTCACTATTGCAGGAGTTAGAGCGGCGCGGGATCTTCGTGCAGGCGTTCGCGGATGACATCGTCTTGGTCGTGGATGGGGACACGGCGACTGAAGTCTCTAGAACCGCCAATGCAGCCCTCGCCCATGTTCAGGATTGGGGTGTCCGAAATAAGCTGAAGTTCGCACCGCACAAAACCTGTGCGATGGTGGTAACCAACAAGCTTAAGTACGACACTCCAATACTGAGCATGGCCGGGGTCGACATCGGTATGGTCAGAAAAATGAAGTTGCTGGGTCTAACCATAGATGATAAGCTCACTTTCAGTGAGCATGCCGCGAACGTCTGCAAGAGGGCAGCTGATATTTACAAACAGCTATCCCGCGCCGCTAAAGTTAGCTGGGGATTGAGTGCAGACATCATACACACCATCTACACAGCCACAATTGAACCCACAGTTACGTACGCGGCCGCTGCCTGGGCACCCGCCACGAAAAAGGTTGGGATACGGAAGAAGCTAAGCTCTGTCCAACGAGGATTCGCTCAGAAGCTCTGCAAATCTTACCGCACTGTCTCTCTGAACTCGGCACTGGCACTGTCTGGGATACTGCCTCTAGACCTGCGCATACAAGAGGCAGCTGCCCTGTATGAAGCAAGGAGAGGGTCATCCCGGTTTGTGCCAGGAGATAGGGAGATTGAGAGTGCGGTAAGGTTTGCGAAAGCCCCTCACCCAGCTACGCAAATGCCCCTCGAATTCATGTGCCTGGCGGATCGAGAGTTGCTAGCCAGCAACAATGCGCAGACGGTGCGTATATTCACCGACGGCAGCAAAATTGAGGGGAAGGTCGGAGCCGCATTATCCATTTGGGATAATGATGGTGAAGTCCGGAGCCTCAAGCTTTGCCTTGCCGCGTACTGCACCGTCTACCAGGCGGAACTCTTGGCCATTTCGAAAGCGACGGAGATAATCCTCGCGCGGCAAGAAGCGAGCTATGGCTTGTACAGCGACTCAATGTCAGCATTGCAGACGCTTGCAAACCATGGCTCTCTCCATCCCCTGGCAGTCCACGCGCGCGCCAATTTGGCTCAAGCCCTGGTCCAGAACAAAGCTGTGTCTTTGTTCTGGGTCAAGGCCCACGCGGGCCTGCCGGGGAATGAGCGAGCGGACGAGCTAGCCAAGGAAGCAGCATTGTCGTCACGGAGGAAGCCGGACTACGACCAGTGTCCGATTTCATTTATCAAGCGACAGATCCGTTCGGAATCGCTCGATGAATGGAATCGGAGATACGTGTCGGGCGAGACGGCTTCCGTGACGAAAATGTTTCTTCCGGACGCAATAGTGGCATTCCGTATTGTGAAAAAGGTACGGCCCTCAGGTGTTCTCACGCAGGTTTTGACGGGGCACGGTGGGTTCTCTGAATACTTGAATCGCTTCAAGTGTAAGGAGAGCCCATCGTGTGTCTGCGACCCTAGCGTGCCAGAAAGTGTCCAGCACATAATTGTAGAATGCCCGTTATTTATCAGGGAGCGCTACCAACTTGAATGTGAGCTGGACAAAAAACTGACGAACGAAAGTATCTGTGGGTTCATGACAAAGCAATATAGGGAAAGGTTCCTGACGTACTGCCATAAAGTAGCTACTGTGGTGATAGATAGGAACAAGACCTGAAGCGCACTGTGCTTCGTTAATATGTTAGAATATTTTAAAACGTAAGCACAGAATGCAGCACAGCTATCTGTCACCAGCAGTATGTTAGGTAGTACCTAACTGTTTTTCTTTGATCTGTGATAAAATGTTTTGATGTAATTACTGTGATACTGCACTTTATATGTTTTAATTATCCCTAAGTTTTAAATTATTTGCACCTTTTTATGTTTTATCCCTTTGTGTTATTTTACTGTGATATTTGTGATGGAATTATGTTTTATATATTGTTTAAAAAATGTCTTGTGATAATCTATTGAATTTCTACTATTGTAATTAATTGTACCATGTATGTGATGGATGCAAGAAAGATTAAGTATGAAGGATGAAAGTGCGAGAGGCATGCAAGCGAGAACTGGTATGAAAGAAGTAGAGCACATAATAGGCGCCAAATTTTGTGGCGGGATTAGTGTATAAGTTTAAAAAAAAAAAAAAAAAAAAAAAACCTAACCTAACCTAACCTAACTTTCACTTAAATATAACTTTTGATTTTGTCTGTAATAAAGAAAACTTGAAATTCCCCATTTTGTACGTGGCTAAATCGCTATCCGCGAAAAGCAAAAAAAAGATAACTCATTATTTTTAGAATTTTAGTCTATGGCCGATCGCCATTGTTAGATGCGCGCGCATAGGAAAACTGAATAATTTTGCCCGCCATTGCGAAAAAAAATTCACAACTCGTTTTCACTGTTGGAAATGATTTTTTAGTATTAATTTCTTCACAAGTGTGTTGAAAAACGTCGTATGATACACGTGTGTATTGATGATTACCGTCCTCGGCTCTCTTAAGACCCTCACCTAACGGCTCGGGTCTCAATGGCGCCTCAGCGGTAATCACCAACTTTACACACTTGTACCATAATGTACTAATGTCCACGACCCTTTGCTGTGCGTAAATTGAATAGGCCCAGCAAAGTCCACCCCACTACGAAAAAATGAGCGAGAGGGCTTGGCACGTGCTGCAGGTAGCTGTCCCATAAGTGGATTACAGGTAAGTCCATTGTTTTTAACACATGTAACACATTTCCGTATATGGCCAGATACAAGCTGTTTCGCTCCGAATATCCTAAATTTGTTATAAATGTAACTCAACAGATGTTGAGTGAACGCATGCAGGAGGCCTGTGAGTTGGTGGACCTGGTGAAGTATAATGCAGAGAGGTGCGAATCATTGACTAACAACCTCACCTGTAGTTGTGCTGCCGCTCTACAACCTCTCATGTCACAACATGTTGCTACTACAACTTTACCCATTGATCATACTGCAATAACTTTGAACCCCACCAAAAGTAATGTCTTAGTATTTTCTGATAGATTAGGAACAGGTTTTGGATCTTTGTTAAATAACCGTTCTAAACATACAATAGTGAACCATTGTTATCATAAACTGCAATTTAATGAGCTTATCCATAAAATTCAACAGACACAATTGAATGAGCAAACTACCGTAGTACTTCTTATTGGAAATAGCCTTAGTATAACAAAATACGGCGGGGTTCGGGCGTCCCCGCAGTCTCCAAATGAGTTCCCCACAGGTTGGGTTAGCTCCAGTGTTCCACTTGGTTCATTGAGCAGCGCTAGTTTAACTTCTTCCCCAGCAAACTCGAAAAAAAAAAACACATGACAAAAGCAAAGAAGAATATGGTGAAACAACGGCTGCACTTCCTCCCACTAAAAGTGCACCTCACTAACATCAGGGGGTTGCACTCTAATCTCGATCCGGTCCACCACCACCTTGAGACCGAGAAGCCGCACCTGTTTTTCCTAACGGAGACGAAGATAACAACCCCGTCGATGACATTTGTTGTCGTCGTCTCCGTTGCTTTGAGAAATCGGGTTTTTCTGCCATATGGATACTTGTGGACACTGGCATGGAGAAGTCTCTCTACATCGGCGTCTACCGATCGCACACCGGTGACCAGGAGACGACAGCGCTCTTTAACTGCCTCATGGAGTCGGCTGACATGGCCCAGCAACGGTACCCAACAGCGAAGCTTAATTTTCTGGGGGACTTTAACGCCCATCATAAGGAGTGGTTGTACCCGTACCGAAAAACTGACCATGCCGGGTTAGAGGCGCGCAAGTTTTCTCTATCGCTAGATCTAACCCAGCTGGTGAATGTGGCAACGCGGGTACCGGATGTTGACGGCCATACACCCAATTGCTTAGACCTTCTGCTGACAACTGATCCGGACAGTCATTCGGTATCGGTCTCAGCACCGCTGGGAACGTCTGACCATTGTCTGGTGAAATCCGTGTCGACTTGCTCTCCTCCAGATGAGAGTCCTAGAGGCACGAGGCGAGTATGGCGATAAGAGTCAGCAGACTGGGACGAGATGCGGCACTTTTTTGCGTCTTATCCTTGGCGACATGTGTGCTTCTCCTCGGGTGACCCCTCGAGCTGTGCGGACGCGGTGGCAGGGAATGGAGTATTTCATTCCATTCTCCGACATTCCGCTCGGTCACAAATCCCGACCTTGGTATAATTCAGAATTTGCCCACGCTGAGGCCCAAAAAGAGTCTGCCTACCAAGCCTGGGTCGGGGCCCGCGACCGCAAAGTTAGAGCGCGTAGGGTTCGTGCGAGGAGAAGAGCTTTTAATTCAGCCACCAAGTTCTGCAAGCGGGTTTTGCGTCGGGCACGTTTTGACCATATTGGACGTATTGGGCCAAGCTGGCATCGCACCCTCCGGGTAGTAAACAGTTTTGGTCCCTGTCTAAAGCAGTTGAATCGAATTTCTGTCGTCCCACTTTACCTCCAATGCTGAAACCTGACGGGTCGCTGGCTCACTCTGCAAGTGAGAAAGCAAATTTATTTGCATCTCTGTTTGCTAGCAATTCACGTCTGGACGCTGGATCCAAGCAACCACCTACTGTTCCTCGTTGTGACTCTTCGATGCCGGAGATAGCTGTGCACACCAAAGAGGTCCGAAGAGTATTGTGCAGTCTAGACGTGAACAAGGCCAGCGGGCCTGACGGCATTCCAGCAAGAGTACTGAGGCTGTGTGCGCCCGAACTTTCTCCTGTGTTGACACGCTTGTTCCGCCTCTCTCTTGTAAAAAGAACGGTACCAAAGTCCTGGAAGCTTGCAAATGTGCAACCAGTGCCCAAAAATGGCAACCGTGCAGACCTGTCAATTACCGTCCAATCGCCATTACCTCCATTCTGTGCAAAGTTATGGAAAGGGTACTGAACAGTAAGTTGTTGACCTACCTTGAAGACAATAATCTCCTCAGTGACCGTCAATATGGCTTTCGCCGGGGACGGTCTACTGGCGATCTTCTTGCTGTTTCGCTGGATATCTCGAAGGCCTTTGACAGGGTCTGGCACGCAAGTCTACTTAGTAAGCTTCCTGCGTATGGCATCGCCGCTGGTTTTTGTAGCTGGATATCAGACTTCCTTTGCGAGCGGTCGATCCGAGTACTCATAGACGGCTGCTCCTCTGACCTTATGGCTATTGATTCCGGAGTTCCTCAGGGGTCTGTTCTCTCTGCAACTCTATTCCTGCTGCACATCAATGACCTACTTCAGCTTGGTATTGTTGGGTACGCAGATGACAGTACTGTTTCAGAGAGATACCTGTCCAGCGCAAGAACCAGCGTGGATGAAGTTCATTCCTTGAGAGAGACTATGGTAAAGCGGACAGATTTGACCTTAAGCCTTGTCTCCCAGTGGGGTGATGACAATCTGGTCTCCTTTAACGCCACCAAAACACAGGCGTGTCTTTTTACCGCTAAAAGGAGTCTTTTCGATCGGACGCCTACTTTTCGGGGTGCGTCTGTTCCAGTGACTGATCGGCTTGAGCTCCTAGGCATGGAGTTGACATCCAGTCTTAACTTCGGCGCCTCCATTGAGTACAAGGCCCAAATTGCGGCCAAAAATCTGGGCATCCTAAATAAGGTGAAGCGATACTTTACGCCTGGACAGCTTATAACCCTGTACAAAGCGCAAGTCCGATCCTGCATGGAGTATTGCAGCCACCTTTGAGATGGCTCAGCAAAGTATCAGCTTGCCGCGCTTGACTCGGTGGAACGCAGAGCTAAGAGGCTCATCGGTGACATTGAACTGGTGGATACCAAGCTTCACAGCTTGGCTCATCGCCGCAAGGTTGCCTGCTTGTCGGTCTTCTACAGACTGTATTTCGGTGAGTGTGCTCAAGAACTCCACGACCTCATCCCACCAGCCCCCTTCTACCATCGGACATCTAGACGCACTGCAAGTTACCATCCTTACCTTGTAGCCATTCCACCAATTCGCACCAAGCGCTTCCAAACATCCTTCATAATGCGCACAGCGAATGAATGGAACTCACTACCTGCGTCTGTGTTTCCGAACGCATTCAACCCGAATCTCTTCAAAGTTAGAGTAAACAGGCTCCTTCTGGGTAAGCTCACTCCATCGTCGACTCTGTCTCTGTCACCTATGACTTAGACTAGAGTCAAGAGCAAACCCAACTCAAATAAAAAAAAAAAAAAGGGACATAGTTAATGGTATTGACACCCTACTTAAGTTAAGATTAGGCAAATTAATATTATGTGCATTGCCCTATTCTGGCAAGTTACTTGTTCATGAAAATGAATACATTTCTAGTTTGAATAACCTGATGCATATATTATCTTGTCGTCATAGTGACCGTTTATTGTTTTTTGACACCAACAATTTTGTTAGTGATTTCGTTTTGATTGGGAACCATATGTTTCTTCCCAAAAATAGTCGACATTTATTAGCTACATTGTTAGCTTTTAATATACACGCAGTTATTGATAATTTAACTGAGACTAGGTTTAGTGATTTAACAGTATTATCCAGTTTTTCTGATAATACTTTAAACAATGATTCTTTAAACGATTAGAGCCGACAAAAGAGAAGTCGAATAGTAATATTTTACTATATCATCAAAATATAAATCGCTTCTCCGGCAAAATTTTAGACGTGGAATTGTTAGTAGATAAATACCACATGGATATCTTATGTTTTTGTGAAACTTGGTTAAAACCAGATAGGATGTTGTTTAATGTAAATAATTTCTCAGTTGCCAGCGCGTACAACAGATCCACAGTGGGTGGTGGTACCCTGATACTTTGTAATAGTCATTTAAAATATAAGGAAAGGAAGGATATCACTGGTTACTCTGTTGATCGCTTGTGTGAGGTAGCATGTGCAGAGGTCGAGGGGCATACTGTCTTGTGCGTTTACAGACCACCAGCATCAAACTTGTCATTGTTTTTGATTACAATGGAAGAATTATTAAGTAAACTTTTCAGAGATAATAAATTAGTTTTTGTTTGTGGTGACAAATATAGATCTGTTAGTCAACTCGCCTGAAAAATGTAAGCTCATTTCATTATTTAAATCATTTAACCTAAAATATTTATTTAATGAACCAACCAGAATAACAGCAACTTCAACTTCTTGCATAGATAATGTATTCACTAATTGTAAAGTAAAAGATTCGTTTCTAATTGGTGGCGTTAGGTCAGACCATACTGGTCAACTAGTATCTTTTGAGTCAAATAAAAAAATTAACCTAGCTAAATCAATTCGATTAAGACCACTTACTAAAAATAAATTAATCTCTTTTAATAATAATGTTTGTCGTTTGTTTGTTGTGTGTTTTGTTTGTTGTCCTCAATTGCATATTTCTCTACGCAACTGAGGTTTGCTGTTAGAGAACCCAAATATGGGTTAAGCTCGCCTTTGTACATAAACTGTCCTATTGTATTTGTATGTTTCTATGTTTTGTGTACAATAAAGAATAAGAATAAGAATGTTTTTAGCAACCTTTGTAACGCCAATTTTGATTCAAACGACCCCAATATAAATTACGGCAAGTTGTTTTCAACAGTTTGCCAAGAATTCAATAAAACGTGTCCTGTAAAAACAGTTAAAGTCAACAATTCCAAATCGAAATTTAGTGAATGGGCCACTGTGGGCATAAGAAAAAGCCGAGATATCTTATATAATTTATATTACGAAAAATCTTTGACTTCCGATCAAGTTTTTCACACTTATGTTAGAAACTATTCTAAAATATTCAAAAGAGTCTGCGCTCAAGCAAAATCTCAAATAATAATTAACAAAATTGGTGCTTCTAATAACAAAATAAAAACTGTGTGGCAATTAATTAATAGAGAAACTGGAAAGATACAACAACGCGATCAGAATGAGTTGTCTTTGAAAATAACTAATCAAACCATTTCTGATAGGCAAGAAGTCGCTGAGACATTAGAAAATTTCTTTACCAACATTCCGTTAGAGGTTACGAAGTCTCTTCCTTCCTCATCTAAATTAGCTGAAGCTCTTCTTAAAGAAAACTTTACTAAGGACATACCAATCTTTAAATTTAAACCAATATGTATTGATACAATTAAAACGCGTTCAAAAGTCTCAATATAAAGAATACTGAAGACTTGTGGGGGATATCCGTTAGGGTTCTTGGAGATATTATTGACTCAATTGCTCCTGTCCTAACAGGCATATTCAATCAATGTTTGGACAGAGGCACTTTTCCTGACTTAATGAAACACAGTAAAGTAGTACCAATTTTCAAATCAGGCTGTAAGAGTGATCCTTCTAATTATAGACCTATATCCGTGCTTCCAGCATTGAGTAAAATCTATGAAAAAATCATTCTGGAACAGATGTTGTCTCACTTCAATTCAAATGGGATCCTGCATAGTCAACAGTTTGGTTTCACGAAAGGTAGGTCGACAACGGACGCGGGAGTAAAACTCATCAGCCACATCTTGGAGGCTTGGGAGAGGTCCCAGGATGCCATTGGCATTTTCTGTGATCTCTCAAAAGCTTTCGACTGCGTCGACCACAACACACTGATCTGTAAATTACACCACTAAGGAATTCGTGGAAAATCTGCTGATCTCGTGCTTTCCTATTTATCAAACAGACAGCAAAAAGTAAATGTTAATGGGACGACGTCCTCCGGGTCTCTAGTTAAGATGGGCGTGCCCCAAGGTTCAATTCTCGGCCCTTTCCTTTTTCTTGTTTACATTAATGATCTCCCTTTTATGATGGCCAAATTATCGGATATAATTCTATTTGCTGATGATACTTCGCTAACTTTTAAAATAGATAGGCAAGATACGGATGTTTTAAATGTCAACGAAAGTCTAATTGTTCTCTCAAAATGGTTCGCAGCTAACAATCTTTTACTGAATGCGAAAAAAACAAAATGTCTAAAGTTCTCTTTACCAAATGTACCACAACATGACCCTAAACTTAAATCTTGACGGCAAAAATCTTGAAGTTATAACGGAAACTGTATTTTTAGGGATTACTATCGATTCAAAATTGCAGTGGGGCGCGCACATTAGAACTCTTTCGGGTAGGTTAAGTTCGGCTGCATATGCAGTAAGGAAAATAAGGCAGCTAACCGATGTAGCTACAGCTAGGTTAGTATACTATGCTTATTTCCACAGTATTATGTCTTATGGCATTCTGCTGTGGGGATCAGCAGCAGACGTTGACTCAATTTTCATCCTACAAAAGAGGGCAATCCGCGCAATCTATAAAATGGGTCCTCGCGAGTCCCTCAGAGAAAAATTTAAAGAGATCGATATACTGACTCTACCTTCACTTTATATTTTGGAATGTATTTTGTATGTCCGTAAAAATCGGGGGCTTTTCAAAACTAGAAGCAACTTCCATAATTTAAATACACGCAGTAAGCACGAAATTGTAATACCCAAATTCAGATTAACGAAAACTAGCAAGTCTTTTCTTATAAACAGTATACGCTTTTATAACAAGTTGCCAAAGTCAGTTATAGAACTGACCGATGGAAGGTTCAAAAACTACATCAAACGTATCCTTATTAAAAAAGCATATTATAAAATCAAGGACTACGTTGAAGTTAAAAACATTTGGCCTTAGCTCCTTCTGCGCATGCAGCTTCCCTGGTAACTTGTAAACGGCACAAATATGTGGATGTCTCTAACTATTCTCAATCTCATTTTTCTTTCCTTCTTTTAATTAGACTTTTTACAATGGTTTTCAAACATCTTTATAGCCCTTTGCTAAGAATAGTTACAGCACTGATAACAAAATTTGTGCCACATGTTAAATTTAGTCATGTAATACTTATTTTTATTTACCTTTGTATAGATTCTTTTACCGATTGTTTTGTGAATGTGTGAACATTGTAGGCCTTCTAGATGCTAGTTAACATTTGTTAACTTTTTTATAAAATATATAATCCTTTTATTTTATTTTTTTAGTTTCTTACGACTTATTGTCTTAAGTCGGGCCTACGTTGTCCCCCCATGTCTAAGTACTAATGCTGTAACATGGAAATATTGTAAAACCAAACCATTTTTAAAAGAGTAACCATGGAGTTTCTTGCCGGTTCTTCTCCATAGGAAACGACCAACCCGAACCGTGCACCTTTTGTCGACGTTTTATAAGTGCCCATGTAGGCCTATGTGAAATAAAAAAAATTGATTTTGATTTTGATTTTGAACGTTAATTGTGTTCCCCCATGACAGGTCTGTTTATGATTGAAAGCTATAATTAAATTCGTAAAATGTGATTTTTTTGGCAAAATTATGGGGTGTTTTCTTGAGATATCTAATTCAGATTGTTCTAATCTGCCACCTACCCTTAATATATTGTTCGCGTCTAAATATGGATTTAATGTTTTTAAACTACTCTTTGATTTAATTTGTTCTTTCCTTTCTAATGCTTTTATTTCCTCTTCAAAGTGTTTTCTCTGACACAATCTCACGCATGTTTCCAAAGCTTCATTTAATTCTTTAGTTCGTAAAAAACCTTTCTGAAAAAGGGTTTCATGGCTTATTTTTGCCTTTAACATACGCCTACAATACGCTATAACTCGAATAAGCCGTGTCAACGTTGCATATCGATCACATATATCATGTTCCTCTACAACATGATGCACACCAACTGACTCTAAGTCAGTGGTCAAATCTTGGCGTTTATCATATTTAATATTTATTTCCCGTAGGACGTCTGGTCCTTGAAACCACAAAGAGTGCTTGCTTAGCTCTGCAGGGAGCATGCCCCTGGATGCGCAGTCAGCAGAGTTCTGCTTCGTAGATACATGCGACCATTGTCATGGATCTAACGAGGTAAGTATGTCTGACACCCGATTCGCGACAAATACCTTCCATTTATTCGGCAAACCATTAAGCCAAGCCAGTACAATACTGGAATCAGTCCAAGCTCGCAAATTCTGTTTTTCGATATTCAAAACCTTTGCTGTTTCTAACAAAAGTCCGCACAGCTCTAGTCGCGGAATCGACACTTGTTTTATCGGTGCGACCTTGGTTTTGGCAGTAACAGACGCACATAGAAGCCCTAACTAAAAGAATAAGCAGTAGTGCGTATGCCTTGTCTATACTATCTCGAACCGTTAATATAGATGCGCTATTAACCGCTTAATACGGGCTAACTGAATCGGTTCTTAGATATGGGGTTATCTTTTGGGGTAACTCAACGAACAAAGAATTCGCGTTTAAAGCACAAAAGAGATGCCTAAGAGCCATGTTTAAGTTAAAACCCACCGACAGTTGTAAGCCCTATTTCGTCCGTTATAAGATATTAACATTGCCGTCTATTTATATTCTGGAAACGGTAATATTTGTTAGAAATAATAGTGGCTTATTTTTACGTATGTCAGATGAATTTCCGAGAAACAGGCGGGATCAAAGTCAGCTCTGTATGCATAGCAGTAGAACGGCACTTATGCGCAAAAGTGTTTTTTGCATGGCTCCAATTGTTTATAATAAGCTACACAAAAGTTGGAGGGACCTTAATAATGTGCAACTGAAGAATCAATTAAAGTCATTTCTAAGTACCAGGGCTTAGTATTATCGAATTTCTGGCAGAATCTTTCGTTCTAACATAGATTGTTATTAATTGTTTTTGATAATTTATTTTTTTACAAGGATTTGACATACATTGTTTTTATATTTTTTTAAATTGATTGTAATTTTTCCATAGATTTGACATTTGATTGATATTTTTACATAGACTAGACATAAATTATTGTTATTGTATGTTTTGATTACTTGATATTTTTGGACATTGTTATTATTTATTTTTACTGTTGACATTTGAAATTATATTTACATAGATTTGACATTTGCTTAATATTTTTGGTATTTTATTAATATTTAGTTTTTTACTGTTGACATTTGACATTATTTTTACATGGATTTGAAATTTGCTTAATATTTTTGATATTGTTGTTATTATTATTTTTTCTTTTACTGTTGACATTTGGAATTATTTTTACATGGATTTGACGTTTGCTTGATATTTTTGACATTGTTACTATATAATTTTAGTTTTTTTTTGCCGTAGTCATATGAAATTATTTTATTTTTAAATTCAATGGAGTAATTAATTATTATATTTTTTTTTCTACATAATATTTGCACGCCATAATATGGCAAACATGGCTGGACCTTTGTTTCTTTTTTGTCATCCTGCATGCAAGTGTAATGATTTGTTATATGTATACACATGTTTGGGCAAATAAATATATCTTATCTTATCTTATCTCTAGGGGGCCCGATGTCAAGGACTAAAAGAAAAATTTCGCTCCACCCCATCATGTGTATCTTTGAATAGTTATATTGATATTAATGTAGGCTATGGTACATCTTATTTTCGTCAAGCGTACCGTTTTTGAGACGTATCCCTTCAAAATCATAAAAAAAAAACACTATCCGGCCCAATAAGCGATGGGCATTATTCAGAAGCCCGGTCAATTCTTCATCGATGAAAGCACAAAAATTGAACAATGAAATTACAAGAAATAAGTAGTTTAGATGAATCGAATTATCTAAAAAAGTATCAAAATATTAAAGATATTCTCTTAGTTTTGTATGGTTTGCTCGCTACTTTTTTTGCAAAATTGAAACAGTCGTTTTAATAAACGCCTAAATGATATTGTATTTGAAGTCGGGAATGACGTTTTAAAGAAGCCGACTTGCCTTATTAGCAGATGTGGATGTGGCAGGTTCGTGTATTAAATAGCGCCTGAGTTCGTGCATTAATTTCAAAGGTGTTTTTCGTTTCTGGACTTGTATAGCCTTCAAATGTTCGTCGAGCACGTCTGTTCGTGTATTAAACGATACTTGTAATATTGTATAAAACAAACATATCAATATATGTACACACATCAATTGCGGCGATACTCTATAACGTAATTGATCTCATAGACACTTTTGATGTGTGTAGGATAGAAAAATATTAATTTAAAACTAATAATAATTGATTCTACCGTCCATTGGAAAGCATGTAGCTTGTTATGGAAAAGCACGGACAAGAAACTCCACACATTTTTTTTGATGGAATAATACATATATGAGAAAACGATGTAAAAAAAACGCGCACGTAAAAGAGTCTAGAGTAAACCAAACAATTAAAATACAATAAATAGGTAATTAAAAACAGGTGGCGGCAGCTAAGTTATGACCAATCCCTAACTAATGGGACTTTTGTTGGTGCCCTAATACTCCTGAAGCGCAAATGCAACTACCCTTGGAGCCCAAGAGGGGCTACTCTTGGAACTTAACTAAGGCCCCAAAGGAGCCTTTTCTAAGCACTCCAGTGGGACTACTTTTGGAGCCCAGGTGGAACCAATTTTAGCACCTAATGGGACTACTCTTGAAGCTCAGATGGTTCTTCTCTTAAGACTCAAAAGGGAATAATTTTGGCGACCAAATGGGAATACTATTGGCGCCCTAATGGGACTAATATTGGAGCCCAAATGGGACTTCTCTTGAAGCCCAAATGGGACTTCTCTTGATGCCCAAATGGGACTACTCTTAGCGCTCTAATGGTATAATTCTTGAAGCACTGAGTAATGAAACAATATTTCGAGCCCAAATTGGGACTAATCTTGGCGGCCAAATGGTACTACTCTTAGTGCCCAAATGGATTCATTCTTGGCTCCTAAATGGGATAACTGTGGACACTCAAATGAGACTACTCTTCGAACTCAAATAAGATAACTCTTGGAGCCCTGACTAATATAACTACTCTTAGACCCCAAATGGGATTATTCTTAATTCCCTATTCGGACTACTTTTGGCGCCCTAATGGGACATTTCTTGGAACATTGACTATTGAACTATTCTTGGAACTCAAATGGGACCATTCTTAATGCCCTATGGGACTACTCTTGGAGCCAAAAAGGGACTATTCCTAGTACGCAAATGGGACTAGCATTGGCGCACTAATGGGACTACTATTGGCGCCCTAATGGGACTTCTATTGGCGCCCTAATGGGACTACTATTTTCGGCCTAATGGGACTACACTTGGTGCCCTAATAGGACATTTCTTGGAACTCCGACTAGTAAAACTAATCTTGGAGGTCAAATAGCACTATTCTAAACGCCCTAATGGAATACTCTTGGCGCACAATTTGATAGCTGCTAATCTAGATCACAACCAGCGCTTGATTTTTATTATGCATGGGTAGACGAGTTAGTCGAGGTCTAAGTTTAGGGTGTGTGGCGGGATACAACATACTTGCCATTTGGAGCGCGGGTAATTGTGCTACAATAAAACTCTTCACAGTGTTTATCATCCACACTCCCTACGGACGAAGCAGTAACATCTTCAATCTCCCAAAACTTACGAAGATCGAAGTTATCGAAAGAACTCGCAAAGAAAGACAGAGTGTCAGTTGAAGGTTCGATAATAGGTGTGTTTACAGAGGTAGATGCACACTCAAAAGCGCTCCTCAATCGTGCCAATGCAATCATTGGGTACTCACGGATATAGCCCCGTCGTCGTCATCGTCACCAGCATGATCGGGTCGCGGTGAAATACTGGGTAGCAGTTGTACCGTGGCAGGCGAGACACGGCTTCTCCGTGATTTGTTACGCAGTCAAGTACGAGCAGTGCGACGTCATCCAACATACGGGTACGCTGGTTGACCCGCACCTGATCCGTTAAGACGTTGGGTATAAAGGTCGACAGTCGCCTCAAGCACCTGAAACAGAGAAAGCATCCGAAGACGGCAATCAGTCGGGTTACTGCCGCCTATAAAATTAATAAGAGGAAATAAATATTTATGTTTGGTATATTAAAGTTTTTTGCGGGCAAATATTTTGTCATGTTCGTGTCTACTAACACAAACAGCTATTATAAATGTGATAATATAAGTCAACTGAAATAGAGAACCTAAGTAGCGATTATATAGTGTTATTCTAATTCTTGTCTACAAAATCTTTATTATTCAATAATTGTATCAGTACAGTCATTATGTTGACGTCGAGAAAATCTCGGTCCTATGTTGCCCCTTGTTAAACGGCCTGTTTGTGTCGGAAGCTCGGAGTTGTATCGGCGGAGTCGGCAGACAAGGCGGCGGCGGCGCGGAGAGGGACGACACGCGTCGCGCCCGGCGAGCGGCGCGGCACTAGCCGCCAGTGCCGACACTCCGCTCCACTCCGCCAGCCCCAGTACGTCGCGCGCCCTCGCTGCGATACCTCGTGTGTCGACGCTCGCTTAGTCCGCCGCACTCGTCGAGCGCGAGTCTACTTACGATCAGTGTCGCGCTCGGTAAACGGACGTGTGATTTTTCCAAAGCTAGTGAAGTTCATCAACGTCAGTGAAATAGTTGGTTTAGTGACAGTGCCGCGGCCTCCGCTCGTGCGAGTGCAGTGCAGCATGCGCGTGGAGCGCAGCACGCAGCCGGCGGTGCGGGCGCAGTGCGGCGCGGGCGGCGCGCGGTGAGGCGGCGCTCGCATGGCGCGCGCGCGCTGGCTGGCGTGCGCCGCGGCGCTGCTGTGGCTGAGCTCGGCGGCGGGGCCGGCGCGCGGCGCGTGTCCGGCGCGCGCGGCGGCGGGCTGCGCGTGCGGTGAGGGTGGCGCGCGCCTGGACTGCCGCTCCGCCGCGTTGCGCCGCCTGCCGCCGCTACACGAGAACCTATTGTCGCTGTGAGTGCACATTGTTTACAAAAACACATTCCGTTGAAAACTATTCTGATTTTGAGTTTTCACCAGTTCGATTCCCCGGTTGGGCAAAGTGTTAAGCCGTTGGTCCGTTGGCGCCTGATGTGTCGGCAGTTGCGAGCGAGCCGTCCCGTCACATCACTCCTATCGGACTATGAGAGTGAGGGAACAGAGAGCGCAGCTGTGTTCGCGCACACACGCCTGCACTAAAATATTTACCGCGCCGACGGCTAGTCTCGTTGAGGTTGGCCAATGACCAAAATTCGGACTGGAATGGAGAACTATTATTATTAACCGACTTTCCAGAAAGGAGGAGGTTCTCAATTCGGATGGTTAAATTTCTTTATGTATGTTCGGGCATATCTCCGTCATATATAGACGGAATAAACATCTTTCGAACAAAAAAAGAATTGCATACCTATCCGTCATAGGTATTTAGACGGATTTGCAATTCTTTTTTCTCATTGCAATGGTCCATTTTCAGAGAGATACAAAAGAACTCTTCAATGAATGACGGCAAATGTCTCGGGATAGCAATCTAAACATAATATCATGCTGGTATGACAAACAACCTGGCAAAATGGAATATCATAGACCCATAAAAAACCCAGAGCCAGTGTGGGCCCCTTCGCAAGATATAGCTCACCTCCACCTGCACCTCACGGTACTTGAACGTAGCAAATGATAGAGCTGTCAGAGTGGCTACATACTAGTCGAACAAAATCTGAATGATTGTACAGTTTGAGTTAATCGACACGAAAGAAGAAGAATGCTGGTATGCTCTAAAAACGCAGATGTTCTGTTCACCCTCATGGTACACTCTCATTTCTCCGCTAAAAGGTTAATCTATTCTGGCATCTCTTTGGGCAATAAAGGGATCTTTACATTAAAAAAATACTTTTATTTCTCAATACAAAAATATCTTATCTTGTGTTCTTCTTTGTGTTAGTTGAATCTTTTTTAAATTCTCTATTATATAGCCGTCAAAATAACATTTAACGTACACCTCTATGAGACCTAGGTCCAAAGATTTTTTTATTTTTTTATGATCTATAGTCTCGCGTTTGACCACCATCTCGCCTGATGTTAAGCAATGATGTGGTCTACGGTGAAGCACGCTTGCCTAGAAGAAACCTAGTCAATCTTGACTTAAAGACCCCTAGGTTGTAGCTATCAGGGAACAAAGACTCCGGAAGGGAATTCCACTCCTCAGATGTGCGCATAATGAAAGTATTAGCAAAACGCTTTGTGCGTATGGGAGGGATGTCTACCATGTACCGATGGCGCATGGCCGTACGTCTTGTAGTCCGATGATGGAAAGGGCTAGGCGGAATCAAATTGTGCAGTTCCGTCGCACACTCCCCGAAATGTAACCGATAAAAAACCGACAGACTGGCGACTCGGCGTCGATGTTCGAGGCTCTGGAGCTTTGATGCGACCAGTGCATCGTTGCCAATAAGCCTTTATGGCCCGTCTGTCAATCGATTCAAATGCATCAAGCTGGTATTTAGACTATGTGGATATCGAAATAAATATGTCAGGCATCATAATTGGTCTACCTTTGAGAGTTTTTAACGGCCTTATAGTTTTATTACTACAAGCCCGGATATCTTTTATAGGTAATTCATTTATTTCGGACACAACTAGTCCATTATATGTAGTATACTCATAAATATTAAATTTAAAAAAAATATAAAGCCCAAAATAATATTGATCCATTCCAATTACATAGGTACATGAAAATTGTCATCAGATGTCTATGAAAATAGAACAGATACATTTTTTTATTTGTTTAATTGTGATTTTCGCGCTATGATTTTTATGACTTTAAAAAATCTAAAGGCTCAAGAACGTTTTAACTTTTGGCTATCATCAATGACCTTTACATTACGCGGAGCTAATGATGATTCTTTGGTCGCTCAGAACTCCCGGAGTCCGGCCACAGTTCCCGTATACTGTACGAGTGGATGGCTCGTAAGGGGCACGAGCACGCGACACTTGTCTAGCGCCTGAGCACTGCGCCGCTGCCGGTGCTCCGGGCAAGCACAATATTTACAATGCTTTAAAGTGTCACCTTATAGAAGGGCAAATGTTTCTGAGAGCATTTTTATTAAAAAAGAAACTTTTTTCCAAAAAATATCAACTGACTTCCAAACAAACATTAGAAAATGAATTTAAACTATAATTTCGGCAGTCGGTGTGTCTGGTTTTGTTTCCTAAGCCAACGTTGCTGCTCCGGGCCCTTTCAGCAACTTCAGGACGGCCCAGAAGTTTGGCGAGCACTATACTCGACTACTCGTACGTCCCCTCGCGGCTCGCGGTGACGAATCCTAAGGAGAACGATCATGCTAATGTATCAATGTTGTAGGGACACATGACGTCGACTCACCTGATACTTCTGTTGGTTTGTTATAACATATTAGACGCGGATGTTGTGATTTACACAAAAATAGCAATAATATCAATAACTTTTCTGATAGTTATTTTGTGTGTGTAATAAATAACATAACACAACATGTATTCCTCGAAGTGTTATGCAGAGGTGCACCTGCAGTACTTGCAGCACGCCCACATTTCGCCAGATATGTTTCAGTCCCATGTACTAAGGGATGAGCCTGTCTCCATCATGCTGGCACAAGTCGTCATGGTTGTGTCGAGCACGGCTAAGAGAGCTCCGACTGAATTTCCTTAGTAAAAAGTTTGTCTCTCACCTATTTCCTCCTCCAGTATTGGACAAATTTAAAGTATATTCCATAAATTGAATAAAAAAGTCATATGTTGTGCTTCTATGTTTCGTTTCTTCATTTATAGTTGTCAAATTTTTGTTCCAATATCATCAAAAACAAAAACATAGGGGCGCAGTATATATCTTTCTTTTTAAGTTTAGATAATATCTTTTAAATTGGTCCAATATTTGAGAAGGAAATTGGCGAGAGCCAAACCTCGAATTATGACTGTTTACTTAGGATATTCAGTCGGCGCTCTGCGACTGCATTTTCTCTAGCTGAAAAGATGTATGTGATTTGACGCCGCGAGGGGATATCAAGTATATATACTGTTTTCTAGTTGTTCAGGCGCACGCGAAAAGCGTACCGTGCCAGGCCTCTGGTGGTGACGAGCGTCGACACGAGACTTGCGATTGCGTTGATGTCTTTTATTCTACATTTTTTATTGTTGTGTCGGTCGTGATCGTGTATACTCTACTGGGCCCGATAGCACGGGGTCCCGGCGCACGCGTCTCACTCCCGCTATAAACTCAATTCTGTTGTTGCTGGTGCACCGTGCTGGTGCAGTCTCATCTCAAAACCAACGTGAACATTACTAACGTCTACAGTAAACAAAAAAAAAACAAATAATTAATATTCATTCATACTTGCTGGGGCAGCTGAGAGTTGACCAGTTCCAATCTATCATGGCGGTCGTTCACGAATATGCTGCATATTATCAACACCATTTCAACTCGTCATAGCAGTGGGCACTGGACAGCAGGGACTGAAAGCGGTTACGGTTAAAGGTTAAGATACCTCAAAAAAATATCGGTACCCCTTTAAAATAGAGGTAGAGCTATACCGATACCTTTATAAATAAAGGTTGGGCTAAATAACGGTTTAACCTTAAAACGATGTCGGTACCGAAAAATATGCGAGGGGCGCGGGGCGGGTGCGCGGGGATATCGAACACGTTAGAACTGTGTACAATTTGTTTGCTGAACCTACTATTTTACTCAACTCTATGTTCGTTGCCGACTGTGTGCCACGTAATACGTTTTTATTTTGTCGATCTGTTACAACCCTTATTACAAGGCAATAAAGCCGACTTTTGCATTATCTAGTTAAAGTCTCAGTTTTCATTGTAAAGCCAATGCTGAATTGCAGTTATCGCACATTAGCGGAATTTTAATATTGATTTAGTTAGTTAGATTCTGGAAGCCGTCGCGTAAACCCAAATTCGTTAGACTTATCTCGAGAGATACAAGAGATTATAGAAAGTCGTTATTTCGGTTGGTGTATTTTCGTGTACTATTAAATAGAACTTTAATCAAAAGTGTAATTGTGGGTTTTTTTGAATAAATAAGTGGTTTGGTAGATAATACTTTTTTTTTTAAAAGATCTACGGGGTCGGCCGAGTAACAGATCGCTGGTACTCTGATAGTTCATCAACTTAAATCAGCGTTGGACTGGGACCCAAAAAACTACCAAGACTTTTTTTAAACTGCGCTCTCTGCGAGTGTGGTCCGCCACACTAGGCAAAGGCAAAAAATAGGATTAATAATTATCGGAGGCTATGTTTGAGTTAAATTAAATTATTATTTAATTATGTTTATTGACAAGAAATCAATCAATCTGTCTAGCCTAGAGTATGAAACATGTGCTGAACAATAAGCTCCTGGCATACCTAGAAGACAACGACATCCTCAGTGACAACCAATACGGCTTCCGCCGAAATCGGTCAACTGGGGATCTTCTAGCGTATGTCATTCACGGCTGGAGTGAGGCCATCGAGAGGTACGGGGATGCGCTTGCTGTCTTTCTTGACATCTCGAAGGCTTTCGACAGGGTCTGAAATGAGAGCCTTATTGGTAAACTTCGGTCTGCCTAGTGGTCTGTGTGACTGGATTGCTGACTTCCTGAGGAATCGGTCCATCCGAGTGGTTATCGATGGCTATTCGTCCGGTCAGTTAGGTATTAACGCAGGAGTCCCTCATGAGTTGCTGAGAGAAACGTGTCCGTGGAGGCAGTCTCCGAATGGGGCGATGCCAAACCAGACAGTTTCAATGCTGATTGGACTCAGGTGTGTCTTTTTGCCGCAAAAAAGAATCCATCTTTCCGTGATGTAACCATGCCGATAACGGACCATCTCGACTTTCTTGGTGTTACGTTAACATCAACCCTCAATTTTGGTCCATTCATTGAGGCAAAGGCTCAGTTGGCTCCAAAAAAGTTGGGGATCCTTGTATAGGTGAGACGGTACTTCACGCCTGAACAGCTGCTCAATTTTTATAAAGCGTAAGTTCGGTCATGCATGGAGTACTGCTCTCACCTCTAGGACGGATCTGCCAAATATCAACTTGATGCACTTGAGTCGATTGACAAACGGGCCAAGAGGCTTATCGGCAACGATGCACTGGTCGCCTCAAAGCTCCAGAGGATTGAACGCCGAGTGGCCAGTCTGTCGGTTTTATAGCGGTTACATTTCGGGGAGTGTGCGATGGTACTGTACAATTTGATTCCGCCTGGCCCTTTACATCATCGGACAACAAGACGTACGGCAATGCGCCACCGGTACATGGTGGACATCCCACCATTCCCACCCATACATACAAAGCGTTTTGCGAATACTTTAATTATGCGCACAGCTAAGAAGTGGAATTCCCTGCCGTAGTCTTTTTTTCCTGACAGCTGCAACCTTGGGGTGTTTAAGTTAATTTTAGGCAAACGTTTTTCACCGTCGACCACATCATAGCTTGCCATCAGGCGAGATGAAAAAAGCCTTGTTCCCAACTAAATAGAAAGAAAGAAGAGGTTGGGCTCTTCTTTCAGTGTAACTGGATACAGCTGAGTACCAGTATTTTACATGAAAGGACTGCCTATCTGACATCCATAACCCAGTAACTGGGTAATACGATACCCCTATATCAAGACTGGTCACCATCTGACCACCGATCTGATCTGTCCGCTGAATGCGAGACGCGTCTTGCGGCTGAAATGATGATGATGACGATGACTATCTTGCATACGATTTGATCCTTAGTGTGGACCCACCCGGTGGCCGGCGTTAATATCGTTATTTACGCAGTCAACACCCTGGTGTTAGCCGGCGGGGACACCTTCGACGAGACCATCCAGTTTTCCAAGCTCGGGGTGGCAACACTCGTGGCGTCGATCTGCGAGCTGGGTTTGTAGATAGCGCCTCATAAAACTGAGGCTATGTTTCCATAAACTGGAGAGGGGCAGATAGCCGCCCAGCTTGTCAGTGACAGTTGGAGATGCGCAAGCCCAGGTGGGTTTATACATTAACTGTCTTGGCCTAACCCTGGATGGTTGGTGGGGCTTCGAAGAGCATTTCGAGCGCCTGCAAGTCCTTCGCGTTGAAAAGGCAGTGGTTGCTTTGCATACGCGACACTACTACTCAACTTCGCGGGACCATGAGAAGAAGTTCGCCGCCTCTACGCAGTCCTTAATGGGACGCCTGTTTGGTCAAGCAGACTATCAGGTGTCCGACGCTGCAGGACTAAATAGTCTGCAGCTGAAAATGGTCATTCGTATCGCATGAGGTTACGGAACTATATCCTTTGAGGCGGCAACACTCCTGGCACGCTTTCCTCTGCTAGATATTCTGGCGGATATGGAAGCGAGGGTTTACAACCGAATTTGTGGCATCCGCCAGAATGGTGATAGCGCGCCAGTAATCGCTGTATTTAGGCAGAGACGGCAGGAACGGCGACACGCGCTGATCGAGCGGTGGCGCGAGCGGCTACAGCAGCCGCAATTTTTACACAAGCACGTTGTCGAAGCCGTCCTGCCGCACTTTGAAGCATGGCTGAAAAGAGAGGGACGCATCTACTACAGGCTCAGCCAGGTACTGCCTGGGCACGTTTGCTTCGGTGAGTATCTGAATAGGATTGGGCGAGACACCACGGCAAATTGCCACCACTGTGGAGGCGACCTTGACTCTGCACAGCACACGCTCGAGGAGTGCCCAGTGGGCCTCTGAGCGGCAGTTCTTAGTCGCCAGGATCGGGCGAGACCTGTCTTTTCTAGCAGTGGTGAGGGTCATGCTGACAGAGATAGAAAACTGAAGGAAAATGGCCTCTTTCGATGAGACCGTGATGGTCCAGAAGAAGGCCGCCGAGCGGGATCGTGATAGGGCCGATCCCACTCGGAAAAGAAGAAGCCGGAAAGCCAATCGCCCCGATGCCTAAAACGTCGAAACCCTCCCTGCATTATAAGCAGGCGGGATTCCGGGTTCATGGGCGCTCAGACTGGAGACTCTGTCCACCCACCAAGTGAATTCAAGAAAGACGGTGGCACAGTGATCACGTGCTGCCGTGCACAGCGAGGCTCAGGGGAGACGCTCTTTTAGTCTCCCCACGGATGTGTGCCGGGGTGGTTTTAGTGAGTTAAAAAGACCACACTCCCTAGTCTTTTCCTCAAAAGTCCTGGCGCTTTTTGAAGGTTAACAAAAAAGGGCAGAGGGCGTCCACAAATATCCTGTCTTAAGCTTCACGCTTCTTTATTATTTATTGTACACTAAAAACATTACATACATGTGATAATAAAGTACATGTACAAAGGCTACCTCCCCGCGCTTCACCTCGCTCCACGTCATTCCGATGCTCGTCGCTTCTGCCAACATGGTGCGACGCCAGTTTTGACGGGGACGGCCAAGCTTTCTTTTCCTTTGGGGATTCCAGTCCAAAGTTTGTTTGGGTATGTGATCGAGACCCCTTTGGAGCTTGTGGCCAATCTATCTCCACTTGCGACGCTTGATCTAGTGGTCGATCGGGCTCTCGTGGCATTTCTCCAAAATCTCTACGTTGAAGATAGTCGCGGGCCAGTAAATACCGAGAATGCGACCATGCGACGAAGACAGTGGTTGAAAAACGAAAACTTTGAATTGGCGTTGGATGTTTTGTTTTGTATCCTTTGTGACCTTCCACGTTTCGCACCCATAGGGCAGCACTCAACCGGTTTCGCACCTAGCTAGGCCAGCTTGGCGTGTCCACCTACTGGGCCCAAAATATTTAAAGATGTAAAAATTAGGGTAAATGAAGCTGGAGTCCGTTTCCGAGGCGCTCCGCGGTCCTGTCATGCATTTTGTGACCTTCGTAAGATAAATGTACCTACCTACATTATATATCTACCTACTAAACCACATGCCACGCCAACGTTCGCAAACTGCCAGTAGGTAAGCTTGCTTATGGGTCCTCTTAGTTAGGTACCTAGTCGAAATCAACTACCTACCGACGTGGTTAATAGAGTATGGATAAAAATACATATGCCTGTATCTGGCATAAATATGTGCAAGTAGCTTGCATATACCTATGCCAATATGACATAAACCAATCAGAAGTTATTATGGCACATTGGCATGCAAGCTACTAGCACACTTTTATACAAGTTACAGGCATGTAACTGTCATGTATGCCAATATTGCCAATAATGTTCCTAAATAAACCTATTAGAGGGACGTAGGTAGTGTAGGTACCTAACTAATATGCATTTTAGAAAATAGCATAGAAACGAATCGAAAGAAAGCAGAGAAACGTAAGGAAACCTTAGGTAGGCACTCGGCTTAGTACGGCCACAGTCGTGTCCTTCCGATCGGAAATAAAAACCAATACCGACTGAGTTATAATAACACGACAGGTCGACAGACAGAGTGGCGAGGCGGTGCGTCAAAGAAAACCCCTATTTATTAAGGTAAGGTACCGCTACCAAAATATTTATAAAAGGTTATAGTACTTCTACCGAAATACACCGGTATGCATTTCAAACCTCAAAATTCGGCTACTGAAAAAAATAACGATATCAAAATATTTCGGTAACCCTTATTTAACGGTATGACGTCATACCGAAATTTTAAGGTACCTTAAATTTTGGGTAATTCAGTCCCTGCTGGACAGTCCCAGTGATTGCTGACCTGTAGTCCGTTATCTTCAACAAAAAGTCCTTAAGGTGTTGTTGTTCGCTCGGTCGCTCTCGCTGCTGACGTCGTAGGTACGTGCCGCTCTCCGTGAGCCTGCTCGTGCTCAGTGCAGTCGAGCAGTGCTGGCACTGGCAGCTGCGCTGTGTGGGCAGCTCCGGCGCCATCAGTGAGCGCGTGACGTCACGCCGCCGCCGCCGCGCCGCACTACACGCTCCGCTCGTAAATAACATTAGCTTTATGTTACGATTCAATTACGACGCCAATAAATTACATTATCTGAGAGCACGCGGCGGCGGCGGCGGTGCGCGGCTCGCCATCGTAAATAAATTCTAATCATTTTCAGATTTCAGTCGGCTCATTATAAATATACATTTATAAGTAGATCGTCGTACGATTCTTAATTAAAACATCGTCGTTCATTGACCGCTCGCGCTCGCGCTGCAGACTCGTTAAGTATTAGTTCACTGATTCTATTTCTAGATGCAGGAACTGAGATATTAAGTGATAACAGATTTTTAATAGTCCAAACGGTTAGCTACGTTTGTTTTACTCAAACCGTAAATCTAATTTTTTAGCTATGGTAACATACGGAGACCACCTCCTCTTCCACATACGGAGGTGGTGAGAAATAAGTTGATTTAAAAATCAAAAACCCGACTGCTTAAGAAGCGAACTAAAAAGCTGTAAACAAGAAAAAATTATGCTGTGCAGTCGGAGGACCAGGGGGTCAGCCTCAGCCAGCTCGCGAATATGTATCCTCCGACTGCACGTCATGATTTTTAGTTCGCTTCTTAAAGAGTCGGGGTTTTGATTTTTAAATCAACTTTTTTAATTATTTTCGAATTACTTTTAAACATATAAGTGGTATATATTTTTGTAAACAAGTCAAAAATTCTTCCATACAAACGTAGTCTAGAGATTACTCCACTGTTTGACGATGTACTTTCAAAATAAAAAAAAGATATCAATTTGTCTCATCATTATCTAGCCCTGTATGGAACCGAAAAAATAAAAAAATAAAATATTTGAAAGTTATGAGCGTCGAAAGTTCCATATTTCAACACTAATTTTAACGTATCTTTGGGCGCAAATAAATACCATAAGAAGAAGGAAAATTAAAAAACGGCCTCCATACAGGGATAGATTAGTAATTCAACAATCCAAATAATTTTATTTTGATCAGATACATTCAGTAGTTTTTTCATGAAATCGTCTAGATTTCATGAAAAATCCCAAAGGTCTGTTTATAAAATTTCGCGCGCTCGTTTTCGTCCTAAATCATCATCCATTTCGATAAAAGATTGCAGAAGTGCTAATTCGTACGCGAACTAGCTTCTTACTGCTCATCACAGCATCTATATATTTCGCACGTGTTGTGGGATGAGATAGCATGCATTTTAACCTCGCGCACAAAATAGTTCGTGCCGTCGACTAGTTTAACCTTAATACTTTTAATTTAGTTAGCCCCACTCGATGGGTTTGGAAGAAAAAAGAAATTGTGAGCCGCACAATTTGTCGCCCAAAATCCGCCATGTTTGTTTTTTTTTACTTCACATAGGTGAAGTAAAAAAAAACAAACATATAATAAAGAATATTACATACATACAAGATATGTGCTAAAACATAAACCTTTCCTTGAGTCGTGTAAAAAGTGGAGCATTGTCCATAAGTCCACAGTAGTGCACGTTGGTACGGTAGCGGATCTATTCCAGTGTATTTATAGATTGTGTGTTAGGGCGAGGGCAATTAGTTGCAGGCCGGGGCTCCTGCCCGCCCCACCAATCCCTCCCCTCGCTCCCCCTCCGTCAAAGGGCGCGCTGCACTGATATAGACCAGTCTCCAGCAGGACACAGATATTGATGTTTCCCGCACGTCGCCTGCGGCCTGCCGCAGCTCCCAGTGTTACGTGGAACAGGTCTGTTACTTTTAATAGGTACACTATTTGTAGATTACAGTAAAGTATAGGTATTGCCTGATCTCTACTGTTAATCAATAATGTTCAGGGTTTCTCAAAGTACCTACAAGATTTACTTACGAGTACCACATCATCGCTTACCAACAAGTGAGATAGTGGTCAATAATATATATTAAAAAGAAGTTGAATGGCGGTTGGATGGCTCACAAACTCGTGCGACACGCATGATGGCGGGGTGGCGCGGTGGTGTTTATATCAATCCCATACAATTTTGACTCAGAGGAGTCAGAGGCCCCCACAAGTAACATTCTATCATCGCAAGCTAAGCGTGGCGATAGCGTTTGGTATAAACCGGCCAAGTGCGAGTCGGACTCGCACACGAAGAGTTCCGTACCATTATCGCTAAAAAACGGAAACAAATCAGGTTTGTTGTATGGGAGCCCCACTTAAATATTTATATTCTTCTGTTTTTAGTATTTGTTGTTATAGCGGCAACAGATACATCATCTGTGAACATTTCAACTGTCTAGCTATCATGAGATACAGCCTGGTGACAGACAGACAAACAGACGGACCGCGGAGTCTTAGTAATAGGGTCCCGTTTTTACCCTTTGGGTACGGAACCCTAAAAACGTCAAAAATGTTTGGAAATGTGACGCGCTATCGAAATGTCACGTGATCAATGCCTTAAATTTTGGCATTTGGCACTTGTCTAGTACCTCTGGTCATGATAATAAAAAAGTTAATATAGGAGGATACATATTCGCGAGCTGGCTGACCAAAACCAGATGTATCCTCCGACTGCACAGCATGATTTTCTTCTTGTACGTCTTTTTAGTTCGCTTTTTAAGCAGTCGGGTTTTTTGATTTTTTAAATTAACTTTTTTTATTTACAACTTTTTAGTTATTTTTTTGAAATCACCTGTTAAACCCCTTTATTTTGATACCCCACACGATGGGTATGGAAGAAAAAAAATCCCTCACAAAATGGCGCCCAAAATCCGCTATTTTTTTCTTTTCCAATTTGTATGTAGCCAGTGACATTCGCAGGGTTAAGAAGAATCGATTGACGTAAGAATCATCAAAATCGGCCGACGCGTTTGGTCTCTAGAACGCCATATAGGAACAAACATACATACATACATACTTACATACATACATACATAGACTGATAAACACATTATCCTCCTTCGGCAGTCGGGTAAAAAGCGAACACATTCAATTAAGATTAAATTTTTCAAAATTTGTTCTAAAATCGAATTAATTTGCGTGAAGAAACAAGAACATCCATCACAATAATATTACTAACATAATTATTTTTGTCTCTGTATCAAGTACCATTCGTAACTCCCTCGCCCCGCGTTACTTCTCACAGTCATTTGGAAGCTGAACAGGGGTACGTTGGACCATAACATTGAGAACCCCTGGCCTAGATAAAACAATATCAATGAGAACTTGAATGATACGAGTAATAATAAATAATGAATTGATCACTGTAAGCGCGGCGTCACACTCTCGACCGATAGATACGCTCACCGCTCAGTGCTCAGGAGCTGAGCGAGCACCTGCCGCCTGCCGCCTGCCGCCTGCCGCCTGCCGCCTGCCGCCTGCCGCCTGCCGCCTGCCGCCTGCCGCCTGCCGCCTGCCGCCTGGCAACCACTCAACCACCACACCACAGACCGCACCGTGCACTATCTTATCGACTGATATATAAGGCTTAGCACGCATTGCGGTTTTTAGCCGTGCCAATAAAAACCGCAAATTCTGTGACATATGGAATTGTATGAAACTGCACGCACTTGCGGTAAATATCCACGCGGTAAAAAAGCCGCACACACACAATACATCAGTGTTTTTCCACAGAATCCACCACACCGCGGTGCGGATTAAATTCGTGCGAATATTTTGATTGGATGTCAGTGCGCGTTAGCCTATAATTGCATTGCAATTTTAGCTATAGGATAAAAAATCGCGCGAATTAAATCCGTGCGGCTAAAAGCCGCTTTACGTGATAAGCCTAAGTGGCGTTGCGAATTTGGTGAAAAGTCAAGTGTGGGCTGTGCGGTGTGTCCCAGTTAGCTATTCAATAATAGCTTGGAACTATAATGACAGATGTAACGTCTGTGCACGCCAGCTGGTGCTGATGCTGCGCTGCGCTCGCCGGCAGACGACAGCTGACTCTCTGTGCTGCAGCAACTGTTCCGGCAACAATGCTTGTGTCGCGTTTGTCTTTTAATGAATTAGTACAGTCAATTAAATATTAATATAACTTGTAAAGTTAATCACTCGCAGCGAACGCCCGCCGCCGCGCCTGCGCCCGCGCCCGCGCCGGCCGCCATGAATGACAGCTGAACGAATATTTGCGCGGCGCAGCCACACCACAACTCTACGCTCATAAAGTTATGTGCGTGAATATGACTTATATGAGTCAGCGCGGCATGCGCGGAACGGCAATGACTCAAATACACACACTTTTATTTGTTTGTTTAAGTTGTAACCGAAAAGCGCGCGCCACACGCCGCGCGGCTCGCTGTGTGGGACGCTCGGACTAACATAAGCAAGGATAAGGACGTAGAACACTTATCGTCCCGGTTCCCTTGGGATACTAAGGCTTAGCACGCACTGCGATTTTTATTCGCGCGAATTATTTTCCGCCCATTCCTATGGAAATGTATGAAGCTGCACACACTGCGAAATAAAATCGCGCTCAAATAGTACTAAAAATCGCAGTGCTAAGCCTAATACACTTTTCACGTGTGAAGTCGCCGGAAGAAGCTAGTGATTTTAAGCTTGCGTGCTAGATGGGTTGGCAAAGGAGCGTGGAGATTAACTCAAATAGAGATTGTCTTATAGGTACCTAACAGCGGGCGAAGTTGGTGCAGATGATATGTTTAACTGCGCAGTAACTGTTGCTAGCGAGTTGTATGGTGAAGTGGAGCGCGCGGGCTGTGCTCGTGACACCCTATATATATTAGAGTATGGTGACACCGCGCAGTGCCGAGCTGCAGGAGGCGCGAGCATTCATTGACAGCCGAAGAGGGGGGCGGGGGAGGTGGGGTGAAGCTGGGCGCGGTGACGCAAGTGCGCGACCTCGCAGTGCAGCTGGTCGCGCGCGCCGTCTTAGTGCGCGGTGCAAGTGAGACACAAACAAACACTAGCAGACAGGCGCTGCACTCGTCGCGTGTGCATCGCTGCACCGGCCAGAGGATAGAGCACAGAGTGGCTACAAGCATGTCAGTGGATGTCAGTGACCCTTCACTTCAGTCACCTCGCCGCCCCGCCGCGCGCCGCGAGCCGCCACAGCTGACGTCTAACTAAACCACCCATTTGAACTAAGCCGCACACCCCTGTGTTATGACGACACAAGCCGACAAAATGACGAACTTCCATAAATTTTTCATCCCCTATTGAACTCTTGTGCGTTTCAAACTTTAACCCAGCAGATTAGCCTGCGAATTGACTGTCAGTGAATAGTATTCAGTACCTATGCAGACTGTATTGACAACAATCTATGTACTGGATACAATTCAGTCTCAGTTGTGACTTGTGACGGAATGAATTCGTGAAAATATAATTCATGTAGGTAACCAATCAACTGACTTAAATCAGGTACGAATAGACTTTTAGGAAATAGTGGTAAATCTATCAGTCGGTATCCGCGCTTGTCCTAGCTGCTTCCACCGAGCCATACAAATAGCGCTCTCCTCGCATCAGCTGGCCGCCTGGTAGGCGCCCTCTGTCCTCATAAAGTGAGGAGGACAAGGCATAATAAATGGAAACTCCATTACCCCTGCTGAACTAGCCAACAGAAAGGTCACATCAAAAGATGTGACCTTTCTGTTCCTCTCCATCCATTATGGAGAGCAGTTTTCTCGTCATAAAACAGCCGAATAACGAGCTTTGCAATCGGGGTGAAGGTTCGGCCCGAACAAACCGGTGCCGTGTTCGTGAACTGGATGACGGACCGTTTTAAAGATGCATTACTGTCGGTTTGCGTAGCACCCATTCATTAGCGCGCGGCGGCCGGCGCGGGCGGCCCGAGCGCTCGAGGTCGCTCCACAGTGCATACGCACAGCGCAGCACGCGCCGTGCGCCTGTACTGCGCCTGTACTCGAGCCAGACGCGGCCGTGTACGCCCACAGCCCTAGCCGACTTGTCATCGCCAAGTCTCATGTTCCGGTCAAAGGTGAACGTGGGGAGCGAGCCATTTGTAAATGTACATCAAGGATAACGAGCTGTTATTTATCGTGTATCGCCGGCGGCCATATTACTTCATGTCATGAGGCCAGGCGGCGCGCGGCGGCGGCGGGCGATGCCCCGGCGCGCGCCCGTCCCGCGTGCACACGCCGCTGTGATATCGACTCGCAGCACATGCTCACTGCTCACTGCTGACGGGCTGTCTGCGACTGTCCCAGCCCCGCTCCGCTGCATCAGCGCTGCATCCGCACATTCCACTAACTGTTGAGCAGTTTCAACAACATGTCTTGGGACAGTGACACGCCTAGATGCGAATTGCAAGAACTGAAAATGTTGAAATCCTACCCAAAACTTAAATGTGAAAGTAAGCCAAGTTCTTGATAACGGCTGAGCTGATAAAAGAAGTGAGACTCTTGTTGTAGTAAATAAAATACAGGATTTTAAGGAAAGTAGTATACAGAGACGATATTTGTTAAATAGTTCATGTACGTGTGAAATAACTTTGTCATCGATTAAATCCGTTAGTTAGTTAGTTAGGGGACCCTAATCACGCAGTTAAGAGCGCGGCGAAGCATCAATTGTCCATACAAACATAATACCAAAATCATTTGTGATTTTAGCATATTTCCACCATATTATGATGATATTCGGATTAAGACAGTATTTATCTAGGTCCCTACGTCTTCTTTTTATCTAAATACTTACCTAAAATGAAGTTTTAGCGAATTCCATTTTGTATATTTTTACAGCGTAAATGACATGTTTTCTTTTTGATATTTCTGTATTATAAAAAACAATATCTTTATTAATCTCGTAGCAGGAACATAGCTCATATTATCAAATTACAAATCATCGAACAAAAAATTTTAAAAACATTCAGTTTTCATTCATAATTTTTGGTATTACGGAACACATCAAATTAATCACACATTTCCAATAGCTAGTATTGCTGTCGCGTCAAGCAAATGTCAATGTGTGCGTGGCCGCACTGTTGTGTATAGTGTATAGTTCGTACGGCGTGGGGTTTGTTCGGGGCACTTCGGGTGTGCTTCGGGTGTGTTTCACTGTTTTTTGTTCTACTGTTCTGTGGATTGTTTGTTGTCATTATTAGATGATTACTTTACTATGCTTTATGTGCGCGTTTATTTATTTTATAAATTGTACTTATTTTAATATTTCTGACAATATTGAATAATGCTTTGAACTTGGATTTAGATTTGCCTTGTGATTTGAACTTTGGTACTTTTTTACGAACTTTGCGATGTTTACGGACTTTGTTATTATTTACTATATGGTTCGGTTGCCGACATGGTCTCTAAACGTTGGGATGTTTCTCACAGGAAGTACCTATTTCCCAATGACATAATACAATAAGTTAAATTAATAGGTACCTTAGTATATCTATACTAATACTAGCTGTCCCACGCGGCTTCGCTCCCGTCAACTACCTACCTACCCATCAACCCTACCTACTCTACATACATGATTGTTGTGTAATTAAACCGTTTACGCAGCGCACGCAACGGAAGCTCTCAAAAAGGAATAATTTTGCCCGTTTTTGCAACATTTTTCATTTATGCTCTGCTCCTGTTGGTCGTAGCGTGATGTTATATAGCCTATAACCTGCCTCAATAAATGGACTATCCAACACAAAAATAATTTTTCAATGCCAACCAGTAGTTTCTGAGATTAGCGCGTTCAAACAAACAAACAAACAAACAAACAAACTCTTCAGCTTTATAATATTATATATTAGTATAGATTATCAAGCTGAAGAGTTTGTTTGTTTGTTTGAACGCACTAATCTCAGGAACTACTGGTTGGAATTGAAAACATATTTTTGCGTTGGATAGTCCATTTATTGAGGAAGGATATAGGTTATAACTTCACGTTACAACCAGTAGGAGCGGAGCATAAATGAAAAATGTTGCAAAAACGGGCAAAATATTCCTTTTTGAGAGCTTTTGTTGCGTGCGTTGCGTACGATCATGTATGTAGTATAGATTAGGTATGTAGATAGGGTAGGGTAGGGTAGGTAGGTAGATATGTGGATTAGGTTAGGTAGCCAGTTGACGGGAGCGAAGCCGCGGGGGACAGCTAGTTTTGTATAAATTAGTATTTACCTACCTACCTATCCATCAACTTACGAATCTTTATTTTTTTTTGTTTGTTTATTCATGTCATCAATGTCATGAGACAAAGCGGGCATAGGTAATTATCTCAAGGACACCACTAAGACTTACATACATTGCTCCTCTATACTTACTGTGACGTTACGGCTCACCCAGGGTAGGGTGACCATGCGATTGGACTTGCATGCACAAGCGCGGTTTTATGCCCTCGTTCCAGTTTTTGCTGGACTTTTTTGTAAAATTCCTATTACAAAAAACTAAAAATCCAAATTCGTTCTACTTTATTTAATTATTCTTTTTTATCTGGACTTCGGTGACCCTTACCCTGGAGAGGATCTAATAATCTTTGGTAACTGGCTGGCTAATCGACTTCATAATAAACTGCAAAAATATTTTCAGAGCCACGACGATCAAGGAAAAAACGCCTTTGGCCATCAGTTTTCAGAAAGAAACACTAGAAAGAAAGAAAATAAGCGTGTTTAGTGTGGATCTTTGACACTATGTTTTCTGATTACCATTATTGTATTTTGTTTTTCGTTCAGTCGATAATATAATTATATAAACACGACTTTATCAAGTTTCGATTTATATTTTTTAAACAGATGAATGATGATCTATAAAGTAAGAACATAACAAAATAATATTTTTTATTCAAAATCCTTGTTTTTATTTTTAATATTCTTAGCTCAGAGCGCTGTTATTTATCTGTACCTACTTATATGCGTAAATAGGCATACATTATTGGAATATTTGTCTTTTACTTGTAATATATTACTTGCATTAATTATTTATTATAACAAAACATATTTGATAAGTAGAAGGAATACCTACATAAATAAAAAAAAGTTAATTTAAAAATCAAAAACCCGACTGCGAACTAAAAAGATGTAAACAAGTAGAAAATCATGCTCTGCAGTCGGAGGATACATATTCGCGAGCTGGCTGACCACCTGATCTAATATAGAATAACTTTTTTTATTTACAACTTTTTAGTTACCTATTTTTTTTTCGAATCGCATTAAACATATAAGTGGTATATAATTTTGTAATCACCTTTAAAAATCCTTCATTTTGATACCCCGCTCGATGGTTTTCGAAGAAAAAAAATATTGAGTCGCTCCCAATATGGCGCACAAAAGCCGCCATTTTTGTTTATTTTTAACGTCACTTATCTAAGAACACTTGGGCGGCCAAGCCCTATCTAACGATGTATTAATTATAAAAATCCATCTAGCGGTTTGGAAGATATGAGGTAATAAAGAATATTACATACATACAAACAAACATACATACATACATACAAGATACGCGCGAAAAACATAACCCTTTCCTTGCAGCCGGGTAAAAAGACATAAGAACGCGGGCGCCATTCGCGTCGGCCGGCTTTCGAGTCGATAGGATGATTAGGTAGCGATATCTATCTGCTTACACACACACACGGCTACGTACGGCGCACCGCGTGTGCGTGCAAACAGAGATAGCAATACTCCAAACGAATTTTTCGCTCGCCTCGAATTGCATTTGCGAGCTTTGTTCGCCGCACCCTTAAGGTTTCAATTCCTGCTAGTTTCTCATGTTTGAGTGGTAAAATTTTCCTTGCCGAATGTAAAAAGTACTGATTGTGACTTTATATTAAACAAGGAGAAGCTAGAATTCGCCGATAAAACGGTTTTCCTGGGGATCACGCTAGACTCAAGGTTACAATGGGGTCCTCATTTAATATCACTTGCAGGGTGGCTAAGTTCGGCAGCTTATGCTGTTAGAAAGATTCGTCAATTTAGTGATGTAGATACCGCGAGGCTGGTCTATTTTAGTTACTTTCATAGTATAATGTCTTACGGTATTTTACTATGGGGAAGGGCTGCAGACATTGAGTCAATTTTTATTCTGCAAAAACGAGCCATCAGAGCGATATTCAATCTTCGCCGGCGCGATTCTCTAAGGGAACTGTTTAAGGGCATTAACATCATGACGGTTTCTTGTCAATATATTTATGAAAACATCATGTACGTGAGAAAGAATTTACATCTTTTTAGTAAAAACGGTGATAGACATAATTACATTACTAGAAATAGGGACCAATTAGTTCAACCAGGTTTCAGACTGACTAAAGTAGCCTCTTCTTTCATGGGGTACTGTACAAAATGTTACAATAAAATGCCTCCCCACATTCTAGAACTGAATGAGACGAAATTTAAAACTTGTATAAAACGCACACTATGCAGTCAGGCATATTATAAGTTGGGGGATTACATCACTGATAAAAATGCTTGGCTCAATGCTAGTCTTGCTCCACAACCACTAGGGCGCAAAAACAAGTGATATGCAGAACATTATTGTTTTGTAGAATTGTTGGACCTGCTGAGGACTGTATGAATATATTTGTATTATATAGACTCAATTTCTTTTAGTATTGTATAACTGCGCAGCACGTGTGTGAGTACTATGTAACCAACTGTAAATCTACCATTTGCTGTACCTTGGTGTCGTTCGTTGACTTGTGTTTGCCCTGGAAGTTGAGTGTGTCATGCTCTCTCAAATGTCTCTCTGATAGTGGCGCGTGTGTTGGATCATTCGGTTCCCTTCATGATGGTTGAGCTGGGTGGTGCCGATTCATGCGTCATGTTCGTGAACGGGCGCCGTCAGTTGGGATTGGTCTTAACTTAACTGCTTCGGAATCTAGTGTTTTTCTAGTACCTATTATGTAACTGTGTACCTGTAAGTAGTATAGTATGTAGTGATTCTGGTAGCATTGTCCTCACACATATAAATTTATTAATGTATGTACTTATGTACCTAAATATTGTAAAAATAACATTTTTTTTTTAAAGAGTAGGTATGGAGTTTCTTGTGCGTTCTTCTCCATAACAAGCTACTTAATCAATTTTTATTCCTTTTAAATTTTAATGTATCTAACGTTCAAAAGTGCCGCTTTGTGGCCTAGTTTAAATAAAATATCTTTGTCTTTGAAACAATATTTTTTTAAACTTTTGTTATCACTTTTACAAACACGATTTCGTTTATTTAGAGTAAAATCGCTCTATAATAACAATACAAAGTTGTCTCTTAAGATACAGGTCGCCTAGTTTATGAGACATGCTTCTTTTTTTTTGTATGCGTAGACCTTTTTCTTTTTTTTCTTGCCCTAAATCTTCAGCGCACAAATTATAACTTTATGCTTATTGCAGTTCTACCACTTTGTTTTGAACTGTGTCTGTGGGTATTATTTGGATGAATAAACAATATAATTATAAAAAATACAAAAAAGAACTCGCCAGTTCCATACATAATGTTCGAAAATATTTTTGTTTTCAAAATTTTTGTTTTCTATATTTCTGTTTTTTTCTTTCTAACACACTTGCTTTAGTCTAAACTTTTGATTAGTGAGTGAGTCAATCAGTCAGTGTCGGTGATAAAACAAGCGATTTTCGGACGTCCGCGTCATAATCTCAAAATGGGAACAGGTTTTTCATTGAAATTTGGGATTTGGTAATAAGAAGGGGGTTTTACTAGACACGAAACATTGCAAGTGTGCAGGTGTAATAGTTGTGAAGTTATGGTGCCGACAATGAGTCAAACGGTCCGTGTAATATACACAGACGGGTGGCACGACGTGGCCGAGGTTTAGAACATTATAACCCTCAGCCGCCCGGTGCAGCAGTGGGCAGTGGGCCACCCGTCCGTTTCCTTCCCGAACTTGGCTGACACACTGCCGTGTGTCTAGATGTATTGATTCAATGGTGTAGTATTTATTTCTGGTACATTACTGAATACAAATAAACATTTGGTTCTAAGTCCAAAAACATATTCTGAGGCTATAGACAAGTGACCTACTACTATTAACGAAAGCGTCGTGAACTCTTGATAGCAATAGAAAAAAATCAAAAGTACATGGGAATGATAAACGCTATTGATATGCCACATGAGCAATACCTTACGTTGTGTCATGCCGACCAACACCATCGCCTATAGAATGACCCTTTGTCGTCACTTAACAGCCTCAGTTCCGGGCGCAGCGTGCCGGAGTCCCGGCGCATTGTGAATGAGTGGGCGAGGGCGGACGGGTGTGGGGTGAGCCCCCCTCACAGGCACGTCACCGGGGGGTCGTGTCAGCGACCGCGGCGCGATGATGGATGGCGCCAATAACGAGCGGCGCGAAGGTCGTTATCGGCTCCCCGCGGCACACCGCACACCGCTGACTCCAGCTGCCTACACACTCACTCCTGCCGCTAATAAATGCTATCCGATACATTTTACACAAATTTCTCAGCCACACGTTGTGTGAGTCTGTACTCTGTAGCGCAGAAGTATTCCACGCCAGCACGACAGGTGAGAGCAGCAGGATGGGTCCGCTTGTTATTCGGTTCGGGATAGCTCGCGCGATACGTTTGTGCTCATATGAGCGGCAATGCGCAGCTCTCGCAGTGTACTGAATTTAGCTGCTCTGCCCAGATGCTCAACAATTTGACTGGAGAAAATTGCCCAACATGTCCGAGTCGATTTAAACAAAACGTTTGACATGGTATTTTAGCCTTCAGATTTCCTGATTCTTATTAAGAATCGGCCCGGAGTCCCGGAACGTGCTCGGCCTTATATGCGGCAAATAGCTACGGCCTCATGAGCTCACACGAGGTACCTACTGGTTTACCCTAGTAATTAGGGCCAAGTTGATACAAAATTCTTTTTATTTGAAAAAATAAACTCATCTTGTACATTGTTATATGTCTAAGTATACGCTTATTATAAAGAGATACAATTGCGCACTAAAAAAATAATTTTAATAATATGATAAAATTCTTTGTAAAAGTATTAACCCAATTAGGATTTTTCTCTACTGATTGCTTCACTATCCCGGTGGTCACCGGTGTCACTGGTGACTATTGGTAAACAAAAACTCCTTCTGTTGCCAGTGGTATCTATAAAGTATAAACCATACTTATCCAGTTGTCACCGCAGTTGTGGGGACTTTTATGATATGACAAAAATAGGTATGGTCCTAAGTGGCACCCTGCAATAAGGCAGTACGCGGTAGCTTGCTGGTTGCTCTAGGTCCTGTTTGGTTGCTCTCGCTGATATGTTTCCCTACAGTGCGCGGTTGCTGTGGAATAGCGATAGAGCACGGATATTAAAGCTAGTTTCAAAAAATAATCTTCCCGATCGGTTCATAAACAAAAAAGAATAGACAAAATATGTGCATTTGCTCTGAAATACAATCTTGTGGAATCGGAAGCGCCGAATGCAGCAATAACATGTTGTACTGAAAACGATCCCTTCATCCCTTTTTTGCCGTTTTTGCGATAATGGTACGGAGCCGAGTCCGACTCGCACCTGGCCGGTTTTTTATTGTATTCTTTCCATCCATGTCTTTTACATTAGATATATGTACGGACAAAAAACCGATATAAACAAAAAAAATAACGAACTAAAAAGCAAATAAAATTATTCATAAAAATCTTTTTTTAAACAAGCTTTTTTCGTATTCTTCTTAGTTTTCCGTATTCTTCTTAGTTTTATTCGTAATCCTTTCGTTTGATACCCAATTACCCATATCATGGCAGTGCACAAAAAATAACTAGTCCACCATCTTGGACCGTCCACCATATTGGATTTAGAATGACGGCACTTAGCTTACCATTTTTTTTTGTTTGGGAAATCATCCAGTGACAGCGGGAGACGCTCTGGGTGAAGCGGGAGGGCGTGTCAGACTTTTACTGACTAAAACCCACCCGTGTGCCTTCAGTTGCTTGAGCCAGGGCCGCGCTAACTCTCTTTCAAATTTATCCGCGACCCACTTAGCTTACCATGCATTATCATCCACTACTAAACGTGTAAGCAAACTAAACGTGTAAGCAAACTAAACGTGTAAGCAAACTAAACGTGTAAGCAAACTAAACGTGTAAGCAAACTAAACGTGTAAGCAAAATTTCATCTTAATCGGAGGACGATAACTGATTTAAAATTCAGTTGCAAGATTTGACCCGAACACACGTACTTACATTATACATTGCAAGTTAAATAAAAGCTTGTAAAAAAAAACTAATTGTGTATTCTTTTTGAGTTGGCGCCAAACAAAAAAACATGCTAATGAATTACCTAAAGCGTAGAATGATTAAAGCTAGGTTGATCTTCGTTGATAGTTTATTTAACGCCGCCACAAACGGCTAGACTATAACATTCATTTATTTTCAACACACTTGCTCATAAAGTGACTCTAATTTCACCGCAATTAGGCACATAATGACACCTGTTATCAAACTGTGACTTTTTCATTACTATTATTCACAAGTGAGTTATAGAGTTTTTTTTTAATTTATTGATTGAGTTGCTTTGTTCTTAAAAAAGTTTCGATACAAAAAAGGTCGTGCTCAATAGTACAAATGCAACACATTTCATGCAACTTCGTATTTAAATTGATAATTTTAAATTGTACGTGTTTAATAACTAAAACTTTCACTCAAATATAAATTTTGTTTATGTCTGTAATAAAGAAAACTTGAAATGCCCCATTTTGTACGTTAAGTTGCGTTAGTACGTTGCGGATTGCGTTTTAGCTAGTGGCTAAAACGCAATCCGCAAAAAGCCATAAAAAAAAACATTATTTTTGTCTATGGCCGATCGCCATAGACTAAAAGTAATGTTTTTTTATTGTTAGATGCGCGCGCATAGGAGAACTGATTAATTTTGCCCGCCATTGCGAAAAAAAAATCACAACTCGTTTTCACTGTTGGAAATGATTTTTTAGTATTATTTTCTTCACAAGTGTGTTGAAAAACGTCGTATGATACACGTGTGTATTGATGATTACCGTCCTCGGCTCTCTTAAGACCCTCACCTAGCGGCTCGGGTCTCAATGGCGCCTCAGCGGTAATCACCAAAATTACACACTTGTACCATAATGTACTATTATTGCTTTTTACACACATCAGTAGTGTCTAGGGATCAAGTTTTATATTGTCGCCGCAATTGAGGATTCAATGCAAACGTAAATCAATTCAAGGAATTGATTTACGTTTCATAGCCAATATTGATTCTTTTTAGTGAATTGCACTATTTGAATAAATAATTTTCTTTAAATTTTGATTACATATAGAAGAGCAACTTTCAATCAGGATTTCTATAAAAGTATGTAATAGCATTTTTACAAAACCATAACAATTTCTGCATCGGAACTGAAAAAAATAGCGTCGATATGAAGCGACGACATCATTTGTCACGAGAAGTGATGATGAGAGTCTTCGGAATGTTTATTTATTTATTTAGGTACACACAAAAAACCTTACAGAGATAAGAAAGAATACAAATAGAAGAGCACAAAGGTACTGCTTATTTCAATAGAAATTTCTTCTAGCAGACCTGCAAATGTGGCAAGCTGGTTCCAGGCAACGTACTGTGGCTGTCGCTCTTGGCACTACACAGAGCGTCATAAGCCACCTGTGGAGACGCTATCGTATCACAGACAGCGTGGCCGAGCGACATGGAGGAAGATCTTGTATCACCTCTCGCAGACAGGACCGGCACATTCAAAATACTGCTTGATGGAATCGTACCATGACCGCCATGATATTGGCTGCGAAGTTCCACAGCTCTTCAGGCTTGCTGATAAGCGACCAAACCATCCGAAATCATTTACATGAAGTGGGTCTGCGTTCCCGAAGGCCGTTGCGAGTTCCACGAATAGAACCCCGCAATCATAGGGCCCGTATACAATGGG
Organism: Orthosia cruda; assembly: GCA_964057195.1. Classification (NCBI taxonomy): domain Eukaryota; kingdom Metazoa; phylum Arthropoda; class Insecta; order Lepidoptera; family Noctuidae; genus Orthosia; species Orthosia cruda. The sequence continues at coordinate 207,111 of OZ059834.1, forward strand.
CTTGAAAACACAGAAATTGGGAGTAAGAAGACTGGCGTTGTGTTTGCTTTTCCGATGAATCTCGTTTCGGTATGAGGCCGGATACAAGCCGCACTCGAGTTCTCCAGACCTCTGGACGTCAGGAACATTTGAAATTTTGTCAGGAAGTTCATTCATATTATATAGAATTTGATTTTTCTATTTCTTACGTAGAAAGTGGTCGCGGCATGTAGAATGGTACTTCGACTTCTTAGATTGTGACGACTTTAACCCACTACGCCAGTCGGCTTCATTTATTTTTAAGTTTTAATATTGTATTTACTCTGTAAGTGATTTTGTAAATCTTTTGAGAAAATAAATGTCTTTAACCGTATATGGAGCCGATATTTGGATCGGTGGAAGAACCGATCTTATTTGGATCAGGGGAAACCTCAATGCTCAGATTTATGCGGAGAGGATTGTTTCAGACGTGATCATCCCTTGCGACGCCGCTTTGGTGATTCGTTTCGACTAATGCACGACAATGCACGTCCACAAACGGCTAGAGTCGTAACACGCGCTCTTGCCGCACTCTCCTCACATATATGAATTTATTAATGTATACACTAAACTTATGTAAATATTGTAAGACACATTTTTAAAAAATAAAAACTTTTTAACAAAAAATCAAACCGACTTCCAAAACAAAACACTTCAAAGTGAAAAATAACTTTCTTTTCCGAAGTCGGTGTCTTTTGTACCCATTGTTTTCCGTTATTCGACACCGACTTCGGAAAAGAAAGTTATTTTTCACTTTGAAGTGTTTTGTTTTGGAAGTCGGTTTGATTTTTTGTTAAAAAGTTTTTATTTTTCTCTTTTTAGTTTTGGTAGGTATTAATATGAAAATCATTTATAGCCAAAGTACATCTTATGACAATTTCAATAAGCCCAAACACGAATAGGATACATTGTTTTATTTCTAGTGGCCATTGTGGTCTTCTTCATCAGTTCCACTTCATTAAATGATGCTTTCTGAGTGCAAATGATTGCATTATTGATGAAAATACCAAAATCGCTATATGAAAGCCTATAATATTTGAGGAGTTCCCTCGATTTCTCTAGGATTCCATCATCAGATCCTGGTTTCTTATCATGGTACCAGCCTTGGGATATCTCCTTACCAACAAAAAAAGAATCATCAAAATCGGTTCATAAACGACGAAGTTATCCGCGAACACACATAAAAAAAAATATGTATACGGTCGAATTGAGAAACCTCCTCCTTTTTGGGAAGTCGGTTAAAAACCGGCCAAGTGCGAGTCAAAGTCGTGCGCTGAGGGTTCCGTACCTACCCATTACGAGTATACAGACAAAAATACAGATAAAGATGGACATAATTGCCTGAAAGCATTCAAAGCGTGATTTTCGCGGTTTCTGGAAGAGCGCTAATAAATTAAGCATTGCTTAATTTATTAGCGTTGCTTTTGCCAGGCCTGCCTGTTAGTGTGAATGGTGTGAGTGATGTGAAGGATATTGCAAAACTTTTTAGAAATCAGTTTGTTTTAAAGTCACCGCTAGGGAGTTCTTGTGAGATGCTGGATGCTGAGCCCCGTTGTGGCACACGTTTCAGTGCCAAATATATGGCTAGGGTCATCAGGTCTACGTCTAGAGGTAAGTCAATTGTGGACCGATTTTGACAATTCTTTTTTGTTTGATAGAGTATGTTCCGAAATTGGTCCCATTTTAATTTGGTGAAGATCTGATGAAGAACTTCGGAGATATACAACAGAACTCTTCAATAAATGACGGCAAATCTCTCGGGATTGCTGCAATCTCATGTCTGTTTATTGTTTACACCATTTCATAACATAACATCACGGCAGTACACTATAAGAGGTACGCAGATGTGTACAGTTCACCTTGGTACACTCTCATTTCGCCGGCTATGTTCATGGTATTCGGGTAATCTATTCTGGCCTTATAAGTACGTACCTTACTAAAGGCAAGTTGCTTAATAGGTACAACTAAAAAGTGTAAAATAAAAAACTTTTTACAAAAAAAATCTACCGACTTCCAACTAAAAACACTACAAAGTGAAAAACAACTTTCTTTTTCGAAGTCGGTGTCCATAACGAAAAAACTTGGTACCTACCAAAGACACCGACTTCGAAAAAGAAAGTTTTTTTTTCACTTTGTAGTGTTTTTAGTTGGAAGTCGGTAGATTATTTTTGTAATAAAGTTTTTTATCATAGTCCGCATTATTATGCAACTAACGAACCCTATTATTGAACGTGGCCCGACACGCACTTGACCGGTTTTGTTACTATTTAATTGACGAAATTAACTAAGGTTAATTTCTTTTTTTAAATTTTAATTTTATTTTTAATTTAATTAACTTAAACATAGCAATAAAATATTCGGTAACTATTAACAATGTATTGTTAAAAATGTACTTGAACTCTAGACACTTTTAATGTGTGTAGTTCGTTAATTCGTCGGTTATTTTTTTGTTAAGAGGACCCTTTACGAACCGTCTATCGCCAACGCGAGCACGGTCGAAAAGCTTGTTGTTTCATCCAGCGCAATGCTTGAAAAAGAGGCAAAGCGAAAAGAGAGAGATAGCGCCTGAACGCTCGGTTGTCATTCGGTAACTTCCGCCGCTCACTCGCGGGCGATCGCCACCGGCCGCCGACCGGCCCATTCATTCATTATAATAATATCGGATCAAGCGCGCGCTTCCAGTTTTGTAAATTGCCTTGCATGTAGGTACCTAAACCTACATTTAGTACGAACGTAGCTCTTGGCCCAGTGAATGCGTGTTTGTATTTCTACCAATCTAGGTACCGTACCGTACGTGCGCTAGTTTTTACTGTATGGAAATTATTTAAAATATATTAGTTTTTTCGTAATTAATTTATGTAGGATTCCTACATAAGTAAAGGTATATATAATTTATTATTATATATAATTCATTCTGCTTATGCAATAGCACAAGCAGAACAAATTATTATTTATCTATCCAGTCAGTATTGAGGCAGCTAAAATTATTGATCAAATAAAGTAGTCTGAATACAGTTTGGCATATACTTTATTTTTATTTTATAGAAAAATACATAAAACCCGGTTATCGAGAAGATTCCGTTTTCCAAAAACAAACATATTTTTTTTTACTTTTTATAGTCATTATGGATGTCCTCCACCCTGGGGCAAACGAAGGGTGTTTTTTTTGTTTCTATGAATTTCTTCCTGTATCGTGGGTGCGTTTACAAACATTTCATATACACAAGACACCCAGATCCGGAACAACTGTAGGCCATACAAATATTTGTTCAGTGCGAGAATCGATCCCGTGACACGCAGCACAGCAGTCGATCGCTCAACCACTACGCCAACCGTGTCGTCAATTTGACACGTATATACTTATATGTTACTCTATGTGGGCTTCTAAACATGTGTGCCAAATATCATTTATGTTTATAGAACTTGCTCATTTTAGTGATAGTGTACTAAAACTATAAAGAGAGAAATAAAACTTTTTCTGTGTAGAAATGCGTGTTCTCCAAAACTACTTATCGGATCGTGATCATTCTTTTTGTGTTAGATTGAGTACACACACACACGCACAACAGCACGAATGAGTCTCATTCGTGCTGTTTGTTGCTAAGGAGTTCGGTTGTATGCTCCATATTTTGAAAACAGCTGGACCGATTTTAGTGAAACTTGCACTTTTCCCTAAGTTGAGAGATACTCAATCCAACACAAAAAGAATGATCACGATCCGATAAGTAGCTTTGGAGAACACGCATTACTACACAAACATACATACACTTATGACATTTTGCTCACGTGTTTAGAAGCCCAGATAGAGTAACATATTATGTGAATATTGTGCAGTTCCAATAATATTACATACATACATGTTGAAATGATTATCTCCTTTTTTTTTGAAGTTGGTAAAAAAAGAAATTCTGTTTTTTTTTTATTGCTCTACAACGATATTCGTTTTATTGCCATAATGAAACCGGTTTAGGTCACATCGGTTGAATGGTTTCAAAGTCTGTAACGGACATAGGTGGAAACAATTTTTGTGTTTTATATATGTATTAGGACAACTGGCTACCAAAACTTCATCGTCAAAATCGAGTGAAATTGCGTATTTTTCAAATGAAAATGGTTGTGTTTTGTAGGTAGGTACTTACAAAACATAACCATTTGTCGGTAACTCGGTGTAGACTGATATAAATAATAATTCTAATTAGTCCGTCAGACAGATTATCGAAAAATATTAGACATTGGTATTTTTTTATTTATTAAATCCATAGAAATATAAAATATCTATGATTAAATCAATTTATTGATTAAGATAAAGCTCGTCAAAGTTCAGGAGTTGGGATCGTGATGTCACGCGGAATTTCAACGCGCGGAGTAAGAAACTGCTGCGAATCGAATGGTTGCAAATGCGATGCTTTTGCTTGCTTTTGATCAAATCAAATATCGAGGGTATTCTGGCAGAACCGGATAAGTGCACAATATATAATAATGAGAAAAAGCACTTTAAGTTTTTGAGTGATCATAGTTTAATGTTGAAGCATATTAACAACATGATATCAGTACTTGTAGTTAGATATGTTATCATAGAAGTTTTTGATACATTAATTTAAATAATAATTGTCATTAAAATAAAGAAAAAGGATAATTTCACGTCAAGGTAGTGCAGTTATTTCGTTTTACCAGAAATTCGTAAATAAGCTGTAAAGCCCTAATAACACAAAGTATTAATACCTGATATACTATTAAGGGAGCATTGTACGACATTGACTTAGTTCATGATGAAATAACTGAAATAATCTTATATTTAAGACGGCAATATACAGAATTGTTCAAAGTTATCCGTTTTTACCTAAATTTTTTTTGAAGATTACTGTATTTATAAAACAAATAAGTAATATATTTTTAATTATTATGCTTTAATCAGTTTAAACAGCTTTATGGCATAGGTACAATGATAATTGAAACAGAAAACTAACAAAAGAAACCAAGAATGCATAAAACTACACATTTTCCTCGCAAGACAGACATTCTCCTCTTCAACATCTTCAGGAACACTATTCACCGTCTTCAAACGTGTATACCAAGGCTCCAATTCCTCGATAAGTGAGCTCATTAGCTGCTTCTTGGTTTTTTCTTGGCATAACTCTTTGTATAATGTGTACATTTTTCTTATATTGAGATCTGCGCCTAAAAACTTTCTGTTTGTATCTTTTCTTGTATACTGATATTCCTTAAATGGAAATGATTCTATGTGGCGACAAATCCCTTCTATGATCTATGGCTTAATTTTGTTTGCTGGCTCATGTTTTCTATTAAGAACAGCATTAAAAATGCCAGTAGGTACTTCTGCGTTTTTTTACAGCGTCAAAGACGACAGATGGTCCAATATTAAGAATATTCGTAAAAACTTTTGGCAAACTTGCTTTTTTAAGTCATCCTTTTTAAAGTAGCATTTTTTTGTGTAAGTTCTTTGCCCAAGTTTATTTTTCACAGCAAGAACTCGCTTAGGACGCTCTACACATACATGAGAAAGAATGTAACTTTATCTACTCATGAAATCAAGATTCCAGTAATGGCGACATATTTCATTTCTAGCATTCTCGTCAAAGTTATCGGAACATTTAAATTTACATTCTGAACAGTTAATGTCCTTTGGAACCTTTGCTGGCGATCCTTAGAGCGAGATTTGTAGGGTAAACCATCAGCTCGCCTTTTTTAGCTATGTTTACTACCCAACATCCAGGATTCAATTTTCTCCACCTTTTTAAGTGGTTTACATTTTTTCTCTCTTTTTCCTCTAATATAGAATTAGCAATATCAGCCGACTCTTTTTGTTTTCTTCCCGTAGCAATTGAATAATAATATTTTGGTGTAATAAATCATCAACTTCATCATTGGGCTGTAGGTAATCTTTCAGAAAATCTCTGGGGGCTCGATCATTAGCGGGTTCTTGTTCAAGTAAATCTTGAAGAGTAATTAAATCACCATCTTGATCCATGTGGTGGCTGCAGGAGGGTAAATAGTGTGGATCTTCGTTATTAGATACACCGCCAAACAAACTTTCCATCTCGATTACATTGCTGAAATATCATCATCCGACATCTCGCGACATTTTTCTTCTTAAGTGAGGCATACCAAGGGGAAGATTATTAAAAATACACTCACGGGTAAGTTAAGTGTCTAAGTCTTTAAGTTTCAGTAATATCTAGCAGCAGTTGGCAGAGGCAGCTATGGGCAGCATAGAGTAACCGTCCACTTTTCACCGAAGGGGGACGTCGCTTTCCTTCATACCTAACGTGACCATACGTCCCGTTTTGGGCGGGACAGTCCCGGTTTCAGACTGTCGGTCCCGCTGTCCCCAGCGAGGGTCTACTTATTTAAATCTTTTGTTTTGAGTGAAGCTATTTTTGTATTTACAGTGAGAACCAAATAAAATCCAATGTATTGATTTGCCTGTAAATATAAAATAAAATGATAACAGTAGTTTTATGAGTAAAGAGAATAAACGCTTTTATTTAGTTATCACTGTATTTTATTATTCATGTTGTTTGGTATGAGATTATATCACTTTTTGCTGATAAGATTGAAGTAAAAAATGTTAGTTAACTGGTTTACACAGACAAAAAAAACCGCAGTAAGTCTTCAGCAGTTATACGGTTTTGCTACGTAAAGAAAGCAGAAAAAACGAAGTATGCCTATGTATGTAACTATTTTTTTTTTAATTTTGCACTTATTCTGTTTTGCCAGCATACCCTCGATATACGCCGCACACTGCACTGTTGCCGTTCCGTCACGCGTCAAGATCGTGCGCGCCGTTCGCCCGCGCCGGTGATGTGCGATCTCGCAACGTTGCGTTGCAGCCAGATATCAGTACTGAGTAGCGATAAAAATATCTATAATTTTATACCGATACTCAAGGAAGTATTGCAAGCATCTGGCAGATGTTTCGAGGGTCCCTACCTACCCTACTTACCCACATATGACATACCCTACTTACCTACCGACCTACCCTATCTACCAGGTAGGTAGAGTAGTAGGTAAGTAGGTCCTGCCCATCCTATCTACTTATCTACCCTAACTTCTAACCTAGCTTACAGCTACCCAACCTAGGTACCTAAACTACCTACCTACCCTATCTTCAAAACCTACCATCAAAACAAATTCGGTCCGTATTCACTAACGCAATGCCAGGTTCGTTTCTTATAAAAGTACTAAATCTTTTTGAAAGCAAAACTAGTGTCCGGTATAAAAAAGCAAGATCGTTGTAGTAGGTAAATAAATGAAATAGATACGATGCACACTCACGTACGCGCAGTACTCAACAAATTCATTTCCTACTACGGTAGTACCCGAGCCGAGCGAGCGGCGATCTTCATTCAACTCCGGCGTCTCACCCCGCCCGACCCCGCACAACCCGTTTCCCCGCGCACCTCATACCCCCTGTTGACTAACAAGCAAGTGAGAACGCGATAACATTGAGCTAAAAATGGTGTTCGAAAATTTCATAAATCTTGTTCCGGGAAATACGTGTTTTTGAATAAGCCTTATAAGTTTGTGAAATAAAAATTTGTCATTTAGAATCTCCATTAAATTTGTAAGGTTTCTATTGAAATATTTTTTTTACTTTTACAATTTATGAATATATTATGAACGGCCAAAGTTCAGGTAAAATTTGTTCAAAAATTCAGATTTTTGGAGGCTTATACTGAATTGGTTTCTTCAAATTTTTAATTTCTGCTTCGATAGAAACCTAGATATAGTGCACAAGATACCTATTAGTTCAAAAAAATCAAAGATATATGTGTTACAACGGCATAACCACGTACGAGCGTTTGTATGAAAATTATGTCGTATTGTCCGCTCTTAAGAAGGTTTTTTACCCGACTGCCGAAGGAGGGTAATGTGTTTATCAGTCTATGTATGTACGTATGTATGTTTTTTCCTATGTGGCGTTCTAGAGATCAAACGCGTTGGCAGATTTTGATGATTCTTACGTCAATCGATTCGTATTAACCCTGCGAATGTCACTGGCTACACAAAAATTGGAAAAGAAAAAAATAGCAGATTTTGGGCGCCATTTTGTGAGGTTTTTTTTTATAAATTTATATCACTGACCTCTATCATACATTGTACACTGGACTTCATACTATCGATGACAAAATGAAGACATTTGATTATCGCCATTTTGGCGCTGATAGCAACGTGAATTAACGTGAGAGTCGCATGGAACTAATATTAGTGATGGGACACAGCTTTCGGTAAAATACTTTTATGGGTTTTATCGATCGTCAGAATAATTTAATACGTAAGAGAAAAAAAACCAGTTATTTTTATTATGATTAATTTTTAAGTAATAGAATAATTGCTGTAAAGGTTAACTGAAAAATATTTTCAGTCAGATTGCAAGCTATAAACTAGTGGATAGCGTGCTAGTAAAGTTATAGCACATTACTGTCAGATCAGTGAGATTTAAATACCGGGGATAGGCTAACAACTTATCCTTAAAACAAGTATATTTGAGCAAGTATCTCCTCGCACACTAGTTAGTTAATACTTACAATCGTTCGGATTCACTCGGTTGACGCCCATCGGGTTCGTGAAGGGAACACTATTTATACAATAATAATAATAAATGAGATGGATAATCATTTACAACGGACGTATTTCTCGCTATCATCGCTGAGATCCTGTCTCTGTAATGTTAAGGTGCAAATAAGAGTGGTATCGCATTCCAGCAAGCTGAAGACTTTAACTCTGTTTCAGATGCAGATAATAAATTATTTGACTTCAAAACATTTGTTAATATATTTATAACTATCATGATATTATTCCAGAATTAATTCCAGGCTCAGGAACGTGGTGATTGGTACAAGATAGAGGCCTGTGCTCAGCAGTGAGCGAAGTCGGGCTATGGATGATCATGATGATGATTCCAGAATTTCGTATTACACATCGCTTTTGAACATATTATTACTGATTATTAGGCATTCATATACCTAACATTCATCACCAATACCAATATGAGATATTTAGTTCAAACATACTACGAGAAGTCAATACAGTAAATGAGTGATACGCCTTGCCAAGACTACTATTTTGATATTAGTGTAATTTAAAAATATCACTAATACTGATATAATAGTTACAATATTACAATATTTCCAGTCAAATATATTAGTATTACCTAATTTTTAGAAATATCGGTAGTATCCTATCTCTAAATGTGTCAATTTTAGTTCCTGATACGCTCGAGCGGGGCGCTTTGAATCAGCACAAAAATCAACTGTCATTTCATATAGTATGTTTAGTCCAGCGTACTTGTATAATAGAGGTCAGTGATTTATATGGACCTAATTAAAAAAAAATAACTAAAAAGTTGTAAATAAAAAAGTTAATTAAAAATATAAAAAACCCGACTGCTTAAAAAGCGAACTAAAAAGACGTAAACAAAAAGAAAATCATGCTGTGCAGTCGGAGGATACATCTGGTTTTGGTCAGCCAGCTCGCGAATATGTATGAAGGTAGGCCGTCACTCCGTGATAAAACAATGTATTGAAACGGGTAAATAAAAACCGGGCAGAGCTTTGTTCAGATCTTGTATTCACAATAGAAAGAGCGAGATAATTGACAGGCAATCGCTTATATTAACACATCCCGTTGCTTGAAATGGCTTGATTGGAGGGGAAGCTTCAATATGGCGGCTTAGCTTCGGCGGGCTCGGCGGGCATTGGTCGGTTGCACGTAGGCTGACGTCACATCCGTTACATTCGGCCATCCTGGAAACATTGCTCCCGCGATAGAAGCAAAACACATTCATTAGCTTTCAAATAAATCAATTGGGTAAGTATTCAGTGTCAGTACTATTGTAACTGTCCGAAATAGGTGCTTTATGGCCTTAGCGCATTTACCGACTAAGCACCCGTGAGCTTTTGTAACCACGTAAACCTTTCATGTCTATAATCCAGTATCTATAATTTGCCACTACTTTACATAATGCATTTTCAATATGGACTGGACAGATTCTTGCAAAGCATTGTACCGCATTCAATGTAAATAAATTATGCCTTTGATAAATACGTTATAGCTATGGCTTTGCCATTGACTTTAGTTACTATATTATGACCTTAAGGCGCTACACCGAGCAAAACGCCGCGCTAGCCGTTTTTCGTGCAGTTTTTAGGACCTATCTACTCGTTATTTAAAATGAAATATCAACTAATAAAAATACATTATATTTCTACATATTATTGATTCCAAAATGTTTATTTTTTTTTATTAAGTATATGTTTCACTAATCTCTTTCCAACAAAACCATAAAAATGAGAAATAATGATTGATAGCTTGCATCTCCTCGTAAAGTGTTCATTGATATTTTTTTGTACTAACACTAATGGATAGGCAATTTGATAACGAACATTTTGTAAGTTTTTTTTTTTTTTAAAAGACCAATTTTCGATTTTATAAAGATTTTATTCTAAAATCTGGGCGTATTCACTACTGTAATTCATGCGCCACCAGTGCCGCTAGGCCAATAGGAATGCCTTTATAAAAGTCATCCAGTTTGTATTGACTCTAGCTGCACTAATTATTTTCTTAAAACAACCTTTTTGTACACATGATCACTCTTGCGTTATCTGAAGATTTCTTTTTACATTCAATAATTGACATTCAAAGTGCCGCCTAGTGGCCTAATAAAAGTCTGACTTTGGCTTTACTTGGCATTAGTTGGCGTTGCAAGGCGCTACTTGGCGTTGTAAGGCGTTACTTGGCGTTGCAAGGCGTTACTTGGCGTTGCAAGGCGTTAATTGGCGTTGCATGGCGTTGCATGGCGTTGCATGGCGTTGCATGGCGTTGCATGGCGTTGCATGGCGTTGCATGGCGTTGCATGGCGTTACTAGGCGTCACTAGGCGTCACTAGGAGTCACTATGCGTCACTAGGCCTTACTTGACTTTACTGAAAATCGTAAAGTCACATGGCCTACAAGTACGAGCGAATATTAAATCTTAACGCTTCAAGGAAGTTGGTGTCATTAGTGGCGCTATTGATTCCCCAGTTATTCAGTTATTTGTTAAGGCTTTACTATGGTAATTATAGCCCGCAAAACATTATGAATGGATTGATTTTTACGTTTAAACTAACCGGTGTGGACAAGCAATATCATTTAATGTGTAATTAAACTGTTTACCAAACCTTTTAAAATGTTTGCTCGTGAAGGTCTTAATATGGTACCTCACCATGATTGGGAAAACCAAAAATTCAAAATATATTTTTCAGTGTCCGAATCGTCACGATAGAATTGATAGTACGGAAGTGTTGACTCGGCAATAACAAATTTGGAAAACTCATTCGTCACTACAATCATTACCAACTCTACACAATCAATCTGCCTAGCCTTTTCTCAGTTATGTTGGGGTCGTCTTCCAGTCCTACCGGATTCAGCTGAGTACCAGTCTTTTACATGGAGCGACTGCCTATCTGACCTCCTCAACCCAGTAATTGGGAAACACGATACCTCTTTACAAGCCTGGTGTCGGATCTCAAGCTTCCGACTACCCGTAACGACCGTCAAAGATCTTCAAATGACAGCCGGGACCAACGGCTTAATGTGCTTTCCGAGGCACGGAGGAATCTCGGTACGTTGAAATAGTCCATGGATGGACCGACCTCGTCAAGCATTGCTTAACCTTGAAGATCGACCTTGCGGCTGTTATTATTTAGCCACGAGCCAACTGTATATTATATATTATAATATACTTTCATACACCCCCACACACATACCCCTTTTTTTTTGCCCAACAAAACGGACCTAAATGGTTTACATGAATCATAAGCATTGGTTCAGAAGGTTTAGGAACTTAGATGTAATGTTCGTTCTTTTATACACTAACTGCCCTAGCCATATGCACAATGAAGACGTGTGGTCATGTATTTTCTAATGAATTGCGTAATGTTTGGTAACCAATATACTATCTTATTAATATCATGGTGGTGGCCATCATGATGCATTTGCACTATCTTATCTATCTACCCAAGCTCCGAAGCTCCTACCAGTCTACTCCCGTTTAGGGGTTTTCTATAAAGCCTCTCGTCAACAATCAAGTAATTGCTTATTATGTCCGGATCGGTGGTGTGGGTTTTTAGCAGGTTAATTAGTGAACTAATATTGTCGTCCTGGAATTGTAACGTATAGAACCAATCAGCGACTTAGAGACGATTTTTTTATTTATTGCATCGACTGGATTTCTCCCAAGCGCACCTACATGTTTTGTAAGATGGCCCGGCCTATACTCAACACTAATGTTAAAATATTTTATCAAAAACTACTGTCCTGCAATGCGTGACCGTACCCGCTGCACAATAGGTAACACAATATAACAACCTTTACATGACATATTTACCTATAAAATACACGCGAAATCTACGTAACGAGTCCAACAGCTAGGGTTTGAAGCTCATAATAATGGTCCATGCTATCCTCACTTGTAACACGACTGATCGCAATGAATTTTATTTGCAGTTTGTTTTTGCAACAATCCGGTATATTACGACACCTAACTTACACGCATCCGTATGTACTTCTGTAGGAAGCGCGGGGTCATACAAAACGAACACAGGCTTAGAACACGAAATATTTTGCAATTGTTCAAAACTAATCCATTAATGGATACACAATCAACGCGGAATTTGAAATAAACTTCTTAAAATAACTGCACAATCCGATAAATGGACGTACCCCCATTACACCCATTACTAGGCAAATTAAACTTGAAACTGCCAACACGACTGTATGCCACTCGTGGCAATTTGACCTGACCATTTAAGCGATATGATTTTTCAAAACTAGTGTATTCATATTTAACTTTCGGTATTAAGTCTTTTTTTTGTTAGACATTTTATAAAATTATAACACCGGAATTTAAATCAGTTGAGGGTAGGAGTAAATCTTATAAAAATGCCAATACCTACTTCGTTTTGGGTATCGACAGATCTACCGACAGATTATGCTACTATATTAATAAATCTCACACTGAAGGTCTCTTTTCTAAACTAAATGGAACCCGGTATACTTATGCTACTACCTTTGCTAGTTCTAAAATCTGTTTTATGAGTGTCATCTGGATTAATTGCTAACTTTGTACTATACTGATATGTAACAGTTAAAGTAATCTTTGCCAGCTAACTCAGAAACTTTATCATCTATATAAGGTAACGGAAATCTTTCATTTTACAGTGACATTCAAAGCGCGGTAATTAACACAGCCACAAAGTATGTAAGCGGCGGCGTCCTATTTTGAGACAGAGCTTACTATCGACGATAGTTTTTGACTTAGATCAAAGGATAAGCGTAACTGGATTCAGATTGTAGTCTAAGGATGTCTAATGTCTATATACTGGTTGATCAGTGGTCCAAACCGAAGCAAAACAATGTTTGTATTTGGTTAATCTATTCATTCCCACTGCTAGACTAAATGGGTTTGGCCCGGCTAGAATAAGAGTTAATTATAAGCACATATGAAGGCACTCCTTTTTCCCACGAGGGTAGACAAACTACAGAACGCTATCTGTTATTATCCTTATACCTTTTGTTTCGTTTACGTAAAAACAGTCATACACGGATGCTGGTTATGCGAGTTAGTTTTATCTTTATTATTGAGAATATGGCGACTAGTATAACAAGTGGCTATGGCCTGGGTAGAATTAGAGTTATTGATATTGCGAATATAGAAATGAGAAAGACAACGCACCTGGCAAACTGGCTGTGGCTCCTGGCAGACTAGCTGTGAGTCATGGCAGCTCTCGGACCTTGTTAGGACCTCTCATTGCAGTCACATGGAGCACATGTTGAAGAGTTTGATGTAGTCTTGCTCGGCGTGCAGTTTTGTCGATGGCAGAGTGTAGCACACGCCGTGAAGCTCGTAGTGTCGTTCAGTCCGTGAATAACACAAACTTGTTCGATTTTTCTTCAGATTCAGGGTGATCTTGCGGTATTGGCGTGGGTATATTATTAAAACGAAGCTTACTTTTTGTGTATCCCACTTCTGAGTGAAACGGGTAAATAAAAACCGGGCAGAGCTTTGTTCAGATCTTGTATTCACAATAGAAAGAGCGAGATAATTGACAGGCAATCGCTTATATTAACACATCCCGTTGCTTGAAATGGCTTGATTGGAGGGGAAGCTTCAATATGGCGGCTTAGCTTCGGCGGGCTCGGCGGGCATTGGTCGGTTGCACGTAGGCTGACGTCACATCCGTTACAGTATCTTAGTCTCAGGCTATAAATAACTTTCATGATAATATGAGTTAGGTACCAAAACTCTCTTCGGAAGACGGTCTCAAAAAAAGAAAATAATAAGTGCCAAAGACACACAATTCCGAAAATAAAGTAATTTTTCGTTTTCCGTGTAAATTGGTTTTGGAAGTCGGTTTAATTTTTGGTAAAAAGATTTTTGACGTTGTACAATAAAATTGAGTAAATCATCATAGCTCCGCGTTTTATTTAGAATTGCAACGTTAAAGTGACGACGTGTTTTACTAGTGATTGGCGCACACTCCCTGTGTAGCTAGGGTTATGTACATCATCCCTTACGTCGTGTAATCGTATTATTTATTTATTTATTTAGTCCAATGTTCACGCGTGCATAAATTTATAAAACTTGTTCGGAATCATGCCCCATACATGGGGCATGCACCTACTATAGCAGACTCAAAATACGCCATCGATGGGTCATGCACTGTGAACGTGTTTTAACAGTTCATATATTTAAAACTGCTGAACCGACTTTGATGAAACTTGTACTGTTCCCTTAGTTGAATTATTGAATTCTGATGTATAGTTTCTGTTTTTTTTTTATAAACATACATACCTATAATTTGATATATGACTGACACTTATGGAAGTTGGCAAACCTGCTTAATATTAAATAAATGTTCGTAACATTGTGCATACCTAAGATTATGTTATATTGTCCCTTTTTAGAGTTTGTATTGTTCCTTTTTCTCCATGTGCGTCTGTCTGTCCGTCGGCAGATAAGCTCAGATAGGTACTCTTAGTACTAGTAAGCTATTATTTGGCATGGATATACATATTAATCACACCGACATAGTGTTAACACAAAATAAAGAAAAAGTTTTTTTTTGTACTGCATGTATACGTAAAGTGTTACTTACTATAATAATAATAATAAATAATAAAAATTCTTTATTTATCTCGACATCAAAAATACAGTGACTATCTTAATACGTAACCTTGTATGGAGAAGGGTGTCTGAGATAGGTAAGGCCCTGTGTTAAAGATCACCCATTTTTTACATAAAGGAATAATTAATCATGAAATAATTTGTGTGTAGTCTTTACAAAATCGAAATTTAAGTTTAAAGTAGAATACAATTAAATTAAATTAAAATTCAATGAAGATTAAATTTAAAGAGAATTAAAATCAAAGAGAAATTAAATATAAAAATTCAGCGAAAAATATACAAAAGAAGTAACATTATCACTGAAAGTATGAACAAACAAAAAGTACCTATTTAACTATACAAAATAAAAATAAAATTTTAAAACAAAATGAGAATGGAGAAAAGAGAATGACGTGGTTTGAATGATTGTATAAGTGTAATGTGAGTGTAAATGTGTGAGTGTAAGAGTGGGAGTGTAAATGTGAGTTTAAGACACTGGTTTTAATATATTTTCCGTGGAAATGTAGTCAAGGTTTAACAGCCAATTTCTTAATCTCCTTTTACAAAGCTCTTTTGTGTGTGTGTATATATATAGGTAGTTTATTATTAATAGAGTTATACAGAAAAGTACCAAGAAAGCAGAAAATCCTTTGAGAGAAACTTGTGTTGTAACGGATGATTGGACAAATATTGGTTGATCTTCTATTTTGTGTTAGGAGATCGGTATCTAGGGGTAGTTCAGAGTGTTTTTTTAATACCGTCATGATAATGAATAATTGCCGGACTGTAAGTACTTGGCAGTGTTGATAAAGTTCAGAGGTTGGGTATAGGATTGGGAAAAAGCAACTAACTTTTAATACTGCTCTTTGGGCTCTTTCTAGATTGATCATGAATGATTTAGAGGAACCGGATTGGCATAATGCGAAGTCAACTTTCTTAAGAACTGAGGAATTGGAAATATGTCGTAGGTTTTTAAATACATAAATTAATTTGCGTATTCGTTTAACAAGGGATTCTATATGTTGTTGGAAGCTGAATCTGGAATCTATAATTATACCAAGATATTTAATAAATCTAGATTTAACCAAGCCAGGACAGGAACACTGGCTGATATTATCACAAGAGTGAGCTTTTAAGTTGAAATCAGGTTGATCTTGCGGCCTAAGTGAGTAAATCATAAATTTCGTCTTATCTACATTTAGGGTTAGCAAGTTGTAATGCAGCCACTTATAGACGGTATCATATCCTTGTTGAGCATATTGTCTAACCTCATCCCAAGTGTTAGCATGAAATATCAAGGCAGTATCATCGGCAAACGTGATAATTTTCCCGTTTTCTAAACTGATATTACATAAATCGTTTATGTAAACTAAGAATAATGTTGGGCCGAGGATACTGCCCTGTGGAACACCGTATTGATTAGGAAGTTCATCACTAACCCAATTTCCTATTTTCGGTTTTTGTGTTCTGTCAGATAGATAGTCTGTGAATAGTTGCAGCGGCAGACTTCTAACTCCCATATTTTCGAGCCTTTTTATCAAAATGTGTGTTAGTGTGTTGTTAGTGTTTGTTTTTTTCTCATCTATCCTCATGGTGTGTGTATCGTTGTTTAGGTCATTCAAAAATATTACGGGTTTGTTAAAACCATTTTTCGATTCGGGATCCGTTTGCGTAAAATTAAGCTTTAAATTGCTAATTTTTGTTAGAGTAAAGTGTCCCTGCCAGCTAAAAGGTTTCTTTTAGTTATGTGAAAAAAACAGGGCAGTAGTATAAATGACACGAAATTAAAAGGTAAACTATCACAGCTAAATAGGCTTTACAAGGTTTACGAGTAATAGTCGACCAACTTATAAAATGTACTCGTACTTGGCGAAGTAAAATTGATTTTACAAATTCAATAAGCCCTCTTCTTAGTCCGCATTATTTATTTATTTATGTATACTTTATTGTACACCAAGATAAAACAATACAAGAAGAAAAATTAAAACAAACATACAACAGGCGGGCAACTAAGGAACCCTATTAAAGCGCGTGGCCCGACACGCATTTGCCCGGTATTTTTGTTGGTTGAAAATATAAATATGCTCGTAAATCTAACTGTTGGTCTTACACTTATAATTACATAGATTCCAGCATTAAGTTCCATAGTAGAAGTTATTCATAATAAAGTGTACAATGAGCCTCTTTCAAGGTTTTGCGTTTATCTAGATACGTGTCGAGCCAAGTACATGCAAAACAGTAACTGGTGACGCAGCAGTCGTATGTTATACACGAACTAATTGGAGCCAATTTTGTCTCCTTAATATCAAAATCTACTGAACATAAACACA
Source organism: Orthosia cruda (assembly GCA_964057195.1). Lineage (NCBI taxonomy): Eukaryota > Metazoa > Arthropoda > Insecta > Lepidoptera > Noctuidae > Orthosia > Orthosia cruda. The sequence goes on from OZ059834.1 coordinate 224,627, forward strand.
TGAAATTCGGTTTATGTGAAAACCCCTTAAGATTAACTAGAACCCAAAATTCCATAAATATAGCTCAAACGGTTATTGAGATATTAACGTCTAAAATCGTTATTTTTATCTATTACTGATGATAGATAAAAAACCTAACCCACTTCCAGATGACCTAGAAAGTTGAAATTTGGCGTCCAGCTGGGTAATTGTGTGTATACAAAGGAAACAATCAAAAAACAGTGTATTTTTACGATTTGAAATATTTTCCAAGCGTTCGATATTTATTAAAACCTAGTGAAAACCCTTCGGAATTATAATAATTAATAGCAAAAACTTTTGCTTTCACAGGATAATAGATTCCATGATTAAATTTCCATTTTCCTATCCTATCCTACTTTTGGCTTCGTCTGGTAAACCAGACGCAGCCAAAAGTAGGATTATAATTCTTACCCGACTACGGCGAAACCAAAAGGACTGTAATGATTATAACCGCTTCGTATGTATCTATGAATCTTACCAGAGAATGGGCAGCAGCGTTCTCTATGCATTGATACAACTATATTGCGATCACCAACCCGCTGGCCAAGCATGACGGTTATGGCAAAGCCCTCAAAAAATGAATAGAGTTGACTATGGAGATAAGAAATGGCCCCTAGTGCTCGGCAACTTGTCTACGGGAGCCGTCAAGGTTACGGAACCTCTGGTCCGGCGATTCTTAGCACCCTTCCGTGTTAAATAGAGCGATGACCTTGTCAGGGCTGCGTGAATCCACTGGATTCGAAATGCACAGAACCGATCAAGGTGGCTACACTTGGGGGAGATGTTGAGTGAACGCATGCAGGAGGCTTTTGAGTTGGTGGACCTGGTGAAGTATAATGCAGAGAGGTGCGAATCATTGACTAACAACCTCACCTGTAGTTGTGCTGCCGCTCTGCCACCTCTCATGTCACAACATGTTGCTACTACAACTTTACCTATTGATCATACTGCAACAACTTTGAACCCCACCAAAAGTAATGTCTTACCCTCAGTTTCCCACCTTAAAATTATCGGAGAATTAATGTGACAAATTGTCAAGCACGCGTTATCTGCTGTGATTGGTTGAATGAATTTTCAACAGCCAATCACAGAAGATAACGCGTGTTTGACAATTTGTCACATTAATTCTCCGATAATTTTAAGGTGGGAAACTGAGGGTTAGTATTTTCTGATAGATTAGGAACAGGTTTTGGATCTTTGTTAAATAACCGTTCTAAACATACAATAGTGAACCATTGTTATCATAAACTGCAATTTAATGAGCTTATCCATAAAATTCAACAGACACAATTGAATGAGCAAAGTACTGTAGTACTTCTTATTGGAAATAGCCTTAGTATAACAAAAAAGGACATAGTTAATGGTATTGACACCCTACTTAAGTTAAGATTAGGCAAATTAATATTATGTGCATTGCCCTATTCTGGCAAGTTACTTGTTCATGAAAATGAATACATTTCTAGTTTGAATAACCTGATGCATATTTTATCTTGTCGTCATAGTGACCGTTTATTGTTTTTTGACACCAACAATTTTGTTAGTGATTTTGTTTTGATTGGGAACTGAAAATATGTTTCTTCCCAAAAATAGTCGACATTTATTAGCTACATTGTTAGCTTTTAATATACACGCAGTTATTGATAATTTAACTGAGCCTAGGTTTAGTGATTTAACAGTATTATCCAGTTTTTCTGATAATACTTTAAACAATGATTTTTTAAACGATTAGAGCCGACAAAAGAGAAGTCGAATAGTAATATTTTACTATATCATCTAGGGAGAGGAGCAAACTGTGGTTAGAGAAGTACCCACCACCTCGTGACTTCATTAAGCCCAAGGAGCATCTTCCCCTCGGTCATGAACTGCAGTGGCCCATATGGAAGGCACTGAATCGGTTGCGCATCCAGGTAGGCCGCTGCAAATTTAATTTGGCAAAATGGGGGATTATTGGTCCATTGCACGCTGGGTGCGAGTGCGGTGCTCCTGTACAGACCATGCCCCACTTGCTGGAGTGTCCCGACTGTCCATTCACTTGCACCTTGGATGACCTGTATAATGCATCTGACGCTGCAATAAACGTGGCTACCTACTGGGCTCAAATAGTTTGATCAAATGTACCATCGAAACGAAAAAGAAAGACTATATCATCAAAATATAAATCGCTTCTCCGGCAAAATTTTAGACGTGGAATTGTTAGTAGATAAATACCACATGGATATCTTATGTTTTTGTGAAACTTGGTTAAAACCAGATAGGATGTTGTTTAATGTAAATAATTTCTCAGTTGCCAGCGCGTACAACAGATCCACAGTGGGTGGTACCTGATACTTTGTAATAGTCATTTAAAATATAAGGAAAGGAAGGATATCACTGCTTACTCTGTTGATCGCTTGTGTGAGGTAGCATGTGCAGAGGTCGAAGGGCATACTGTCTTGTGCGTTTACAGACCACCAGCATCAAACTTGTCATTGTTTTTGATAACAATGGAAGAATTATTAAGTAAACTTTTCAGAGATAATAAATTAGTTTTTATTTGTGGTGACTTAAATATAGACCTGTTAGTCAACTCGCCTGAAAAATGTAAGCTCATTTCATTATTTAAATCATTTAACCTAAAATATTTATTTAATGAACCAACAAGAATAACAGCAACTTCAGCTTCTTGCATAGATAATGTATTCACTAATTGTAAAGTAAAAGATTCGTTTTTAATTAGTGGCGTTAAGTCAGACCATACTGGTCAACTAGTATCTTTTGAGTCAGATAAAAAAATTAACCTAGCTAAATCAATTCGATTAAGACCACTTACTAAAAATAAATTAATCTCTTTTAATAATAATGTTTTAAGCAACCTGCAACCTGCAGCACGTTGTTTTCAACAGTTAGCCAAGAATTCAATAAAACGTGTCCTGTAAAAACAGTTAAAGTCAACAATTCCAAATCGAAATTTAGTGAATGGGCCACTGTGGGCATAAGAAAAAGCCGAGATGTCTTATATAATTTATATTTATTTATTTATTTATTTAAACTTCATGTGGTACATAGGCGGACTTAATGCCACAAGGCATTCTCTACCAGTCAACCTTTTTATATTACGAAAAATCTATGACTTCCGATCAAGTTTTTCACACTTATGTTAGAAACTATTCCAAAATATTCAAAAGAGTCTGCGCTCAAGCAAAATCTCAAATAATAATTAACAAAATTGGTGTTTCTAATAATAAAATAAAAACTGTGTGGCAATTAATTAATAAAGAAACTGGAAAGATACAACAACGCGATCAGAATGAGTTGTCTTTGAAAATAACTAATCAAACCATTTCTGATAGGCAAGAAGTCGCTGAGACATTAGAAAATTTCTTTACCAACATTCCGTTAGAGATTACGAAGTCTCTTCCTTCCTCTTCTAAATTAGCTGAAGCTCTTCTTAAAGAAAACTTTACTAAAGACATACCAATCTTTAAATTTAAACCAATATTGATTCAATTAAAAACGCGTTCAAAAGTCTCAATATAAAAAATACTGAAGACTTGTGGGGGATATCCGATAACCCTAACGGGTTCTTGGAGATATTATTGACTCAATTGCTCCTGTCCTAACAGGCATATTCAATCAATGTTTGGACAGCGGCACTTTTCCTGATTTAATGAAACACAGTAAAGTAGTACCAATTTTCAAATCAGGCTGTAAGTGTGATCCTTCTAATTATAGACCTATATCCGTGCTTCCAGCATTGAGTAAAATCTTTGAAAAAATCATGCTGGAACAGATGTTGTCTCACTTCAATTCAAATGGGATACAGCATAGTCAACAGTTTGGTTTCACGAAAGGTAGGTCGACAACGGACGCGGGAGTAAAACTCATCAGCCACATTTTGGAGGCTTGGGAGAGGTCCCAGGATGCCATTGGCATTTTCTGTGATCTCTCAAAAGCTTTCGACTGCGTCGACCACAACACACTGATCTGTAAATTACACCACTACGGAATTCGTGGAAAATCTGCTGATCTCGTGCTTTCCTATTTATCAAACAGACAGCAAAAAGTAAATGTTAATGGGGCGACGTCCTCCGGGTCTCTAGTCAAGATGGGCGTGCCCCAAGGTTCAATTCTCGGCCCTTTCCTTTTTCTTGTTTACATTAATGATCTCCCTTTTATGATGGCCAAATTATCGGATATAATTCTATTTGCTGATGATACTTCGCTAATTTTTAAAATAGATAGGCAAGATACGGATGTCATAAATGTCAACGAAAGTCTAATTGTTCTCTCAAGATGGTTCGCAGCTAACAATCTTTTACTGAATGCGAAAAAAACAAAATGTCTAAAGTTCTCTTTACCAAATGTACCACAACATGACCTAAACTTAAATCTTGACGGCAAAAATCTTGAAGTTATAACGGAAACTGTATTCTTAGGGATTACTATCGATTCAAAATTGCAGTGGGGCGCGCACATTAGAACTCTTTCGGGTAGGTTAAGTTCGGCTGCATATGCAGTAAGGAAAATAAGGCAGCTAACCGATGTAGCTACAGCTAGGTTAGTATACTATGCTTATTTCCACAGTATTATGTCTTATGGCATTCTGCTGTGGGGATCAGCAGCAGACGTTGACTCAATTTTCATCCTACAAAAGAGGGCAATCCGCGCAATCTATAAAATGGGTCCTCGCGAGTCCCTCAGAGATAAATTTAAAGAGATAGATATACTGACTCTACCTTCACTTTATATTTTGGAATGTATTTTGTATGTCCGTAAAAATCGGGGGCTTTTCAAAACTAGAAGCGACTTCCATAATTTAAATACACGCAGTAAGCACGAAATTGTAATACCCAAATTCAGATTAACGAAAACTAGCAAGTCTTTTCTTATAAACAGTATACGCTTTTATAACAAGTTGCCAAAGTCAGTTATAGAACTGACCGATGGAAGGTTCAAAAACTACATCAAACGTATCCTTGTTAAAAAAGCATATTATAAAATCAAGGACTACGTTGAAGATAAAAACATTTGGCCTTAGCACCTTCTGCGCATGCAGCTTCCCTGGTAACTTGTAAACGGCACAAATATGTGGATGTCTCTAACTATTCTCAATCTCATTTTTTCTTTCCTTCTTTTAATTAGACTTTTTACAATGGTTTTCAGTCATCTTTATAGCCCTTTGCTAAGAATAGTTACAGCACTGATAACAAAATTTGTGCAACATGTTAAATTTTGTCTTGTTATACTTATTTTTATTATTTTTTACCTTTGTATAGATTCTTTTTTGATTGTTTTGTGAATGTGTGAACATTGTAGGCCTTCTAGATGCTAGTTAACATTTGTTAACTTTTTTATATAATCTTTTTCTTTTCTTTTTAGTTTCTTACGACTTATTGTCATAATTCGAGCTTACGTTGTCCCCCCATATCTAAGTACTAATGCTGTAACATGGAAATATTGTAAAACCAAACCATTTTTAAAAGAGTAACCATGGATTTTCTTGCCGGTTCTTCTCCATAGGAAATGACCAACCCGAACCGTGCACATTTTGTCGACGTTTTATAAGTGCCCATGTAGGCCTTAGTGAAATAAAAAAAATGATTTTGATTTTGAAGGCTTATGTCCAGCATTGGACGTCCTTCGGTTGAAATGATGATAATGAATGTTAATCTGTTTCCTTATAACTACCGCCCTCTTACCCCAGCAGGAAAGTGGTCCCTTAATAAATAAATAAACTGTTTAATTTGAGACAACGTAGGAGCCATTTTTGTTAGTACAGACCTTAGATACTACAACTTACACACTAGAATTAGTAACAAATTTAAGAATCAAACAACTTAGTTAGTCATGTACCTAGATACCTCAGCACAGGAGCTCTCGGGTCCTCAGCCACGACTTTCAGGATGCTACTGCCACTCCCCCGAATCTTTCTCGCAAGTGATGCCACCTTTTTTTTTTGGGTGAAAATGAGAGCCAAGTTCAATATTAATAAAAAACCGGCCAAGTGCGTGTCGGGCCACGCGCAGTAATAGGCTTCTGTAGTTGCATAATAATGCGGACTAAGAAGAGGGCTTTTTGTTTTTACATGAATATTAAAACGGTTTCAGCGACTCACAACGTGTAAAAACGAGCCCACATAGGACGATGGTAACTGAAGAAGAAGTTATAAAATCCAACTCACATGTGAAGTTAGAAAAAATATTATCTATTTGATACAGATAATAAAGATATAACCAGCGTCACTTAATAATTTGAATACTTCAGTATTGCCGTTTCGGAGATAGTCTTCGTTAAAATCTCCAATCTATACCAATATTATAAAGAGGAAAGATTTTTTTGTTTGTTTGATTGTTTGTTTGTTTGTACCGAATAGGCTCCAAAACTACTGGACCGATTTCAAAAATTCTTTCACCGTTGGGAAGCTACTCTATCCCCGGGTGACATAAGCTACTTTTTATCCCTGTATTTCTACGGGAACGGGAACTACGCGGGTGAAACCGCGTGGCGTCCTCTAGTAATTTATAAACTGAAAACAAATATTTTAGTATGAGTATTTTCAAACAACCTACTACCAAAAAGTAAAATCAAATTATTCAATGATATGAACAAACAACCAACGTAAATAAGCTGCAATACATAATCTATATGAAAGGCATCAAATGCGAAACGAGCGCGAGGAGTCACGGGGAATGGTGTGGTTCATTCCTGGATCCTCGCAAGCACACTCCTTGTTTCTTTATCTTTTTTAGAAGTTTTTCATTCTCGAAAGTTCTTCGCTACTCAATTAGTGATGTAGTCAGGACGGATACTGACTTTATATCGACAAAAGAAAAGAAGTATTTTTAGCGGCCCACCCGCCTCAATGAGCATAATTAAATTAGTACATAATTTCAAATTGATTTTATTTATAAAAAATATATAAGAGTTCAAATAAAAAGAAATGCAAGTCTTATTTTTTTGAAATATGAAATCGGGTATATACCGATATCGATAATGTTATTAAAAATGCAATGTGTTATACTCCACTTATGTAACCTTGGTTGGGTAGTAGTAAATATCGAACTATGACACGAATTTCAACCTTACGGCAAACGCAATTAAGTTTATAATTGCGACAACTGAGATTACCGCCATTTACAGTCAGGCAGCAGAATTTGATTTTAGATTACAAAACGTAGAAAATACTTCTACGCTTACCCAACATAGACACCCCCGCGCGCATGCGCCCTACGAACCGGTACTCCCAACGACTCCGCCCACTCCAATGCGTTATTCGAGCTTCGAGCTTAAACATTATAATTCTAGAAATCATTAAGAATGTTATCATTGTCCATTTTATTTTTGTATATTTTAACATGGTTCATAATCATATCATCATAATCTATCTATTTGACACAACTAAGAACGTTATTTAAGTAATTTTTCAATGGCATTTGTACAATTTTTTACTGTTGCAAATACATTTTATACATACAATACTAACACACACAGTACATTTTAGTACATTTTTAGTGTCTCGACTATAGTCGACCCACTTGTAAAGCCTACTTAGCTGTGATAGTTTTCCTTTTAATTTCATTGTATATATATATAATACTGTCTTGAATTTGAACTATTTCGCTGGCAGGGGGCGGGGGCAGGGCACTTGACTCTAACAAACAAGTAAAATTTCAAAATTTAAATACCCCCCGACACATTTATCTTGCGAATACATCCCGATTCAAACAGTAAAACGCCCATAACTTTTGAACGGCTGAACCGATTTTATTCAAACATAGCTAAGAACACGAAATCGGTTCATCCGTTGAGGCGCTATGATGCCACAGACAGATACACAGATACATAGCAACACACGTCAAACTTATAATACCCCTCTTTTTCCGTCGGGGGTTCAAAATTTTTATAAATCATTTTAATAGCCATTTAAAGCTTAATTTTATGCAAAAAAAGGATCCCTGAATCGAAAAATGGTTTTCACAGACCCGTAATATTTTTGAATAGCCTATCCAACGATACCACACACCATGGGATAGACGAGAAAAAAAAATCCCCACTTTACATCCATAGAAGGTACCCGAATCGAAGGTATCGGAATTTTCACTTTGTCGGAATTATTAATATGTAACTAATATACTTTTATTTTTAAACAAAAAAAAAGAATTTTCATAATCGGTACATACACAAAACAAAAAAAACTTACATAAAGTCGAACATAGAACCTCCTCCTTTTTGGAAAGTCGGTTAGTAAAAAACAATGAAGATATTGTTTAAACAAAAAAACATGTGCTCAAAATTCGTCAATTTATTGCTACTTATCACTTGGTATTGTTAACTGTCATTTGTTAGCAGTAAAACACCTACCTAGGTACATGATTTTAAAAACAATAATCATTCTGAGGCCGAAAATGCACTCGGACGCTTACTTAGCGCCTGCAGCCTAGTGAGTTGCTGGCAAGTGACGTAGAGAATCAAGGTTCTATAATATTCTGAACGGGCGCACTGGCCACTGCGCGCTCGGTACCTTCGAGAGATGTCAAGCGATAAGTCCTACTCGGCTAGCTCATAGAAAGCGACCTTACGACCGAGCATATTGCTGTTGCTCCTCATCGTTTCCATGTGTCGTAGTGCTGTGTGTGGTATGTTACGTTCAGTGATATAACGTGTGTGTGTGTTGCAGGGACGTGTCCAACAACAACATCAGCACGCTGGCGCGCGACGCGCTGCTGCCCGCCGCCGGCCTGCGCGAGCTGTGAGTACCCCTTCTCCACTCCTCCACCACTACTGCTGCTATTATTTATTTAATCCAACTAGCTTCTGCCAGCGGCTTCGAAAGTGTATTCTCATCCCAAGGGAAAATTATACCGGGGTGAAAAGTATCCTATGTGCTATTCCAGACTTAATCTATCTCTGTACCAAATTTCATCCAGTTCCGTTCAGCCGTTCTGGCGTGATTGAGTAACATACATACATCCATACTTCCAAACACTAATCCATGCAAATTTTCAAAATTATAATATTAGTAAGAAGTAAGATTAGTAGGATTACATTAATTAAAGATACAGAGAAAATAAGCCCGTTGCGAGTCTAGCAAACGACCCAAGAGCTAGATTAACCCGATACTATACCGAAGATATCCTGGACGTCAGCCTGTACGAGATTATCATCTAGAGATATATCTGAAATAGCTCAAAAACAACAAGGCGCCGGGTGATGACGGAATTACGGCCGAACTCCTGAAGGCGGGTGGAAAACCGGTCCTTAAGGCCCTTCAGAAGCTGTTTGATTCCGTCATACTCGAGGGCAAAACGCCACAGGCATGGTGCAGGGGTTGGTGGTACTCTTCTTCAAGAAGGGCGACAATGCTCGGCTGAAGAACTATAGACCCATCTCACTTCTTAGCCATGTCTACAAGTTGTTTTCAAGAGTCATCACGAATCGTCTCGCGCGCAGGTTTGACGATTTCCAGCCCCCCAAACAAGCCGGATTCCGAAAAGGCTTTAGCACTGTAGACCACATACATACGCTGCGGCCGAAGATTATACAGAAGACCGAAGAGTATAACCTGCCTCTCTGTTTAGCGTTTGTGGACTACGAGAAAGCCTTCGATTCGATAGAGACTTGGGCTGTACTGCAGTCTCTCCAACGGTGCCAGATCGACTACCGGTACATTAAGGTGTTGAAGTGTTTGTACAAAAACCATGCCACCATGTCAGTCCGTCTTCAGGATCAGACCTCGGAACCCGTACATTTGCAGCGAGGTGTGAGACGGGGAGACGTCATATCTCCGAAGCTGTTTACCGCTGCACTGGAGGACGTCATCAAGGTTCTGGACTAGAGACGGCTTGGCATCAACTTCCATGGCGAGTACATCACTCACCTTCGGTTTGCCGACGATATAGTGGTTAAGGCTAGAACCATGGAGGATCTCAGTACAATGCTCGATGACCTCAGTAGAGCTTCCGAAAGAGTGGGTCTTAGGATGAACATGGACAAAACCAAGGTGATGCTGAATGCCCATGTTACACTCACTCCTATCAAGGTCGGAGACTCTACACCCGAAGTTGTGGGCGACTATGTCTACCTGGGACAAACGATCCAGTTGGGTAGGGCCAACTTCGAGAAAGAGGTCAACCGTCGGATCCGACTCGGCTGGGCGGCGTTCGGGAAGTTGCGTGGTCTCGTCCAATTTACCGCAGTGTCTTAAGACAGTAAGTGTAATTATACAATTCATAAAAAGTAAAGATCTTTCTCTAGCTCATTAGCGGTTCGCCGATTTATGAGAAAGGAATGCGTAAAATTGTCTTCTTATCGCTGCAATTTTTTTTTTGAATAGTGTACATCTGGCATAAAGGCGATAAGAAGACCATTTTTCCTTTAGTTTACGCTTTCTTTTCTCATAAATCGGCGAACTGCTAATGAGCTAGAGCAAGATCTTTATTTTTAACCCCCGACGGAAAAAGAGGGGTGTTATAAATTTGACGTGTGTTGCTGTGTACCTGTGTGTCTGTCTGTGGCATCATAGCGCCTCAACAGATGAACCGATTTTGTTTAATAGGTGATTGTGTCGAGAGTGTTCTTAGCTATCTTTGAATAAAATCGGTTCAGCCATTCAAAAGTTATGGGCGTTTTACTGTTTGAATCGGGATGTTTTCGCAAGATAAATGTATCGGGAGGTTTTTTAAATTTTGAAATTTTATTTATGAATTGTTAATTACAAGAAAAGCATAATCGATTTCCAAAGTAAGTATCTGATTATGTATGTATATTATATGTATTATGTCCTGTCAGCGAAGAGTCCCGTCGAACTAGTCTTGTGATCTTGTCGGTGTTCAGTCTCTCGGTGTAGTGTCTGTCGGCGTTTAGCAACACTCAGACAAAATTATAGATAAAGTTTTGAGAAAACTTCAGGTATCGACTAGTTTATTGATGTTATTAGGGGCATTATCCGGTTTCCAGCAATTGCTGGACGAGCTTCTTATGTTGAATATAAGTGTTGTAGTGGTCGGTTCTGATGGGTGGTCTGTCCGCAGGAACCTGTCTATGAACCGGCTGGAGTCGGTGTCGGGCGGCGCGCTGAGCGGTGCGGCGCTAGCGCGGCTGTGGCTGGACCGCTGCGCGCTGAGCCGCCTGCCCGCGCACGCGCTGCTAGACCTGCACCACCTGCACTTTCTGTAAGTACTGAGTGCGTCTGCTGACCCTGCCCGCCCTGCCCATGTGCATCGTGGGCACTGCTCGGCATCCCCAAGTCCACTATTTAGATCCTTTCCTTTCCAAATCAAATACGAATGAGCTATATCGTTTAACTTTAAACGAACTTCCTGAGTGTAAGCTACATTTAAATTAACCTTGGACTTTATAAGGCCGAATTTTGTTTTAATTACAAGTTAGTATTATGTTTAGGAAGACATTAACAAATAATAATGCGGTAACGGATTATTTCGTCACTCATACGAGTATGCCGAGTATGACAGTCATGGCGTCCTCGCTCTGTCAGTATTATGATCTAACCGCAACCTTCAGTCCGCAGTAGATCCGTCCCCGTCACGTCACGTCGCTCGGTGTCCGTGCTCACGGGGTGCTGAGTGCTGTGGTACATACTCGCCACTCGCCGCTCGTCGTGATGGCTGCATCAATAATCTTTTATGACGGTGTTTGTTTATCTGATCGCTGTGGTTATGCCAAAACACATTTGGAGAGATTGTGTTGGTAGCAACGAGACCGTGGCCCGATTGTTGCGTTTTGTGTATACTGTGCTCGAGTTCCACAGCAGAGTATATCGAACATTCTAGTTCAGTCAAATCACGCGCTACAATAATAAAGAAGCGATCCATTGTCTTTGTTCGTAAGCGGTAGGAACTCGGTCGTCGTGGACTCTACAAATTATATTTGTAGCTTTTTTTGGACACAGCTTGTTACGCTGTACGCATGAAGGCAATGTAACGCTGCGGTAAATCCTGTTTACTGTTATCGTCACAGAATCTGTAGACGACAAAAAATGTCGGTAAATAAAGCCGGGAAGCTCGGGTCGGGGAAGGGACGCCCTCGTTTGCTCACAACACAGCGGACCGGCGCGGCGCGACGCCGGCGGCGGGTAGCCATTACTCAGCGTCGCGCGTCGCATCGCCGCGCGCCTCGAGGTGGCTCGCGACTTGTTTGTCACAGGCTCACAGGAGCGCTACTCCACATATTTCAGATTTTGTCGTAGAGATCCCCGTATTGCCAACTGCTGTTTCGCCGACCTCTAAACGAGCTTCTTTTAATATTGGTCTAGATAAAATCAACGTGGGGACGAATACGCGTCCTGAGAATTTTAAATCCAAACATCGAAACAAAAATACCGAGGTATTTTTTTAACTCCTTCAAAACTGAATGAAGAGAACGTGGCAAAGACAACAAATAAGTTTGCCTCACACAGTCAAATAAGTTTGTCTTCATTTTAGTTGGAAACTTGTAACTAATTTTGTGGTACAAACTACTTACCCTTGAGTTTTTACTTCCAAACTATAAATTGCTTACCTATGAGTAATTCGGAAAGCAAGGATATAGCACATTTTTGTTATTTTTATCTACATGGCAAGCATTTTGCATTTAGAAAGTATCATTTGATGAATTGGAACTGATACAGAAGACCACAGATTGATGGTCACTGGAACTTCTTAATGATAAATGTGTGATGGATATAATATATCTCGAATAGTTGAAATTTAAAGAAATGGTTCTGATGAAATTGGTGCCATCGAACCGATCTGATGATGGCGGAAGGTAGGCACAGGAAATCCGTAATAAAACAATGTGTCCGAGTGGTGTTAAGGCTTATTGGAATTATCCTGAGGAGCACTCTGGCTCAGTGGCAGTCTCAGGCGAAAAATCGCCTGGGGCCTCACTCTTGCAGGGTCATCGCACAATAACCCCAAAAACGTTCAATTTAAACTTTTATTTTATCCTTAGCAAATTTATTATACGGGAACTCGAATACGCGGCCGGTACGTGTGGCTGTGGCATGTGATGTGTCCTGTTGGACGCGACACGCGAATGAGTCTCGCTGTCACGCTCGCCGATACATCACTCGGTTCAAATTAATCCGCCAGCCGTCCCCGGCATGACAATAAATAACCTCGGAACATTTGCAAAAGAAATAGTTGGTAAACAGTAAATATATAGCGGCAATATTTTACATGCGCCCTCTGCGGGAGGCGGGGGTTCGGGGCGGCGGCGGCGCGATAAGTGATGGCAAACAACAGCGGGTTGTTTGCTCCGCGCGACGACTCCGACATCGTGTCAGCAAATGGCTCGGAGTGAGATGTGCGCAGGGGGGTGGCGTGCCCGGCGACTGCGGCCTAGTGGCATGCATCAGCGTGTACCAAGGGCTACGCGCGCGGTGCGCCTTGACCCGCGACCACAAATTCCGCGGGTCTACACCCGCACCAGCTGTCCGAGCCGACCACTGGAATGGAATCATTCCACTAACCAACAGATCTCCTCACCTTACAAATAGGTGCCGTTCATTTGGTATACAAGCATATACTCGTACTTACTATGGATTATTACTTTTCAACACAATTATTGGCAAACTGGCTCTTATTCCACTACCTACTGGAATGTTGTGTATTTAACATACAAGTTTTTCCATTTATAATTACAAGTGTTTTGTTTTGGCCAACGAACAAACCAACCAGTGTTTGATGGGTTTGAGGATCACAAGTTTGGTTGAGTGGTTGGCAACCACCAGACAAACTGGACCATTTGCTGTTCTGAAAAGGGTGATAGGCTTCAAGCTTCTGCTTGTGGTTCTTGCACTTGTTACTCTACGCACTTAATTCAGATCTGGTTTATGATGGGATTATCTTTAACTGATGATTGCATCAGATGCTAACAACTCTATGTACTACACATGCACATCGCGCGCTGCGAGTGGGCGGCGTGCAACTGTGCGACCCGCGCGCGCTCAGCTTTCACACGCCACTCGCGCCCGCCGCGAGCGCGCACGTCACTCGCTGATCCTGCGCGACTGGTGCGACCACATACCAGATACGTTTAGCAATAGGCTCTGCTGGAGGACACCGACGTGAACGCGGCACATGTAGCGCTGCGCTCGCCGTACCAACGAGTAGCTGGCCCACCATCACCGAAATCGGCCGCACCAGGTCTACACCAGATATTAAATAACACAAAAATATTGCTAAAGTGAATGCAGTCCGTGAAATTGCTGTCGGGATTTATCAATTGTTACGGAGACGAGGGTGAAATGAGCAAAGCTCACGCGTTTCAAACTAAGGTTATCACGCCACACGCCACACGCCGCAGGGTGACGCTGACTCATTGAGTGCCGCTGGCCGCTGAGGGGACAGTCGCCGGCGGCTGTAGCGCGGAGAAAGTGATGCTACATACTTGTATTCAATATCTTATGTGGACTGTTTATATTATTGCTCATCATACGCATGTGTAATTGCGACCGTGTGTAGGCGCCGCTGGCATCTTCGACTATTCAAGTACTTGTCCGGGATCGGGGCACTCCGGGAACAACGCGCGACGCTCGCTCGGGTGATTAGGGTTATTATTATGATAATTAATGAGCAGTACTACCACGTGGTTATTGAGTTAGTAATACCTAACTATGGTAAGTAACGTGAAGTTACAATGAAAGTGACGAGTACAGTACCTATTACTTGTAAAAAGCGGCGAGTCCCTCAAGAGTTAAGCTTTCTTATTTTAATAGAAACGTTCCTTTCACTTAGTATTCGCTTTGATGATAGAAGGATTTATTGCAATCGTGTCGAGCCTCAAGGCAAATGAGGTGACGTCGTTGTTAGATCGTGGGACTGGAGGCTCGCGAGGTGTGTGGTGAGCGGCGCACGGTGGCGCATGGCGGTGTGGTGGCGAGAGGCTGCGGCCGCCCGGCGCAGGAAGAGCGCTCTTCCGCCGACCTCGTGCCGTTTACATAAACTTACGTCCGAGCGCTGCCTGCCTGCCGCCTACCGCCTGCTGCCAGGCGCTACCTAACTACACTTCACTACTTATACTTTAAATAATGATTTTTCAGTAGGTCTATGACCTACTGTACGTCTGTATGTACGTCTCCTCATATCTTTCTCGCAGGACCCTGAGTTGCTGATACTCGTAGTTGCGCCTAGGTAGATAACGTCGCTTACAGTTGTGTGTGTGAGCAGTGTTAGAGGACCTGTAAATCTGGAATAGTTTGCGCGATCCATTTTTGGTTTTAACATGATTAATTTCGAGGCCCAGTTCCATACAATTTTTATTAATATAATAATAATAATATCGTTTATTTATAACATAAGGCACATTTTACAATAAAATATCTTAAAAATATAAAAGAAGACAGTTTAATATTTGCCTGAACTAGGTTGAACTTGTGTTTCAGGATATAAAGTGCTTAAAACTAATAATAACAATAAATTAACAATGGGTATGGTGAATACTTAAATTAAAGACACAGCATAACTATTATTTTGTTACAGCCAGGAGATCTTCTGTCTCTCCGTAAGATATGCTAAGTAGATGTTCAAGAATAGTCTTTTTACAGCTAAAATAATTTAATTTAACATACTTAATTTTCTATTTAATCTATTGTACAGAAATCGGCCTAATAATGTAAAGAATCTATTTACAAAGACATATTTTGAGGATGCATTAGAATTGCAGACAATGTCATTTCGTCTCTTATTATGTATGTATTCGGCGTTATAGGAAAGCATGGTGCGTTGTTTTAATACTAAGTGCATAATGAAAAGCTGGCGAACTGTCAGCACGTTGCAGAATTAGTAAAGCAGATTAGAGGGATAGAAAAAAGGGTGGAAATTGGCTACTTTTGAAATAGCTCTTTGAGCCCTTTCAAGAGGCAGTAGATGCGTTTTTGGTGCTCCACCCCATGATGTAAAACAGTATTGGATTACAGATTATCCTAGGGCCAAATAGACTTGTTTGACCAATTTTGAATCTGCAATCGTTCTCAACTTTTTAAAACCTAAATTAATTTGCGCACTCTATTAACTAGGTTATCAATATGAGGTCTAGAGGAGAGTGTTTCATCTATAATAACCCCGAGATATTTTATGTTGCCTGTTTTGAGGATAAAATACACGTGCTGACTGGGTGGGGTCCACATTTATGGGCATACAGTTGAGAGTTAGTAATGTTAAATTGAGGCTTGCGCATGGAGAAGTGAATATATTTTGTCTTGTCAGCATTTAGTGTTAGTAAATTGCTTTGTACCCAATTAGTCACAGTATTAAAACCTTGTTGAGCGTATTCGTACAATTCATCACTGGTTTTCGTGGTAAAGATTAACGCCGTATCGTCGGCATATGATATGAGTTTGCCTTATTTAATATCTAAATTACACAGATCGTTAATGCAAATCAGGAATAGGGTTGGGCCCAGAATACTTCCCTGAGGATCACCATAACCAGTAACTTTTTGCTCATCGCTAATAATATCGTCTGTTTTAACATATTGAGATCGATCGTCGAAGTAGTCAGCAAAAAGTTTCAGCGGTGTTCTCCTAATTCCTAAAGTCTCTATTTTTTTTAGAAGCATAGGAACGGACACCGTATCAAAGGCTTTGGCTAGATCAAGGAGAACCCCCAGGATCTGGTTTCCTTTGCCAAGTTCTTCTGCGGTATAATCTGTGAGACTATGCTGTGGATAATTTGACTCTGAACCCAAATTGCGCAGATGATAATAGATTGTTTTTTTTTCTAGATAATTAACTAGTCTACTGTTTACAATTTTCTCTAGTATTTTAGATATTGAAGGGAGTAAAGATATCGGTCTATAATTATTTACTAAGTTTTTGTTTCCGGATTTAAAGATATGGATAATAACTGCTTTTTCAGTCATCTAGGGAAAATACTTTCAGATAAACAAATACGAAATATATGCGTTAAGGGAGGTACTAGGATATGCTTAAAGGTTTTAAGGATCTTATTGCTATATTCTTATTGCACAGTCATCCTTTAGACCAGATATGATTATTTCGTCTTCGTCAGTATCCAGTAAGCCAAAAGATTTTAAAGCACAACTATTATTTTGGGTTTGACGATTTCCAGCCTCCCGAACAAGCCGGATTCCGTAAAGGCTTCAGCACCGTAGACCACATACATACGCTGCGACAGGTTATACAGAAGACCGAAGAGTACAACCTGACTCTCTGTTTAGCGTTTGTGGACTACGAGAAAGTCTTCGATTCGATCGAGACTTGGGCTGTACTGCAGTCTCTTCAACGGTGCCAGATCGACTACCGATACATTGAGGTGTTGAAGTGTTTGTACAAAAACCATGCCACTATGTCAGTCCGTCTTCAGGATCAGACCTCGGAACCCGTACATTTGCAGCGAGGTGTGAGACGGGGAGACGTCATATCTCCGAAGCTGTTTACCGTTGCACTGGAGGACGTCTTCAAGGTTCTGGACTGGAGACGGCGGCATCAACTTCAATGGCGAGTACATCACTCATCTTCGGTTTGCCGACGATATAGTGGTTAAGGCTAGAACCATGGAGGATCTCAGTACAATGCTCGATGACCTCAGTAGAGCTTCCGAAAGTGTGGGTCTTAGGATGAACATGGACAAAACCAAGGTGATGCTGAATGCCCATGTTACACCCACTCCTATCAAGGTCGCAGAATCTACACCCGAAGTTGTGGGCGACTATGTCTACCTGGGACAAACGATCCAGTTGGGTAGGGCCAACTTCGAGAAAGAGGTCAACCGTCGGATCCGACTCGGCTGGGCGGCGTTCGGGAAGTTGCGTGGTCTCGTCCAATTTACCGCAGTGTCTCAAGACAGTAAGTGTAATTATACAATTCATAAAAAGTAAAGATCTTGCTCTAGCTCATTAGCGGTTCGCCGATTTATGAGAAAGGAATGCGTAAACTAATGGAAAAATTGTCTTCTTATCGCTCCTAATTTTTTTTTGAATAGTGTACATCTGGCATAAAGGCGATAAGAAGACTATTTTTCCTTTAGTTTACGCATTCCTTTCTCATAAATCGGAGAACTGCTAATGAGCTTAGCGTTGCGAGTGTTCTTAGCTATGTTTGAATAAAATCGGTTCAGCCATTCAAAAGTTATGGGCGTTTTACTGTTTGAATCGGGATGTTTTCGCAAGATAAATGTATCGGGGGGTATTTTAAATTTTATTTATGAATTGTATAATTACAAGAAAAGCATAATCGATTTCCAAAGTAAGTATCTGATTATGTATGTACGTATATATTATATGTATTATGTCCTCTCAGTGAAGAGTCCCTTCGAACTTGTCTTGTCGGTGTAGTGTCTGTCGGCGTTTAGTTGTACACTCAGACAAAATTATAGATAAAGTTTCTTGAGTGGCGACCGCGAACCGGAAGACGTTGCGTTGGAAGGCCTCCCACCAGGTGGACCGATGACCTGGTGAAGGTTGCAGGGATCCGCTGGTTGCGAGACTCACGGGACCGGTCAAAGTGGCGATGCTTGGGGGAGGCCTATGTCCAGCGGTGGACGTCTTTCGGCCGATATTATGATGATGATGATTATTTTGGGAAGATGGTGGAACACAGTAATGTTTTGGAATCTGTTCGGCAGAGTTTTACCAATATTTACAAAAAAGTTATTAACGTGGTTGGCTGACAAGAGAGGGGATGGTTTAGAAAGCAGCGTGCTTGAATTTGATTCACGCTGTTGTGTCATATATGACACGTATAGGTGACGTTCTGAATATGTTTCCAAAGTTGCTTACTATTGTTGCCTGCTCTATTTAATTCATTTTTATCGTAATTAATTTTTAAGTTCTTTAGTAGGTTGTTGCTAAAATGTATGTATCTCTTAAAGGTTACTTTAATGATTAGATTATCAGGGTTACTCCTAGATCTCTGATGAAGTTTATCTCTGTGTCTTATACACCGAATTAGGCCAGAAGGCTTGATGTTACGTAGATTTTTGTTTACTATAATAGAAGTCGTATTACGTAATATTGCTAATTGAACACGTTTTCTTAAATACGATAAACCAATATTAGCGTCAGCAGTATGGTAAACTGGGTTATAATCAAGATTGCAGAAATCACATTCGAGCCTGTTTGTGTTTAATTGCGTTTTCGTCTGAGGACGATTTAGCTTAGGCAGCTTTAAGTTTAGGGTTAGTAGAACAGCGTGATGGTCTGTAATAGAGTTAGTAACAAGCGTAGCATATGATAAGTTGGAATTTATCATCATATGATCCAGATAGGAGCCGCTCTGATGAGTAGGCAACGTGTGTGCGGGGAGAAAACCATGGTATGGGTAATCTAGGGTCCCGGGGTCGCAGTTTTCAGCGTTTATGTCTCATTTATATCACCTGTTAATATAACATTCTTAAATGAGCTTAGTGCTTCAAAGATCTGGTTTAAGGATGCGAGAAAAGATTCTAAGTTTCTAGCTGAAGGGAACCTATATATAGTGATTATTGCTGTATTTGTACCAATTTTGATAACCAAACAATTACCCACACAGTCCTGAAGTATTGGTTCTTCGATTGTGACCATTAATGATTCCCTACAATAAACAACCACACCATCGTTTTGATTGTTGTTTACAGCAGTATACAATAAGTTGTATCCCGGCATTTCTGGGAGGTGTTCCTGGCGATTAGATAGCCAGCACTCGGTTAGTACCATTATGTCACAATCAAAGTTAAGTCTATGGAGAAAAACGTCAAAGCTCGCAGTATTTATAAGGACATAGATATGTCCTTATAAATACTGCGAATGTTCTGAGTTAATATGGTTAGTGAGTTTTGATATTCAGAAAGATATTGCCTGAAGTCCTCAACCAAACATGACTTTGCATCGGTACGAAATGTATTATATATATCAGTCAATAATAACAATAAACAATAAAAAAAACAACCAACAATAACAATATATATTGAATATATTTGTCGGGTTTAGTCAATAGTGCGGACGTCAAAACAAATGGCAAGCACGCCATCTGGTGGCAAAGCAAGAACAACTACGCATTGGCACGCTTTTTATAAGCACTTGTTGGGAACATGGCAGTCGAGTACTGACAGCCTCAGAGCTAAGACGTCGTAGAATCACTGTCGATCCGTAATATTAGTAAGCAGGATTGTAACTCTGAATATTTGAATAAACCCAATGTATCGAATAACTTCTGTGATTTCGTTTGCACGATTGTACCCACCGACCTGCCCACACACGATGTCTTAACCTAAGGGAATACATCCTGACTTCCCGATGGTTTGCATCTATCGGCCAGCCTTGATGCGACATCAGAATTGGGATTCAGTCGTGCTAATGAGATCACACGTAAAAACAATGCTAGTGAAAATGAAAGAAAAGAAAGAAAAGAAGAAAGAAAACTAGTTTATTTGGCACACACAGATACACACAATGTAAGTACAAATAAAACTTAATTTTACAACATTTACATACATAGTGTGCCCCGCGGCTGCGCCAAAAAGGTCCAGTTCAGCAAAATGCCAGACAACTGGGAGTTGCCTGACGCTGGTTTTCAACTGAACCTTACGTTCAAATCAAATGTTCAATTATGTTCAAATGGCGGTTACATTCATGCAAAAAAATTGCGGTGTCAGATAAAAACAGTTGTAGTTCGTTTCTGCGACTACCCTCAGTCTTAAATAATGAAAAAACCAGTCTGGAGCGGAGCAGCAAAGAGGCTAGCAACAACCAAGGAGCTGGACAGGTCAAGGAGGAGCGTGTGGGTGTGTGGAAATGTCCATACAAGTGGATTTTTATGCCGATCTGGTGAGTCGTTTTCAATTTAATATGACTTTGGAAAAGTGTGTTCATTATTCAAAATTCTGGTTTTGTTTACGGTATGGCCCATGTCAGGTCCATAATCTTATGTTAGTTATCGCTGGTCAAATTTTAGTGTTGCTGAAGAGTTATTATTCTACTATCACTGTATACTCTGTATAGTCCTAAGCTAGCTATTATTGTATGAACTTCAGTAGCATTGCCGTACCAAACACATCATTCTGGCAATAACCCTTGACTGGCCTTGGCTGACTATTATGGTTTGGAAGTTAAGACGATATGGTGACAGTGACGTACCTACCATACACTTCAGTCTGGAAAATATGATAATTCCAACTGAAATATTTTGATTAGTTTTGTAGTGTGATAGTTTTATGTAGTGAGAGTTAACTAAGTTTGAGAAGAAGCATATTATTTTTCTTTTGTGGTCGGAGGACCAAACTATTTAAAAGGTGGTAATATTTAAACCAGGCCTCGTTAATATCGACTTAAAATGCTATGGCATTCATTTGATTCTCTAAAGCTCATTTACCTACCTGGGCACTTAGGACATTTATTTATTTATTTTTATTTAACCATTAATGTACACACACTTAATAAAGAGACAAGAAGAAGAAGCAACATAAAATAGGTACAAAGGTACGCTTATTTCAAAGAAATCTCTTCCAGCATACCTGCGAGAGGAGAGTTGAAAATAAGATATGTAGATACCGTGTGTAGAGGGGCAATAAAAAGAAAAACATATCAAACAAAAGAATAAAATATAACTAATTAATAAATACTCTCATAAACATACGTATTAATAAATTAAATATTACAATAATAAATACTAAATAATATAATAAATAAATAATAGGTGTACGCCCACCCTAACATACGTCACGTAAGGCCGTAGTAATGTTAAGGGTGTGTCAGTACATTAAACTATATGGTACGTTAAAAGAAGAACCTCACAGCCTAACAGTCCCTACGACCCTAAGACCTATAAGCCCTACAGCCCTAACCTACCATATACCTAGTGTGTGATTAATAAATATATAGATAAGTTCAGGATGTCTGCACCATGCGACCTAAGGTTACAGACGGATAGTGGGCAGGAATTCCAGGTTCGGGATTTTTTACATGATTATTTGCAACTATGACGGAATGGAAAGATAGTGCTCTTTCACTCTCTTTTTAAAAACAGCAAGAGTTTTGCAGTCCCTAATGTCAGGCGGTAAAGAGTTCCACAACCGCACCGCGTGCACAGTAAAGGAGTAGGAGTAAAAGTCGGTAGTGTGGGAAGGGGTTTCTAGGAGATGCTTAAGATGCGACCTGCACAGTGCATCGGAAGGACGGGAGTAGGAGAAGCGTTCGCGGAGGTAGGAAGGCATTTTAGGGTTGTGAAGGACGTTAAATAGCAGACACAAAATCCGAGAGTTCCTGCGAAGTCGAATAGGGAGCCACTTGAGCATCTTGCGAAAGCCTGAAACATGATCATACTTTTTAAGATTGAAAATAAAACGAATACATATATTTTGCAAACGCTCAAGTTTGTTTAAGAGCTCCTCGGTGGCATCCAAATAACAGGCGTCGGCGTAGTCGATGATGGGCTGAATAAGAGTTTGGGCAAGGGAAATGTTGGTGTTCAAGGACAAAAAGCTCTGGAGGCACTTCAGCGAGTGGAAAGTATAGTGAACTTTGCGACTGACTTCAGCGACATGCGCAGTCCACGACAAATAGGAATCCATGGTTACCCCCAAGTTTTTGGCCGTCTTAGCGTATTCAATTTGAACTCCATTTAACCTGAGTGGAGACAGCGCCGCAACATCAAGCCTGTTTCGTAAATTCCTACCGCCGATAATCATGGCCTGAGACTTCTTAGGGTTGATTTGCAGTCCAAGGACCGAGACTACTCCCCAATCAACTCCAGGGCGCTGTTAACGGCGGACACGGCTTCCGCATCTTGAATTAGAAAATGATGGTATAGCTGCAAGTCGTCAGCATAGAGATGGAAATTACATGAGATGACTCTAGTGACAGAGTTAATAAAAATAGAAAATAGGAGAGGAGAGAGAACGCCACCCTGAGGTACACCCGCAGTAAGAGAGCACCAATCCGAAATAATCTCATCAAGGTGAACCTGCTGCGAGCGGCCCCCGAGATAGGAGTCAAACCAATCAATAGAGGAAGAGGAGAAGTTGAAAGATTTAAGGATCCCAAGAAGGATATCGAAGTCAACAGAGTTGAAACCGCTGCTGAAGTCGAGAAGCACAAGTAACGTAAGACATTTTTGGTCCATAGCCCGGCGGATGTCATCAGTAACTTTTAAAAGAGCAATGACAGTACTGTGACCGGGCCGGAAACCAGATTGAAAAGGACTAAGAAGATCATTACTAGAGAGAAATAGAGACAGTTGCTGATGGACAATGTGCTCAAGAACTTTGGAAAGATAAGGAAGGATGGAAATCGGTCAGTGTGACCGGTTTAGGGATTTTAGGTAATGGAATAATATGGGCTAGCTTCCAAGCATCAGGAACAATGCAAGAAAACAAGGAGAAGTTAAAAATGTGGGTTAAAATGGGAAGTAATGTGGAGAGGATAAGAGAAATAATTCTTGAGCAAAGTCCGTCATTACCAACAGCGGAGGAGGAGATAGCACAAATAGATTTTTTGACATTACTTTCACTCACAGGTCTGAAATCGAAAGACGAACACCGCGGCACAGGCAAGACGGAAAGTTTATTTAATGTAGCTGATTTGACGTGTGCGTAACGGGTGGAAGTGAAAAATGTTTGTTTAGAGCACACACGTCAATGCCTTTGCTAGAAGCGACAGGGGACTTACCAATGCCTACAGTTTTCAGAAATTTCCAGACTTCAGAGGAGTTCCGGTTGTCAAGAGAATTATGGAAGTAGCGTCTCTTTGCATCTCTACACATACGACTACAGCGATTACGCATCTCTCTATATGAACTCATGTTGAGCTCGGATGGACGGCGCTTTAACCTCCTTTTGGCTCGGTCTCTAATTGCCATCGCATCTTTAATAGCAGGAGTGAGCCAAGGAGCCGGCATATATTTTACTATGACTCTACGGATAGGAGCATGACGATCGTAAAGGCTAAGTATTTGAGAGTTGAAAATATGAACCATATCGTTGATACTGGAACTATCCAAAACATCCGACCAATCGATACCACCAGCATCCCGCAGCAGTGCCTCAAGATCTATGCCCTTGTAGTTCCGAAGGAAAATGAATGAAGGCTTGCGCTTAGGAGAACGAATCTTGTAAGACATGAATATAAAATCGTGGTAGGAAAAACTAGCAGTGAGCTGACCGTGGACTGATACATTAATCGCCTTAGAGACAATCATGAGGTCCAAAAGAGAAGGGGTGCAATTTGGGAAATGATGAGTAGCAGAGAGAGGTAGAACACTGAGGTTAAAAAAAGATACAAGAGATTGAAGTTTGCGAGTACGAGAGTCATTTTTAAGGAGACAAGTGTTAAAATCACCCATCAAGACTACGTGGTTATAAGTAGGACACAAATCGTTTAAGAGGGATTCGAAAGAGCCAAAGTAATCAATACTGAGGTTAGGACTATACATCACTCCAAGAAGCATCTTAGTGTGATGTAAAGAGATTTCTAAAAACAGATGCTCCGCTGACCCCGAGTAGGAAGATGGTGATGTACTGATAACCTTATAAGGAATACCAGCTCGCAAATAGATGGCAACACCACCACCGCCCTTCCCCGTTCTATCATTACGAATAAGAACAAAGCCAGGGAGGGCATAGTGCACAGATAAAAGCGAAGGTTTCAGAAAGGACTCAGAGATCAGTGAAGCTCTCAAGCTCCTCCATGCTATGCGCTAGCTTGCTGTCCATCCCTAGGAGTGATGCAGTGTTGTGGTCCTGATAAAAAGTAAATAATAGGAGATAGATGATAGAGAGTGAAGGTGGGTTTTTTAGTTAATTAGCACATAAAAATATATTAATATAACTTATAACAATTTTAAAATTAATTTTAAATGAGGGAGCTAAAACTGAATGTATACTTGTCATGCCTACCCACGTATAAAAAAAAGCGACATTGTAAAGTGTGGTTCATGTTTTGGACAGGGACTCTGCACTCACGTTCGGTGTTCATAATAACACATTTTGCAGGTTTAGGTTACTACTACTACTAGAAGCTCGTGGCTAAATAATAACAGCTGCACTGGTCGATCTTCAAGGTTAAGCAACGCTTGACGAGGTCGGTCCGTGGATGGGTGACCATTTTCAACATACCGAGTTTCCTCCGTGCCTCGGCAAGCACGTTAAGCCGTTGGTCCCGGCTGTCATTTGAACATCTTTGACAGTCTTTACGGGTAGTCAGAAGCCTGAGATCTGACCCCAGTCTTGCCAAGGGGTACCGTGTTAACCAGTTACTGGGTTGTGGAGGTCAGATATACAGTCCCTCCATGTGGAACACTGGTGCTGGGCTGAATCCGGTAGGACTGGAAGCCGACCCCAATGTAGTTGGGAAAAGGCTAGACAGATTGATTGGTTTAGGTCACTACACCGGTGCACCGGTTAACTTCCAAAAAAGCTGTGTATGGTTAAGATAATCGTGTGAACATTTACTCTCGTAATGTTTTTCATGTTTCAGATACCATATTGTGTCGCAGTGGAGCCTCAGCTGCAGACTGTATGCGAAGGCTGCCGTGTCAACACCTGAGAGGTTAAGAGGAACGGCAGGCTAGCAGTTCGCAGATAGTAGCCGAACGTTATGACAACAGCTGTGGTGACAGCAGCTTGTGGGGTCATAAGCTCGCAAGTTTGGAATGGAATACTCGGTGAGTCGCTTCCATTTTATTTCGATAGTGAAGTCGAATGTTCTCTAGTGAAGAGATGCTATATCGAGTTATAACAGTGTTTATGTTTTTTCACTGAATTGATAGTGGTTATATCTAGCACTATCACTAGGTAATTAAGACACACTTGTGAGCAAGTAGTTAATGAGTTTCTTATTGGCGGTATAGTTTCATCATTTGGTTCAGTACAAACTTTGGGATGCGATGCCCCATAAGGAGATGAGATATCCAAAATGACTGCACAACTAGTGTGTTTCAGTGGCAAAGCGAGTTAGTAATGTCATTTGGCAGTTAGTAACAGTACTGGTCATTTACGTGTATTCATAACAGATCTTATGGTGCGTAACGATTTACAACCACCGTTTTCAGATCTGAATACACTTGCTTACTTTCAAAGTGATATTATGATAGCAGTAGATCTCGCGATCGTTTTTCTAACATGAAAACTGAGTTTGTGAGCAAATGTAAATGGTTACTGTCCGTATTTGATTTGAAAGATTTTGATCAGAGTTATTTCGTGAAGCACCTTCACAAGAGGTATTAAGAAGCAAATATTAACAGGCTTAATTGTTCCCCTCATATTAACAGTCGGTATGTTTCAAGATCTTTCAGTAAAAAGCGCGAATCTTGTGAGAAGGATCCCCGATCACCAAGTTCCTTGTGAATTAGACATCATAGTTGATGACAGTGTTAGTGAAACCAAATCTGATTGGCATGTCTACTCATGTAACAGATTCTAGACCGCACCTCATAAGTAACATGTGGCGATGGGTCTACGAAGAGTTTTCATGAGTTGAGTGTGTATTGCCTTTGAATTATGATAAAGAGTAACAGAATTGTTACAATTACTTTGTTTAGTTGTTGAACTTTTGATCGTCGGACCTTTTTCTAATGAAAAATGTTGTGTGGGAAACTCTAGTACGAAAACTAAATAGGCCCTGTATTAAGTCCGCGATAGGTGATTATGACAGGACGGTGATCGTTATACACCGAAAGCTTTAAATAGGTACGCTTAGAACCTACAAGTATGCAAGCGGTAGGTTAAGGAAGATACCAGCGGGTCATGTACCAGTCGATGTTGATGTCAAAAGGATTTTGATGATAATGAGCAAGTTTAAGTTGTCGAGTAATTGAGTCTATCTGCCGTATTATGTTGGACCGTACCAGAGGATTCTGGTTAAGGTCGGGGTCTAGAGAGACCGTTGCGTAAGAGTAATTGCTGGTCGGTGGCGGTAGAGCCGTGGCGTTAGAGGTTTTTACTCGAGGGTTTCTATGAGCTTGGCAGTTTTTGCTGCAGCAGAAGTTTTAAAGTTTGTTTGGATTGACTGTGGTACATGGCCAGGGTAATGATTTAGTTAAAGAGTAGAGTTCTAAAATTTCCCTATTTTCACGAACCCAATAAACTAGTTTGGTCAGGACTAGCCGAGCATTGTGGGTTGGCCTTTATGGCAACTGTAGGCCTGTGTGGCAACTGGAGGTCTTTGTAGAAACTGTGGGTCTGTAGGGCACCTGTAAGTTGATGTAAAAAACAAGTTTGTGTAAGGAACCTTACAGAAAATTCCTATTGAGTCAAGAGTTTATAAAGTAAACTCACATAGCGATAGGTGAGGTCACCATGTTATCGTTGATGACGTTCGAATCGTCAAGCCCTCATTACGAAAATTGAAATAATTTTGGTTTTCTAATTTTGATTACTATATGGATCGTGTTAGTAAGACACACAAAGCTCAAGTACCAATTGAGATTGTAGATGAAGTAGATAATGAATTGACGTAAAATAGTTCAGACTAAATCTCTGTGTGAACAAGTTCTGAGTTCAGAGAGTTGAGTTGACTCGACATCGTAGGAATGTGCGAGTAGAGCAATTGTGATTGCTATGAGATAGCTAGGAGAGCTATGAGATAGCTAGGAGAACTATGTGATGGATAAAGATCGTGAATAAGATACCTGGTGTCCTGTTTCTTTTGTTTCATTTAATGTGACAGTGATGATTATCAATGGTACTTGGACTTTGTAATCACGAAGATTAGGTGGCCTTTAGGTACCAAATCGATGATTAAGTTGCTATTTTCCTTAAATTGGAAATAGAATTACTCGTTCCTTAAAATAGTGAAAGAGAGATTTAAATGATCATGTTTGATTGATTCATAATTTTTCCTCACTCACCTGGAGTATGAGTCAGGATTGGACGAGCGTATACTGTTTGGAAGTTTTGTATGTTTCAGAAAAACATCCCTTGTATGATGGGAGATTGCCAGGATGGAGTGAACTAAGACGACGTGTGGTGCAACACGAGGTGACCATGAGATGGCATGGAGCAAGGACAAGAAAATGATGCCTGCGGGTGATAGATTTGGGGATCTGTCATCTGAGACAGGCCCGAGAAGGCGACGTGCTGTGTTCCACGCTCGCCTCTCAAAAGAAGCAACGGCCTAAAGAACACCATGTGGTTTTAGTCAGTAGGAGTCTGACAGACCCCTCAGCTTTCCCCAAGGGCTGAGGACATCCATGAGGAGTTCCACATGATTCGATACACTGTTAAAACCTGACAAAGAGGAACAGACGAAGATGCCTGTCTCGCAGGATGGCCGTGTCGGGTTTAGTCAATAGTGCGGACGTCAAAACAAATGGCAAGCACGCCATCTGGCGGCAAAGCAAGAACAACTACGCATTGGCACGCTTTTTATAAGCACTTGCGTAGTTGGGAACATGGCAGTCGAGTACTGACAGCCTCAGAGCTAAGACGTCGTAGAATCAGTGTCGATCCGTAATATTAGTAGTTAAGCAGGATTGTAACTCTGAATATTTGAATAAACCCAGTGTATCGAATAACTTCTGTGATTTCATTTGCACGATTGTACCCACCGACCTGCCCACACACGATGTCTTAACCTAAGGGTGACAAACTTTGTCTATCCTTAAATCCTGACTTCCCGATGGTTTGCATCTATCGGCCAGCCTTGATGCGACATATTAATATAAATTAAAATAAATAAATAATAATAAAAAAAAATAATAAGAATAATAAAGTCAAAGTCAAATATATATATTCAATATAAAAAATAAAATTAATTATAAAATAATAATAATATATTATTGTTAATTATTTCAATATATATATATTCTTTATTTAATTTATATTATAGTATATTTTATCGGTCAATATTATCCTTAGTATAAAAAAAAATATAAACAATAAAATTAAGTCTAAATATATTCGAATATGTGGGGCTCTTAGGCGCCTTCATAATCAATCGAGTTTTTTGCAGGACACTCTTGTTTTCCCGTTTTATGGCTGGCTGGTTTTATGAAGCGCAGACATGTTGCACATTTTGGCGCTTCGGTTTTCTTTCTGCAGTCGTGGATAGCGTGTCCTTCTTCACCGCAATATCCACATGTCCAGCAACTTTGCTAGTCTTGGCCACTTGACCGTACTGCTGGCACTTGTAACATCTCGTTACCAGTGTGAAGTCTCGTACCGGGAAGGAAGTCCAATTGATGAACAATCTGTCTTGTGTAATGAGAGCCTTGCGAATGATCGCAGGAACTTCTAAGATGTAGTTGCAATTCTCAACATCTTTTCTACCAGATTTGTGGCTCAGTTTGATTAAGGCCAAAAAGGTATCTCTGGATATACACACATCAACACGGTCTAGGGATATTTCATACTCAATTAAATAACTCGAAAAGTACTGGCCGCATTGGAATCTTTTATACACCGATTTGTTTGTAATTTATCTCAGACCAATTCCAAATTCAAATTTTTGAAAATTCTTTTGTTTCGGTGGCATAAAAATGTCTTGATGTGTAGGAGAGGAAATTTTCATTTGTGCGAAATTTTGAAAACAATACGAATTACGTTTAGTTACAGTTTTTTTTTCATTTTTAAACGAAACAAAGTTAAAATTGAGGTATTGTACTTACAGATAGTATGTGGAAACATGTATTATTAGATACTTGTTAAATACAGGTCTTCGGGTCCCAAGCCAGGAGCTAAACACCGGGGCCCATAGCGGCGTTGGGACTCCTGGACCCTGTCTGAACCTGTATCCCACGAAACTGCCGTAACGCAGCAGTGGAAAGCTAGGGATTTGCTCCTTATTGGGAGATATACTGGTTCCTACTTTTACCGTTTAGTTTATATTCACTTACCTGGGATTCCTGCGGTAGGCTCCTGGAGGTCGATCAATACCGTGCCGTGCCGGGTGTAGCGTTTGCGGGTTAATCATCTAATAAAGAGATAAATAATACGCAGCACTATCTACATAAAATTTAATTTAAGGGTCGCAGGTACAAAAAGCCGTTTCTTATAATTATTCTCTTTGCCAAATGGAGGTAGGCGCTAAGTACTATCCTGGCCTGGCAGCATAAGCGGTCACGATGGGAAGGCCGAGGACTAGGCGCCAGCAAGAGGTCGTTGCTCAGAGTTTACGATGATCGTAGGCTGTCGGCAGGTTCTTCAGATAAAGGTCCCAGGTGGTTGAACCGGGACTTTGGACCCTGGAATTTTCCAATCGTCGCATAAGTTCCTTTGTCTCCCGGCTTATCCTTGTCTGATTGTGACCGCAACAGTGTAAGCGTAGGAAAGAGGATGACGACGGCGCTTAAGGCGAATGTGTGCTTGTCACAATCTGCACCGAAGCTCTAGAGATTTTTTAATTTAAATTTGTAACGGTAAAAAAAAACATATAAAGCAGGTAAGCGCTAAAGAAATAACACAATAATAAGTACCTTACTAAAACACCAACAGAAATTATAAAAAGGGTGATGAGATTTTGTCATGTAATGGCCGTAACCAGCATGATTAAGCAAAAAGTAATTGTCAACACTTACCCAATACGGGGTTAACACTGAAGCTAGTTTTATTTTTAAAGAACACACTCGGTGTTGTTTTTGATTCAACTAATTTTATAAAGGTACACGTAAAATTACTCGCTAAGCATGTAGGAAAGATACTATGGAGCGAGTGTACGTGTAATCAGCTGAGATGTCCGATCGTAAATGCCCGTCCGGTGCGTTGATAAAAGCCCGAGTGGTGTTGGATCTTAATAATTACTTTTTTTTTATATATGTGTGACTACCTCCACACGGAAAGTTATCGAGTTGAAACGTAGTGCAATGACTAGTCGATTTTTTCAATATCTTCACGTTAATAATAATTATATATAGTTATATATTAGTTTTAGTTTATCTTATTAATATTATCACCTACAGTGTGTTCGATAACTGTTTGTTACTTAAATTATTAGATTGTAAGAATCTTGTTATTATTTTTGTTGATCTGTGCGTGTTTTTACCGCAGTTTGCTATGGTGATTTTGTTAGGAACGTTGACCGTTAATATTCAACGTTACACGGGAGATTAGGGATAGGAGAATATATATAATATTAGGACATTAAGGGATAGACTGACGGCTGTCTGGACCGAAGGCTCCGGCATCCACCAGACAGAACACGTTTCCCGCAAAAGCACTGCGCTGCGCGTGAAAATATATTCAAAACCCACTTCGCGGGCGCCCCACAAACCGATTGCGAACGGCGGGCGCAATTAGCAATTACAAATGGGCGAAACACATCTTGATTCGATATGTTTCGATAAGAACCCGAATTCACCGTGTTCACGTTACAAATTTTCTCTTTCGACTCTTGTCAAGTGTCAGCTGACAACGACTGACAGCCAACCGAGTTATGTCCGCTAACAAATCGCCAAGCATGCTTAATTGCCACTGCTCGCTTCAAAACCGAATCTCCGACCATGACCTTTGCAACTCTGGGATCTCCGTCAGACCTATAGGATAAATCTACAATGCGTCCACGACGCCAATACAAAGGCAACAAATTAGATTCTTTAACAAATACAAGGTCTCCAACTTTGGGAGAAACAGTTTTGTCGGTCCACTCAACGCGCTGCTTCAAAATATGCAAATATTCAAAAGACCAACGATGCCAGAAACTTTGGGACATCTGTTGGATCAATTCAAAACGCAGTCAATTGTGAAGATTCAATTTCCCTGAAGGGGTATTCCGGCAGGGCGTAGAGGGGCCGACCAATCAAAAAATGATCAGGGGTCATGACTTCCAGGTCATTTGGATCTGAGGAGAAAGGACAGAGAGGTCGCGAATTGAGGACGGCCTCAACTTTACAAAACACCGTAATAAGTTCCTCAAAGGTCAAAATTGTTTCACTAATAACACGGTGGAGATGCGTTTTTGCCAATTTTACAACGGCCTCATAAATGCCAGCCCAATGTGGGCAAACTGGGGGGTCAAATTGCCCCATTTGCGCCATGGCAAATCTCAAATTCTGTTTATCCTTATTTAGATAATTACAAATATCATTTAAATATCTATCAGCGCCCTTATAATTAGTACCGTTATCAGAACGGATCAAAGATGGTAGTCCTCGGCGGGAAACAAATCTACCTAGCGCTGCAACAAACGCATGTGCTGAGGGCAGTTACAAGTTCCAAGTGAACCGCCTTGGAAGCCAGACAAACGAACACACACAAGTAG
Source organism: Orthosia cruda (assembly GCA_964057195.1). Lineage (NCBI taxonomy): Eukaryota > Metazoa > Arthropoda > Insecta > Lepidoptera > Noctuidae > Orthosia > Orthosia cruda. The sequence goes on from OZ059834.1 coordinate 256,751, forward strand.
GCCTTTTTTTTTTTTTTTTTTTTTTTTTTTAAACATTGCCCCACACTAGGAATTTCTTCCTGTATCGTGGGTGCGTTTACAAACATATAAACTCACTTACACAAACACCCAGAGCCGGAACAACTATCTGTAGGTCATACAATTATTTGTTCCGTGTGGGAATCGAACCCGCGACACGCAGCGCAGCAGTCAATCGCTCAACCACTGCGCCAACCGTGCGCCCAAAAGCCTTGACAGCCTTGGCGTTCCGAAGTTGTTAAGTCTTCACCAAGAAGGGATCAGCGAAATCGGTTCCGACCGAAGCAAATGGTCTGTTCTCCGTCACTCGGTCGGATTGCAAATCACCCATTATGGGTTGAGTGGGAGCAGCCTTCAACTTATAGCACTGCATACATTTAAAGATGATGCCACGAATAGTGCGTCTGGCCGACAAAATACAAAATTAACGCTGAAAAAAAATATGGCTACGAGGGCGTTGCAACCGGCGTGTGCATTATTAATGTGTCGATCGGACAACAACAATTTCACCAACGCTCCTCCTTTAAGGATCAAGAAAGGATGGCGAGCACCATAAGGCAAGTTCGAATTCCGCAGTCGTCCTTCGACTCGGAGCAATCCAGATTGGTCTAGGAATGGATTAAGACGAGCGATTGAGCCTTTCAAAGCTGAGCATTTCTTCAGGGCTTCAAAAGTCTGGTCAAAGTGCTCGGCTTGTACAGCACGAACCAACAACGTCAGTGCCTCTTGGCGTTCATGAGGCGACAAAACTGAGGATAACAATTTATTATTAGGATTACGTCCGTTACGTATGAAACGCCGGACCCAAGCGATAATTCCTAACAATTTCGACAAAGAACTGTATCTGTCCAAAAGATAATTCAATTTATATGCAGGTTGCGCTACCACAATTCCAATACGCAAGCCTGGCAAAACCTCTGGAGAGTAGAACCTATTCTGGGGCCAGGACGACTTGCGATGCGTCAACAAGTCTGGTCCCCACCAAAGAGAATAGTCAACAAGGGCAGGAGCCTCGCAACCACGTGACGCGCAGTCTGCGGGGTTCAATTCTCCTGTCTTTTCTTTAGTCTCAGAGTTCTAACTCTGTGAGACTATTCGCCCCAAAAACCTCCAAAGCATGAGCTGAGGTGCGAAACCAACAAATGACTATCTCATTATCAGTCCTTGGTCCTCAATCCGCGGGTCGGAGCCCTTCAACACGGGACCCGTAACTCCAAAACCAAAAACCGTCGGTACAACTACTAACCTATTCGTCTGCAGAACCCACTTGGTCCCGGACAAAATCAAACTCAAAACATCCGCAGCCATATACAGGTCCGGGTACCAACCACTTCGGGTCGGCAGGAGTTAGGTCCGACGTCAATTTTACCACTGCAGGTTTAATGGTTACCTGCGGGTGTCTGCCCAAAATATCATTCAAAACAAAGGCCTTGGCCAATATTCTTGGCCCACAATAAACAGGCGAAACACATATTTCAATATCTCCCCGTTGACCCCACCATATTTCCCATGTGCAAAACCACTCAACCTAACGGTTGCCTCAACAATGTCATCCGAGAAACCGTAAAACTGCGTGAAGTCTGCCTCAACCGCAGCGGCCAACTCAGTGTCCTCGGTGGACAATAGCGCCAAACACTCCGCATAGCACTCATCCACCCTGGCTTGACGGGCTGGGAGTTCACTAAAACGGGCCAACAAAGCCTCTGATCTATCAGATCTACTTGTCAAAGAGGCCACCGAGGTCACCCATCTCAATTTCACTCTAATCTTACAAGCAAATGTATTGGCAGTCATACTGTCAAAATTTAAGCAACGGTGATTAAATATAAATTAATAAACAAAATGTTCAAAAACTTAAATTAATAATGTATGTGTGTAACCAAAACAACAGTTTGACAGTAATTTTCTTATCAAATTAAATATCAAATCACAAAGTCTGTAAGAGAAACAACAAGATAATTTAACAAATAGTACTGAACCCTGTTACATTTACTTAATTATTTACCAATACAAATTTATTTTGGGACCCCAAATATCAATTTATAAATTATCAAAAACAAAGCGGGTACCTCAAGAAAGCAAATTATCAACACACAAGAGGGTATTCTAAAAAATGAAAATTATCAACACACAAGAGGCTATTCTAAAAAATGAAAATTATCAACACACAACAGGGTATTCTAAAAAATACAAATTATCAACACAGAAGTGGGTAGGTTGATTTTACAATAGAAGATCAATATTCAATTTACTTTAATAGTTAAAAACAATGACTTTAACTTGAATCAATTAGAATATTACTGTCAATATCAAACAAACTAACTAATTTTCTTATATAATTGGTAACAACATACTTTACAATAATAACTTCTGTAGCGGGCACTGAGTATGTTTATAATGTATACAAACTTACAAACCCAAGATAGAAGGTTCAAGGTCCAACAATAACTATGATTCAATTAAATACAATTAGGGAAGACTATTTAGTCTGCACCAAACCTATATTGTATACAACAAATAAACAAATTATATTTTCAATACAAAACTGTAACCTTCTATCCCGGAGTGACAATATTAAGTTGTGAGTTGTACACTCTATTTTAACAAATTGGAATGCAACTGTGGGGGTGTTTGCCCCTAACAAGACACAGCTAACTCTGAGTGACTCAAAATGTACCACTTTCCAAACCAGTATTTTCAACAATAAAAAGCAAACCGACAAACAATACAGTGTTCACTGTGAACGAGTGTCCTAGCGTATACTATGATCGTGGAATGCAAACCACGCTCTTGCTACCAAATGTTAAATACAGGTCTTCGGGTCCCAATCCAGGAGCTAAACACCGGGGCCTATAGCGGCGTTGGGACTCCTGGACCCTGTCTGAACCTGAATCCCACGAGACTGCCGTAACGCAGCAGTGGAAAGCTAGGGATTTGCTCCTTATTGGGAGATATACTGGTTCTTACTACTACCGCTTAGTTTATATTCACTTACCTGGGTTTCCTGCGGTAGGCTCCTGGAGGTCGATCAATACCGTGCCGTGCCGGGCGATTAGGGATAGGAGAATATATATAATATTAGGACATTAAGGGATAGACTGACGGCTGTCTGGACCGAAGGCTCCGGCATCCACCAGACAGAACACGTTTCCCGCAAAAGCACTTCGCTGCGCATGAAAATATATTCAAAACCCACTTCGCGGGCGCCCCGCAAACCGATTGCGAACGGCGGGAGCAAATAGGAATTACAAATGGGCGAAACACATCTCGATTCGATATGTTTCGACAAGAACCCGAATTCACCGTGTTCACGTTACAAATTTTATCTTTCGACTCTTGTCAAGTGTCAGCTGTCAACGACTGACAGCCAACCGACATGGTGTTGCAATAATAAAATATCAAATAGTGAACGAAACGTTTGGTTTCAAACAATACTGAAGGCAACCATTTATTTTACAAGTTCCATCCATTTACGATGGAAGTAGTCGCCACCAACCGAAATTAAAGCGTTGCCTTTGGAAACATCTATCCTTACTGTGATATGGTAAGCACTGGCCGCGCCGGCCGCCGCCACTAGCGGGCCGGTTTCTTTCTTCTTCCTTCTTTAGCTGCAGTGAGTCACGCGCTCGTTTGTTTGTGCAGGTCGGCGGAGGATAACTTCATCTCCGAGCTGGACAGTGGCGCGCTCCGCGGAGTGCGCGCGCTGCGCACGCTTCGCCTGGCGCGCAACCTGCTGCGCGACGTGCCCGCGCACGCGCTCGCGCCCCTGCACCACCTGCAGACTCTGTACGTATGCGTAATAACTACATGCGCCCCGCGACCACGTCTTAGACGTAGCCATTGTGAGATGTGCCGGCTGCCGGTGGGACAGCACTGTGCTCGCACATCTATTAGCGAGTTGTTATTAAACTAAGTTCGCCAACACGCGGCACTGACCCACTTGCAGGCGCCGCTAAACTTCACAGATAAGTGCTGCAGTAAGCTCGGCACTCTGTTATCTGTCGAGCTCCACCCGTCCTCTCCCCACAACCTCTACACCCACTTGTTTACTACTTAAGTCTTGTCATTTAATTTTTTGTAAGTTGAACAATTTTTACTTATATTTTATAAAAATCAACTTGTTTTTAACCCCCGACGGAAAAAGAGGGGTGTTATAAGTTTGAGGTGTGTTGCTGTGTATCTGTGTGTCTGTCTGTGGCATCATAGCGCCTCAACGGATGAACCGATTTTGATTTAGTTTTTTTTTGTTTGAAAGGTGATTCTATCGAGTGTTCTTAGCTATGTTTGAATAAAATCGGCCGTTCAAAAGTTATGCGCGTTTTACTGTTTAGATCGTGATGTTTTCGCAAGATAAATGTGTCGGGGGTTTTTTAAATTTTGAAATTTTACTTGTTAGATCTCTGTTATTTATGTCTCCGCAAATAAATAATGTTACAACGATCGACACAGCGACTAAAACTGAGTAGAACTAAAGTTGATACCAAAAGCGAAGCACAGGACAATCATACGCGAAGAGACGAACTGAACAGTGGACGAGAGGAGTGCAGCGATGCTCGACCGTCATGCCGTGTGTCGTGTGCCTGTGACACACTTACTGCTATATATAGCGCATCATAATTCGCGGTATTTATAATTAATAGCGAGTGCTGGTGTCGGAGTGTCGCACACTGGCCACGGTCGGCTCTATGGCGCGCGCCTCTGCTCACTACTTCACAGAACTCATTTATTTCCTGTCAGCCAAAAACGTTGACATCAAACTGTCGACCATCAATTAGTCTGCAGCGTTATGCAGATGTTTGTAGCATATTTTGATATAAACTGTTTGAACGCAGATAGCCATTAATATCTCAACGCACTCTGGTTCTGTCTGATGACGACTAGGATGCGTCTTATATTCATTTTAAGTCTAATTTCGGCATGCTAGTTTGCAAGAAACAGTATTTTTTTAAAAGGGTTTGTCTAGCAGTCTCATCAACACAGATCTACTACACAGATCGGAATTTTGTGCTTCAAAAGCATAAAACATGAAATGATGGATGACAGTCAGTAGAGAGGAGCTCCTCTCTTCGGAGAGTGAGTGTGTGAGACTAACTACAAAAAGTACAACACGTGAGGTCGACCTACATACCTCGAGCTACAGGACGCTGACACGGAGAATCTAAATCTGGAAACACATAAAAGATATATTTTGTAGAAACTAAAATATAATTTGATAATCTAGTTTACTGAATTCTATTGTGAAATATATACAAGTCCCTAGGTACCGTAGGTTTATTGGCGAAGATTTTCTGCTAATGCACGGTAATGCTTGCTGCCACACCGCTGCAGTGATTAGACCTGGAAGAAGTCGGGCTTGCCACACTAGACTGGCCAACCCTCAGTCCTGACTTGAATCCGATTGAACATATGTGGGTCGAGCTGTCGAGGGGGGGTCACGCAAACCTTTGAGGGGTAAATAACATAAATTGTATTTAAATAAAATAAAAAAATATTTTTTTTTTACTTCCTATTCATTAAGACGTCCACAACTCGGCCGACCTATTGACCGATATACCACAATCCATAGTTTATTGCATAGACATTGTGAAAAATAGTTTTGAGCAACGCGCGATGAAGTGATTCTAGTTTATTGCTCGCGAGTGTAGTACTCGTATGCGTGTAGTGTAGAGTGCGACTGTTGCAGGAGCTTGGCCGGCAACCTCATCAGCGAGCTGAGCGACGCGGCGCTGCCGCCGCTGCCGGCGCTGCACACGCTGTGAGTACTGACACATTGATGCACCCCACACACATACTGCACACCGCACACTCTACTGCTCACACGTATCTAGGGTGACAGCAACGACCATATTGTGATCAATGACCAGTGTAATACTTACGTTTTAAACGGTACGTTTCAAGCTTTCAGTCATCACGGTCGTCAGACACGGTGTCGGCGATGAAGTATATTTTAACACCCGACGGAAAAAGAGGGGCGTTACCTGTGTGTTTGTGTATTTGTGTATCTGTCTGTGGCGCCATAGCTCCTAAACGGATAAACCGATTTTGATTTCGTTTTTTTTTTAGTTGAAAGGTGACTTTGATGAATTTGATGGTGAATTTCATGTTCTTAGCTATGTTGATGAAAATCGGTTAAGCCGTTCAAAAGTTATAGCCGTTAAACTGTTTTATTTGGGCTGTTTCAGCAAGATATCGTGTCATAATTACGTGTTCAATATAGATTGTCGATCAAAGCGTGTCTACTATTAGATAAATTACGTAGTAAATAAAAATGTCGGAGTTTTTTTTTTTAAATTGCCTTGTTAGTAAGATCGTTGCGTTGTCCGACACCGAACGCGAGCTGCTAAGAAAGAGGTCCCACTACTTACAAGATTCCAATAACTGTCTGTGTACATGAGCTTCCTCGTGTGCTACCTCACTAGGTAATATAATGTAACCATTATGAATATAGAGTAGTTCAGCCGCGTTATAGATAGTTTGGCACCCGCACTCACCCGCAGGCTCAATTTGTTTGCTCCGGTTTAAACTAGGGAAGGCGCCGAGACATTAATTCAAACGATTAAAGGGATCTCCGCAGTCGCGGCGCCGATTTATATAAGTAAATGCGGTCATTGACCCGCGCCAATACCTGCGAGCGTATGACGCTGTCGGAGCTTGTTAATATTCTGAACATAAAAAGTGCGCTTCACTAAACTTAGTTGTTGGTAGTTGGCGGGGCGAGCGCACCGCACTCACAAGTTGTGACGATCGCGGATGTAGAGCACCCAGCTCGGACTACATTTTTGTGACTAGTCGAACACCAATATTTTTTTGTGTAGCCCAACCTGTCCAACTGAACAGTACACGTTGTGGTTAGAGTGTGCCCTCTCCCCGCTGTCAGGACTGCACTCGCACTCACCGCCACGCGCCCCCGCGGCGCGGCCCACGTGTGACGTCAGTACGTATGACGTGCTCTGCCAGCTGTAGCTGCACACTGCACAGTATGGCGCTAGCTCTGTATGCAATAATGAGAGTTGAGAGAATGATTACTGTCCTCATCATCACATATTGTTGGCGGGAGAGCGCGGCGGCGGCGGCGGCGAGGCGGGAGGGGGCTGCTATCTTAGATTTATTGTGCTCATAAACACGCTAATGCCTGCGCGCCAGCCTGTGCTCGGCGCTCGGCGCTCGGCGCTCGGCGCGGTGCCGCTGTTCTTCGATATAAACTATGTTATCCATAAACATGGTACCTAACTACCTACCAATCTATTATCATTTGATTATCTATTAGCATTTCTTTTTGTTGGTTTTTAAGCAACTTCAAAACAAGAAGGAGATTCTCAATTCGTCTCGTACACAGGTTGATTTGTTTTTGTATTTTTCTTACGCAGGTAACTAGTTACCTACCTATTAAAATTTAAATGATAAATTATTCAAATTGAAGGCCATTACTCGTATTTCCAATACATAGCCAGATTTGACATGTCAAGGATTATACTAAATTTGCATTGTAATAATTTTCATTCTGTTTAGAGTATTCTCTAAAGATCGTTTTTGTCATCAATTGCATGATACCTACGTGTCTTTGTTTGTAGATCTCTTTTTTAGGGTTCCGTAGACACCAAGGAACGCTTATAGTTTCGCCATGTCCGTCTGACCGTCCGCAGCTTAGCTCAGAGACTCTTGGTACGCGAAAGCTATAATTTGGCATGGATATACATATTAATCACGCCGACCAAGTAGTAAAATAAAATATTTTTGGGGCACCTTCTGTACATATAAAGAGGGATGTTTTTTCTCGTTTATCCCATAATATTTCGTTGGATTGGTAATTCAAAAATATTAGGGGTCAGTCAAACCAATTTTCGATTCAGGGATACTTTGACGTAAAATTAAGCTTTAAATGGCTAATTTTTGTAGAGTCAAGTGTCCCCCTGCCAGCTAAATGGTCGCTTTTGCTTATGTAAAAAAATTACGGCATTCGTATATATAATGCAAGTAAAAGGAAAACTATCACAACTAAGTAGGCTTTACAAGTTTACGAGTAATAGTCGACCAACTTATAAAATGTACTTGGCAAATTAAAAATTCTGTAACTATATTGATTCTATGTATTACATGGGGATTCGAACGGCAAAGTTAATTTTGTGTTTTCGTTAGAGCAATGTTCGGTGCTTTCATTGTTTATGAACGTTAGTAATGTTAACTATTTATTTTGGAGAATGAAGCTGTTTATACGGAACCCTCAGTGCGAGAGTCGGACTCGCACTTGGCCAGTTTTTTACATATCACGTAAGTTTACTTTTTACAAAGTGAACTGTTTCCTTAAGTTTGCAGTATGTCTTCACTGCCCACTATTTGATCCTCGATTTCGAACTATTCTATTCTACTCCTTTAAGATTTGGCCATCCGTTCAAGTTTCTCCCATTTTTGGGTTTCCGTTCCTCAAAAGGAAAAAATGGAATCGTTATATTATAGGATCACTTCGTTGTCTATCTGTCTGTATGTGCGTGTGTCCGGCATCCTCTGTCATCCTCCACGGCTATCCTCTTAAGCCTGCAATACATGTTGGCCGAGCGTTGTCGAGTGAAGGCCAATACCAACATGTAGACGGTATATTTGCCTTGTCTTGCTATCGCTCGGTGTCACTTGCCCAGTTGGTTGAGTATAATAATAATAATAATAAAAATTGTTTATTTCTCACCACAAGCCAAAAAATACCAACAGAATTTACACATGAGCAAAAGCAAGTAATTTTTTGGTTGTGGATCGCTGGTGCCCGTGGTAGGTAGCAACACCTGTAATACAGGTCACCAGGTCCCCACCCGGTCATAGATTAACACATTTGATAGCTTACATCTGATATCACAGCAAATAGCCGTTTAAAGCAATTAGTGAGTTAATAACAACTTACATTCATTTTAGAATTATAGTGAGATTAAATTTAATTTAATTTGAAAAAGAGTTAATAATAATATAAAGTACCTTTATTTGGAAGGTTTTTATGAGTGTAATGTTTGTGTAGGTGTGTGTTTGTGATGATATGTGTGTGACAGTGTATATTTGTTGTGGTGTGTGTTAGTGCATGAAATAACTAGACTATTACGTCAAAGAGAGCTTCTGTGGCAGTATATGTTTGGCCTTGTAGCCAGGCTTGTAAAGTGACTTTAAAATTATGTTTGTTCAATGGGTGCAGGGAAAGAATTCGGTTTAACTTATTGTAGAGATACGGACCAAGGAAAATAAAGAATCTATGACTAAAGGAAGTTTTAAGAGGCGTATTTAGAGCAACTATACAGTTACGGCGATTTATTTGCTGGGAATAGTTGGAAATGGCGTGTTGTTTAATGGCTGTGGCCAGAACAAACAATTGTATGTATAGACAAGCGCCAACGTGTATAGACCTCATTTGACGTAGCTTGTCACAAATTGCAGTCGCTCGCGATCACTTGCCTCACTTCGGATCGGTGTCGGTTTTCCTGCATAAATCAAAGGCAGTTCGCGCGCAGTGCGACTGCGCACTCGGCCAATAGTGTTCACATGTTTCATGTTTGTCCGCGCGCTATTATGCGGTTGACGTCCATCGTAGGCACACGTACAAAATGTCGCTTTCTACGAATGACGATGTATTTAAGTTTTTGGAGTTTTACCGGAATGAACCAGTTATTTGGTATCCTAAAAATATGCCACCTTCTTTTTTTGTCTTTTCTTTTTCACAACTTTAGTGCGGTATATACTGACATAATAATTGTAAGCGCTCTATACTCTATACTTAATGAACTTTATGTGATTCATTCGATAAAAATATTCGGCCAACTTATTATGACTCGGCTATGAGTAATCACATGAAATCTCTTTGCTATGAGTACCTAATTCTGGCAAGGTGTAAGTTTTTATTTGTTTGAGTTTGTCTGTCACTGTCACTGTAATTTCTTAAAATTATTGATTTAAAGTTCATCATATTTTTAATAATTGTATGATTTTAAAATGGAGTCATGAGGAGCCTAGCTCTACTATCAAATTCATTAAAAATCAAAAATACAAACCTGCCCGACTAATTTCCGGCTTCAAGTTTTTTTTTAAATGAAAAATAAGGTTAAGGTTAATTTTAGCCAAGGTCTTAAATTATTAATGACAATGACAATTTTAGACAGTCACCTTTTTATATTTTTTGATTTTACATTCCTTTTTGTATAAATATTTTAAAAATAATAGAAAAGGCAAAACAAGGTCTTTGCTTTATTTATTTTGAGTGCTTGATTGTACTTTGAGAGAGAGAGAATATAATATTTAGCGAATCTAATATTTTGAGAATCTGTTATGTTGATAATCTGATAAGCAAATAAAGGAATTTAGGTATGTACAATAAAAACTGACAGCGCCCAACATGTGGGCGTCTCCTCAAAACTCGTCTATTTTGTCCATTCGCATTGGCTTTCGACAAACTTGCCGAACGTCTAGACAGCAGCGCTTGCCTTGTGTCTATTTGTTTAGGCTCGCGTTGGTCTAAGCTCGGCCAACATGTATTGCAGGCTGAATATTTGCTTATTTCATACTTTTCAGAGTGCTATTATTTGTCCCTAATCCTGTTTGCCTTTTTGTTAGAGCAATGTTTGTTTATGAAATTCAGTGAGGTTACTAGGTTTTTATTGTGGTGATAGTAGCTATATATGCATATGGAACCCTCGGCACGCGTCTGTCTCGCAATCGTCCGCCTTCTTTAAATGTTTGAATCTGTTCCCTTAAATACACCTGCCGTGACCTGCCGCAGTACACGTGAAGTAAATTGAAGCATGCAGTTATGGCCGATTTTATTATTTTTGCTTAATTGTAGTTTATTTTGTTTGGATGGAGAGGAGAGTTCTGATGTATATTGCCGAAGCTCTTCATCAGATCTTCACCAAATTAAAATGGGACCAATTTCAGAACATACTTTTATTAAACAAAAAAAGAATTTTCAAAATCAGTCCACAATTGACGGAGATATCGGTGAAAATACACAAAAAAAAATAAAAGTCGGTTAGAAACTTTCACAAAAAAATAAACTGACTTCCAAAGTAAAACTAAAAGGCGCATTTGTACAATATATATCCTCTTTTTAACCGACTTCCCAAAAAGGAGGAGGTTCGGGCATAGGTCTGTCAATCTGTCAAACCTACTTCCAAATAAAACATTTCGGAAATTTGTGTCTTTGGTACCTCTTGTTGTTTCCGTTTTGCGACCCCGACTACATTACACCACACAAACCGACCGACCGACTACATTACTATAGAACTTGTTGTAGAAAAACATAGAACATGTACATAGTAGAAAAAAGTTGAAGCTGCTGTTTTGGTTGTGTGGAGTGACTGCTCTTCTAATGGACAGACTGAATACCCATAATAACTCAATTTACACATTCGTGCTGTTTGTCGTAAATGATTCCGATTTTGATGAAACTTTGAATTTGACTGTGCTTTGGGCAGATAGAGAGAGAGAGAGATATACTTAATCTAATAAAAAGAACAATCACGAGCCGATTACTAGTTTCAGAGAAATGCGTGGACAAACGCGTGAAATTTGGCACACGTGTTTAGAAACCCACATAGAGTAACACACTTACCTGAATATTGTGCAACTCCGACAATATTATATACATACGTATCGATTTGATAACCTCCTTTTTTTTGAAATCGGTAAAAACAAAAAACAACTTCCACTGGTAAATAAATTATTCATTTCTTTTTTTTTATATCAAGCTTTTTTCGTATTCTTCTCAGTAAAAAATAACTAGTCCGCTATCTTGGGCCGTCCGCCATATTGGATTTAGAATGACGTCACTTAGCATGCATGCATTGTCATCCTAACTAAACATGTAAGCAAAATTTCATCTTAATCGGTGGAGGATAACTGCTTTAAAATTCAGTTGCAAGAATTGGCCCAAACACACATACATACATTGCAAGATAAATAAAAGCTTGTAAGCTTGTGTAACAGTTGTATCGTTCTGTCTGTGCATGAAGTGTTCTGAGTCCGGTTGTGTTGGCGTGTGCGGGTGCGTGTGCGTGTGCGAGTGAGCCTGTAGTGTGTTGTGTGCGCAGTAATATCTGCTGCGTGTTCGGTATCACCTCACCCCCCTTCCCCCACTCCGCTCTTCGCACGCCTCACGCCAGTACCACTGTATACCCACCCACTACACATAAAAAACACATTAGTCACGATGCATGAATGGTGCGGACAGGAGAACATAACGAGCGATTTATTTATTTTTGGAAGTCACTAGAGGGACGGCAGGCCGCATATAAGTAGGGCTGGTGACTAAACCAGAGTAAGCTGGCCTCTCATATTGTTGCAAACTCCGTGCCCGTGGGGGGCTACTACGATAGGCCAGCTCAACGTAATAGTTTTACCAACTTACCACAGATGTGCACTCGACTGTTCGAATCGATGTGCACTACTTCTTCAGTGCTATTGAGTGTCATTGTCACATTAGCTTCGCAGATTTTTTTTCTAAAAGAAACACAATACCGGGATAAAAATTATAAATCCTTTATCTTAATCCTTTACTTGATGTACCCGTATTCCAAGATTTACGCAAATTTGTTCAGCGGTTAAGATGTGAAAGGGTAACACGCGGAGTTGTTTTCGCATTTATGATATAAGTATGGATATGGATTACAAATCGAGTCGGCTCTGATTAGTCGCATATAAAAGTACTTACACCTGGGCTGTACGAAACCAAGTGCACGGAAAAGATGTACCTGCGTGTTCCCAGATTAACCCCAGCACGGCACCAGGATTGCAGCTCCTGTGCGTGTCAGTCGTAGATATCTGTTTTTTTTATATTTCTATGTGTTGGTTCTCGCAGTGGCATAGATAATATTTCGCGCGACGACGGCGATTGAGGTCTGTGCGGAGCTCAAAAGTAAGCTTCGTCTAGTTCCGAAACTAGGTACCTGCCAGATCATGTATCAAAACTTAAAAAGCGAAGCGTGTATACTCGTTACAATAAAATATGTAAATAAAATACAAGTACTCGTAAAACGCTGGGTTTTCCGCATTCAAATGAACCGGATGCTTCGTTATCCTTACAGTAGAGATATCGCTCTCACAAGTGTTACTTCCCCTCTTGCTGTTATTTTCGTGCATTAATCATCGCGCGATAAACAGACGCGCCTTATCTGTAATCTGACGTTCAGTTCAGGGACCGGGGAGCGGGGACCCCGGGGAGGCAGACAGCCTTGCGAGGAGTGATGGTCGGCGGCGGCGGTGCTCGCAGCACACCGACCGAGTGTCGTTCATGCGGCTCATGTCATGACGGTTTGTGACGCGCCGTCATCGTCAGCGTCAGCAGAGAGCAGTGTGTGTGCGACGTGCTGCCGCCGCGCGCTGTGCGCTGGTGGCGGAGTGTCGAGCTGTCGGACAAGAATATTTCGGAATCTCGTAATATCGGAATCCGGAAACATAAAAGAAAACTAATATTTTAGCTTATTGTCAACCACCCAGCGAGATAGCGCGGTTAAACACGTTGACTCCGGTGATTTGCAGTGGTCGGATGATTGGGCGCTTATTTACTTAAACTTCACATCATATAAAATATAATATAAATATTTTTGCCCGGCTTTTAGAGCCCTGCGATTACCAAACGTTTTACCTACAACAGTAAATGCACAGATTCATAAAACCCGTTGTAAGAATGTTATTTTCATCGCCATATTGACCGATCATGTGCGTCTCGCATCCAGCGGATGCCCGCAACCTAAGCTTTTTGGGATGCCTGTGTTCAACAGTGGAGTTCTTTCGGTTGAAATGATGCTGATGATGAATCCTTAGACACTTTTTCATACTTTTGGGATATGATATATATATATATATATAAATGTCTCCGAACAAGTACCTATCCTTAATAAACTTTATCTCAAATTTCCAATTTCCTACTTGCTTGAAAACCTCAATAAAAGAAAGCTTAGTATTTTTTAGTCTTCTGCTTGTATAAATAAAACAAATTAGTCTACCCGATCACTAATCTGTTGGGTAAATCAACTTCCACTACTTGACTACATTGTCTCTACATTATGATTTTTTCAGTTTTTTTTCCTTTTCACTAGTATTTTCTTCCTGTATCGTGGGTGCGCTTACAAACAATTAAACTCACAAGACACCTAGATCCGGAACAACTATTTGTAGGCCATACAAATATTTGTAATAGTCGAACGCTACGATAACTTTTTTTTATTTTTTTCGTGGGAGAACCTTCAAAAGGCGCCTGGACTTTTAGGGAAAAAGACCTGTGGGATTTTTACCTCACTAAAACCACCCCGGTGATCAACATCAGCACCTGGAAGGGGCCCCGTTACCTCTTAAAAGACCATCCCGGAACCCTCCTCTTTGCAACGCCTGTTAGGGCACATCTCTGGGGAGACTACGAGGCGTCTCCCCTGAGCCTCGCTGTGCAAGGCAGCACGTGACCACTGTGCCACCGTCTTACCTGGAGTCACATGTCGGGCGAACAGAGTCCCCAATCTGGCCGCCCGTGGCCCAGGAGTCCCGCCTGCCTATGATACAGACGGGATTACGGCGTTTTAGGCATCGAAGCGGTTGCCTTCACGACGCCTTCTTCTTCAAGCGGGATCAGCCTTCTCACCATCCCGCTCACACTACGATGCCTATACCAAACAATGACTGGCTTTCGTTCTTAAAACTTTTACTATCAAACATTTTCGCTCACAGTGCTCCTGATAGGAAAGTATCAAAGGAAGAAGACCACGCTCTAAAGTAAATTCTAATCTATTAAAAAACAATTAACTTGTAATAGGAATAAACAAAAGTTACATATCGACATTGCGTTTGTGTAATTAATAAAAAACAAGTAAAATTTCAAAATTTAAAAAACCCCCGACACATTTATCTTTCGAAAACATCCCGATTAAAACAGTAAAACGCCCATAACTTTTGAACGGCTGAACCGATTTTATTCAAACATAGCTAAGAACACTCTCGACACAATCACCTTTCAAAAAAAAAACAAAACAAAATCGGTTCATCCGTTGAGGCGCTATGATGCCACAGACAGACACACATATACACAGCAACACACGTCAAACTTATAACACCCCTCTTTTTCCGTCGGGGGTTAAAAACGAAATCTAACGAATGTGCGCAATTCCGATCTAATATCGGAAATCAATATTGAAATAATAAAAACTTCCGATATTACATACCCTAGTGTCGGGCGATCGGGCGGCGACCCGCGCGCCCTGTGGGGTCAGCGACCGCGCTACCCCCTGCCTTCCCCCCGCCTGCACCCCACCCCGGCGACCTCACCCCACAACTATTTGAGATCTCATTTTGAAATAGAGTGACTGGAAGAGCATTTGAAACATTTATCGGCGCTCCCTGACGGCGCGCGGCGAGACGTTCACACCGTGCGCCCGTGCGGCGGGGAATACGTCTGTTTATTGAATCTGATATCTATCGTCGCTGACGTCGTTTTCAACAAATTTTAAATGTTGCTTTTTAATTCTGCAAGTTGTTAGTACTTCAGTAGGCTGCTATTCGCTATCGTATATTATCAAGCGGCCTCAGTCAGTCTGTCTATATGTAGATAATGTAAAACGTGTGTAGATATGTAGATAAGAACGGGTGTGGACTTATATTTAGGAAGGTACTTAGTTACGCAGCCTCACTAGCAATTCGTTATTTAATATAAAAACCCTTTGAAGTCAAACATTCAACATAATGTGGTCCAGGCGGCCAGCCGGTCCAACCCAAACCAGAGCAAATCTATTTCACTTTGACACATGATGTGGTGAAGTTGAGGGGCGGGGGAGGTGACGCGACTCGCGGCGAACCCTTCTCATCGGCTGCCATCTGTCGGGTATCGGTGGCAGCGCCCGAGCCTGCTGTCCTGTGCCATCAAATCACTCACAGCTCCGGCCGGAGCCGGCGCTCGCGACACTCTCTCCGCTGATAACTAGCCACTCACTCGGTCGTTAGCGCTCTCACTCAACTCAACGAACAGATTGGATTGGGCACACACTTGACAATGAAATCAATAAAGCCCGAGCAAGCTACCGCATCCTCTATCGCAGTGAACCTAACAGCTGTGTTAGTGAGCTGAGCGTGTCGTGGCGACATGTCACATATTGTATCATTGTCGCCACATGATGGTCGCTCGGCGCTCGCCGCTCGCCTCGGGTTCATGTTTATTTATCGGCCGCTATCCGCACAAAGTATCCAGTGGTCAATAACAATCTCGTTTAGCGTTGTAAACCGCTCAACGAGGTGCTAAACTGCGGCGTGTCGCTATATCTAGCAGTGGCGCAGCGCCACGCCGCGGTTGCTTTCCACTCCAGAGTTATTCATTTTGATCATTTTGATGTATCATCAGCACCATAATAGCGTAACTTCAAAAAAAGCGCGTGCGTGAGCTTTGCTTGCATTCATTGCGGCACGCCTATATTCCCTGAAGCCTGTGAGCCTATCGCCATCAACCAGGCATAAGTCCAGACTGTTACTGACAAATTCTATGATGAACTGAAAACCTGAGATGGAAAACTGCAGTAACTCTTTGCTCCAGCTGGGAATCGAACCCGGAGCTCGTGCTCAGCAATAGCACTACAGCGACGACAACGAGCCAGTCTCATCCGTCTACTCGACTGCCTACAACACGCAATGATACTATTGTTACGAGCTGGGGTTCAGGGATAAATTATTGAAACAGCAGACTTCAATTAATCACTGTTTATTACAAAAACACTTCTTAAACAATTCTATTAATTCGCACTATTTTCCGCTTTGATCGCTCTGTATCGCTTCTCAATCGAAACTGACTCACGACGAATCCGACCGCTCTTTATAAAGCACGGAAGAAGTTTCTGGAACGTTCCATACTGTTCTAGATAATTCGAGAAACTTCCAGAACAATCGATTTTCGAACACATTGTTCCCGAAGCGACTAGAAACTTCCAGAATGTTCGGTTCGAACCTTCTGGAAAATTCCATTCGACACGAGCTTTCGAGTACATTAGTTCCGCTATTCGATACTGGATGGCGCCACTAGTTACTACCTAGTTCTTCCTCTCGTTACTAGATGGCGTTGGCCTATTTTGTAACATTGCCTCCCTCTTAGACATGCTCGTCCCGAGCATTGTTAGACCCATGATAACGGGCCAACCGATCCACATGAACGACCTTTGATGCACCTCGGGCTCTCTTTTGAATTCGGTAGGTGACGTCATTAATCTTGGTAACTACGCGATAAGGTCCATCCCATTTTGCTTGTAATTTAGGCGATTTTCCTTTGCTCCGTGCCGGGTTATGTAACCATACAAGAGATCCTTCATCGAAGCCCTTATTGTTCGCTTTCCGATCGTAGCGGGTCTTCATCCTCTCAGACATCTGTTGACCTGTCTGTCTCATGTGCTCATATACATCATTCATCCTGTTTCGTAGCTCATTCGCATAATCTGTGACATTGCGTGGAGACTCAGGCGGGATACCGGTGATTAGATCTGCAGGTAATCGTAGTTCTCTGCCGAAATTAGCAAAAGCTGGTGTTACCGTTGTAGTTTCATGAACAGCACTGCGATATGCCATGAGATATGGTTGAATGTGTTTGTCCCAATCTTTCTGTCTGTTTTCCACAACCTTTGCAAGAAATCTCTCTAGTGACTGGTTGAATCGTTCAACCATCCCGTCTGATTGCGGATGATAAGCAGTAGTTCTGGTTTTGTGAGCACCCATCACACGACACGTCTCCTTGAACACTTCTGACTCGAAGTTCCGGCCTTGGTCACTGTGGATTTCCAAGGGTACCCCGAACCGACAAAACACTTCGTGAACTAACTTATCAGCCACCGTAACGGCTTCTTGATTGGGGATCGCAAACACTTCCGGCCATTTTGTGAAGTAGTCCATGACGACCAAGAAGTACTTGTTTCCGCTTTGGCTTTCTGGAAATGGTCCAGCAACATCTAATGCTATACGTTCCCACGGTGCACCAACATTGTAAACCTTTAGTGCCCCTCTGCTACGAGTTTGTGGTCCTTTCACAGCTGCACAACTTGTGCATTTGCGGCACCATTCCTCAACGTCCTCTCGACAGTGGATCCAGTAAAATCGTTCTCAGATCTTGATTAAAGTCCTCTTAACTCCCATGTGACCCCCTGAACATCCATTGTGGTAGAGCTGTAGGATCTCCGGCACCTTAACTTTAGGTACGACCATTTGTAGATGACTCTGGTCACCGCGAGCGTTCTCCCATTTCCTGCACAGAACTCCATCCTGGATAACCAAGCTTGCCCACTGTGCCCAATAACTCTTGGTGATGGAACTGGTTGCTGCGACATCACTCCAGTGAGGCCTAGGAGCACCTGATTTCTTCCATTCAAGGATCGGTTTTAGGTCTCTGTCTTCTTGTTGAGCACTCTGCAAGGTTTCCTTCCACTCTTCGCTAAGATCCGTCCCCAAAACCCGCACTAGCGTTACCTGCTTAGCTTCTTGTCTCGCACAATGTTTACATTGGTCTGGACACGGTCTACGCGAGAGAGCATCAGCATTACCGTGCGACGTTCCGCTGCGATGTTGAATTATGAAATCAAACTCTTGCAGTAGCTCAATCCATCTTGCTACCTGTCCTTCGGGGTTCTTAAATTGCAGTAGCCATTTCAAAGCAGCGTGGTCCGTTCGCAGGAGAAATTTCCGCCCCAACAAATATTTATTGAAATGCTGCAATGTCTTTACTACAGCTAGAAGCTCCCTTCGAGTGACACAGTAGTTCCTCTCAGGTTTGGATAAGGCTTTGCTGAAGTACGCAATTACAACCTCATGATCTCCTTTTCGTTGAGACAATACCCCGCCGATTCCAGTATTGCTGGCATCTGTGTCAACTAGGAATTCATTTTCATTGTCAGGATAGCCTAGGATAGGTGCATTGCACAGATGTTCCTTTAGCTTCTGAAATGCGACGTCACAGCTCTCATTCCAGCAGAACTGTATCTTGTCTTCAGTTAGCTTATGAAGAGGTCGGGCAATGTCAGCAAAGCTCTTCACAAACCGCCGATAGTAGGAGCACAAACCGAGAAATGCCCTGACTTGCGTTTTGTTCTCCGGAACTGGCCAATCCTTGACGGCAACGAGCTTATCCGGGTCCGTTTGAATACCTTCTTCGGAAACCACGTGTCCTAAAAAGTTCACTTGCCGCCTGAACAACGCGCACTTCTTTGGACTTAGCTTTAGATTGGCTCCTCGTATCTTTGACAGCACACGTTCCAAATTGCGGAGGTGATCTTCAAACGTCCGTCCCACGATTATAATGTCATCCAAGTAGACTAGGCAGGCGTCACCAATCAGCCCAGTAAGTACCCGCTCCATCAATCTCTCAAAGGTGGCAGGCGCATTACACAGTCCAAATGGCATAACATTGAATTGCCACAATCCTTTGCCTGTAGAGAACGCTGTCTTTTCCTTATCTCGAGGGTCTAACTCGACCTGCCAGTAGCCACTCTTTAAGTCTAAGGTGGAAAACCACTTCATTCCCAATAGCGTATCCAGCGTGTCATCGATTCTTGGCAACGGATAACTGTCCTTCTTCGTGATGTCGTTTAGTCGGCGATAGTCTACACAGAAGCGCATGCTGCCGTCCTTCTTTTTCACCAATACTACCGGTGAACACCATGGACTGGATGAAGGTTCAATCACGCCGTCTTTCACCATACTCTTGATCATGTCGTCCACTTCCCGTTCCCGTGCCACTGGAACACGTCTTGGTCGCTGGCGGATTGGTACCTCATTACCTGTATTTATTCTGTGTTGAACTAACGCAGTCTTCCCTATGTCGGCATCATTTGTCGAGAAAATGTCGGCGAACTTGTTTAACATCTTCTTAGCCTTGTTCTTTTCTTCTTCCGACAAGTTATTCTGGCTGTTCTTCAAAAGCGATGACACATCGAATCTTGCACTAGCTTTGGTGTTGGTTGGGTGTTCGTGGCATCTACGCATCCAAACCACTCCGTCACAAGTACCTAATAATGTGCCTTTCTTGAGCACCAGGTCCTGGTCACTTGTGTTGAGTGCGCGTACCGATGAAACACTAGTACCTCTTACCAATGTGCGTGCAATTTTCCATGAAGCATCGTTATCTAAACCTTCTATAAGTACACATCGGTTTTCCTGACCAGAATTCCTTGGTAGACAAACTGGTATGATTGTTTCTGACCTTGGACGAAGAATAACCTTTTCTAAGCAGTACACTTTTCCCGATGCTGCACCTTCCATGAAGACTTCCTCTGAGCCACACTTTAATACACCTTGATAAACGTCGATCTCACAGTGATGTTTTCGCATGAAGTCCAAACCCAGAATGCAGTCGTCCACTATGTCGGCCACGATAACATTGTGGCGGTAAACTTTGTTTCCTAACTTCATGTCCACCTCCTTCTCACCTCGGACGGTTATGTGCTGACCGGTGGCTGTTCTGAGATGTACACCTTCATGGCTCCCGAAGAAGTCCCCAAGAAACCGTCTAGCTAGTTGGAAACTGACAACTGTCCGAGAAGCCCCAGTATCTAGTGTCAGCTTGCATGGTGTTCTGTTAATTTCGCCCTCGATGATCAGGCTGTTTCCGTCACAGGATTGTGAGATCGAGATCCTTGGGGCTCTTCCATAACCAGCCAGCACCCGCCCCTTAGTCCTGGCATCTACTCGTTTCCCTGCTGCTGTTGCCCAGCAGGGACGTCAGATGATCCTACCAATGGCGACTGCTTACCACCGTGGGGAGGCCTTCGCTTCGGGCAGCTCAATCGGATGTGGCCTCTCTCTCCGCAGCCATAGCATCGGGGTGAAGTTGTAACCTCCCTGATTCGGTGAGTTCGTTCGTCCCGCCGTACTGCCTCCACCTCCAAAGCATGGGCTAGAGCATCCTTGAGGTCCTTGAAATGACCTAGCCTTACTGCAGCCCTAACCTCCAGGTCGCGGATCCCATCCGTGAACGCCTGTACGAGGTTCCCGTCGATCAGCACAGGTGACGACTGGTAAGCCTTCCGAACCAACTTTTCCACCTCCAGAGCCCACTGCTGAAGAGTTTCACCAACCCGTTGCGACCGGTCTTTCAGTTGGGCCCGAAACACATGTTCCAGGTGCGCGTCGCCGTATCTAGCTTCTAATGCTTCCAGAAGTTTCTCGAAAGTGACGTCTTTTCCCAGCGCCTCTAACACAGTCAAGGCCTGGTCGCGAAGGCCCAAGGTAAGAGCAGTCAAGGCCTGTTCTTTAGTCCATCCATTCGATTTCATCACGGCCTCAAACTGAATTTTGTAGGCGGACCATGACGAAGAGCCATCAAATGGTGGCACTTTAAAACCACGAGGCGAAGGTGCCACTACCGCAGCTGCCCCGATCCCATCCCCAGACTTGAGGCCACGTATAGACTTCTCCATTTCGACGATGCGGGTCTCATGTTGCTGGATCTGGTCCTTTACCTCTTTCAACTCCTTACCAATGGCTCCGCGGAGGTCCTTAATTACCAAAAGCTGCTCCTCCTGACGGCGAGCTTGCTCTTCCTTGTCACGCTGTAGCTGCTCCTCTAAGCGGCGCGCCTGCTCCTCCTGACGGTGAGCCTGCTCCTCTTGTCGACGGGCCTGCTCCTCCTGACGGCGAGCCTGCTCCTCCTTGTCACGCTGCAGCTGCTCTTCCAAGCGGCGAGCCTGCTCCTCCTGACGGCGAGCCTGTTCCTCCTTGTCGCGCTGCAGCTGCTCTTCCAAGCGGCGAACCTGCTCCTCCTTGTCGCGCTGCAGCTGCTCTTCCAAGCGGCGAGCCTGCTCCTCCTGACGGCGAGCCTGTTCCTCCTTGTCGCGCTGCATCTGCTCCTCCATGCGGCGAGCCTGCTCTTGCATGAATGCCATAAGGGCGGCTAGGTCAGGCGACGCCGACGATTGAGCTGGTTCCGCTGCAGCCGCGGATTCTTGATGTTCACTTGATGACGGTGAGGGAGCGTCTCCAAAGCGCCTCTGGTCTACGTCTTGCTGGCGCTGACTCCTGGTGCGCATCCCTTCCGTTTCTTCCTTCGGTAGAACCGGCATAATTTATCCCGCACTTCTGACACCAATTTGTTACGAGCTGGGGTTCAGGGATAAATTATTGAAACAGCAGACTTCAATTAATCACTGTTTATTACAAAAACACTTCTTAAACAATTCTATTAATTCGCACTATTTTCCGCTTTGATCGCTCTGTATCGCTTCTCAATCGAAACTGACTCACGACGAATCCGACCGCTCTTTATAAAGCACGGAAGAAGTTTCTGGAACGTTCCATACTGTTCTAGATAATTCGAGAAACTTCCAGAACAATCGATTTTCGAACACATTGTTCCCGAAGCGACTAGAAACTTCCAGAATGTTCGGTTCGAACCTTCTGGAAAATTCCATTCGACACGAGCTTTCGAGTACATTAGTTCCGCTATTCGATACTGGATGGCGCCACTAGTTACTACCTAGTTCTTCCTCTCGTTACTAGATGGCGTTGGCCTATTTTGTAACACTATTGAATACCTAGTCATAGTGAATACGTGAGCGCGAGCTTTGATCTGATAATAAAGATTCGCAATGAAGGTGCAGCCCTGCAGGTCTCCGTCGCGACTCGCGTGGCACAGACGTGTATCGTTATTGCAAGTTTGAACACAAATTGTTACGCGATCTTGTAGTCGATACGATGCGCGTAATTGGAAACGCCAAGATGATACAAATGTGGCGCAGCCGCCGGCCGTACGAAGCCGCATGTGGCTGCACGCTAGGCACGTCGCACTGCGCCGCCTGTTATTGTGCCGCGGTCGCTGCGCCGCGTGACGGAATGCCTCACTATACTACACTACTTATCGCTAAAGCTTTGGCAATTTATTCTGTGGCTTTGGGGTGACAGATGAAAAGAACACCGTTATGCCACCGCTTCGCCGCGCCGCTATGTTGCCTGAAAGGTTTCCGTAGCCGTGGCTACAGTATTAGCACAGTTAACATTGCGGAATTAATTGTGAGGCTTCATAAAGTACCCTTTATAATCTGCGAGCGGCCGGCTCCGACGCGCTCCACCAATTACTTCGCCAATTTTTTTTTTTCTTTATTCTAATCTGGTTTGCTTTACTTCTTTCCTTTCGGTATTTTAATTAAAATAATGGGTTTTTAAATAATCCGATTAGCAGAAAGATTTTTGCCACCATCGAACAGAACATCATCTAATTGCAATCAATCCAGACATCGTGTAGTAATTTAGTTGCTCCGTGCGCCACCGTGGTACAACACTGGTTATAATATTTCCCCGTACCCTAGTGGCTCAGTAAGTCAGTATAATGAAGAGACTGATACATGTTTGCTCTGCCAGTCAGGGGCGGCCTTACCAGCTGTAAGGATCCGGGCGAGCGATAGATATTTGCGAGGCTCTTGTCTTTTTTACAATCTATGTTTTAAGTTCGAATCCAGACAGGCGCTTTACTTTGTGTAAATTAATTTATCACCACTGCTCTTAAAACGGTGAAGAAAAACATCGTGAGAAAACCGGCATGTCCTAGAACCAAAAATTCGAAGACATGTGACACCCACCAACCCGCGTTAGACCAGCGTGGTGGATTAAGGCCACACAGAGAGGATGCCTGTTTCCCGGCAGTGGGAACACTATACGGCTGATGGTGATGTGATTAAGTGATAAATAGACGAGAAATGCAAAACTTATTATTTTTTGCACTTTACAATGAAATACTAAACCAACTCAACCCACAGCTTTTCAAATTAAGAGCCCCAGCTGATAAGCCCCACGGTTAAGAAAAAGGGATTCGAACATTCTTTGTGTTGATCGCAGTAAAACAGCCCTCCTACGTAAAAGTATTTACCGAATGGCTGCAGTTATTTTCAATAAAATGCCACGACAGATAAATAATCTTAATAATAACATGTGTAAAAAGAAACTGAAACAATTTTTAATTCATAAATGTTGTACGGTGCAACTGCACATTCTGCAATTCAGCAGTTTACGCCACACATTCATTTCAACTCATAATAATTAGTTAGTTCACGTTGGGCTATCAAGACAGCCAGGCGTCCTCGTAACAGCCAACAAGGGCCGCGTCACTCACTTCATTCTTCACACATCAGTTCATTAAGCTCATTTTATCCTTAAAACATTTCAGACAATACATCAGTGTTTAAATACTTAAACTCTTTTATTCCTCATCATCCAATCATCTATAAGTTATGTATGGTCTAACAAGGGACCATACATTCTTTTTGGTCCTTCGACGGAAATCATAGTACGCTACATAGTCCATTTCGCGCGCGTGGACAGTGTAGCGGGCAACTATCCAGTGACTCAAAGTGTGTGCAGTGTTGAGTGACAATAATACATTGGGACTAACAAGTGTCTCAGGGATCAACAAGGATCCGTAAACTATCAAGTGTTCAGTGCAGGAATTTTAGACTTTGGGACTAACAAGTGTCTCAGGGATCAACAAGGATCCGCAAACTATCAGGAGTTCAGTGCAGGAATTTTAGACTTTGGGACTAACAAGTGTCTCAGGGATCAACAAGGATCCGCAAACTATCAGGAGTTCAGTGCAGGAATTTTAGACTGGGACTAACACGTGTCTCTGGGAGCGTTTTATAATCAAGAGCTGAGGCTACCAAGTGTCTCAGAGGATCACCAAGGATCCGTAAGCAGTTATCAAGAACATTTAAGTAAGATCTTTCCATTTATTTCTCACTTTAGTAAGTCCTCATCATGGAGGCCATACATGCTAATCAAGACGAACTTTACACAGCTATCCTAAAGTTAGCCACAAATATCAAAAAGGACTCAGCGGATCGTAAGACTGCTGACTATTTCAAGAGACGTTTAGATAACCTTACTCAGTATTGGACCGAATACCAATACAATCACGACCGTCTTCTTACGGAAGAAAGCAAGGCTCATCCTTATTTTAGTGGCCGTGAATTCGAACGAACAGAAGAACTATACAACTCGACCAAGGCACTCATCAATCAACAATATCAAATTTTGTTGATGAAGATGAAGGAAGCTCAACAGGGAGGTTCCACTCAGGGGGTACAAGGTCCTGCATGGTCGAAGCAAGAAGATCCAGTGGGACGTCAATCGCCGCCTGTCGAGATATGCTCCAGGGGTTCATCTAGCAAGCTTGATGAACTGTTGAAAAAACAAGCAAGCAATTTCAGGGCGCTGCAGCGCACTGTAGCAGGGATAAATTTGGATTTTATGTCCGAAAAGTGGGAGTTAAAGGATGCCTTACGTACTCTACAGACTCGATGGTCTATTATAGATTCCTTACATTGGGAATTAGACAGCGATTTGGAGGGCACCAATCAAGGATATGAGGTGTCTTATACTAAGCAAGAAACTATTTACAATGAATTAAAAAATGCAATTAACAGAAAACTAGGTTCCGTAGTTCACAAGGAGAATTGGACACCAAAAATTGACATCCCGTTCTTCAATGGCAATTATCAAAACTGGGTGTCTTTCAAGGACTTATTTGTAGAAGCTATCCACAGTAACGTCTCCTTATCAAACGCTCACAAGATGCAGTTTCTTAAAAGCAAGGTGCGGGGAGAAGCTGAACGTTTGATACAGCATTTACAAATCAGTTCAACCAACTACACTGTTTGCTGGGAGACATTGAACAACAGGTACAACAACACATGGTTGATTTTTACATCTCACATAGATCTCCTATTAAATCTTCCAGTAGTTCAACAAGCGAACGTCCCTCAGATAAAGCAAATACACGATACTACACTAGAGTGTTTAAACTCAATAAGGAATCTAGGCGTTAATATAGACAGCTGGGATCCATTCATCGTGCGTATTTTATTGCTAAAATTAGATGCTTACTTACCGCACCATTGTGTATTGCGAAATGATTCCAATACGACAGCACTTCGCGTAGTTTTCAACGCTTCTACAAAAACAACAACGGGCATCAGCTTGAATGACCTCATGTTAAAAGGCCCAAATCTACAGCAAGACCTCCAATCTTTACTAATAAGGTGGAGACAATATCGCGTAGCTTTTACAGCAGATATTGAAAAAATGTTTCGTTTTATTTGGTTAAATGAACAGGATCAAAGATACCAAAAAATCATTTGGAGGGATACCATTGACATGCGTCATCAAGTATACCAATTATGCACAGTTACATACGGCACCAAGGCAGCACCATTTTTAGCAATGATGACTCTTAGACAATTGGCTGAAGATGAAAGACACAATTTCGACAGTGTTGCAATCAAGGCATTGGAGCACTCATTTTACATGGATGATGTTCTACACGGGTCACATTCTGTCGAGTTAGCAATAAAACTAAAGCAAGATTTAATCAAGTTGTTAAAATCAAGGGGGTTCAATTTAAGAAAGTGGTCTTCCAACTCAGCAGCCTTACAAGACGATACAATCGGGGCAAGTAGCAACCAAGAAGGTTTCGATTTTAAGGAAATGGATACGTCAAAAACCTTGGGATTACGTTGGAATTCTACAGCAGACTTATTTACATTTCAATCAAAAATAGAACCATCAACCAAAACACCAACTAAAAGATCCATGTTGTCAGATATATCAAAATTGTTTGATCCACTTGGTTGGCTTTCACCAATATCAACCAAGTTAAAACTGCTATTTCAGCAAGTTTGGATGTCAAGTATTCAGTGGGATGACCAGTTACCCCATCAAACTAGCAAGGAATGGCAAAACATTAGAGGAGATATGCACAAAATCAATCAATTCAAGTTGCAGCGTTGGTTGGGAACAGGAGACAACAACACGCTGGAATTACATGGATTCTGCGATTCTTCTAATAAAGCCTACGCATGCGTTGTTTATTGCAAGACTGAAAACAACGGAGAAACCAAGATCTCGTTAGTAGCAGGAAAAGCGAGATTAGCACCAGTAAACAAATCAATTTCATTACCAAGATTAGAGCTCAGCCGTGCTCTACTACTAGCGAAATTGCTGTCCAAAATTCAACAATGCCTTAACAGTCATAATATCAAGACATATAATTGGACAGATTCAATGGTAGTCCTAGCCTGGTTACAAGGATAGCCAGGAAGATGGAAGCCTTTTGTCGCCAACAGGGTGCGACAAATATCAAGCATCATACCTACAAACAGCTGGCGTTACGTCAAGTCAGCTGAAAATCCAGCTGACTGCGCAAGCCGCGGATTGGGCGTCGATCAATTGAAAACCCATTCGTTGTGGTGGGAAGGACCGTCGTGGCTGCGGAACTACGAACCTGACCAAGAAAATGGGCAAGCAGGGTTTACCACAGACGAAGAAGCAAGAAAAGCCAAGTTTATTAATCATATTTCGCAGCAAGAAAGCGAAAACATTTTGGGTGAATTATTAGCAAGATATAGTTCACTCGCTAAACTAACAAGAGTTTGAGCATGGATATTAAGATTTATCAAGCAAGCAAGATACACGAAAAACCGCGTGCAAAATTATTTTTCATTGCAAGAATTAATAAATGCTAAGCATAAAATAATTTTATATGTACAGCAGAAAGAATTTGCCCGGGAAGTACATAACTTAAAGGAAAATAAGTCGCCATCAGCAAAAAGTAAGTTATTGCAATTAAATCCATTCCTTGACAACGAGGGACTTATCAGAGTCAGAGGAAGACTAAGCAAGGCCAGCATTAATCAAGATATGATGCATCCGATTATCATACCTCACGAAGGAAAGTTAACATACTTAATTATAGATCAAGCACATGAACTTACCTTCCATGGAGGAGCACGGGTGACATCAGCATTCATTCGCAAGAATTACTGGATCATAGGCGGTAATCGAGCAGTCAAAAAGCGTATACGATCCTGCGTTACCTGTCGTAAACACAATCCAAGCAAGATAACACAGTTGATGGGTGATTTACCAACGCAGAGATGTAACGTTGCAAAGCCTTTTGAACATACAGGCGTCGATTTTACCGGGCACGTACTCATAAAGGCCAACAAGGGCCGTGGTATTAAGACCGCAAAGGGTTACGTGGCGGTATTTGTCTGTATGGTGACCAAACTTGTTCATATAGAGCTGCTCTCAGACCTCACATCATCAGCATTCATAGCTGCGTTGCGAAGAATGGCTGCAAGAAAGGGCTCGCCGAAACATTTGTACAGCGACAACGGTACAAACTTCGTCGGCGCCAACAAAATTTTACAACAAGAATTTGAGCAGATACAAGAAACATTCGATCTAGATTTCATCAAGGAAATTACTAGCATGGAGATCGAATGGCATTTTAATGCACCCTCATGGCCTACTGCAGGAGGGCTGTGGGAGGCTGCGGTTAAAAGTTTGAAACATCATTTAAAAAGAGTAGTTGGAGATCAAAAGCTCACGTTTGAAGAGTTCAGCACAGTTCTGGCCCAGTTAGAAGCAGTACTTAACTCGAGGCCACTGTGTCCTCTGACTGAAGATCCCAACGACTTAAATTTCCTCTCTCCGTCAAGCTTTATCAATCAAAATCAAGACATGACTATATTAGAAACAGATATGCGCACGAGATGGCATCTAACTCAAAAAATAGTACAAGATATTTGGAAACGCTGGCATACAGAATATCTCACTCAGCTGACAGCAAGAAGCAAGTGGAGACATTCTCAACCAGACATTCAACTAAATGACATTGTTACAATTAACGATGCAAACTTACCTCCTGGGAAGTGGGCAGTTGGCCGCGTCGTCAAGCTGCATCCCGGTACCGATGGCCACATCAGGGTGGTCACATTGAAAACAAAGAATGGGCTTATCAAGAGGCCTATTCTCAAGCTGTCTATTCTCCCTGTAAATGATAGAATCGACAAACAAGAGTCGTGTTCCAAGGAATTGAAAGATGGCAAGCTATATCAAAACAAAAGAGTAAACTACAGCTTCTCATCGCTGGTACTGTTACTTTTGTCTTTCATGAGCATTTTGACCACAGCTCACTGTTCATACAATGTTACACAATTAAAGGACAATCAAGGTCTTTATGTTGACAAAATTGCAAACATGCAATTAATCAAAGATGAATGGAAGATAGTCACATACTATGACATGAACTCATTTTGGCAAGGTACAGAAGCATGCAGTAAATACCTAAGCTACTTGAATCAATTATGCAACAAGTTTAAAGAAACGTCACATTGTGACGTCATACAAGTTCAATTGCAGCAAGAATTCTCAGAACTCGAGTACTGTAACTACCTGTTGCTGACTCAGCATTCCAGCACGCGTCGCGCACGAGACCTGCGCCGCCGCAAGCAAGGCCTTATCAACGGTATAGGGTATCTTGCAAACGGCTTATTCGGTGTACTTGATGAAAGATTCGCCGAGCAATATAAACAAGATATTCAGTCAATACATGACAATGAAAAGCATTTGCTTTTGCTCTTAAAACAACAAACAACGGTCATTGAAGCAGAATACAATGTTTTGAAAAGGAACGGGCAAGCAATTAATAAGCAACACAAGATGCTTAATTCACTACCAATCAAATTAGATAAAATGGAAAACGTTTTATTGAACGAATCGGCGAGTAATCGAGTCATGAACGATTTCAGTATGGGAGCAATTGCTACGAGCAATGTTTTAAGACAACTAAAAACAATCCAAACAAGTTTATTAGATACCATAACAGATGTTTATCACTGGAGACTCAATTTACACTTATTGTCACCAGAACAACTGAATACAATAACGAGTCATCTTTCAAAAGATCTTACGTTGCCGATTAATAATTTGCAAATTAACTTTATAAACATTTATCATTTATTGACAGTCAAAGCAAGAATGACTGAAGAATATTTAATCTTCGAATTGAAATTGCCTCTAGTGTCTAGAGATTCATTTTCAATCATGAATTATACCAATACCTCAAATTGTTGGTAACACAAGCATGGCTACTTTAACTCCGATTGCTGAACATGTTGCAATCAATTTGAAGAAGGACTCGTATTTACCGATGTCTATACACGACGTCCAGACATGTCTACGTGACAATGTCGATACTTATCTATGTCATATAGAGAAGCCGATTTATCATCTCAAGAATGATGAAAAATTTTGTGAAGTCGAACCTGATTCGATCAAATGCAAGATCAGCATTATGACTTGTTCGAATCAATGGATAGCACTTAGCAAAACAAACAATTATGCATTTTTCTGCTGTAGTCAGTGTCAAATAAAAGTTCTATGCGACGATAATGTCATGTCGTCGGGGCATTTAGTAAACGCAGGCATATTGGGACTCAAGCACGGCTGTCTAATTAATTAAAACCGAAAGTTTTACGGTTTACTCCCACAATGAAGGAATTAGCACTATAGACATAAAACCATCATTCAAGCTGCCTGAGATAGAACCAATCAATCATATCATAGACTTAGGCATCCCAACTTCACTGATACAAAACCTTACACTCCTCTCGAGTAACAAGGAGCTTGACGAAATCAAGAAGCAACTCCGCATTCTCAAAGCAAGTGAAAGGTTGCCACATCAAGTTTCTTATCACGATGTCCATCACTACACAGCATTTTATGTGGCTATCGGAGTTGTGTTGATAGTTGGAGCAGTCTTCATGGTGCGACGACTGCATAAAAGGCGAACCGCATCTTTCGCGGTGGCAAGGGTCGCATTGGCGAGTCTGCGGCCCGCGCAACACGCGACACCTGCGCGGGCAGAGGCTGGGGCCACTATGTCATCGTCCACGATTCAATATAGTGTTAGTGCGCGTTATCAGTGTGAGATTCCGTGTGTATCAGATTACAGTGAAATTCCAAAGACAAGTGTACGTCGCCTATGACTCGTAAAACGGAGTTCAAGTAGAGACACTAAACATATAATAATGACCAATTGGCATCACCTTGTTACTCATCATTTCATGTTCATCTCACATTCATCTTCCCGCTCGGGAGCATGTACGGTGCAACCGCACATTCTGCAATTCAGCAGTTTACGCCACACATTCATTTCAACTCATAATATAATTATTAACTAACTAATGTTAGTTCGCGTTGGGCTATCAAGACATCCAGGCGTCCTCGTAACAGCCAACAAGGGCCGCGTCACTCACTTCATTCTTCACACATCAGTTCATTAAGCTCATTTTATCCTTAAAACATTTCAGACAATACATCAGTGTTTAAATACTTAAACTCTTTTATTCCTCATCATCCAATCATCTATAAGTTATGTATGGTCTAACAAGGGACCATACAAATGTTATCACTCCACAACTGAGGTTATGGAGGACACCACTGACATTTAGCATATTGCAATATTACATTTGGATTAGGTATTATTATTATTTTGACATTGATAATTGTGTGTTGTACGTAAGAAATTGTGTGTTAGTATGTAAGTAATTGAATGATTGCATTTTAAATGTGTCCGAGGTTTCGACACCACTAAATTTGATAATATTTGTAGCATACAAATATTATCAAATTTAGCGAGTAAAATGTAGCGAACTGACCACCATATTATAACATCCTATATTGCTAGTGGTGCACTTATACAACTTACTCTCTAATAGTAAACACGTACGCCCACGGCTCAGGAACGTATACCTGATGGTAAACACTTGCACCCTGGTGGTCAGAACCAGCACATGCTTAGCTTGCTTGCTTTACTTTTGTACCTGTTGATACCTGTAAACCTCTGTTATACTTGCACTTCTACCATGGGGGTAGCAGAAGGGGATGGTCAATATGCAGACCAATCGAGTCAGTATATCAAGACGTCGAATATATTAAAAATCACAAAAAATACATATAACATTACCTATAGCTAAAATATTAATAAGCTATGTTGTGGAGCTGGAGAGTAAGACGTGATATATTTATGTGACATATATGTTCCGTGAGTCGCGCGAACTTGTTGTGGGGCGTTATGTAACCGTACGCCGGGCGCGTGGCGGAGCCTGCGGGCCGGGCGCTCTCCGGAACAGGCCCGCCGCGCTTGTTTGCTCGTTGGCTGACTTTATTTGTTTCATTTATTGGCTCCGTATTAGCATAATGTGGTGTCGGTTCCCGTAATGGTCTTTGTTCCCGCCTCACGATCACGAGCGCGTCTGCCGCTCGCTATCATTATTTACGAGGCGCTCACCCGCCGGCGCGCGGCGACCGGTATTATATTACGACCATCCCAGCCACTGAGCCGTCCACCAAAATATTCAAAGCACATACTAAACAGATTTATTTTCATACAATTGATTCGCTTCCTAAACGACGGAGTCGATAGGGATGTACACTATTTTTGGGAAAGTGTTTTAAATTATAGGTAAAGTACCTAACATAGCTATTTGTGTATGTATTTTGAATGCTATTGCCTCTCCAAAAGGCCAATACTTGTAACTTGACCGATGTGAAGTCATGTGTGCCTGAACGCCTTTCGACACCATGAACAGCACCTGAGGCCTTAGTGTGAATTTTAACGTTCTGCTAAGTCAATTAGTACACAAAAAAAAACCATTTTAAAAATAAAAATAACCGACTTGTAAGGCAAAGCGAAAAATTACTTAGTTTTCCGAAGTTGGTGCCTATTGTTTTTCCTTTTTCGGCACCGACTTCGGAAAACAAAGTTACTTTTCGCTTCGTAGTGTTTTGCTTTAGGTTTTTTTTGTGAAAAAGTTTTTTATGTTACTCTTTTTAGTGTTGGTACCATAGATAGATATATAGTATGTTTCGCTATTGGTAAGGTACCACATTTTTTTTTCTTCGTTAGGCTTGCGCTTGACCACTATCTCACCTGATGGTAAACGATGATGTGGTCGAGGGGTAGGTTTTTTCTAGGCAAGCGTGCTTCACGCTTGCCTAGAAAAAACCTATTCACTCTTGACTTAAAGACCCCGAGATTGTAGCTATCGGGAAACACAGACTCCGACAGGGAATTCCACTCCTTAGCTGTACGCATAATAAAAGTCTCCCCAAAACGTTTAGTGCGTATGGGTGGGATGTCCACCATGTACCGATGACGCATCGCCGTGCGTCTGGTTGTCCGATGATGGAAAGAGCTGGGCGGAATTAAATCATGCAATTCCATCGCACACTCCCCGAAATATAACCAATAAAAAACCGACAAGCTGGCAACTCGGCGACGATGTTCAAGGCTCTGGAGCTTTGACTTGACCAGTGCCTCATTGCCGATGAGTCTCCTGGCCCGCTTTTCGATCGACTCTAGTGCATCTAGCTGGTATTAGGCAGATCCGTCCCAGAGATGAGAACAGTACTCCATGCACGATCGAACTTGCGCTTGATACAAGTTGAGCAGCTGTTCCGGCGTGAAGTACTTTCTCACCTTCTCAAGGATCCCCAATTTTTTGGCAGCCAGCTGAGCCTTTGCCTCAATGTATGGGCCAAAATTGAGAGTCGATGTCAACGAAACACCAAGAAGCTCAAGATGGTCCGTTATTGGCACGGTTACATCACGGAAAGTTGGAGCCGGGTTAAATTGGGTCTTTTTTGCGGAAAAGAGACACGCCTGAGTTTTAGTAGCATTAACCAGATTGGCATCGCCCCATTCGGAGACTGCCTGCAAGGACAGGTTCAAACACCACCATGACCTCACGGAGAGACCGGATCTGCGGCCCGGTAGCCCGTGCGTTGGACAAGTATCTCTCAGCAACAGTGCTGTCGTCTGCATACCCAAAGGCAGATCGTTAATGTGCAACAAGAATAATGTTGCTGAGAGTACCGACCCCTGAGGGACCCCAGCATTAATATCCAATTGGTCCGACGAGCAGCCATCGATAACCACTCGAATGCACCGATCTCTCAGGAAGTCTGCAATCCAATCACACAGACCACCGGGCAAACCGAATGAAGGAAGCTTACCAATGAGGCTTTCATGCCAAACCCTATCGAAAGCCTTCGAGGTGTCGTGGGAGACGGCAAGCGTCATATTGCCATTTATAGCTAGAGTTCATCTCATTTCAATTGCAATAAGCCCAAACATGATTAGGATACATTGTTTTATTACGGAGTTCCAATGCCTCCCTTCCGGCTTCATCGTCAGATCAGTTCAAGCTACAATTTTCATCAGTACAATTTATTAATATGTATTTGCTTCATCACAGTAGCTTAAATATTCGAGATAACTTATACCCATGACATACCAACTTATTAAATAGTTCCAGTGGACATCCATGGTCTTCTTCATCGGTTCCACTTCACCAAATTATACTTTCTGAGTGCAAATGCTTGCCAAGTTGCCTATATATTTGTGGAGTTTCTCCGATTTCCATGGAACCCCTTATCAGGTGCCGATTTGGTGACAATGGGACCCTATTAAACAAAAAAAGAATTTTGCAAATCCGTCTATATATGACGGAGCTATATACTAGCATATACACAAAAAAATGAAACAGCCGAATTGAGAACCTCCATTTTGGGAAGTCGGTTAAAAAGGGACGTTGACACATAGATAATGTAGCATAGCATAATCAATCTCTTCTATGACATGCCGGTTTCCTCAATATATATGTTTGCATGTCCTTCATCGTTTTGAGAGCAGGGGGGTGACCACAAGCTCTTAGAGTAAGGTTATTTAGAGATCGTTTAAGTGACAGATGTATACAAGTCATATACATCTGTCCCTTACACACACTCAAAATAACCTTACTCTAAGAGCTTGTGGTAACCCCCCAGTAGTGATGAAATAATTTAGACAAACCCTTGCCTACCTATAACTTGTAAATTGCGGTCATTACCACTGGCCGTCCTCTGTTCACACTGAACTGACTGACCCCTAAACACGACCGGGCGCACGCCCGACAGCCGACAGCCGACAGGCCACTACCGATGTCGTGCTATTTACGTTTGGTTCTATAGAAGAAACAAAGTATTGCAGGTTCGACAGCTTAAGATCTTTAGTGATGTGGAGTAAATTGTGGGAGTAATTTGTGCTTCATCCACAACAGCTGCGCGGCTCGTGGCCCGCGCTCATGTTCCTCGTGCGTGCAGGCCTATCAATCGGAGTTGACTACATTATTATGTATAATAAAGCACTTAGAATGAGCGGCACAACCGAAATCCCTTCCCGCTCTTGGGGGCGCCCCCTACCGCCCACCAGCGTTCGACATAATTTATGAGTGAACATTACAACTTTTTGGTGCGAATAATTGAGGAGAGCTTAATATTTTTAATAATGAACCGTAGGGGACAGGCTGCAGGGGTGGCAAGCTATTAGCAGCGGTCGTGATTATGAGTTATTGAGGGCATATGAATAATTTTATTAATCTAGCAAGTAGGTACACTTTTACCTCTTTAACTTTGTTCTGTTACTAATAGTATCTTGTATAATGTTGTATGTGTGTGCAGGGTGCTGAAGCGGAACCGCATCACGTTCATCGATGAGCGTGCCTTCAGCAACACGCCGGCGCTCCGCGTGCTGTGAGTACAAATGCACCGGCCGCACCCAGCCAACCCGCACGCCTGGCGTGCTCGGGGCGGCTGCCGGTGCCATTCGTTTTAAATATCACCCTAATTAATCAACTCCAGATCCAGAACCCGTCCGCGCCCTGCGCCCCCCGTGCCCTCAGGAGCTCAAGGACAAGTTGTATTGAATGTATTCTAGCGTCGCAGTACAAGCACAAGCTTCTATCAAACTCAATTATAAAGATAACTTCCTCTCAAACGTGGCTCCCCTCTGACTGGTAACCGCTAACTACTCTTTGTGAGGACATACTCGTAACGTGTAGCGTAAGTTGAGTGTCGCAGTTAATTAGTGCGACCCCGAGCTCGTTACCAGCACTTTACTTTACTGATCAGTGACACTGTTCGCAGTAATCACGCCGCTCTGCCGAACTTGCGCGTTAATGGACGGTTAATAGCTCGGCGCTCCCTAACTCCTACTGCCTGCATGGTGTCACGTGGCCCGTTTGGGATTCATTATCCGGGATTAGAGATAATATTCGGTCAATCTACGTGTAGTAGTTTGTGCCCTAAGTTTTCCTAGTTATAACTAATGAGGAAGGTTTTATTTATTTACGCTTCCTTTGTAAAACCACCTTTTTTTTAGTAGGAAAAACCGAAAACATTTCTCAAAAAAAGATTTATCTTTATCTACACACTTACATACATACAGGAGCTAATCTGTTGACCGTCAGTAATCCACATGTTTCTAGTCGAGGGCTCTGATAGCTGAGGCAGAGCTCGTGTAACTAATGGCCGCAGTCCGCACATTATCGCGACCGCAGCCGAGCGGACGAGCTCACCTCATGTCCCGCGAACTCGACCCAGACACATTACCTCCCACTACTTCTGCAGATTACTATGACTTCCGAACCCTCGTCACCGAGTCGTAGTAACAGTATCATCTTGGTTAGCCAATAATAACGTGGAGCACAGAATCTTGTAAAATGAACCGCACAACGGACGGACTCCACAGCGACCAAAATGTCTCAGTTAATATTTGTGTTCCACTGATGACAGGCTCCAATACATATTAGTTTCATGATGAAGTGGCCACCATACTGAGTTGCAACAAGCTCGTGCCCTGGCTTATATTGCCTGCGCTTCTTACACTAGTTACACTTTTGTTAGTGAGACGGTCTGGGTCTGGTGGCAGCACAGCTAACTGTCCGCAGCGCGATGACTGGTGTGAGTGCTAACTCTTGTGTGTGTGTGCAGGAGGCTGGAGGAGAACCTGCTGGCGACGGTGCCCACCGCCGTGCGCCTGCTGCCGCTGCTCGAGGACCTGTGAGTATACCTCTCTCTCTATCTCCATCCTCATCACAATCTTCAGTTTTCACTTCTTAAATTTTTCAAAGGGACCTCATGTACCCGAGTCTTTTCGTCCTGGGCATGGTTGGATATACCAGGCTGGCAGTTAGAAGAGATGTTGCGCTGGTCAAGTATGTGGCTAGCGTACTGCTAGGTTTGTTGCACCACCTAGAGTTGCTGGCGGCGCTGCGGTTGTGCGCGCCGGACGCGCGCCGCCGCCCCGCTCTGTTAGACGTACCGTTGCGCGTTGGCTAGGAAGATATATTTTGCCAAAACCTGTCGAGATTCGTCAAAGTAGCGCAAAATTTAATTGAAAAAGGCTAATGATGACATGTGTGATTTGTACGTACCAACTGTAAATCTACCATTTACTATAGATACCTATGTCGATCGTTGACTTGTGTGTGCCCGGGCAGTTGAGTGTGTCATGCTCTCTCTGATGGTGACACATGTATTGAATGATTCGGTTAAATAAATGTATATTTGTATTTGTATGATGGTTGAGCTGAGTGGTGCCAATCCATGCGCCTTGTTCGCCTTCTCGAACAACTTACCATAGTGTCTCAAGACGAAAGTGGGTGTTGCCAGTGATGACATATGGCTCTGAGACGTGGTCGCTTACAATAGACCTCATCAGAAAGCTTACAGTCACTCAAAGGCCAATGGAGGGAGCTATTCTCGGCGTTTCCTTGCGTGATCAAATCAGAAATGTAGAGATCCGTAAGAGAACGAGGGTTACCGACATAGCCCGAAATTGCCAAACTTAAGTGGCAGTGGGCAGGGTTCATTGCTCGCAGAACGGATGGTCGATGGGGCTGAAAGGTTATGGAGTGGCGACCGCGAACCGGCAGACGTTGCGTTGTAAGGCCTCCCACCAGGTGGACCGATGACCTGGTGAAGGTTGCGGGGATCCGCTGGTTTCGAGACGCACGGGACTGGTCAATGTGGCGACGCTTAGGGGAGGCCTATGTCCAGCAGTGGACATCTTTTGGCTGATATGATGATGATGATGATGGCTGCCTCAGCCTGTTTTTAATTTTGTACTTTTTGTATTGTTTTTTTTTACTCTAGACACTTTAACGTGCACGTCTTTTTACATCGTTCTCACGTATATGTTTTTTTTTTCCAACAAGAATGATGTAACCAAACACTTGTAATTATAACTGATGGAAAAGTGTGTCCGTGGAGTTTCTTGCACATTCTTCTCCATAGAGATTAACTGACGCTTGCGAATGTACTACTAGATTCATATTTTTTGTTTGGCTATTTAAAGTACCTATAAAGTTTATTTGAAATAAGCTAATTTTGTTCTTTTTTCTCCAGGGAGCCTGCATGTGATTTGTGTTAACGTCCATACTATTGGCTTTATGCCCGAAATATATTTCTACGAATTAAAATTATTACAGATAATTAAATATAACTCAACTCGCCTATGTTCGGTGTAATCATGGCCGACGCGAAATATCAAATGTATTGCGCGCGCTTTATTTGATTAAAAATAAAGTGCGCGCTTCAATATTATCATTCCTATAGGTACAACTTGCTGCGCAACTGTAGGACTTGATAGTTGGATGATGTGGTTGTGGTGTGCAGGTCGGTGGCCAGCAACCGCGTGGACGTGCTGGAGGCGGGCGTGCTGCAGCAGTGCCGCCGCCTGGCGCGCCTCGAGCTGCGCGCCAACCCGCTGGCGCACGTGCACGCGCGCGCGCTCACCCACCTGCCGCACCTCACCACCCTGTGAGTACACACACATGCGCGTGCCTCAAGACGCGTCACTCCACCACACCACCACACGCCAGCTGCGACCCTCGACAGTCGCGTCGACAGGTAGCTACTTAAATGAGATCACCTAAAACGTATTAATACTTTGAAACAAGGTTTGTTGTTTAGCAGCAACATCCGATTCTGATTAAATACAACAAGTAAACAAATGTTACCATACTAGGAATGATTGCGTCATTCACACAAAATTAATAAAATTCCATTTGTTGACTCCCCAAAGGAGACATCACTATCCACCGGCAATAATTCCACGGTCCGTTGCAAGGTAATTAGGTCTTCTTTGAAACAATTCTAAAGTGGTTTGCTTATAATAAATTGTCGGGCGAGGCCAGGGTTGAGATTGATTTTCCGGAATTTAAACGAGTTTTATGATCAACACTAAACTCGTTTAAATTCCGGAAAATCTTACGCACTCGGACTGACGGATTCACGACTGACGGACTCGGACGGATATTAATGAAGAGCTCGCTGTCGTCTAACGAGGAGCGACCCGGGAACACTTTTATGATTACATTCCTGACTAAGTGAATGTTACCTACCCACAATCCTCTAGTTATAATATATGAAGTCGCAAAACAAAAACAGTCCAATTTGTCCAGAAGGCAGTTTGTATAAACAAATTTATTTAATTAATTTATTGTGGCACTCTCATTATTTTCTGCAGCGCCCGGGGCCATGCCCTCCCCCCTCCACTGGCCACTTCGAGTCTACATTATGAACTAATATTATAATGAGCTAAGTTTTGGTTGTTAAGGATTCATCTTGTACCGGCTGATCCGATCGCGCGAAACTTAACTTCCATTGAACTGAAAGTATATCCTACAATTCAGTATTGCAGAGGGTTCTTGTTGTTGCAAAACAATACACAACATCGCCTATCGCATATTAAAACGCGATCAGACCTCCGGATCCCTGTTGTATAGAATATTAAGTCATTCAAATTCTAATGTAGCAGCTGGCGCCTAGTGACAACGAGACAGAGTGCTCGATATACGATACACACTTATAGTTCGGGTTTAATCCGGTAATAAATGTCCTGCCTGGTTGTCAACTAGGGTTCGGGCATTATCAGTATGTTCGGGAGAGCGAGCACCGCTCGCATTAGTAAGACCAGTGTAGTGAGCAGAAAATGTGGATTTAGTATAGATGCTGATGAATGACTAGATGAAAATGTATATGAGAGCGCGCTCTGTCTGGACTGTGCAGGTTCTAGTTCACAGCAGCTGACACCAACACAGGCGGTCGGCCGAGTCAGGCGGTGTCATGACAGTTCCGTCCGGTGCCCTCCGTATCTGTCGCGTCGGAAATGATTGGCGAGAGAGGGGAACTGAATCCGTCGCGCGGCGGATAAGCGCAGCGGATCTGCGGATCCGGAACACCTACATCGACACCACTCGGTTCCGGTGCTCGCCCCCCGCGGACCCCGTCAGTTTTACTGACATCTCTTTGAGGCGCGTTGTGAAACACTAAGCGCCATCGACTCGGGCCCGAGCCTTATCGGACGGCGAGCTACCCATTACTCGCCGTCTGCAAGCCGACGCCTACGGTGGCTGGGAATCGGTTTGCGTCTCCCGACGCGCAGGGCGTCTCCTGCGACGGCTGGGGGCGTGAGGTCGTCTCTGTTGAGTCTCCCTCACACGTTCCGCCTTCTCCTTCGCGGGTATGAGGTAGCGAGAGGGCATAGGAAGCCGTCACCTCCTTCTGCGAAGCAGTAATCTGCTTCGCAGAACGAGGTAACGGCTTCCGATGCCCTCAAGCTCCGTACCATGGCCTAGACCAGGGACGGACGCGAGAGGTCGCCTCCACGAGGATATTAGACACACCTAGTAAGAGTGCTGTAGAATCTACAGTTTCTACCACAAACATATAAGAGCTGTATTAAAGTATACAAGAGCTTGTGAGCGGCTAAGTAATAAGGTCCTAATTTCTAACTTTGATCTCTATGCAGTCGACTTACAGTTGTATCGCCATTTTATAGTGAACTAGCGGACGCCTCGCGGTTTCACTCGCGTAGTTTCCGTTCCCGTGGGAATACAGGGATAAAAGTAGCCTATGCCAGCCGGGGATAGTTTAGGCAGCTTCCCAATGCTGAAAGAATTTTTGATATCGATCTAATAGTTTTTAAGTTTATTCGTTACATACAAAAATACAAATCGTTCCTCTTTATAATATTACTAGCTGTCCCACGTGGTTTCTCTCCCGTCAACTGGCTACTTACCCATCTACCCTGCCTAACATACCCTACCTACCCTACAAACATGGCTTGTTGCGTAACTTAAAACGTTTACGCAGCGCACGCAACGGAAGCTCTCAAAAAGGTATAATTTTGCCGCTTTTTGCAACATTTTTCATTTATGCTCCGCTCCTATTGGTCGTAGCGTGGTGTTATATAGCCTATAACCTTCCTCTATAAATGGACTATCCAACACAAAAATATTTGTGTAATTCCAACCAGTAGTTCCTGAGATTAGCGCGTTCAAACAAACAAACAAACACTTCAGCTTTATAATATTAGTATAGATAATAATAGGCTTGCGCTTGACCACAATTAGAAGCTTTATAAAATTAGTATAGATTATGTCCTTTATTTAACTTATTTAATACATTTTTAAATATTTTATAAAATATACAAAAAAAAACATTTAAAAATATACAAAAAATTACCACCGGTATCGGAAACAGGGTCCAAGCTACCGGCGCGGTCAGGGCTCCAGAGAGAGGAACCTCCTAACAATACGAGCCGTGTCCAGCAGTACTGCTTTCTGGATCAGGCCCTTGACCCAGCCGCCTAACGAGAGCCTCCTAAGGTGTTGGTCGAGGCTCATGGCTATTAAGCCATTGGCTGACACGACTATCGGTACAATGATCGCTGTGTCCACATCCCACATGTCGACAACCTCGCGAGCCAAGTCAAGATACTTGATTTGTTTATCTTTCTCGGCTTTCACGAGGTTCCCGTCATGCGGGACAGTCCTGTCAGTGATGATAATGGATCGATCCCAGTACAATGTGATATTGCCATTCTCGAGAACTGGGTCGGGCACATACCTGTAGTACGGCACATCCGATGCCACAAGAGTGTATTTCAGAGCAAGTTGCTGATGGATAATCCTGGCTACAAGGTCGTGCCTATGCAAGTACTCTTCGTTGGCTAAACGAGAACAACCAGAGATAATGTGGCGGATCGATCCACCCGGGCGGTGACATGTCAACCTTCACAATAAATCTCCGGTAGTTATTCGTCATGATAACTTCGTCCATAATTGCACATACAAAACCTTCGGTTTTCCCAAAGAGGTCACTAAAACGCAGCCATGCTACGGACGCTGGTTGGTCTACATCGGACCCATTTAGGGCCGGGCTAAAGCGTCCGTGAAGCTCCTTACTCTGCCATACCTCCCTGCGGTCGTTAGTGTCAAGCACTACAGGCTTGCGCCAGTTCTCATTCGCCAAGGAGAGCGGGGTGAGAACCTTGTCCACTACATCTCGATGCAAACCCACGTCGGTGTTTAGAAAATATTGCCTGAGATTGCATATCTCGCGGTTGTGGCGGTTTTTGGCATTTAAAAAGCTTCGGCCGCCACACTTTATACGCGGGATATACAATCTCATAACCGACGATCGTGGGTGATGCATTCGATATGCAGTCAGCAGTGTACGCCTATCCAAGGCGTCCCTTTGAGTCTATTTGAGTATGCCGAAAGAGTACATCAGTACCGGCATGACCCAACCTTTGAAGGCGCGCACCTTGTTTCCGCCCAAAAGAAGGCTATTGAATACCTTCATCAGGCGGCCAAAGAAGCGTTCCTTCAACGATTGCTTCATGTCAGTATTGCTTATACCTAACGCTTCCGACATACCCAAATACTTATAGGTTTAGTTTGGAGAGAGGGATCTCAGGTTTATAGAATCCGCGAATTGAATTCCTACGGATTCCTCAATCTCCCCTCACTTTACATGAATGACCGCACATTTTT
Source organism: Orthosia cruda (assembly GCA_964057195.1). Taxonomy (NCBI): domain Eukaryota; kingdom Metazoa; phylum Arthropoda; class Insecta; order Lepidoptera; family Noctuidae; genus Orthosia; species Orthosia cruda. The sequence continues at coordinate 299,236 of OZ059834.1, forward strand.
CCACACCAAACTCCATCCTGATGGCGCCACTAAAAGTTTCAGTTACCTTCAGTAGCTCAATCAGCTGAAGGTTGCTGGGCGCAAAGAGCTTCAGGTCATCCATTTAAAGGAGGTGAGATATAACCTGACCACCTCTCTTCAACCGATAGCCTAGTCCTGAATTCTCCAGCAGCTTGCCTAGAGGATTCAAGGCTAGGCAAAACCAAAGCGGACTCAAACTATCGACCTGGAATATACCTCGTTCGATCCTTACAGGTCCGCTATTCCTCTGGATATCTCGACATCCTGGATAGCGAAGGACTTTGCTCCATTTCCCCATACACGATATCAGGAAGGTGCGTAGAGTTATATCTATTTTATACAATTCTAGGACCCTCATGAGCCATATATGAGGCACCGAGTCATAGGCCTTCTATCCAACATGTCGACAGATTCTTTCGGGAAAATAGATAATACCCGCATCCGTTTAGTCTGGAAGCGTCGAACCGCTGGGGAAACGGTTTTAAGTTTATACGGCACATTGAAGTTTATAAGTACTAATCCGGTGTTTGGACTGAACAAGCCTAATAGAAGCGATGTATGTCGTCGAATGACTTTATGTACTCTGGAGGCCGTCATAAAGCGCTCAAGCTCGTAAAGACGCACATAAAGTGTAGCGGATGAAACTGCGCTGTCGGCACTCCGCGCTTTAACCGTATTTTGAGGCGCCGTTTTTGATGAAAGCGACGGCAATTGTAAACTTGTACTCGTAACGATAGCCATGCTATTTTTATTCCAGAATAACATTAACATGGCCATGTACTTCCTACAAAGGTGACAATTTTGAATTCTAGATGGTAAGTATCCAGGCTCTCTGCTCTACGTCGATAGAGCTAGGATCGTTAGATACACGAACTTAACTTCATTGAATACTCAAGTAATCAGCTACTCCTGCAGTGGTCTAGTAAACCTATTATAGAAACTACTCTACAGTCAGCACCGACTGCTCGACAACTCAACACAACACAATTATTCTGATCCTAAATGAGCTCAATGTAACCATGTCATTATTACATTGAGTTCATTATATATAAATATATATATATATTAATGAACTATGCGTATTCCCATATGTGATGCACAATGTTTGTGTGTGTGTGCTTGTGCAGGGTGCTGTCGGAGGCGCGGTCGCTGCGCGCGCTGCCGTCGCTGAACGGCACGCTGCGCCTGCGCACGCTGCGCGTTGACCGCGCGCGCCTGACCCATCTACCCGCCGAGCTGTGCGCGCACGCACCGCAGCTGCGCTCGCTGTGAGTACACCAACACCATACTACTACCATCTCTTATTCTTTGCAAACATAAACTAATTATAGGTACTAAAACTTATACCATTTCGACAAAAAAATATCTACGCGTGTCATAACGCAACCATCATCAGATTGTTCAAGTATCAGTAAAGAGCAGCTGTTTCTGCGTCAGTAGCAGAACGAATCTGTCGCTATCTAACTTCGAATACGAACACAACACATATTTCACTATCCCGCAGGCTTATTACGTAAGAAACAGCAATAATTGCGCGAACAATTTAATGACTTGGCTACTGAGACCTTTAAGTCAAGTCTTTAATTTTTTGACAGTCACTTTAAACAATTATTGCTGAGTGCTGTTTTATACGTAATATGCCTGCCAACCCCGCCAGGATTGTATCAGGTGAGAAAATAAATAAGGGATCCGACTTACAGAGTCTTCCACTGAAACCGGGCTTTGCAAATCGAATATCGATTAGGATTTAGCTTGTCGGAATAGAAACTATAACGTGGTCGCATCGCGCGACACGCGACAGGTGACGCAGAAGGAACACTCCATGCCACGGTGCTGACCACCTCGCGTGTTAGCTGAACTGCACCGCTGCACCGGCACCTTCTCGGTAGATCTTAAACTTTGCAGATTAATACGCAATAGCAATTATGCATGTGCTAGGACTGTGGTAAGGACCTAAATTTGAGGAGCGGATCTTCTGAGTTAGTATGGCGTGGAAGCTGGGACTGGGGTGCCGCGCTCTGAAGGATAATCTCGCGCGAGGACGACGTGGACGCGGTGCATCTGCATAGAGCGCTACGAATACTCGCCTGTCCACTGTACTACTACGAGTTCTTGGCTGCCCACTATACTACTACCACTCCTACATTATCAGCTAGTCTTTCTTTCTCACTATAAATTGGCATCACCCTACCAACCTCGTTCTAAATACCCATTCAAAAGCATTGTTCTGATTTGATTGGCCTAATTTCTCCCAAACAAGGTGAAAGGACAACAAAAAGAAAATCATTACAAATTGTCAATGGGAGTAGGTACTTACAGCCTACAACATGTAAAGCCCTCCGGCGCGGCTCGGCGAGCGGTGACGCTATATTCGACATCTGTTTTCCTGTCGGTACCTGCTTCGGTAAGTCGGCACAAGCTCGTCACCCGCGGGCCGTGATACTGACCTGATGACCCACTTCCCGAACATCATTAAGAGTTATCTACATTGAGAGTATAATCTGTTAATTGCCCATTTGAATGTTGATTGGCGAAGTTTTGTGTTAACGTATTCATGAGCTGTGCGAGCTGCGGGGGAGGGAAGAGGGGGGAGGGGTGACGTGCGGCTCCCGCGGGAGCGTGTGTCTCGTCATCACAGCCACAACACCACCACTCACTGGGCTCATACTTCTGATATTGTTATTGCTCTCATGTAAGTGACAATAGTCTCTTAATGGGAATAAAAATATGTAAACCGATCCTCTCTGTCCGCAGGGACGTGAAGCTGAACGAGCTGAAACACGTGCCCGAGCTGCACGACTGCGTCGAGCTGCGAGTGCTGTGAGTGTGTCCCATCGACTACACAGCCAGTTGTTGCGTGATCGCTGGTGTGTCCCGTGCGAGTGCAAGCGCTATGCACGTGTAATAACGAGTGCGTGTGTCCTGTCGCAGGGACATGTCGGGCAACGAGATCAGCTCGCTAGAAGGCGAGGCGCTGCGCGGGCTGCGGCGCCTGCACGACCTGCACATGGCGCGCAACCGCCTGCGCCGCCTGCCCGCCTCCGCCTTCCTGCACACCCCCGACCTGCAAGTGCTGTGAGTGCATCTCACCCCTCCCACCATCCTCACGCGCGCCCCGTGACGTGCGCTAGCGCTACAGTAGTAGTAGATAGATGTGCTAGCGCCGCGCTGCCGGCGACACATATCTAAAAGCTTAGCTTGTGTACCTAAGTAATTAATTGCTGGACTTGTAAAATTTTGTTCGTATTATAATTATCTTACTTAATATTATAAAAGGGACAGTTTGGATGGATGTTTGTTTGAATGGCTGAAAGGACATGAATAAAATTTTCCTTTGGGATGATAAAACACTTTTGACACGGGTGAAGCCGCTGCAGAAGCTAGTAGCACATTAAACGCCAGAACATTTTGTAATTCACATATAAATAATCGAAGGCCGGTGTCATGGAGACGACTAGACGAGTATCTCGCCATTTATCGCGACGAGTATACGAGCTCGAACCCAATTACTGCGGATCTAATTTGATTCGATCGCTGTTCAGCGTTCAGTCCAGATGCCCCGAGCGCTTTGTTTTGTGTCATCTGAGGATCGGACTCAAGGCTTCGGGAGCGTTGCGCGACCAGCCATGATAGGTACTAGAATAACTATAGGTACGCAATGCAATGAATACACTGTTCTTTAATTAATCTGGTAGATTCTACATCACATTGTTTGTGATGTCGTGTTTTATAACAGCGTATACGTTTCCGCCTTTTTTTGCGTGGGAAATCATCCAATTACCTCACCCGCTCCAGAGCCCCAGGGGAGTTCCCAGGTGAAGCGGAAGCAAGTGTCAGACTTTTACTAACTAAAATCCACCCGTGTTGCTTGTGCCAGGGTCGCGGTAACTCTCTTTCATATTTATCCGCGACCCAGACAGAATACGTTTCCGCCTAACGCGCTATCAGTAACTGTGCGTCAGGTATTGTGTAATATAATAAAAGTACGATCCTCCCTCCTGCACCCCCGCACCCCCGCACCCCGGCGGCGGCGGATTACCTCTGTTTTTTCCGGGATAAGAGGCTTTTCTTTACTCGTGTATACTTAATGCGATCGAGGTGCGTCGCCACAATGTTTTACGAGGGGATAAAATAGCGGCGTCGCGAACAGCGGCTATCTGCATGTCACGATCAGGTGAGCCAGTCAATCTAGCGTTCCGTTACGAGATCGTTAAAGGAAGTAGTTCCGGCGCTTTATATGTGCGGCACGGCGGCGGGCCGGGCGCCGCGCGCCTATCGCGCCGGGATCGCCGCGTGGCGCCGCCGCCGCCTCCAGCTCGCGGGCTGCTCGGGGACGCCTGCCCGCGCCGGCGCCGCCGAGAGGCTTACATACACATTTGCATGAATAAATCTGATGATAATCGAGGGGCAGCCCAATCTATTGAATTATTCATGATTTGGTTTGCCCGCTTTTGTTAAATGATTAGTTAATCTCATCGCTAGGCCATGACAATACAAAGACGAAAATGAAAAGCCTTATATCCTACAGGGTAAAATACGTGGTCAAATTATTTTAAGTTTAGTTATAAATCTAGAAATAATATGATTGTACGGTGAAACCATACACTAATAATAGCTAATGCACTAATGCTTATTTGTGCATTTTTACCTGATTTCACTAATTGATATGAGTAGAGCATTCGGTACTCGACTAGCGGTCATCGCGTGTGCTCCTTCGCTCCTTTGTATTACTAAACATTTGGTCCAGATAATATATTTAATTTGACCTTATAAGCAGCAGTATCATTTAGCCATCCTCCTAAGTTTCACAATGATCTTCATACAACTTTTATTGTATTTAATAAAAAAACTAGCCAAGTGCGAGTCGGACTCGCGCACGATGGGTTCCGTACCATTATAGCAAAAACGGCGTAAAAATCACGTTTTTTGTATGGGAGCCCCCCTTAAATATTTATTTTATTCTGTTTTTTTTTTTGTTGTTATTGCGGCAACAGAAATACATCATCTGTGAAAATTTCAACTCTCTAGCTATCACGGTTCTTGAGATACAGCCTGGTGACAGACAGAAAGACAGACAGATGGACCGCGGAGTCTTAGTAATAGGGTCCCGTTTTTACCCTTTGGGTACGGAACCCTAAAAAATTACTATCGCTCTTTAGAATTTTAGGGTTATTATTTTTTTTTTATGAAACCTACTTAAAAAAATAACATGATTTAATATAAAAAAAATCATTTCACGAGAAACAAACATATTGTGTGCAGATCTCCAGCTCAATCGGGCATCGGGGGCGGGAACAAACACCGGCAGCCGTATTGCGTAAACGAATACGGCAACGCAAAGAGTTTGACCGCTATCCAATCCACCAAATCGACCAATCACATGCGAGATAAAGAAGAAGAATTAAATATGAACTATAAATAAACTAATTGGAATCCAATAAATTCTATCAAATAAACTAACTCTAATACAAACATTTAAGCAACTAAATTAATAAGCTATTATTGCTTATTAATTTAGTTGCTAGTATTAGAGTTAGTTTTCATTTATAGTAATTCACTCATAATTTAACATGAACATAGAAAGGCACACATATATTAGTACATTAAACCAAATAAAAGCAGATAGATAGGAAATGTATAACTAAAATTGTAATTATTAAGGAAAATATTATCTAGAATGTTGCTGTGCCCGACAGGGTCCATAATTGTTTCTGTAACTTATATTTACCACCTGTATGTACATTATGGATGCAATAAATTTAATTTGAAATTGAGATGAATGACGCGATGTGGATTTCCGTCTGTGTGATTGGTCGATTTGGTCGATTGGATAGCGGTCAAACTCTTTGCATTGCGTTATTCATTTACGCAATACGGATGGACAGGTGAAAGTAAATTAAAGCTTGTAAACAATAACGCTGCTGACCCTCACCAACTCGCCACTCACCAGGAAGCTTCTTTCTTATCTGTAACAGTTGCAGCTCTTATCATCCACAGACAGACGTAGATCGAAGCCAACTGCCAATGTTTCTTTCACTTCCAGTGCAATTACCAGCTTCATTTCTATCTAAGATGTATTGCTCTTCTTAAATACAACTATAAAGTTGGTTAATTTTTGTTTTTTGTATGTGACTCGACGGGCCATCTTACCCTGACATTTCTCGTAATCTCTCCTCTGGGGTTGGTATGTTGGTCTCCTCCCTCCATGATTTGACTAATGAATAACAAATGATTTATTATTTCAAAATACTTATTAATATTTTAGGAAGGTATCGAACCTAGTATAAAATTTCGCCATTTCTATTGTAAATCAAGGCCTATTTACTTGGGGTTTACTGCTTGATTCTAATGTCATATGGCCGAAAACTAATTCGCCGAAGTCTTCAGATCGAACGTACCAGTCGCCGAAATTCCATAGCATCGATGTACCACAATTTCGAATAACCATTAGATCGAACGTCCGTTACGCCGAAAAGCCATTGCAACGATAGTTCTATCCATCGAATGTCTATAATTGGCTCGACGTGCCAGTAAGTCGAAAGCTATTCAACCTAAAATATTCAAGAAGACTAAAAGAAGGAATATAAATAAAATAGGATAAAAACAAACCAGCAAGGTTTAATTAATCAACATATAATTTACAATATTTTATTCATTTCTGTGATCAACATTTCTGTACCGGTTTGAACTTATCCACTTCCTTAAGTTTATTGAATCTCCGTGAAGCACTCTCATTGTATTGTAGGTAAGTGTTGACCGGTTGTCCCACCGAGCGAGCGCAGCAAGCTCGAAGATGTTTTCTCCCCTCTTAATTTTGCCGCCTTGTATACGTGTTTCGTATGGTGTCGGACGTTAAGAATCTCACCATCCCATATCTGCCCGTGGGTGTCGTAAGAGGCGACTAAGGGACACACCAGATAATGGGCAGCAGCGTTCTCTGTGCACTTCATAACAAAGTGGGATCGCCAACCCACCTGCCAAGCGTGGTGATTATGGCAAACCCCTCCAAACCGTCCGACGACTGTACCTGGCTACATACAACTAGTGATGGGTCGAGAGAATATTCTCTCACGGAGAAACATCTACTATATTTGATTTCATGATCTATAGTCAACTTCTTTTGTTGTTATATCATACTTAACTCGAAAAAATGTTTCTCGATGAAGTTGCAGAATGGAAATTGCTAATGTAATCTATTTAATACCTTTAAACGAGCAATTCTTGTATATATATCATCTGAATCTCGGAAACGGCTCCAACGATTTTCGTGAAATTTTGTTTGCAGGGGTTTTTGGGGGCGATAAATTGATCCTTTTCTTTGATAAATCGACGTTTTCTAAAAATGAAACCTTGCTAGTTTCATTTTTAGAAAACATCGTTTTCTCTATTATCACCCGAGCAGATCTCGGTCGCCCAGGTACAACATTTTAGTTAAGAAATATTGAAAAACATAGACGGATGGGACTTGGGAGTTTATTTTTAACTTGTATATATATACAAGAACACAGTATTTCAGTTCAACAACTGTTCGAAGAAGTGTCTGAATGTAAATGCGGCACTGGTTTATGGAGCAAAGAGTATATTTAGGAAACAGCTACAAAAGGCAAGCTAGTTGCATGGTGGCAAACTTTATATTCAAAAACTGAATTAGGAGCAGTTGCTCTGAAAATTTTAACTGCTTCAGCAACTTCTGTTTCTGTGGAACGCTCGTTTTCCTTATTTCCCAACATGCATACTACCAACCCCTTCAATATGGGTATCAAATGTAAGAGTTTGACCAGTAGAGTGAAAAATTTCCAAATCTACTATGGCCGCCGGTAATAATGACGGATTTCATATATTAAGTCATCATCATCATTATCATTTCAGCTGAAAGACGTCCACTGCTAAACATAGCTCTCCCCAAGCGTCGCCACATTGACCGATTCCGTGTGTCTCGCATTCAGCGCATTCCCACAACCTTAACCAGGTCATCGGTTCACATAGTGGGAGGCCTTCCAACGCAGCATCTTCCAACTCGTGGTCGCCACTCCAGAACTTTTCGGCTCATCGACCATCATCGAGTTCTGCGAGCAATGTGCCCTGCCCATTCCCACTTATGTTTTGCAATTCTTCGGGCTATGTCAGTAACATTGGTTCTCCTGCAGATATCCTCATTTCTGAAGCGATCACACACGGAAACGCCGAGCATAACCCTCTCCATCATCCTCAAATAAGGGCTCATCCACATCATCCGCAGGTGGAGCAAATGTGGATGAATATAACTGCCAAGAAGAAAAAACTACTCATAGGGACAGCATACCGGCCTCCCTGGTTAGATATCAACATCTTCCTGGACGCGATCACGGATAGCATGTGTGCATTGGCTCCGTATGACAACGTTATTTTATTAGGTGATTTTAACGTTGATATGCTTGACACAAGCAACGGTAGAACAAAGAATTTAATGGAATTCTTTAATTATTGTAACCTGGACCAAATTTTATCCACGCCTACGCACTTTGTGGGAGACAGTGCCACATTAATCGACGTGATCTGTACGGATGCACAGTATCGGAATGCTTCTGTGGACCACGTCACGGAGCTCGGTCATCACTCGTTTGTCTCATGTGAAATAGTTTTTAAGAAAGAAAAATCATTACGCAAGCGGGTAGTGTATCGTGCGTTTAGGGACATAGAGCCTGACGATTTTAGGCGAGATCTGGAGGCGATCCCATGGGACTCAATCCGCGAACTAAAGGATGTAAATGATATGGTACATTCCTTTAATTCTCAAGTCATTAGCCTTTTCGACGCTCACGCGCCTATAAAAACCAGAACACTTAAAGCTCAACCAACGCCTTGGATAACAGACATTATAAAATTAATGTTTAAACTGAGAAATGATGCGCGACTTAAATATCGCCAATCAAAACTGAAAGCACACAAACATTACTATTTAGATCTTAAGCACCAAGCAGTAGTTGGTTTACTAAATGAGAAAAGAGCATTTTTTACTAAATATATAAATGACAACATTAGCGACTCTAAATCACTATGGTATAATTTGAAAAAACATGTGCTTCCAGTGACTAAGGACGATGGTGTGCTCACTGAACAATTTGACGACCCAGATGGTTTAAATTCAGCCTTTCTAGAAGTCCCGGGTGACCCTAATGTGAACATTTCCCAACTAACTTTCTTTCAAAATAACAAATTCGGTCCCGCAAATTTTAATTTGATGCCGACAGACGCTAAAACAGTTTTGAAAATATTACAAAACATATCTACAAATGCGCAAGGGATTGACGGTATATCGAAAGACATGTTAACTCTTACGCTACCACAATCATTGACTACGATAACCGAGATAGTTAACAGATCTATTACTAGCAACGTATTTCCTGACCTCTGGCGTAATGCGATAGTACGGCCTATTCCGAAAAATAATAACCCGCAAAGCTACAAAGATCTTCGCCCAATAAGTATTTTGCCATGTTTGTCCAAGGTGTTGGAGAGAGTAGTGTATCTGCAGGTTACAGAGTTTCTCGAGGAGCATGGTATGCTGCCTGAACTGCAGTCAGGTTTCAGAAAGGGACGCGGAACCGCGACTGCTTTAGCTGACGTCGTGGGTAACATCCTTGAGGCGCGGGACCGTGGTGAGGGTTCTATAATGGTACTGCTGGACTACTCGCGGGCATTTGATTCAATTAATATTCGTCTGTTATTATCCAAATTAAGATATTACGGTTTTGACAGCCAGTCAGCGGGTTGGTTTGAGAGTTATTTAACGGGTAGGTCGCAGCGGGTCGAGTTGCGTAAGAAAGACGGTTCCACGGTATCTTCTTCCCCGAAAATAATCACAAGGGGCGTTCCCCAGGGATCGCTGCTCGGGCCGTTACTCTATATACTTTATAGTGCCGATCTAACTGCGTGTATTAAAAAGTGCAAGTACCACGTATACGCGGATGATACTCAGTTGTATGTTTCGTTCAATACTAGTAACACAGCAGCCGGCGTATGTACCCTAAATGAGGAGCTAGACAGAATTGCGTCGTGGTCTACGGGCAACTCACTTGTACTGAACCCCAAAAAATCTAAGTTTATGGTCATGGGAAGCAAAAATCAAATAAAATCAATTCTTTCTGCGAAGCCCGAAGTTAAAATCAAGGGAGAAAACATTGAAAGGGTGGAAACCGCTTGCAATCTAGGTCTAGTCACTGACCCAGAACTTCGTTTTGAAGCGCATATCAATGGTGTTGTAAAAAACTGTTTTTATGGGCTAAAGGTTCTGTACCGGGTGAAAGACTTTCTTAGTATTGCAATGCGGAAGAGATTGGTGGACAGCCTGGTACTGTCTAAATTGAATTATTGTGACACTGTATACGGACCGTGTCTCCTTTCTCGCACAGAGCGTCTAATACAGCGGGTACAAAATGCGTGTGCGCGTTACTGCTTCGGTGTACCCCGGAGGCATCATATAACACCACATTTAAATAAACGTAACATGTTAAAAATGGCTGCACGACGGAAATTGCATTTAGCCGTCTTAATGTTCGGCGTTATTCAAACACACAAACCAGAATACCTGTTTAAAAAGCTTAGCTGGAGACACGAACACTACAGCTACTCCGCCCGCTCCACGTCCAAACCACTCTCATTGCCTCGTCGTGGGACTACTGCCTTTAAGGGATGCTTTAAGTATGCCGCCACTCACTGCTGGAATGATTTGCCACCTCCCATAAGATCGCTGAAAACAAAACAAAGTTTTAAATTTCATTTAAAAAAAAAACTATTAGATGAACAGAAGGTTGAACAACTTATATTTTATAAATAGATCTTTTTAGGTTTTAAAATTACTTACTTAAGATTCATAATCCATTGGCATCGTATCCAGGCGGTTTGATGCGGCGACATGAGGTCCTTCACAGGCAGCGATGTGGGGGCAGTCTCTCTTTCATTGGGCATCACACTTTCTCTTCTTCCTTTGTTGTTGTTTTCAAGCATCGGGGTCACGCAGACTACTCATACACATATGACCGCACACCGCACAGGACTCGGGCGCCGCCCATTATAATTTTGGGTGGTTTATTTTTGTCTTCTGTATACGTATTTATTTTATGTTCTTTGTATCTATTTAAACTTACACAACAGATTTGGTTTCCGTACGTCACGTCCTAGGCGACCACTGAAAATCAGCGCCGTGCTGTGGGTCCTCCACGGCACAGCATTATGCTGAGTGGAAGCCTTCTTGCCACAATCACGACATGCATCTGCCTAATATCTTTTTCACCCTATTTATTTTCTGTTATAAAAAAATGTAGGTAGTATATGTTATTGTTGTTTGATTTATTTCTCGTCTTTACTAACTTAATTTAAGTACTACTAATACTATTGTTAAGGGTTTAGCATAAGCATGTTATTATAATGTATGTCGTTTTGTGACAAATAAACACTTTTTCTTTCTTCTTTCTTTCTTTGGGTGACTTTAAAGCCTTCTGATGAGGCCCATTGTGTGCGACCACGTTTCAGTCGCTTAGGTTATCACTGGCAACACACACTAGTTGTGAGACAATGTGGTATATTAGACGAGAAGATACAACGCAACTTCCCGAACGCTGCCCAGTCGAGTCGGATTCGCCGGTTGACCTATCCCTCGAAGTTAGACCTACCTAACTGGACCTTTTTGTCTCAGATAAATTGATTTGAATTGCATTGTACCGTATGGTTTCGAACGTAAAGTATAGCACCAGCCCATATCTCCCACGGGAGTCATAAGAGATACTAAGTGACTCACCAGAGAATGGGCAACTGCATTATTTTTGCACTATATGTATCAACCATACAGCCGCCGACCAATTATGGCTAAACCCCCATGAAACACCACAAGGAAAAAAATGGCCCGACTATGGTAGGACCTGGCAACATACACCACGCGTACACTCCGGACCGACGAGAAGATCAACGAACTCGAAGAGGAATTGAGCAGAAAAATATTTTAATTTTTCTGGCGACCATATTGCATTATCATTTTAAGACTTTTTATTATTGAAAGGGTTGTGAAAAATAATATGTTTGTATATTACATTCTATTGTCTTTGGAACTAAAGGTCTAGGTATACCAAAAAACAGGGCAAGCAAAATAAAACAGTTTCAAAAAAAGGCAAAAGAGCAGGCAAAATTTGTCTGATTGCTCACAATTGGAAATTTATGAACAAACCAAAACCATTAAACAAAGAGTCCAAAAAAACAATCTTTTGTAACACACCATAAGAAACTTAGGAGAATTTATGAGAATTTTCTCGAGAATGTTCTCGCTCAGGAGAATTTACTGAGAATTTAAGTTATCGAGTAGATTAGTTTGGCGTTAACTTCGTAAAACGTTCAAATGCACTGAAAACTACTATTCCAAAGATAAATTGATACAATAGCGTCATCCAATTTTTAAATTCTCGTAAATTCCCTTCCAAAAGAATATTCTCGAGAACTTAACAGCAAAGTTCTCGCAAGGAGAATATTCTCGGGAATTTACCATCACTACATACAACACGCGAACACGAGGAGTCCGGACCGACTAGAAGATGGCCGAACTCGAGGAAGAGTTTAGCGGGATACGATGGAGTATTATGGGGTTATCTGAAGTCCGAAGAGAGGGGGAGGACTCGATAATCCTTATTTCCGGCAACCTGCTCTACTTCCGAAAGGGGGACCAGCAGTCCCAGGGAGGTGTCGGGTTTATCGTCCACAGGTCCCTTTTGGCCAACGTAGTGAGGATCGAGAATGTGTCGACCAGGGTGGCGTACCTTATACTCAGAATATCCTCAAGGTATTCGCTGAAGGTCATAGAGGTCTACGCCCCGACCTCGGCACACCCCGACGACGAAGTAAAGACTATCTATGAGGACATTTCCAGAGCCATGCATAGTCATAAAACTCACTTCACCGTGGTCATGGGGGATGTCAACGCGAAACTGAGTATACGGGACGATAATGAGCTGCTAGTGGGGCAATTTAGATTTGGACGACGCAACCACCGGGGACACCTACTGGCCAGGTTTATGGAGAAGGATGGCCTCTTTTTGATGAACTCCTTCTTCAGAAAGCGTGAGCACAGGAATTGGACCTAGCAGAGCCCCGATGGTGCAACGAAAAATGAGATAGACTTCATCATGTCGACGAAGAAGCAAGTGTTCATAATGTCTCTGTGATCAACGCGGTTAAAACAGGAAGTGATCACCGCATGGTGAGAGGCACAATGAACTTAAATATTAAGCTGGAAAGATCTTGACTGATGAAGTCTACGCTCCGTCCAGCACAGATTCAGATTCAAAACCCCGAAAGCTTTCAGCTCGAACTCTAGAATCGTTTCGAGTGCCTAGGTAGCTCCGTCGACGATAACAACGATGGATTCGTGGAAACTGTCCATACGGTCGGGTCTAACTTTTTCAAAACCCGCGTGCAAATAAGAACAAGAAACTATCCGATCCAACTCTCGAGCTCATGAAGGAGAGGCTTGAAATGATCCTGCAGTATTCAGACGATGCGTGGAACTATCGGAGGATCAATAGACAGATCTCGAAGTCCTTGAGAGCGACCTCCGCCGCTTTAATACTAAGCGTATTAAAGACGCGATTGAGCGAAATAAGGGCTACAAGGTGTTTGCAAGATATCTGGCTATTGGGCAGAGCCAGCTCATGAAACTGAAGAACGACGATGGCAGGATCGTATCCGCCAAACCGGAGCTTCTGAGGGAGATCGAGGGGTTCTATGGGTAGCTGTACACGTCAATAAGCAAACCTGTTGTGATTCTAGCAAACAACCCAAGAGCTAGATTGAACCGGCACTATACCCAAGACATCCCGGATGTCAGCCTCTTCGATATTAGGATGGCTCTAAAACAACTTAAGAACAACAAGGCGCCGGGTGATGACGGAGATGACGAAAACCGGTACTTAAAACCCTTCAAAAGCTGTTTGATTCCGTCATATTCGAAGGAAAAACGCCTCAGGCGTGGTGCAGGGGTGTGGTGGTACTCTTTTTCAAGAAGGGCTACAATGCCCGATTGAAGAATTATAGGCCCATATCACTTCTTAGCCATGTCTACAAGTTGATTTCAAGAGTCATCACGAATCGTCTCGCGCGCAGGTTTGACGACTTCCAACCTCCCGAACAAGCCGGTTTCCGAAAAGGCTTTAGCACCGTAGATCACATACATACACTTATACAGAAGACTAATGAGTATAACCTACCTCTTTGTTTAGCATTTGTGGACTACGAGAAAGCCTTCGATTCGATCGAGACTTGGGCTGTACTGCAGTCTCTCCAACAGTGCCAAATCGACTACCGGTACATCGAGGTGCCGAAGCGTTTGTACAAAAACGCCACCATGTCAGTCCGACTTCAGGATCAGACTTCGGAACCTATCCTTCTGCAGCGAGGTGTAAGACAGGGAGACGATATATCTCCGAAACTGTTATCTGCTGCACTGGAGGATGTCTTCCAGAATCTGGACTGGAGAGGGCTAGGCATCAATACATCACTCACCTTCGGTTTGTCGACGATATAGTGGTCATGGCTGAGACAATGGAGGACCTCAATACAATGCTCGATGACCTCAGTAGAGCTTCGTTGAGAGAGGTATACTAACAAAGTGGAGCAGCTTGTGTTGGAAGTTCTCAATCAAGGAGTGTATCGTCGCGTAACACGTACTAGCGTCTACCGACACTTGACTGGCTATCGGTTCTGTTGCAGGAACCTGGAGGACAACCTGATCGAGCACATCGACACGGAGACCTTCGTGCCCATCTCCAAGCTGGAGGACCTGTACGTACTCATAGATAACTGTACTTCATATTGATACTTCATTGTGATTTTGTGTACGTCATTCGTTGGAGGTCCTGAATAAATAAATACATCCAGGATGATTTTTTGGAGCCAATCACAGTAATAATATAAAGGCGAAAGTTTGTGAGTGTGTTTGTATGTTTGTTACTTCTTCACGCTCGAACGGCTGGACGGATCTGTATGAACTACACTGTCTGATGCTGTGTGACTATAGCATATAGGAATATGATCTCTCGGGATCATTTTCAACATTCACGCGGGCGAAGCCGCTGGCAGAAGATAGAAAAAATATAAATGTGTTTTTTATTTTATTACGGATTACATTTTTAGACAAATGTGAAAATAATTGAAGTGTAATATTCGTTGTGTAGGAATGTGGGCAACAATGTGTTCCCGTGGCTGCCGGGCGCCGGGCTGCAGCGTTTGCTGCACCTTAAGGCGCACAACAACCCCCATCTGCGCCACTTCCACCCGCCCGCCGTGCTGCCGCGCATACAGGTAGCTAGTGTGTCACCTGGTCACATCACAACAACCCCCACCTGCGCCACTTCCACCCGCCCGCCGTGTTGCCGCGCATACCGGTAGCTAGTGAATCACGTGGTCACATCACAACAACCCCCACCTGCGCCACTTCCACCCGCCCGCCGTGTTGCCGCGCATACCGGTAGCTAGTGAATCACGTGGTCACATCACAACAACCCCCATCTGCGCCACTTCCACCCGCCCGCCGTGCTGCCGCGCATACAGGTAGCTAGTGTGTCACCTGGTCACATCACAACAACCCCCACATGCGCCACTTCCACCCGCCCGCCATGTTGCCGCGCATACCGGTAGCTAGTGAATCACGTGGTCACATCACAACAACCCCCACCTGCGCCACTTCCACCCGCCCGCCGTGTTGCCGTGCATACCGGTAGCTAGTGAATCACGTGGTCACATCACAACAACCCCCACCTGCGCCACTTCCACCCGCCCGCCGTGTTGCCGCGCATACCGGTAGCTAGTGAATCACGTGGTCACATCACAACAACCCCCACCTGCGCCACTTCCACCCGCCCGCCGTGTTGCCGCGCATACCGGTAGCTAGTGAATCACGTGGTCACATCACAACAACCCCCATCTGCGCCACTTCCACCCTCCCGCCGTGCTGCCGCGCATACAGGTAGCTAGTGTGTCACCTGGTCACATCACAACAACCCCCACATGCGCCACTTCCACCCGCCCGCCATGTTGCCGCGCATACCGGTAGCTAGTGAATCACGTGGTCACATCACAACAACCCCCACCTGCGCCACTTCCACCCGCCCGCCGTGCTGCCGCGCATACAGGACAATACAGGTAGCTAGTGTGTCACGTGGTCACATCACAACAACGTGTTCCCGTGGCTGCTGAGCAACAGGTAGCGTCCGTCACGTGATTACTCCAAACCGGCTCTTAACTCTGCGCCCACGTCAATAGTAGGTTTACTAGAACTCGCCCGAGCGCAGAGATAAGGCCCCCTGTAGCGGTCACTGCTGTCTCATACGCATTCAGGACACGTCCACAGTTCATTACAAGCTATTGTTTTCCTTCTGTGACATCATCCGGAAGCGAGGCGTGAGTGCCAACTTCGTGTTGAGGAAGGTCTTCCGATGTCATTGATACACTCCCTGCCCGACCCCGCGCCGCGCCCCCGCTGTCACATACGATATCCTTGTTTCCTAGTGTTGTCACACTCAATGTATCGTTTTCCTCTCGTGATCGGCGACGTTATTGCTTGTTATTGTTTTATTTAAGACCTGTATTATGTACCTGCCTATGATCCAAAATAAAGATATTGATTGATTGATTGAAATATCTGTCGCTGTGTTCCAGTTCCCACGCTTGACATTCATTATCGTCGTGTTATCCGGTTTGTTATCGGTTCCGATGACATTAACGGCTTTCGTATTGTGAATAAACATTAATGTTACTTACACCCGAACAATGCAAACGGAGATTTGTTAATAATATCTGGTCATGTGCGCAGACGCTGGTGCTTTCGTACGCGTACCACTGCTGCGAGTTCATGCCGCTGATGGAGGAGGCGGATGAGGAGGAGCAGGCGGCCGAGGCGCCGTCCGACCTGGTGATCCTGCCACCGCAGAACATCGACGCGGCCGCCTGGGCCAACACCACCGACACCTGGGCGCACTACTGTACGTACTCCTCGCGCGCCGCTGCAGCGTGCCGCGCTGGGTATGGCACCTTGCTGTAGCTTTTTGTCTGTCACAGTCAATGTGTCGGAGCTGGGCGGCGTGGGCGGCACTGGCGGCGTGGGCGGGCTGGCTGCCATGCTGGAGGGCTGGGCGGGCGCTGGCGCCATGGAGCTGGGCGAGCGCGAGCTGCGCCCCGACCCGCCACGCAGGGTGCAGTGCCTGCCGCTACCGGGTGAGTCTCGCGCGTCTACTGTACCATGTGTAGTGGTAGCCCTCGCTGACCGGTACGCTTGCAGGGCCGTTCCTGCCGTGCGTGGACCTATTCGACTGGTGGACGCTGCGCTGCGGCGTGTGGGCCGTGTTCCTGCTGGCGCTGCTCGGCAACGGCACGGTGGTGTTCGTGCTCATCTTCAGCCGCAGCCGCATCGACGTGCCGCGCTTCCTCGTCACCAACCTCGCCGCCGCCGACTTCTTCATGGGCATCTACTTGGGTATGCAACTTACTAAACATCACCGCCGCGACCCAAACTGTTGTTCCCTTGGGTACTCACTGCTCGACTCAATAGGAGTATGGCGTGACCGTGTTCAAATCATGCTGTGTTTCTAAAAGCTTTTATTTGATTGCCATGTTAGTAAGTTTTTTAGTTAGTATCTGATAATAAATTATAATATTATAAAACTAGCTTGGAAATAGCTCATTCCACACCGACGCACGACATATCTTGCATTTTTCGACGTATACGGAGGACAATTGACTACGAGTTCTTCGACCACATTCGGTCCCACGATTGCTGATGTAAGCAGCGCTACTGCGTCTTGCAAGTATAAGGGTTGAATGAATTTACTTACATTCCCACGAATAGTTGTAATAATATTGCCCCAGTCCAGGATTTTAGGTCCGCGGGTATCTCATTAGCAAAAGGCTTGCCGCGGTAGCTGAAACTAAAACATATTTATCTAATAAAAGAAAAAGACTCTTTGGGGCCAAACATCTCATTTCTTAATATATTTTCTCAAACCACAAAAGCGAAGCTTAATTGTTTTTGTAAATGGTACCGACATCCGACATTGTGAAGGCCAGAGAAGTAGTCACTCTATATAAAATGCAGGTATACATCTCAAACATAACATAAAACAACATGACAACAAGGTCGGTCCATGGATAAGTAACCATATTAACATACCGAGATAATGCTAAGATAAAATAATGCTAAGCCGTTTGTACCAGACTGTCATTCGTGGACTTATGAGAGTTTCGGAATGTGAAAAGTCGAAAGACTGTAATGAAACGATATAATACGAAGAAAGACTGTTATAATACAAAGGCGTCCCGACTACACAATAAATAATAACTGGATTGCGAAGCTCAGAAAGGCTGTCGTCCCATGTCCAACACTGATGTTCAGCTGCAACCAGTTGGGCTAGAAGCCGACCTCAACATAGTTGGGAAAAGGCTAGTGACCGACCGAAGGTCCGGTTTCGGCTAATTACGGTCAAAAAAAATTGTTTTGGCCTTAGTTTCGGTTTCGGTTTTTGGCCGAAACTTTCAGCAGCACTGAAACTCAATGTTCGTGAATTATCCGGCGTCGTTCGGTTAACTCGTGGTCGCTCCAAACTCTCAGTGAACTCCACAGTAACCTTCGATTTCAAGTTAATCTCCTGGGTGATAAGAGCCTACTCTTGGCGAGTTCAAAATAATGGGCTGCCACAAGTTAGTGTACTAGCTCCATTACTGCAAGCGCGAACCCTAACATGGCCCGCTTCCTGTACCTATGCAGACGTCCTGGTTTAATTGCCTTATTTTTATTTTTAACCTGCTAAGCCATTGATTTTGAAGCACCACCCTTGCCGATCATGGTCGTTATTTTGCTGAGAACGCTCTCAAACCTAATCCTTCAAAATCGCAGTCGTTCGCCTTTCACCTTCGTAACAGACAAGCGCGCCGAACATTCAACATCTCGTGGCAGGGAGTGACAGTCATCCACAACCCCAATCCAAAATATCTGAGTATTATAGCTACATTCATCATCATCATTCCTCATTTTTACTTCTAGGCAAGCGTGCTGCATCGTCGACCACATCATCGCTTACTATCAGGTGAGATAGTGGTCAAGCGCAAGCGTACTATTATTAATAATAATAAAAAACTGGCCAAGTGCGAATCTGACTCGCGCACGAAGCGTTCCGTACCATTATGGCAAAAAACGGCAAAAATATAATGTTTGTTGTATGGGAACCCGACTAAAATATTTATTTTATTCTGTTTTTAGTTTTGTTTGTTATAGCGGCAACAGAAATACATCATCTGTGATAATTTCAACGGTTTATCTATTAACGGTTCAAGAGATACAGCCTAGTGACAGATGGACATACAGACAGACGGATCGTGGAGTCTTAGTAATAGGGTCCCGTTTGTACCCTTTGGGTACAGAACCCTAAAAACAATAGGTCCCTAAACTATAGGATGAACTGCGAGAATGTTAAAGTAAGGGTGCACACTAGGAACAACCTACAGTGCCGCCTTATATCCACCAGATAGGGGGCGGCACCCCAAGTCCTGCGAACAACTGCAATGGCGCTTTGCTTCTCCGCTGATGGATATGCGCATGTCTAAATGGAGTCGCTTACTGATAAGTCGCCACTCCAACCTAGCGGATACAGCTCTCAATGAGACGGATTTCCATTGGCCGTCTCAAATCAACCCTGGTATCCACTAATCGGCATCACCAGAAATTCGCAGGACTATGGCGAGCCACATAGAAGTATCATGCTCAGCCGAAAAGAAAAGGTTGAAAGCTGCCTCGGAGATTTAAAAGCCGGAAAAGTTTCCTAGAATGCGTAGGCCCACATCAGAGAAATGCGACCTTTGGCATGACAAGCTCATTCTCCTGACCATTTCATCGGGCCATCGGAGAGCCTTCCGCCTGGGCACACGTTGCCATGGCTGACCTGGAAATCTCTAAACAGATTCAGCACTCAGGTCGACCACAGCAAAGACAACCTCATTAAGCGGGGGTTTTTCGGATGGTACCGATGTCAAGTGTATGTGTGGCCTCTCTCCGCAGACCACGGCCCACACTTCGTCCTGTACTACATGCCAGGACACGACATGTCAGGACCTTACGGCTGCGTCGTCGGCGAGAAGTGTTGCGGTGGCTGAATACTGGACCAAACCACAGATAATATAATACTAGCATACAGATGCCTTATCCCATACAAATGACGTAACTAGGGTTTTTTTTTATCCTCTATAGGCTTGCGCTTGACCACTATCTCACCTGATGGTAAGCGATGATGTGGTCTACGGTGAAGCACGCTTGCCTAGAAAAAACCTATTCGCTCTTGACTTAAAGACCCCCAGATTGTAGCTATTGGGAAACACAGACTCCGGCAGGGAATTCCACTCCTTAGCTGTACGCATAATGAAAGTGTCCCCAAAACGTTTTGTGCGTATGGGTGGGATGTCCACCATGTACCGATGACGCATCGCCGTGCTTCTGGTTGTCCGATGATGGAACGGGCTGGGCGGAATTAAATCATGCAATTCCATCGCACACTCCCCGAAATGTAACCGATACAAAACCGACAAGCTGGCAACTCGGCGACGATGTTCAAGGATCTTCGTCTGATTAAACCGATTATTTTTAGTCCACCAATCGCGTTCGTTTCAGTTCCACGACGATAGATAGATGGTGTTAGCAGCAACTAGCAAGTAGAAGGGTTTACTCGGTTCGCGATTTTTTTTTTCTTTAAATCCAATATAAATAGCAAGGCTTTTGACCTCATTGACCATAACATCCTCATAACAAAGTTAAATGACATGGGAATACGCGGTAATCTACTCAAATGGTTTTCCTCTTACCTCGAGAACAGGTTCCAAGCAGTAGTACTAAATAATTATATATCTAGCTGGGTCCCTGTCCCTAGTGGAGGCCCGCAGGGTTCATTGCTCGGTCCATTGTTATTTATAGTCTATGTTAATGACATAGAATCTTGCTTGACTTTATCCAAATTACTGTGTTTTGCCGATGATATGAAAATGTATGCCTCAATATCGTCTCAAATGAACGCAATCGCATTCCAGAACGATCTGCATCGATTAGAGGATTACTGTCTTATTAATAAACTTGATCTTAATCCCACCAAATGCTCGATTATTACATATTCTCGTAAGCGCTCAAACATTACCACATCGTATACCCTAGAGAATCAAATCTTACTTAAATCAAATTATATCCGTGATCTGGGGGTTCACCACGATTCCAAGCTCAGTTTTGAAGCACATGTTGATGCAATAGTCGCTAAGGCATCATAATCACTGGGTTTCATAATGCGGTTATCCAAGTGCTTCACTTAAGCTAGAACTTTAAAAATTCTATATTGTACTTTTGTTTGAAGCCATTTGGAATACTCGTCTGAAATATGGAACCCATGTTAGCGTAAATATATTAATCGTATAGAGAGCATCCAAAAACGATTCATAAAATATTTATGCTACCACCAAAAAGTAGCACATCAGTCTGAAAACTACCTTAACCTCTGTAAAAAATATCATATATTGCCTCTAGTCAATCGCCGCGAGATTTCTGACTGCGTTTTTCTGTTGAATATCTTCAACAATAGTATAAACTGCTCAGATATTTTGTCCAAATTTAATTTAAATACAAGGGGTATGGGGAAGTCAAAAAGGTGTAATCCACCTTTGCAGGACCATTAGCCTCCACTAATTATAGGAAGAATTCATGGATTGTGCGTGCAAGCAGGAACTTTAGTGAGTTGTGTAAGCAACATGATTCCTAACTAGTGTGCCATCAGCCAGGAAGTGCTTAAGCCGTAACTTCTTTACCTAGTTCATTGCAGCGAGTATATTGTTATGCAATGCGAGCATAGAATCAGTTTCACTGGTGCATGAGTTATTAAGTGATTTTTCACTTGGTGATCTGTTTTTATCGATGTGTACTGAAATGTCCATAGAAATTAAGTATTATTCAATATCTAAAAGTGAAGCCTTGTTATTGGCTGACTGTCAAATCTACTGTTTCTGGTGTGTTTGTTTTAGCTGTAAGTCTTCCATGAAAAAATTGTTTATTTAATAACCAAATTTGAACAACATATTTGAGATTGAAGCCTCCTTTTAAGCAACAGATGCCTGTATTAGGAG
Source organism: Orthosia cruda (assembly GCA_964057195.1). Classification (NCBI taxonomy): domain Eukaryota; kingdom Metazoa; phylum Arthropoda; class Insecta; order Lepidoptera; family Noctuidae; genus Orthosia; species Orthosia cruda. The sequence goes on from OZ059834.1 coordinate 321,418, forward strand.
ACTCTGATCCTTCATAAACAAAACGTTTCCATTAAACTATACTAATACGAGTACATAATCAAACACAAGGTGATTTGAGTGAAAGTGTGAGTGTGAGGGTGTATTTGTGTGAGTGTGTGTGTATGCAGTATTTATGTTAGTATATCTGCTGTAGAAGTGATTCAGTCTCGCTGTAGGTAAGCTTTTTTATCCATTCCGTAAGTACTTTTTTGCATTCATAACTATTCGTAGAGTAGACGTAAATATGTTTATTAATAGTGTTATAAAGCTGAGCAGAACGTTTCCAAAGTTGAATACTGGCAAATTGTGTTCTTGTTTGTGGTGCTTTTAATATAATTTCTTCTTCTTGCCAATATTCTGGAATCATAGGTTAGTGATTTATGTTTTGTGAGGATGACTTGAGTAATGTAAAGTTTCCGGACCGTTAGAAGGTTACTGATATGATATAGTTCTTCAGTACAATATCTCCGTTTTTTAAAATACATGCACTTGATAAGAGCCCGTTGTGCCCGCTCTAATACTAAAAAAAATGTTTCAGTAGCACCCCCCCATATATGGATTCAGTATAACAATACGGATTGTGCAAGCTAAATAAATATATCATATTTAGAAGGTTTTTGTTCCTGCCTGAAGGAGAACATACACTTTTATATTATATTTATATGTCTGAGAGTCTTGAAGATCCAGCTTAGTTTTCTGACCCTGCAGTGGCGTGCCTAGGGTTTCAAAATAAGGCAAGCCCACTAAAATTTCAAAAAAAAAAAAAAAAAAAAAAAAAAAAAAAAAAAAAAAAAAACATTCTTTTCGTCTGTGTATGTAGGTACCTACATATGTATCATCGCAATTTTCTCATAAACTACTGGTTAGGTATAATAAATTAAAAGTGAATTCATCCATCTTCTTCTTTCCTCTTCTTTCTTCAATTTCACTCTTGCTTGTCGTGCGGTGAATGAGGTAACCAAAGCACACTGAAGGCATGCTAGTCCTAGATTGAATATAATAAACATATCAGCAATTGCATACCTCCGGTGGCTTTAAAAAAAGCCGTTTGGTTTGCTTCATTGCTTGAGGGAACAAAGTAATGGTAAGTAGTTGCTTGCTTCGTAACAGGACTAACAGGTTACAGACGAAAAAAAAAACAAAACCGAAAGTTAAAAAATAGCTAGATAGAATGTAATAAGGAATTTAAATAAATTATTTATATTCTAATTGGAATCGTCTATCTTTCTTAAGAAATGATTTAATTACATCAGAGTAAAATGTTGGTGATCGTTTTAATTCTACCAACAACTGTTTTTCAATAGCTATCATTGATAATTCGGAAAGACGCTCTTGACCTTGTGTATTTCTCAGATAGGTATGGATACGTTTAAGAGACGAAAAAGCACGTTCCGCGGAAGAACTGGTAGCCGGAATAGTTACAACAAGATACGCTAACTTTAACAGCTCGGGAAAGGCATCTTCGAGGTTATTCTCATGAATGAAATCAATTAATTCGAAAACATTACGATCTTTCAGATCAGGACTAGAATACAAGCAAATCAATTGGCTTTTTAATGTTTGTTTGTCGAAATAGTTTGCATAAATGTCAAATAATGAATCTAATTCCTCTGTAGGAAAATGTTAAAGAAATTAACTGTTTTTTCTGAGCAAAGTTTAAAGATTTTACCTTATCTTCGCCAATCAAAACTTGAACGCATTTAAATCCTCACAAGGTACAATTACCTCCATTGTTGTAGGTAAGTCACCAAAACAATTGTATCACTGAGAAAATCTAAGAAAACACATAAAACTCTAAAACTTTTCCCACTCAAGCAAATAAAAGCAAAAAACTGAAGCACAGACTACTAAGACAGTGTTACCAACCATAAACAAAAATATTCCCCAATTTTTTTCCGAATTTCCCTAAAAATCCCTAAATAGAATTTTATATGTGTTATACCTACATACTTATTTAGTACCTAAATTATTTCGTAGGTAAATATAACGTTACATATTAAGTTGATAAAAAAAAATGAAAAATACAACTATGCAAACTTGTTAATTATTTCTAGAACCACATCATCATCCTGTTGCTCCTTTTCATTTGACGTCTCATTTTTGAAGTCATACATATGTACAATGAAGTTCTTGATCGTGTCCACAGTATGATTAAGTTTTACTCACGATCCATAATCCCGATTTATAAGGAAAATCGTACCATCATGATACTATGTACCTTTTTAGGGGATATGAATTACATATCGTGCGTTCCTTTCTACGCACAAAACAGAAAACACACGCTTTGTTTTCGATTTGGTAAGTTTTGTTCGAAATCCCTAAAAAAATCCCCAAAATATTCCAGTCCCCAAAAATTTCCCTTTTAACACTTCTAGTCCCTAAATTTAGGGACAAAATCCCTAAGTTGGTAACCGTGTACTAAGAGATATGAACTGAAGTGAGTTGCACTCGGGTCGTTGCAGAGTTGTCATTTGGCAAAAAAAAGTCGCTAGTTATATGAAAAATCTAGCTAGATGTCGCAATTTTTTTATTTTTAAGATATTGCTTGAATATTTATATTCGTTATTTTCAAAAGTCGCTAGTTTTTATTGTTGCTAAATCTTAAAAAAAGTCACCAAACTCGTTAAAAATCTCCAAGATCTCACAACGTCGCTAAAACGGCAACACTGCAGAGTTGGCAAGGTGACAAGGTCACGCATATGCGTGCAACTTCACTTGCAAGCCCTGCTTAAATCTTCAAACTGATCGTCTACAAAGACGCACAAGTGTCTAACTCGTTATACGGCACATCGCTATAAGTGCGAAAGAGACAGATGTAGTATTTGAAAGCCCGGTAAAAGCCGGTGCGTGTAAGCGAGATAGCTATATGTAGATGCTACAACTGCAAATGCGAAACTCTGCGCGCGACCAATCGCTATGTGAAGTAGTGTGGCATAGGTAGATACTTTGTGTTATTTTGATAAGAATTAAGCGCGCGAACTTTTAAATAGTTCAGGTTTGATATTGATTCTCTATCGAGCATTTTAGTAAGGCAAGCCAGGCTTTTGGGCTTCTATGAAGCTACCGCCACTGTGACCCTGTTAGCAACGTGGTCGATATGGGGATGCCAAGAAAATCTTTGGTCGATGATAATACCCAAATATTTGATATGAGCTACCCTGTTTATAGTTGAGCAGCTGCAGTGTGAGTGATTACCAGCATCGCATAGGTGAATCTTAAGATTAAAGTCAGTATTGGGTTGTGTACGACTGCATACACTGAAGCATATGTAGTTAGTTTTAGTTACATTCAGTGTGAGCAAGTTCTGCCCTAGCCATCCAGCAATCTTAGACAATCCCAATTCTGCGCCAAGCTGAACGTCTCGCCAAGAGTTACCCGTGAAGACTACTGCTGTGTCGTCAGCGTACGAAAAGATTTTTGCGTTAGCAATATGCATGTTACAGAGTTCGTTCACATAAATAAGGAACTAGATGGGCCCCATAACGCTTTCTAGTGTGACACATTTTCCGTTGTGCGAATACGTCAAAAATTTGGTCCTGACCCATTATAGGTTTTTCTGAACTCAATCTGCACTCCGTTAAAATAATGACATCAGTTTCAAAATTAAAAGTTGAGAGAGTAACTACAAAGTTATCAAAATTGCATGAAATGCTTCTAATGTTTTGAGAAATGACAGTAAAGTCATTTTTTTTATATTTACTAGTCTAGTCAACTCCATGCAATCACATTCAATACTACGCGCTATTTGTAGATCACCAATTTCTTTAAGGGTTTGTATTTGGTTATTCATTAAATATATTTTGGAAATGGAAATGACGTGATATTTGGTGGAAGCGAGTTTTCATTTTAAAAGTTAGTTCTATAATACAGATGTGAGATGAAGGAGTATTTACGGAATATGTCAGAATGAATGAATGGGTAACATACTTGAATGTGTGCGTGTACTTGTTATAAGGGGAGCTTGTCTAAAAAAAATGTAATAAAATGTGATAATTAATTAATGACCGTCGTTTCTTCGTCGACACGGCAATTTTGCTTTTACTTCAGCTTGGTAACTTTTGTAGCTGTCAGTGATATTGGATACTCTCAAAAATACTCCTCGCATGCAAGGCTGTATGTGCTTATCAGACTAAATACTCGCTGCATTACTTTCTATAGGAATGTTTGTAAACATTTTTCAGAAAAAGTTTAATTTAATTTAAAAAAAAATGGCATACTAATAAATTAATAATAGGTACTTAAAAAATAATTACGGAAGCTGGGGATCGAACTTGCAAGAAAAGTTTAGAAAGGCACTTCTTAAACCGCCAGTCTATGACTGCCGTTACAATTGCATAATAGATAGCCGATCTAATATGTAGATGTGTCATGATGATTGACATTGACCGCTTAGCTCCTCGAAAATATAGCGTGAACATCATTCCTACCATCATTCCAAAGGTACGCCCGTAGTATAGGTGCAACAATTTCAAGTTTTGTTCAAAAAAGTATCTAACTACCTACCAGGTTGAGTACGTAGAAATCATATTTTAGTTAATTTGAACAATTTCTGCTGTCCCGATATTTTCCAGACATCCTCAAAAAAAGTAAATGCAAATTTTACCCATTTTCATGGACACAACAAGGAGCTATGGTTAATCAGACAGTTTCCTGGTATCACCTAGGGATTCCGATTTACCCGTACTGACCAAGTAAAGGAAAAGACTCTTGTATTGTAGAGATAAATGTATTTAGTATATAGACAAATCGAATTTAGAACCCAAAAAAGATGCGAAAGAGCTATGTGTGGCCTTAAAAGCACAGACAGTTGATAACCTTTCTTTATACTTCTAAAAATTCTTACCTTGCCATCGCTTTACATATACGAAACAAATATACAAAAACATTTCATTATACAAAATAGCTACTAAAAGTAACTACAGAAAATTACGCGATAAAAATAAGTCAGAACTAAAAGTGACTTATGGAAAAACTGCACTAATTAATAAAAGTAACTTCTGCATGGCCATAAAAATATTCAACAAACTATCTGAAAAAATAAAAACGTTAAATCGGGACATTTTCAAAAGAGAACTATTAAGAATTTTGATAAATAAATGCTATTACTCACTACAGGAATATTTGGACGACAATTCTATAACTGCTTCAGAAAATTGTGCATCACCTCACCTATTTTGACGATTTTGAATTTTGTTTAACATTAGCATTAATATGACATGTAACGTAATCTATTTGACATTTATATTTATTTTTATTTGGAATTGATTGTATTTTAAACCCGAATACGTTAATTATAATATATTTGTACGCCTCTGTGCAAACATAGAGGATCTACCTATCTGTAACATCTCGCACACTGTTGTAATTTGATCGATATTTACAAATAAAGCATTCTCTTCTCTTCTGATTCTAACCGAAGTATCAAGAAAAAAATATTATATACTTAGATAGCAGTTTTTAAGTTAGACCAGCAACAATACAACTGTGAAAACCGCATCCAATTTTGTGCAGTAGTTTTTGCGTCAAACGCGTACAAACATCCTGCAAGACAGACAAACAAAAATGGCAAAAATATTTTTCCGGCATCTTTTGCTGACTTGCTGAAATATATTTTTAACCGACTTCACAAAAAGCAGGAGGTTCTCAAAATCAAAAATGTTTATTTCGTCATTACACGGTATACAATGTTATAAAGTTGGTGGCGTCCCCTTTTGAGCATAATAGATGCCTGTAACAGTAACCTCCTGTTGTAGCCGCTCTTTTATATCTTACGAATGTAATAAGTTACAAAACAAAAGTGCAATGAAAATCAACAATTAATAGTCTATTTTGTTTTTTTTTTATTCTTAGTCTGTTGGTGTGTATGTGTGTGCGTGCGAGCCTGTGTATGTGTGTGTGGGTGTGTGTGTAAGAGTGTATGTGTGAGTGTGCATGGTTTTTTTATATGGTAGTGGTTTGTGTAAATAGAAACAGTTTACAATTGACAGTTTATAGAAGATTTTCTATTTCGTCGTAGCTTAACTTATTTATCCACTTAATCAGTAACGATTTGCATTCTTTTAACGGTTTAGTATGTACATCTATTACTTTATTTATTTTATGATATAAGTAAGACGAGCGTCTGTCATACTGAATATTTGCAAATTCTGTTTTTACAAAATGGGTACAAGCAACATTGTGTTTCCTTCTTCTAGTTAATATATTGGGATCCAATGGTAGGGTTTTATGATTTTTTTGTAGTTTATGAGTTTTTAATCCTACCTTAAAAATGCAAGTGCAAACGCAGCAATAACGTTATCTCTGCCTGAACAATGTACAATATCGAAGTCATACGCCTGGATACACAGCGACCACCTAGCTAACCTGCCATTCAAGTCCTTTCTAAACTTAGAATAGAAGCACTTCTATGATTCTGCGCGTCTATTCGTAGGGGCGTAGCTCATGTGAGGACTCTGCCTATATAAAGGAAAACTCCTTGATCATATTAAGGCTGACAACAGATAATTTGGTCTTGAAAGGTAACTGAAATTCGAACATAAAATAAGTGAAGATGTTTTTGCTAAGCTTTGATTGTCAATTCAATAGAAGCCGCCTAAGAGCAGGCATATTGTTGCTAAATATATCAGATAAAAGTATTACCTGCGTTTTAATACGCTGCTCCTGGCTACTCCCCGTACAGTACTACGTGTATAATATATAATCTTCGGACTGATAATTTAAGTTACCAATTTGGTATAGCTCATAAATAGGAAAGGTCCTTTTTTTTGAAGTACATTTATTTTACTAATGTCCGTTGCGCTCTTTTAGCATCAAGAAAACGTGTTTTACGCGCGCCTCCCCAAATGGAAATACAATATATTATAACGGATTGAACTAGCGAGATATACATTTCATTTAGATTTTTTGATATGCCACTCCTTGGGACAATGTCTCGTAATTTTTAAAAAATCCCATTAAAAATCTCGCAGTTATTTGTTCGACGTGAGGATACCAGGACAGGCTTTGGTCCAGCATTGTACCTAGATACTTAACGTGGTTAACTTTATTGATGGTTGGACAATTACAGGCGTAATCAGCCACACTCCTACACTCATGTATTTTAGGACCCAAAACGCTTCCCTGAGGTACGCCGTATGTTACATCAACGTCCTCGCTGACAAAATTCTCTAGCTTAACCTTCTGTTTTCTATTTGTCTGGTAATCGGTAAATATAGATAGTTGTGTATCTCTAATACCAATTGTGTCTAAGTTTTAGGCAAAGATCAAAAACCGAGAAACACCTAGTACCTTTGTCAAGTTCTTTTTTTAGTACTGAAGTGCTGTGATACTGTGATAGCATCTTCCGTAGAAATACCGCTTCCAAAGCCAAATTGAGAGGGAGATAAAATGTTGTTGGTTTGAAGATAACTTAATTATCCTTCCCGTCATTTGCCATATCCTCAATTTCTCTGCGTCTAGTAGTGTCTTTCCAAGCTCATGGAAAGATGCTCAAGTAATTCCTTTACCTAAAAAGTCCAATCCCACATCCTTCTCTGAGTATCGTCCAATACCGTCTTGCCATTCCTATCCAAAGTCCTTGAACGGTTAATCCACAACCAAATAAGCACCTTTCTCTCCAAAAATAATCTCCTTAACCCTTTCCAGTCCGGCTTCCGCCCTGGTCATAGCACAATTACAGCGCTTCTGAATATTACGGAAGATATAAGGTCTGCCATGGAGATGGGCAATCTAACGGTTTTGGCTCTACTGGATTTCAGTAATGCCTTTAATACCGTGGATTTCGATATTTTACTTGGCGTCCTTTGCTCTCTTAACATATCTCCATCGGTTGTTGAATGGTTTCTTAGTTACCTGTTTGGTCGCCGACAACGTATTTGCATCGACGAGACCTTGTCTTCCTGGTGTAGTACATCTGCCGGGGTACCTCAGGGCGGCGTTCTATCCCCTTACTTTTCGCAGTTTTTATTAACTCAATATCCAACGAATTAATTCCTTCCTACCACCTTTATGCAGAAGATCTTCAAATTTACACGCGATCTCCTCTTGGTAATCTATCTGAGACTATCTTGACTATAAATAGTGATTTGGCCCGTATATGCGATTGGAGCAAGAGGTATGGACTTACGGTGAACCCTATAAAAACGCAAATTCTGGTGGTGGGCAGTTCAAGGTTGGTCTCAAGGATCGACTGGACGACTCTTCCTCAAGTTTATTTTGATAACTCTGTTGTACCCTTTAGCGAGAAGGTGAAGAACTTGGGGATATTTATTGACAAGAACTTCTCTTGCTTGGACTGCCCAGCTACAGAAAGTTAGCCGCAAGCTATTCGCATCTGCTGGATCTCTGACAAGACTGCGTAATTTTCTGCCGACTGCTATCAGGATTGCGCTTGCACAATCTCTTCTTCTACCCATCCTTGATTATGCTGATGCCAGCTATCTTGACCTCACTGAAGTACAACTTGATAAACTTGAGCGACTTTAAAATGTTTGTATAAGGTTCATATTCGGTTTGCGCAAATATGACCATGTTTCTGAATTCCGCGAAAAACTCAAGTGTTTGCCAATTCGCCTTCGCCGGAATGCTCATATTCTATCCCTCCTGTATAATATACTATTTTTCCCGTCTTCAGTTTTTATGTGACTAGCACACGAAAGTTCTTAGGTCATCGGATAACATGAAACTTAAAATGCCAATGCATTCCACTATCTTCCTAGACAAATATTTTACTGTCCAGGCCGCTCGTCTATGGAATGCATTGCCTGTGACAATAAAACGCGCGCAATCACTACCGATATTTAAAAGACTGGTAAAGGAGCACTACCTGTCACTGTGATCTTATTCTTGTTGGAGCTGTATTGTTTTCTTGCCTGTATAAATGTATTTATGTATCTATTTTAGTATTTTATATTTAGTGCTTCCTATGTTTGTAACTTATTTAATTTTAAAATTGCACCAAGTGCAACCCCATGTCGTGTCCAGGCTATCTCTCTCCATTCTGGGTTGCCTGGCAGAGATCGCAGAACGCGATAAGGCCGCCTGTTGTATGTTTGTTGTTATTTTAAGGTTTCCGTGTGTTATGTTTTTATCTTGGTGTACAATAAAGTATATAATAATAATCTGAAATTCAAAAGATTTTAATATTTTTGCAATAACAGAAATTGGTCTATAGTTATTAACATCCCCCTCCTGCCCACCCTTGTATATAGGGGTTATTATTGTTTTTGAAGATGTCTTTTTAAAACAAAGATTCGAGTCGAGATATTATCCCATCCTGGGGCACCATCTGATTTTAGAGAGTGTATTATACAATTTACTTGATTGTTATCTCATAGCTGTATCTAGAAGAACAAAAGATTTAGAGAGACTAGGTTAGGAACGTAGGTATAGGTTTAGGTCATTCTGGGTTACGGTTTCTTGGATGTCATTTGCAAGTTGGTTACCAATATTTGCGAAACATTTATTAATGAAGTTTGCTGATACCGTTGGTGATGCTTTTTAGTTAATTCAGAATTACTTCATCAACTTCCTGTCCTTATCCCATGTTACTTGGGGTCGGCGCAACACGTTTTCTTCTTCCATACCGTTCTGTCCCCTGTCACGCTATTACTGACTCCTTTTTCCTTCATATCACTCCTCACACAGTCCATCCATCTTTTCTTTGGCCTTCCTCTTCCTCTCCATCCATCCACATTAATATTCATAACTCTTTTAGTAACATGCGTTTCATCGCTCCTCATCACTTAACCATTATAATTCAGAATTAGTTCTAGTAGATTTATTTGTATATGTGATGGTTTTCGGGATTTTCCATAGAAGTTTGTTATTGTTCAACGATTCATTAAGAAGGTTTCTTTCACATTTGTTTATAAGTTTGTTGCAATGGTTTCTGTTACGAGCATATGTTATTTATTTAATTTCATTATGGGGGTCGTCTCGAGATTGTTTTTGGAGCTTATTATGATTTTTTATACATCTTAGTATGCCTTCTGTGATCCAGGGCTTAATTATTCGTTTACTTTTAGGGATCTTGTGAATAGCAGTATTTATTTTTAGTGACTCAATAAGATCTTGTATTAAACAATCTGTTATGTAATTAGGATTTTCACAAAAAAGTAATGTCGATAGTTTTTTTTCCTTTCAAAATCAATTTAGTAATAGTTGTTGATGTAATTTGGCAATGTTTTATTTTAGATAACGACAGAAAGGTTGTACGGTGGTCTGTAATAGTAGTGCGTAGGATGGAAATAAATGCAGAATGCCGTTTCCTGTTTATTTTTTACATAAAGTGGTCAAAACAATTGGTTTCCCTTGTAGATAAGGTGTGACCTGAAAGAATACCATGACCCGATAGCATATCCAGGTATGAAATTATATTTTAAATTCATATGTTTGTTCAGTATTTCTAAATTAAATAAATAAATAATAAAGTAAATTATAAACAATTACGACATTTCATTTTTGAGAACTTAGGTTATCTAAATTGAGTACCATGAACATATATACCTAAAATGACATTATTCAATATATTTAATTGTAGACAGGATGCATGGCTTATGCTTAAATCTGAGACACTGGTTTTTAAGGTGTACTTGATATATACCACCACGCCGTCATTTTGATTTTGTTGACGAGTAGCATAGGACCGATATTTGGTTAATGTCGGTCAAGTCTGCATTCAGTCAGAATTATTACATCTGCATCAAAATTGAGGCAAGACAAATTTGATATGAAGTCATCGATATTGCAAAATATGCTCCTAATATTTTAGGAAATTATGGTAAGGTCACTTTTATTTATGTTATAGTTGCTAGCGAGTTCACTACAGTCACATTCTATCGTTCTCGTAACACTCAAATTATCGATGTTATTTAAGGTTTGTAGTAGATCACCCATTATTATGTTTTATAAAATACACGGTACATTTTAGAATCAGGGTAATATGTATATAACATGTTTGAAGCCGTAGGAACTCATGCCATACGTTTATGGGTTGTAGGGATGAATAATACTTATTTTGTACAATTTTTTTTGTGAGTATTAATCAATGTATTTTAGATTTTTGTATCCATATATTATACTATTTAAATTTCTGTTATGAATCAAAATTGACTCAAATGTAAATTAACTTTTAGCTGTATAATATGTATGATAATGATAATGTGTGTGTGTGTTTGTTGGTGTATTTAGAGGAGTAATGAATAATGTAATTAGTGTGAATGTTAAGTAAGTGTAACAGACTTTACATACCCAGTTTGATGAGCACCGAAAATAAGCAAAATAGCAGTGAAAACAATACTGAACTTCTTTATGATAATTTAGTCATTTATTGATAATTAGCTGTTGGATTTGTGCTTCGCTTTTAATTATAATGGTTGGAGAGTTGTCTTCTCTGTTGTTCCCTTCCATATGCAGTCCAGCAGTATTTTTAAGTTTTTGACTTCACGAGGTCACGTGCAAGGAACTGCTTACACTACCTTGCACGTGACCTCGTGCAGCCTTTGCAGTCGTTTGGCACATAGTTATGCCTTTTGTTTCATGTTAAATGCCTTACAAGATTTCAGTTTTTTTTTTTACAGTGTAGATTTTTTTTCCAACTATTGGTGTCTTATTTGTATCTTTCTTTGCACGAACTTGTATATATCACGGATAATCGTCTTTTCAAACGGACGACCCACCGAGTTCGATAGGCTTGTAACCTTATGAATTAGGTCATCTTTGGTTTCGTTTGACCGTTTAGGTACGTTTTATATTTCAAAATTAGCCTTTCTACAGTCCTGTTGCATACTTTCTATTCTATCCTCCAAAATGATAATATATTTTTATGCTCCTTTGTTTTGTCCTCCAGAGATTCGTTTTGAGCCGTCAAGAAGGCGATGGAACTTTCGATGTTGCAACTTGATTGTTGTATTCCTTGAAGTATTGTAGCATTTTTTTTAATTCATTCTCTTGTGCTGTCATCATCTTGGAGAACATAGACAGCATCTCTTCCTTGATTATAGCAAATTCTTCAGCAAAATCTTCTTGTCGTCGGGATGTCACAAAGTTGGGGGGAGTTATATGCTCCGGTTTTTGCAGCCCTACCCGGTCTAAATCCGATTCCGACAACGATTTATCTAAGTTCCATTCTGCTGTCGTATAACGATTTAATGTTATGATCCTTCCTTACGGGCTTTAGTTTACACAGACGTGAGTTAAAATATTAAGAGGGCCCTTGTCGAACCGTCTATCGCCAACGCGAGCACGGTCGAAAAGCTTGTTGTTTCATCCAGCGCAATGCTTGAAAAGGAGGCAAAGCGAAAAGAGAGAGAAAGCGCCTGAACGCTCGGTTGTCATTCGGTAACTTCCGCCGATCAGTCGCGAGCGCTCGCCGCCTGTCGGCCGGCGGGCGGTCGCTCGAGTGAGCGAGCCATTCATTCATGATAAATAACATCGTATCGCGCGCGCCTCGTTACTATGGCCTCACACGCGCATATGTTATAATAGTTTTGTAAATTCATCTGCATGCAGGTACATTTACCTACATTTAGTACGGACGTATGTTTGTATTTTTATGAATGTAGGTACCGTACGTGCAATATTATTTACTAGGTACATGGAAATTATCTATCAGTTTAATCAGTATTATAAAAATAAATTGCTGATATGTATGTAAGCGGTAGGTAGGTAGGTAGTTAGGGTGGATAAGTAGGGTAGGTAGGTAGGGAGGTGGGTAGGTAGGCAGAGTCGGTAATGGTAGGACAGATGGGTTGGCGGGAACGAAGCCGCGGGGTAAAACTAGTTTAGTTTTTTTTTTCGTAATTTTTGTTTATACCATCATAAACTACGAAAAAGCAAATGTAAATAATTTATTCTGCTTATGGAGTAGCACAAGCAGAGCATGACACATTTTTATTTATCTGTCTGTTTTGAGGAAGAAAAAAAAAATATAATTACAATGTACGTAGGTACCATAAGTATGTAAATGTAATAGTAGGTACTATTGTACCGTCGCAGGCGGTTGATCAAATAAAGTAGTCTGAATACAGTTCGGTATATATATATTTTATTTTATAGAAAATACATAAAACAATATTTACATAAAACCCGACAATCGAGTGGATTCCGATTTCCGAACACAAACATTTAGTAAAAATATTGTCATCACCACTGTAGCAGTCCAGAGCAACAGTAAAAAGTGTTCGTTTTATTTTTATATAACAAGTTTTTATTTTTGGTAAACAAACCATGCCATGCCATGCCTATAGACATGGCTGTGTCATCTAAGTATTGCCGAAAAAATACTGGATCACTGGATGCTGCAGCCGCACTATCGTGATAATAAATTGCTGTGCCCGACATGGTCCATGAGAACTATGCTACTTTTATAAGATTTTTGTTATACAAATGTGATAAGCAATAAAGAATTGAATTGAATTGAACGCGAAATACACTTAGCGCGCTCTCTGTTGTACTGCGAGACTTCAACAACTCTTTTTTACAGTCCGTTCAACCGATTTTGATTTCTATCCCGTAAGTATAAGGATAACATAAAAGGCAAAAACCTGTTACCAAAACTATTTACTACAGCTGTCATTTGTCATATCACTAACGCAATAGAAGTCAAAATCGGTTGAACGAACTGTAAAATGGGATTTTTTAAATGTCTAATGTTATCACAAATAGAGTTTAGGTATCTATTATAGCTTCTAGCATTTATTTTCTTACAAACATACCCTAAGAGTCGACCAAACGCTTGCCGATGTCTTGAAATAGTAAGTCGAGCACCCGGACCCCATGGCCCTAGTGTGACGTGTGTATTGTATTATAAATGTATTATATTTTTTACCGACTTTCCAAAAAAGAGGAGGTTCTATGTTCGACATTATGTTTGTTTTTTTTTGTGTATGTTCTATGATTTTTCCGTCAGTTGTGAACCGATTTTGAAAATTCTTTTTTTGTTTGAAAAAGTATGTTCCCAAGTTGATTCCGTTTTAATTTGGTGAAGATTTGATGAAGAACTTCGAAGATATACAACAGAACTCTTCAATAAATAATGGCAAATCTCTCGGGATTGCTGCAATCGCATGTCTGCTTATTGTTTATACCATTTCATAACATAACATCATGCCAGTACGCTCTAAAGGGGTACGCAGAAGTGGATGTGAGCTCATCTTGGCACACTCCCATTTCACCGGTTATGTTCAAGTCGTATGATATTCGGGTAAACAACTAAAAAGTGAAAATAAATATTTATACAAACAATATTACCGACTTCCAAATAAAAACACTACAAAGTGAAAAATAACATTCTTTTTATAGGTCGGTGTCCATACATTCCTTGTTCGTTATGTACAATTGCTTGTACTTCAAGCATTATACAAGATATATTATCATCATCCACAGGAACTTCTTCTATGTCTTCAACATCTGCACTAGCTCTGTAAAATGAAAAATAACTAGATAGGTAGTCACTGTATTCATCACCATTATAATCATAACCAAAGGTACATTATATTCCACTTTTATCCTTACCTAAGCCGTGATTCATCATTATTTTCAATGTTTTCTTTGTTTTCGTATATAAACCTGGAAGATAAAAAGAACCTTTATTCCTATGTTCATTGCCAAAATAGTAATTGAACAGGCTAACTAAATCTGGAATGTGATCCTTAGTGGTAAATATTTAAATTGTTTTCGTATTACTTTATTCCATTTGAAATAACATTAGAAATAAAAAAATAACTTTTTTACAGTCCATTCAACCGATTTTGAGTTATATTCCGTAAACATAAACGTAATAAAAAGCATAAACATGTTACCAATACCAACTGTTTACTACAGCTGCCATTTGTCATATCTCCAACGCAATAGAAGTCAAAATCGGGTAAACGGGCTGTAATATGGGAGTATTTAGATGTCTAATGTTATCTCAAATGGAGTTTAGAGCTCAATTAGAAATTAGTAGGCTGGTAAGAAAGTTTTCGACTAAATTTTTCCTCCTTACTGTTCTTGTCTATCCTAACAAGATTCTAACCGAGAAATGGGGTCATTTTACGAATAAATATGAAAATCTTTTACTATGGGGCCAACCTTGAAATCGCAAATAAAATATAAATCAGCTGTTCTAGTTGATATTTCCTATTCACGAAAAAAAATCTATACCTACTTACATTTTTACAGACTTTGATAAAAAGTACCTACTTATTTGTTTTATCGCGATTTCTTAGATATTTGGTCCAATATCCATACCTAGTAAAAGTAGTTCATAATGATGAGTACAATGACTCTTTTTTGTTTTAGGTATGATAAACAAAAAACTTAGATAGGTATATTATATCCTGCGTCCGGTAATGTTATCTATACAGTAGGTATTCTATCTTCATGCAAACGGTCGGAACGACAATCATACCTATGCACCTAGAGTTCGGTATAATCTCGATACTTTACCGTACCGCGCGGCTTTTGTTACCTATTTCAAGAACAGGGCCGAGTCACAATACTGTATTGATATCATTATCGTGCCTGCATCCTAAAAAAAAAACAAATTAGATTAAATAAATTCTTACGTTTGATTTATTTTTTGTTGTGTGGTACAAGTCCTTGTTTTTCTTCGAGCCGAAAGACGTAGGCATTTTTTATTACCTTTTCGGTAATCTGGCTGAGTGTTATCTGTAAACTTCAATATAATAAATATGTTTTTCAAAAAATACTTATGCCCGACATTGGATATATCTACTGGTACCCATTCGAATTACATCAACTGCCTACTGCTTACTTTGACCCCTAAGATGACCCACTGACCCTTCATACCTATCTATCTACACAAAATGCGATACCAATAGATTATTAGGTAGGTATCTCTAGGTACCAATCTACATAATAACAAAAAAAACAAAACGATAGGTTGTGAATAATACATCACACTTAGCTACCTAGCTCTTAAATTTATGTAAAAATATCTACTTACCAATTTTACAATAAGGAGTTTTTAATTCTTATCAAAAGTAATTTCAATGTCCTTCAAACTGCCTCCACAAAATCCTTATCAAAACAAAATCGGTGACCGTATTCACTAAGGCATTAGCCAGAGGTTCCTTTCAATAAAACTATAAAATGTTTCGAAAGCAAAATCAATGTCCGGTATAAAAAGCAAGATCGTTGTAGTAGGTAAAACAGAATTCACTAAATAAATGAAATAATAGGTATGATGCAAACTCACGTACGCGCAGTAAACAAATAGAATACCTACTATCAATTACGAAAGCCGAGCGGGCGGCGGGGCGGCAATCTTCATTCAACTTCCTCGTCTCACCCCGCACGACTCGTCTCCCCGCACCCCTCATACCGCCTTGTTGACTAATAAGCAAGTGAGAACGCGATAACATTCAACGAAAAATTGTGTTCGAAAATTTCATAAAACTTGTTCCAGGAAATACGTGTTTTTGAATAAGCCTTATAAGTTTGTGAAATAAAAAAATATTATTTAGAATTTCCATTAAATTTGTAAGGTTTCTATCGAAATATTTTCTTTACTTTTATAATTTATGAATACATTATGAACGGCCAAAGTTCAGGTAAAATTTGTGCAAAAAGTCAGATTTTTGGAGGCTTATACTGAATTGGTTTCTCCAAATTTTTATTTTCTGCTTCAATAAAAACCTAGATATAGCGCACAAGATACCTTTTAGTTAAAAAAAATCAAAGATAGATGTGTTACAACGGCATAATCACGTACGAGCGTTTGTATGGAAATTATGTCGGGTTGTCTGCTCTTAACATTCGGATCTCGTCGTAGCACAGGTAGCCGCTCTGCCGTAATCGTCGTAGCCCGTAGCTTTTGACGTCACGTTTCGTAGCGAAACGCCCGATGCTTGCTTCGCCCTCGTGTATGACAGAGAGGGCAATTATGGTGATGGTCTTTTTCACTCGAGGGTTGCGGGGGGCAGGGCCCGCTAGTTATCTGAGCCGGCGACTGCTCGTACTTTCACTTTTAAATAGTTGAACTTACGAGTTTATTACACTAATAATAAGATCTAAACTGGTTAATATTTTGACTTTAGTTTTAAAATAGTATTTCAACACACTTGCTCATAAAGTGGCTCTAATTTCAACGCAATTAGGCACATAATGACACCTGTTATCAAACTGTGACTTTTTCATTATTATTATTCACAAGTGAGTAATAGAGTTTTCTTTTTTTAATTTATTGGTTGAGTTGCTTTGTTCTTAAAAAAGTTTCATTACAAAAAAGATCGTGCTCAATAGTACAAATGCAACACATTTCATGCAACTTCGTATTTAAATAGATAATTTCACTTGTACGTGTTTAATAAATAAAACTTTCACTCAAATATAACTAAAATAATAAACTATGTTTTTGTCTGTAATATAGAAAACTTGAAATTCACCATTTTATACGTAGCTAATACGCTATCCGCGAAAACCCAACCGCCATTGCGAAAAAAAATATACAACTCGTTTTCACTGTTGGAAATGATTTTTAGTATTATTTTCTTCACAAGTGTGTTGAAAAACGTCGTATGATACACGTGTGTATTGATGATTACCGTCCTCGGCTCTCTTAAGATCCTCACCTAACGGCTCGGGTCTCAATAGCGCCTCAGCGGTAATCACCAACATTACACACTTGTACCATAATGTACTATTAACAAATTAGCTGCGCACGTCTGCTCGCAAGTTCGCAACAGAGATCCAGACGAAAGAGGACTCTTCTCAATTCGGATGTTTCTATTTATTTTTTATTTCAATGTATGTTCGGGCATAACTCGCGTCATATATAGCCGGATTTGCTTTTTGATTTGGATTTGTTTGCTTTTTTTTTGAAAGGACATTGACTTCAGAAAACAAACTTATTTTTCGATTTGTAGTGTTTTGCTTTAAAAATCGGTTACATTTTTTACCCGACTGCCGAAGGAGGGTAATGTGTTTATCAGTCTATGTATGTAAGTATGTAGGTATGTTTGTCCCTATGTGGCGTTCTAGAGACCAAACGCGTCGGCCGATGTTGATGATTCTTACGTCAATCGATTTGTCTTAACCCTGCGAGTGTCACTGGCTACATAAAAATTGGAAAAGAAAAAAATGTCGGATTTTGGGCGCCATTTTGTGGGAAAAAAAACCATTATTTTCTTCCAAACCCTTCGTGTGGGGTATTTAAATTAAGGGATTTAAGAGGTGATTTCAAAAATATATAACACTTATACGTTTAAATGTACCTAATTAAAAAAAAAAAAAAAAGTTGTAAATAAAAAAAGTTTATTAAAAATATCAAAAAACCCGACTGCTTAAAAAGCGAACTAAAAAGACCTAAACAAGAAGAAAATCATGCTGTGCATCGGAGGATACATCCGGTTTTGGTCAGCCAGCTCGCGAATATGTATCCTCCGACTGCACAGCATGATTTTCTTCTTGTTTACGTCTTTTTAGTTCGCTTTTTAAGCAGTCGGGTTTTTAATATTTTTTTTTGTTAAAAGGTTTTTTCAATACAATTCCGATTTTGTATATCGAAAATATTTCCAAAAAAAATAGCCAGGATGTTAAAATATAACCAACAGAACCCATTGCCAGTATTTTTGTCTGTTTAGTTGTGCTCGCATCACGTAAAATGTACGAAAACAATGTAGATAACTTGTATACATACAAATTGTACGTAAATGGAAGTATTACTTAGTTTTGTTTCATCGCAATTGGTTCACTCTATCAAAAGATTATCTATACCAATATTATAAAGAGGAAAGATTTTTTTGTTTGTTTGTACTGAATAGGCTCCGCAACTACAGGACCGCTTTTAAAAATTCTTTCACCTATCGAATACAAATTATTCCCAAGTAACATAGTAATTAGAGATCCTTATGAAAATTGCAATAATGTAACCCAAAGTAGCAAAATGTTGCCTATAAAATTCATTATTTGGCGTGCGCTGAGAAAACCATTGACGATACATAACATGATGTACGACATGATTAAAGTACTCATTATTAACTACAAAAAAGACTGCGAGAAAATATATCTCACTATCATAGTTAAGTCACAATTGCAGCTTTTGTGTTCTAAAGTTTAGTTAGATCGCTGGTAGAAACAAATGTTGGTTACATTCGTATTGATTCAAATATAAATAGTTTACCAAATTGGTAGGTAGGGTTAGGGTAAGTAGGGTATGTAGGATAGGGTAGGTAGGTATGTAGGATAGGGTAGGGCAGGTAGATTGATCGGTAGGGCAGGTGAGTAGGCTGGTAGGTAGGTAAGGTAGGTGGGTAAGTCAGTGATGGGTAGGTAGGTAGGCAGTGTAGATAGGTAGACAGCCAGAACACGTGAGCGAAGCCGCGGGGGTCAGCTAGTAATTATATGAATTTCAAGTGTTCAAGAAATAAAATATCAGAACACACGCAATTCAGATCACAGATAACTATATACTAATCTGAGACAGATAGGACAATTCAGATACTCGGACAGTTGAACTCCATATTCGATAGATGGCGTTGTGCATTTGACGCCATTTTCTGATCTGAATGGCGGTGTTAAGATTCACCGTGGAAGAATGACCCTAGAAAAAAATATAGGTAAGAAGGGTAGGCAGTAGACGGGAGCGAAGCCGCGGACATAGTTAGTCTTTAATATCTGAGACACAGACATAGCCGAGTTAAAAAAAAAATCTCAGGCTCTGTTCTGGTGCTATACAATTTACCAATTGCTCTATTGATCCACATTTGACATACCTCCAGTCCCACGACAGCGTATACTAGTCATACGGCGCGTTCCGAGTTACTTCAAACCAAAATAGATATTGCTGTGAATCGGAACGCGGCGATAGTGTCGGAGGTTGAGGTGTCGGGCACACTGGTCACCGTTCACCGGTACAATACATGGTCTGCGCAGGGTTCCTGGCCGTGGTGGACGCGGGCACGCTGGGCGAGTTCCGCGCGCACGCCATCGCCTGGCAGATGTCGGGCGGCTGCAAGCTGGCGGGCTTCCTGGGCGTGCTGTCGTCCGAGCTTTCGGTGTTCACGCTGGCCGTCATCACACTGGAGCGCAACTACGCCATTACGCACGCCATGCACCTCAACAAGCGTCTGTCACTGCGCCACGCGGCCGGCGTCATGGCGGCGGGCTGGGCCTTCTCGCTGACGGCGGCCGCCCTGCCGCTGCTGGGCGTGTCAGACTACCGCAAGTTCGCCGTGTGCCTGCCCTTCGAGACCAGCACGCCGGCCGCGCTGGGCTACGTGGTGGCGCTGCTCGTCATCAACGGCGTAGCCTTCCTGGTGCTGCTGGGCTGCTACCTCAAGATGTACTGCGCCATCCGCGGCTCGCAGGCCTGGAACTCCAATGACTCACGCATCGCCAAGCGCATGGCGCTGCTGGTGTTCACAGACTTCCTGTGCTGGTCGCCCATCGCCTTCTTCGCGCTCACGGCGGCTTTCGGCGCGCAGCTCGTGTCGCTGGAGGAGGCCAAGGTGTTCACGGTGTTCGTGCTCCCGCTCAACTCGTGCTGCAACCCTTTCCTGTACGCCATCCTCACAAAGCAGTTCAAGAAGGACTGCGCGCTCGTGTGCAAGGCCATCGAGGAGTCGCGAGTCACACGCGGCATCGGGCGCTGCCGCCACTCGTCAAACTTCAGCAACCGCCAGACGCCCGCCAACACCAACAGTCTAGCGGAGCGCTCGTCGCGCGGCCAGCACGGCGCCGCCTGCGCTTGCCGCCGCCTGCTGCCCGGGAGCAGCGCCGGCGCCGCCGAGCCCGAGCGCGAGCCAGCGGCGCGCCGCCCGCGCCTGCTGGGCTGGCTGCGCGCGTGTGGGCGCCGCGCCGCGCCCGCGCCCCCCGCGCCCCCACGCGCCGCCCCCGCCACCCAGGCGCGCGCGGGCTCCGTGTCGTCATCCGTGGAGTTCTCGTCATCGCGCTCGGACTCGTGGCGCACGTACGGCCGGCCGCCGCCGCCGCCGCGCCGCGCCGCCTCCTGGCTGGTGGCACGCAAGACCTCGCAGGACTCGAACCTGTCGTCGTCGCGCAACGACTCGTCGGGCTCCAACGCCACAGCGTCCACGGGCACGTGGCGCACGTCGCGCTCGGGCGGCAGCGCGGCGGGCGGGGGCGCAGTGGGGGCGGTTGTTGTGCTGGGCGGGGGCGCGGGGGCGCGGCCGCGGCTCACGCGCCAGCCCGCCGTGGACGAGCCGCCCGGCTCCCCGGCTCCAGCGCTTGCTCCGCGGCACCTGCACACCATCCCGTCGGCGGCGGAGACGGAGCTGCAGCCGGACGAGGACGCGCGCGCCGCACAAGACTGACTCCGCACCGTCCACTAGCCCTTACCCCTCCCCCCTCCCCCCCACACACGCACTCACAGACAAATAAATGAATGATGTGCTATATAATATAGCTAGACGTAAGTAATTAATATTTTGTACAGTATTAGGAAGTCGCCGCCACGGCCGCCGCGCGCCGGGTGTCGAGGCTGACAAATAAAGTATTATAACAAAACAATTATTTATTTAGGAAAATGTTGACATAAGAATATTTACGAGTCTATTATATTATATTGCTACAATTATATTTACAGTTACGAAGGTATACCACCGTACCGTGTACGGCACTAGGTAGGACAAGTTGTACATAGAGACTGTTGCCGCCCGCACTATACTAAGTATATACCCCTGATAATAATATATTATGAATACGCAGTAAGTGAACAAACTACAGTTAAGTATGAGTCGTTACACAATAATTAGGTTTTGTATGTTGTTACGCGTTCGTGGCGTAGAGGATTAGTGAGAGCGACAGTGCCAATTACTTAAGTAGTTACACTATGATATGTTACGATACACTCCGTGTCGATCTGTTGTTATCGTACAACTGCAAGTTACAGTCCCAACTACTTATAATACTCACAGCGGATCTTTGTGTCTCTGAAATTGGCTGTAACACCATGCGCAGTAGCTATTTTTGTGTCAATGTTGAAGATGAAGATAGCATTGTACACTCGCTCTTTCACTCGCTGACGCATATCGCATCGTCCTATCTCGCTTACTGATAGCACAACTATTATGCAGTATACTTGATGACAAACTGTTTGTTGCGCAATGGCTCGCAGAGGCTACTTCACAGACACAAAGATCCGCTGTGACTACTACGTATACTACTTTTAGATTAAGAATAAACCAATGTCACGTTACAGTCTGTTCACGTATCGTATACGTAGCCGGCAAACAACTCGAGCGCAAAAACTAAAACGATGAACGTTGGAGATGTTCTTTTTATTCTTTGTTAGATTTTATTTCTAAATTCGCGTTTGCGCTCTATCTCACGTGATGGTACGCGGTGATGAGGTCGATGATGAACTACGGTTAGAGTAACTTATTCACTCTTGTTTGCCGGTTACCGCGCCTTCCTGCTCAAACTTAGTTATACATTATCTGTAAGAGGACTGGAAACATTTTATGAACAAACGATTCTGTGTTATGTAAATTACTTAATTAAGTTTAAGAGTTTGAGAGCGATGACTTGTATGTTTGTATGAATGTTAATTTAACTCCTTATTATAAATATGCATAAATGCAACGAGATACTCGACTTGGAACTATACACTCGTTGTATATATCTCACTTGTTAAACTTTTGTAATAATATATATTGGTTACTATTGAGTATATAGTGTTAGCTCGTGTACATACATAGTTACATAGTCGTGTCTATTTATTGATGTCTGACAGACGCGTGCTTGAGAGTGCTATTTATTTTATTGTACGATAATTATACGAGAACTGTCTATACAACCTGTTTTATTTTACACATAGGTACCTAGACTTTTATAAAAAATATAATTATTTAATATTAAAAGACTTCGGCCTGGGATCACTTGTTTGTGTAATGTCGAGCAGTTTTTATTATCCTATCTCTAACCTGTTTGAATATGGCGCCCTTTGACATGGACTGTAGTATTATATTATCTGTGGACATGGTCGAGGCATGCGAGCATAGAGCAACACGGACCTCCGCGGACCGGTCACCGCAGTATGCTAGGCGCCGCCGCGCGCCTTTTATTATTTGAACTGAATATAGTCAAGTCATTCAAATATTGCTCATGAACTTTTATTACTTATAAAACATTTAGTGATTCCCTTCGAGTCACCATTTGTTTTTAGATAAAGTACATATAGCATTTTTTATGTAAATAAGTACAAAGTTAGACATGTTTTATTATTCTTGTAAGTTGAAGAAACTGTCATCACATCACATTGCTATCTGCCGACTTTTACTTATATTGTGTAGGTAGCTACTTAATCGTAAAGCCACTAGCCACTGTTGAAGCAGATAGACTTGAGCCGAGAAATCCTCAAGTTGATAATTCACAATTTGTTAATAATTACGTACACCAGAGCCAGACGGCATCCTCACCAAGTCACCACAGTGTTGCCTATAAACGAGCACAGTCAGCCGTCAGTCGGTTTACTTTACAAGGTACAGTTGTTAGCGTGCTACTTAACTACCTACCAATACAAATGAGTTAATTAAAGTACCTATAATCTGATTATAGGGCTGTTAATAAAATAATTTTAGAACTGGTACATAACACAAAATATTAAACTATACGAAAATAAATGACAAAGTGGTTTCGTGACGTGATGTGTGACTACACTGACTACCGTTTGGCGACCGAGTCGTGCGCCTTCAGGTCTAGGAGCCACTGGCAGGCTGGGGGCTGGGGGCTGGGGGCCGGGGGCTGAGGCGTCAGTGGCGTGCCGCGTGTGTCGTGTACTCGTGTCTGAGCAGCAGCAGCGCGCGCTCACGTGTCGGCGGCGGCGCGGTGCAGCGCGGCGGGCTCGCTGCCGGCGCGCGCCAGCTGCGGCGCGGGCGCGGGCGGCGGCGACTCGTGCTCGCGCTCGCGCAGCAGGTCTCGAGTCGCGCGGCGGCGCCGGAACTCCGCGAACTGGCGCCCGAGCCGCTCCTCCAGCACGTCGGGGCGCCGCTTGCGCTCTTCGCGCTCGCTCTGCACCTCCGCCTCGCAGTTCTCCTCGTCCACCTCCTGTCATCACAAACCGCATCATTATATAGTGATTGATGTAATAAAGATCACTCAAAAAGCTTCAAAGTCTTTGCCAAGCCGACCGCTCAAGGTAAAACAATGTCCCATCCAAAAACCGACCTTGCTAAATGTTACTTAACCTGGTAACTTCCCCATCCCGGCCATTCTAGTTAGAACACTGCCCCATCCAAAAAACAACCTTGCTAAGTGTTTTTAACCTGGCGGATTCGCCACCCCGGCCATTCAAGATAAAACAATGTCCCATCCAAAAACCGACCTTGCTAAGTGTTGCTTAACCTGGCGGCATCGCTGCTCCGGCCATTCAAGGTAAAAACTGTCCCATCCAAAAACCGACCTTGCTAAGTGTTGCTTAACCTGGCGGCATCGCTGCTCCGGCCAATCAAGGTAAAAACTGTCCCATCCAAAAACCGACCTTTTTAAGAGTTGCTTAACCACCCCGGCCGTTTAAGGTAAAACACTCTACCATCCAAAAACCAACCTTGGTACCTAAGTGTTGCTTCACCACCCCAGCCACTCAAGGTAAAACACTGTCCCATCCAAAAACCAACCTTGGTAAGTGTTGCTTAACCTGGCGGCTTCACCACCCTGGTCGCTCAAGGTAAAACACTTTCTTTTTTTTCCTCTTCATTGGGTCTGTCAGACTCCTACTGACTAAAAGCCACCCCAGTGTTACATCACACACCTCCTCGGGAACTACGATGCTTCCGCAACCCCCGGCTAGTGCCGGCTAGCCTCTGCGGACCTCGACCTCGGGTTGGAGGGGAGTGAGGTGTTTGACTCCCCCCGCGACGTCTAAGAGGGGCGTGCGTGGAACACTACGCGCCGCCACCTCGAGTCCTGATGTGTGGGGGCCCCCATTTAGAGGGGCTGGAAGAGGGCGTTATCCGCCCTCCGCCGACGCCCGGCGCGTCTGCTGCGGATCGGGTGAGTGGATAAAATCTCCCTCTCCCTTTCCGCAGTCTCCTTCTGCAAGGCGACTGTTTCGCAGAAGGATACCACCACGTCCCAGGACTCCTCGCTGCCGACCATAGACTCGACTACAGCCGGCAGCGACAGGTTACTGCCTACTTCAGAGATGGGGGCACGGCGCGGCTCCTCCCAAGCGGCACACTCGAGCACCAATTCTAGGTACTTGGCTCAAGGTTAAAGACTGATCCATCTAAAAACCGACCTTAGTAAGTTAGGGCTCAAAACGCGTTCTGGCTTTTTTGCGAGTCTGAAACTTTTTGCCAACAGTCGATTGGCCCATGAACGGTTGGTCAACAGAATCTTTAATCCATTAATTTTTCATCCAAAGAACTCTTCACCCACGAACGTTTCGCCAACATAACTTTACGTCAGTGAACGTTTAACCCACAGAACGTTTTGCCCAATAACTTTTTATCCAACGAACGATTGGCCAACAGATACCGGGACAGGTGAAAGTAAATTAAAGGTTGTAAAAATAACCTAATAAATATGATAGTTTTTAAGCAAATTCTGTTTGCAGGATCTAAAGTAACCTAACATGAAGGAGATGAAACCTAACCTATCCGTGTCGGGGTGCCCTAAGCTCCTGAGCTCGCTTCGCTCGCTCTTGGACTAACTAATTGCACTTTCACCTTTCCCGGTGTCTGTTGGCGGTTGGCCAATCGTTCGTTGGGTGAAAAGTTATTGGGCAAAACGTTCTGTTGGTTAAACGTTCACTGACGTAAAGTTATGTTGGCGAAACGTTCGTGGGTGAAGAGTTCTTTGGATGAAAAGTTAATGGATTAAAGATTCTGTTGACCAACCGTTCAAGGGCCAATCGACTGTTGGCAAAACGTTTCGGAGCCCTTTTTGCACTGCCACAACGCGTTGTGGTTGAATATTATGATAGCCACAAAACGAATTCGCGTTGTGGCTGTTTCAGAGACGCCACAACGCATTCTGAGTTGTTTTTTTCGCTATCTGCTTCATTGCATTCTTTATAAAGAGTTGTGATACAGGCTGTGGGCGACGCACCTTGATCTCTGCGAAGGTGACGGGCGTGGTGCGATGCCGGTGTCGCGGCTCAGCGCGGCGGAGGCGGCGGCCGCGCGCCAGGGCCGACGCTGTCGCCGGGTACACCGCATCCATTGCGCAGCTGCAACACGGGGAGAGGATCTTATGCTTGCCGCGCTAGTTACTAGTTATCATCATTAACTAATTCTAAAGCCATTCAGATTTTGAAACAAATTCTCTTGCTTCACTTGTCTAGTTCGGTCAGCTGACGCACAGACTGTATCGCAAGTAGCTACTTGTATATTTCGATCGATTCCGCACTAGGTATTAGGTAAACGTAGTCATTACAGTTTCATGTAGGTGTGCTCGCATGCGCATTTATCGGCGCTACAGACATTTGGTCGGATCTGATACATATCGTGTAATCATTAAAAATATCTCTTACTCGGCAGAGCTGCTCGCGTTTTGCTTGGAATACCGATTGCCGTGCGTAACTGCATTTTTCCGTGATCCGATAAGGTTCACGTGACGGCCCTAGCACTGTTAATAACAGCATCATCACTAGCTAATTAAAAAATGCTTCTTTCACCAGCTAAAAGATAGTTATTGTCGTTATTGTCGCACAAGTGAACGTCTCGCGTCAGCGAGTATGTAGTTAACCCGTAACCGCACTTACCTGCTAATAAACAAGTTGGTTACGCTTGCGACACATCGAGCTTGGCGAGCAGCGTGTCAGCTGTCGGCGGCAGGATCACAGAGTGTTGTTGTGCATGTAAATGCGCGCGCGCCGCGCAGCCGCGCCGTCGAGCCAGGGAACGGAAACAACGTGCTGTCCAGTACAGCTGCACGAGACCACTCGCGAGACGCGACCTAATTACTAAGCGCGGCGGTGTACCGCGACGCGCCGCCGCACCCGTCCTTCTGCCTGCTGCCTACTGCTATTACCTACTGCGAAAATTACGGAGAAATCATCGGATGGGTGTACGGTATCATCAGGTAGGTACGTGTATAAAGTTCCCGACGAAACGGTGAGAGCGAGTGTGCGGCACACCCGACGTGTTGCCGGGTTCTGCGAGCGCGACTTGTTATTTTTTCCCGAGAAATCTGTATGTTTTGGTGAGTGACCGCGTTCCGGTGGCGAGGTGCCAGGCGCCCCCCGCGCGCTGCGCTCCGCTGCTCGCCGCGCCGCGCCCGCCGCCGCAGCGTTGCCAGAACGTAACTTTTGTTACATTTTATGTAACTTTTGACCGTCTCATGTAACCTCCATGTAACACGACTCAAAATGTAACTTTTACGTAACTTTTAGAACTTACTAAAAATATTAAAATATTTGCCCGCAAACAAAAAATAATCGTGAAACGGAACTCATCTAAGAACGCTTTTGTTCGTCGTGTTGTCACTGTTGTCAGTACACCAACAACAAAGTCGTCTTGCAACTGAAATAAGTTTATTTTTGTAATCAATCATCAACTAAATATCAAGATTATCAAGTAGCATGATATATGTGTGCCATGCACTGCACATAGCTTCAAGAAGTTCATTTGTATATTTATTACTCATTTTGTAACTTTGGTTTCGTTTACAAGAACTAGAGTGAGATGAATATCTACCGGCTGGCGTAACCTAGATTTGATTTTATTTATCGATCTTTTCGCTAATGCGACCAAATAGGTACCTAGCTACATAGTTGTAATTTGAATGTTCTAAACTAAACGCCACGGATTTACCCGTGGTAGTCGCGGGGGAGGGACCGCCCGCGCGAAAATTCGAATAGTGAGCGCGTTCCGCTACATAAATAGTAGGAAAAAAAATTGTAGTCTTTTATTATTTGTGTCGTTTTCCACTTAAAATAAGGTCATGTAACTTTACTCATGAAAATTTAACTTTTTGAGATGTCTCATGTAACATTTGACTATCTGCCACTGGCAACACTGCGCCGCCGCCACTCCTCCGCCGCCGCGCCGCCGCGCCGCGCTAATACACAAACAACATGCACCACCAAGCACCAACTATCGCTGATCACAATGCAAGAAGCAACCACTGAAAGCAACATGTAATCTTCTTTTTGCCATCAATCACATAATGAAGGTAGATATGTGCCTATTTGCAATATAAATGATAAATGATTTTATTTCTGTAAGTTGGTTTGTACAAACACTTTTACATGTCGAACATATTTTTTTTAAACTGGATGAGGTCGGCGTTTCCTATCTGACAACTCTGAGAAGAAAGGCCGAAACAAACTCAGAGGTCACAGTCTCTTTTAAAGTCCAGACAAAATCTTGGTTAGATCATGTGAAGACCATGTAGACTAATGTCTGAAATGGTCTTTTGAAGAAAGAACCAGCCAGATTGAGTGGACCTGTCCAGTCAGTGCACGCATTTGTCAATAACCGAGCAGCTCAACTCAGAATTTAAGGAGGTCAACGATTCGACGAACAATACCAAAGAAAGGACATTCGGGTAGGCCGCATAAACTACTCAAACTGCCAGACCATGATTAAAAACTAAGATAAAATTAAATTAAAACAAAAAAAAAGAATGATCCACATAGTATTTACATTCACAATAATTAAAATAAAATAATATAATACTTTAAAAAGTAAATATTCTTGTCATTGCAAGAAAACCAAAAATAAAAATTATAATAACAAAATGCATGGTGCAAAATATAATAAAAAAACAAAATTAATTGGAGCAGCTCAATCCCAAGCCTTTTTTTCCTCAATGTAATCTTTAGTTGTATAAAACGCTTTCTGGCACAACTTACGTACGTTTAATGAAGGATTTGAATTTATTAAGACTTAGATCTTGTACGTGGCTTGGAAGCTTATTATAAAAGCGTACACATTGACATCTAAACGAGCCACCTATTTTCTTGAGCCTTGTTGTAGGACGTAGGTACTACAAATTTGTGTTTGTTCCTTTTGTATTGGATAGTATTTATGTTATGGATATCACTGTATTTTTTAAACAATTTTATACTATAAAAGATTTTCATAAATATACTGAGAAGGCAGTCATTACATTAATCCCCTTAAATTTCTCTCTGAGAGAGCTTAATTTATGCTCTCGGGCTTAATTTATACATTGATCGAACAGCTCTTTTCTGCAAAACAAAGATAGTCTGGGTATCGGCGGCATTTCCCCACAACAGAATACCGTACGACATTACACTATGAAAATTTTATTTATTTATTTATTATCACCAATTATAACATCTTTACAGTTTGATCCAATATGATGCTACAAGTCACAATTTAAACACAAAATAACATTATACTAAAATAACCTAGCAACAAAATTACATACAATATACATCAATAAATTAAATTATTAAACATGCCAAAGTCTATAGCTCCAGGCCACTCTCAATAATTATTTGAGCCCTTTGAATAAACCTCGACAGGTTTTGCCCAAATATGTCTTCCGACAATGTAACCACATTAACAATACGCACGGCTCGTGAGATAGGGGCAAACTTGAGGAGGTTAGTCCTAGCCGCTGGCACGTCTAACAGAGCGGGGCGGCGGCGCGCGCCCACGCACCCATCCGGCGCGCGCAGTCGCAGCGCTTCCAGCACCTCCGGGTGGTGCAGCAACCCTAGTAGGATGCTGGCTACATATTTAACCAGCGCGACGTCCCTTCTTACTGCTAGCCTGGTGTACCCAACCATGCCAAGGACGAACAGACTCGGGTACATCAGAGGATAAAAGGGATAAACTCCGTATAGTTTGCAATAAAGAAATCTAGAAAATTTATTTTGAATTTTTTCTAACATTAGACTGTATTTCTCTTCATGTGGATTCCAAATGAATGCACTTGTTTCGAGATGACTCCTTACAATTGCATTATAAAGAACTTTTACAACAGCAGTATCGGTAAAATCCTTACACTGTCTTAAGATGAATCCGAGATTTCTGAAAGCCCTGCCGCACACCTCAACTATGTGTTTCCGGAACGTCAGCTCTGACACCATCTGTACGCCCAGGTCTCGTACATGTGAGACACGCGGAATAACTACACCGTCCATGTCATACTGATGCTGTAATGGGGCACGCGCGCGACTGTAGCTCATAACACAACATTTAGACACATTGAAATGTAGATTGTTGGACTTACTCCATTCGACTATCTTATCAATATCAGACTGGAGTCTGTTACAGTCAGCAGTATCTTTAACATTCAAATACAATTTTAAGTCATCTGCAAACAGCAGACACTTCGCCTCTTTTACGACTGTAGGCAGATCATTGACCATTAAAATAAATTCCAAAGGTCCAATATTGCAGCCTTGACTCACCCCAGAGAACGTGTAATAAGGACGCGATTCACGTTCCGCATACTCGACGTACTGTCGGCGCTCACCAAGATAGCTGGCAAAGAGTTTGAGTAAGTGCGGTGTAAATCCCATAGCCGAGAGTTTGTACAAAAGAACATCATTATCCACGGTATCGAAAGCTTTCCGGAAGTCAAAATAGGCCACATCTACCTGCCCTCCAGCGTCAATGACTGGCGATAGATAGTTCACAAATGACAGTAGGTTACCAGCCGTACTGCGACCCGGCCGAAAGCCGTGTTGAGAGTCAGATAGTTGTGAGCTCACTTGTGTAAAAATATTTGCATGTAACACAGATTCAAATACCTTAGCAAACGCCGACAGTACCGCCACCGGTCGGTATCCACTTACGTCAGTGTCTGCACCCCCTTTAGGAACTGGGATAACTCTGGTGATCTTCCATTCGTCCGGGTAGCGACCTTCCCGCAAACACAAGCTAAAAATGTGCAACAAGGGCTCTTCAAAAACTGTACGACAATCCCTGACAATGTAAGGTGGTATGCCGTCCGGACCCACTGAGCGTTTGGGCTTGAGACGCAGGAGCGCCGCGCTCAGGTCTCGCGCGCTGAGGCGGTCGACATGGACGCGCGCCGACCCTGCCGCCCCGCCACCCGCGCGCTCTGCGGCTACCGGCGGGCTTATTACGTAAGGAACAGCAATAATTGTACAATTATTGCGCGATCAATTTAGTGACCTGGCTACTGAGGCCTTTAAGTCAAGTCTTTTTTTTGACAGTCACTTTTAACAGAAGCTATTTTATCTGTCTGATGATTTATAAAATGTATCATTTGATGCATTAACCAGCTTATGAAAGAGCAACACTTCGTGGAGGCTGTTTTTTTACAATAGTTAATTTGATTACTATTTAGCTCCAATATTCCGGTAAATTAATATTCGCAGATGTAAAGTAAATATGGCAGTGAAAATTGGTTATTTTCTTTTTATTTATATAATATAGGTAATAATTAATTTGAAAAACTGGATGACTAAAATGTCAATGTTTATCGAATTGTTGATTGTTATAAGAAATCGAATCGATAATGCATTAGGACATCACTTAATAGACTACATTATCTCGTGTTTGAGCTATGAAACGTTAAATAGATTTTTCTAATTTAATTTAGACATTGGCAGAATAGTCGACAACGGTGCTTGCCATGTAAAAAAAGAATATAATAGAAGATACTTATTGCGGACTTATCACAATCTTATGTGTTTGTAAGTATTTAGTAGGTAAACATATAAGCTTTGCTGAGGTAGCGAACACTACAGTATATAAAAATCCTCCACTTTACCGTGATCACATCTGTTTCAATTATTCAACAAATAGTCCAGTTGCGTAGACATTAGAGACACAAAACAACACCAATTTGTCATTACAATATTCACTAGGAATTTGTTATTTCAATATTTACTTTTATATTATTATTATAATTTGCGGATAATTAAAGTAGCCACAAAATAACACACGAAAAAAGCCGCCAAATACTCAAAAACTTCTGTACCTACTCAGCCATCAGCGAGCGATTGGCAATCGACCAACAACAAGGGAAAAAGTTATCGCAATTTGACAGCCACATTTGCTCGCCGATCGCTGTCGCTCTGCTGTCAAAAACCATACGTAATACGAAATGATCGCGATCACCTTGCGATAATAGCACATTTCAGTTAGCAGAATTTTATTGTTAGCAGTGCTGTCGTAAAATTATTATGGTGTGGCTATAGCTCATATATAATGCGGATTCGTGATTGAAGAGCAATTAATTCGCAAAAATAAGTCTTCCAATTTTTTGACGTAAAGCGATAATCGCGCGATGATTGTACAATCTCTGCGCAAATATTGCTAATTGCTGTTCCATACGTAATAAGCCTGCGGGTCTAGCGCCGGCCGCTTCTCGCTGTACACCGAGTGGAAGTACGAGGCAAAACAGTCCGCACATTCCTCCTCTTTTAACAATAAGCCGTTATTTGTGACCTTAGGTTTATTGCGTCGAGATTGTTTAGACCTAACAAAGTTCCAGAACGATTTCGGATCTATTTGCAGGTTCTTCTGAAGCCTGTTTTGATAGATTTCATAGGTTGAAGCTATCTTTAATTTAACACGAGTTCGTAAACTAGAAAACATATCATAGTCACTCTGGGAGCCAGTCGTTTTATACAATTTATGATAACGCCACTTATCTTTAATGTCTTTAATCAACTCAGAAGTGTACCATTCTGGATAACTAAACCTAGACCCCTGCATATTTACTTTAACAGTTTTCTTAGGAACATGACTGTCAAGGACCTCATTTACTGTTCTATAAAAGTAGTTTAAAGCAGCCTCCGAGTCATTAATACTAAGCAAACAGTCCCAATTGATTGACCCAAGAGAACTATATAAACCGTGAAAATCAGCTTTATTATAATTCCATCCGTGTCTCTTGGGCGACGAAACACTTTTATTCTGAGAAAGATCCCGTCTACCCTCTAGCTCCCGATGGTAAAGCCTCGCGCTAATCACCAACGGTGGATGCTGTGTATCAACATTAACCACCGGCTCCTCAGAGAGTTGTACCCCTAAGTCACTCAGCTCAAACAACACCAAATCTAGGGCACGATTATTAATATTAACAATATCATTTACCTGTCGAAATCCACAGTAGGCAATGAGATATTCCAAATGATTTTGAATTTCTACTGTCGCAGAAGGCATATTGAAATCCCCCATCACTAAAACTTTGTCATGTTTAACACACTCATTTTCTATTATACGAAATAAATGCATATATTCATTAACATCACATTTCGGCGGAATGTAAACAACACAACAAAAAAACAAAAAATGATTTTGTTTGTGTACCGTCGCGCACACTATCTCAAATAAGGCACTGTCCACATTGTCAACAAAAACGCGGTTTAACCCAAAACGCGGAGAAGCCGCCAAAAATACTCCTCCTTGTTTTCGCCCGTCTGCACGATCACATCGTAATAACTTGAATTCCGCTGGAATTAGTTCTCCGTCATGAATCCCTTTATTGAGACCAGACTCCGTAATAGCAAAGAGATCATACGTTGATGCCAATAAATTATTATGGAATGTAGTTGTTTTTGTGCGTAATCCTCGAACATTCTGGTAATATACTTGACAATAGTTATTACTGGGTTTGATTGCCTTTTGCTGGATTACGCGGGTTTCGAAACCACACCCATTGGTTAAACTGCACA
Source organism: Orthosia cruda (assembly GCA_964057195.1). Taxonomy (NCBI): domain Eukaryota; kingdom Metazoa; phylum Arthropoda; class Insecta; order Lepidoptera; family Noctuidae; genus Orthosia; species Orthosia cruda. The sequence continues at coordinate 354,959 of OZ059834.1, forward strand.
TTTAATGGCCAACTATTCGCGTTGTTTACTTTATCAAAAAGGGATTCTGGCACTCCAACCATGAATGACGCATAGTCTCTGGCACTTTTCGGGATAATTTTTTCTACTTTTATATCTGCCGATCCACAGATTCCCGCCACATGTTCACCAATCGCCTTCGCCGTTGTGTCTGGATGTAGTGACCATACATGCAAAAACTTCTTCCTCTCAATTACTTGAAGCGTAACAATTTGAGTATTTCCTCCTTTTTGTATAGCATTAGCAATCTTTTTTGATGTTTTCCTATTATTACCGACTACTTTCCATCCCTCAGAACCAAACTTATCGCCCAAAACTGTCTCAGCGTTTTCCGACGAACTCTCACAGCTAGTTTTCTGCGGTATGGACGCCGCTTTATTCCGAGAACGCTCGGTTGCTCGACGCGCACGTTCCGTCACTTTATCGTGCGAATCATTAGTGAGTTAGTGACACTTCTTATGCTTGTCTCACTCGCACGCTGTGTAGAAGGTATCCCAACTGGTTTCTCCATCTCGCTCTTCGATGTTTCCATTGAAGCTACGGCAACTTCGATATTCTCAATTTTGGTGGATAAATTTGCAAGTACCCCCGTCTGTTCCTTGATTGTAACAAAATAGCTTTCAATCGTCTGCTGCTGATCTACAATTTTCTTATTTTGCGACTCAATCAAAGCTGTTTGAGCCACAATTTTTGCTGACAACGCTGCAACTTTCTTTATAAGGTCGTTGAACGCCGTTTCGACATTAAATTTGGACATTTTAAACGATTAATCGATATAAAATCACAGAGCCTAAATTCACGTGTCAAGATGTACAAATTTTGAAAAAATAGCTAAAGTATACTAAACGGGCTGTCTCTATGTCAGTTAAATTACGAATTTTTCTAACAGCATATGCTGCGGCGCTTAGCTTCTTTGACAATTTATCTATTATATGGGCCCCACTGAAGCTTAGTATCCAAAGTTAAGCCTAAGAATATTGTGCTATTTTCTGGATTCAATTCTTCGCCCTTTATCAACACTTCGGTTTTCACCTGCCTAACGTGAGGTAGGGTAAACTTAATGCTTTTGGTTTTTTTTTCATTATGAAGTAAATTATTAACATTGAACCAGTGAACTACTTTTGAGATCACGCTATTTACATCGTCAGTAACCAGCTGCTGACGTTTAAGTTTAAACAAAAGTGAAGTATCATCCGCAAACAACACTATATCATGATTATCCTTTATGAGGTAAGGCAAGTCATTAATATAAATAAGAAACAAAAAAGGACCAAGAATCGAGCCCTGTGGGACTCCCATTGTTACCCATTGTTATCCAGGAGATCTTTTTCCATTAACGTCAACGGTCTGAATCCTATTACTCAAATATGAAGTAAGAAGATCCAGAGCGCTGTTCATGAAAAACACAATCTAATGCTTTGGACAAATCACAAAAGATTAATAATAATAATAAAAACGCGCATGCCGAGGGCTGCATGGCTAGGGGAGTGCTTCAGTCGCTAGTGCGCCAACTCTGGATAATAGGGGACCTCCAGTTTTATTTACCCTTGCCACAGTGAACGCAGGGCTCTGCTGTGTGCTGACTTTTTAAATTCCTTGCTACTCGTGGGAATATCATGATAACTAGATCTAAAACAAAAAAACAACTTCAGGCAAATATGCCACAAATGGATGACGAAACTACACAATTCTCTACGTCATCTACCCCATCTCTTTTTCCATCAATTCCAGCATCATCACAATCTTTTCGCGTCTCTCCGACGCCTTCATCATCATCAATCAGTATACAGTCAGCGGATGTTGTACAGGAGACAAATGTTGTCTACGATACTGTACCCACCGCCAGAACTGCAACAACTCGTAGGAAATGGAGTATTGAAATGAATAAATTCATCCCACGCACTTATCTTCATCTCACTAATATGGACACAGACAAAAATGCATATCTTCCATCGCTTCATACTAAGTTTTTAGAAAAATATCCGTCTATGCAAGTAAGCCGACAAAGAATAGGTGATCAGCGTAGAGCCATAATACAAAAGAAGCTATTACCACAAGTCACTATAGACCAAATTTATGAAGAAGTTAGGGCTGAACTACAAATGGTTCACACTCAGATACACCAATACACCACACAATCAAATACACAGTCCAGCCAGCGCATGAGATGGACTAACGAATACAATGAAACACTAATTAGGATATATTTTACTGTAACACAGTTAGAGACAAATAAAACAGCGTATAGAAAATATTTACACGAGGCATTCATAAATATATATCCAGAATTATCACATATAAGTGAGCAAAGATTATCTGACCAAGTGAGAGCGATAATAAATAACGGGTTTATAGACGCAAACAGATTAGAAGAAATAAAAAACCAGGTAGCTGTAGAATTGAGGAGTATCAACACCAACACACACAATTTTCAAGACCTAAATAACGATCTTTTTACCACTCAATCGCAGAATGACTCCGATCCAACTAACCCAAATACTTATAACATCATAGATACTGACATCGTGCCTCAGACATTCGTAAATACAAATGACAACAATTTATTGAACCACATAGAGATTGGTCAATTTGAACCAACGGCAACTAACGTAGATCCTATTAACCCTGAAATTGAAGCCATATTTCAACAGGCTCAACTAAATTTTACTGACACACATCCCACTAATAGACCATACATACCCAAGCAGAAGACATCTAGAAAGTTTTCTGCTATAGTAACATATATAAATACTGTTATTCTTCCTAAGCACGTAAATGTCGACACCGAATTCATAAAACTGCAAACAATAATTTACTGTGCAGCGTGGACGGCAGCTACATGCAATGGATCTAAAATATTAGACTTTACACAAAATGAACGCCGCACATATAATCAGAGAAAACCAAAGTGGCAAATCAGATTAGAAAATAAAATCGGAAATCTAAGAGCAAACATAGGGCGGCTAACACAATTCATTAATGGTAGGAGAAGTCTAAAATTAATAGCAGCAGTCGAACAAATAAAAATAAAATATCTACTTCACGCACAACACGAAAATTCAAATACACAATTAGAACACTTTTTGGACACTTTAAAACAAAAATTAAACACAGCATCTAGTAGACTTAAAAGATATATCACATGCACAAATCGCAAACAGCAAAACATAAATTTTTGTAACAACGAAAGAATATTTTACCGAAATCTTACGACTAATAACACCACTAGCATACCATTAGAGACACCTCCGCCTGAAGTATTATGCGAATTTTGGGCAAACATATGGGAAAACCCAGTAAGCCATAAAAATTATGCAAACTGGATCAATGACGCAACACCAGAAATCCCTGAAATGGAGTTTGAACTCATACCAATAAGCACTTTTACAGAAGTTTTAACACGCACACACAACTGGAAATCTCCAGGCACAGACAATATTCACAACTATTGGTATAAGAAATTCACTAGTATCCACCCATTCATATATAATCACCTAAATGAATTTATTAAATCGCCACAGTCACTCCCAACATACATAACACAAGGAGTGACGTATATGATATCTAAAGACACGAATAATACCACAGATCCAGCTGATTACAGACCAATTACTTGCTTGCAAACCCTTTATAAAATCCTAACAGCCTGTATAAGTGAACTAGTCTACGATCACTTAAATAAGCATAAAATTCTAGCAGAACAACAAAAGGGATGTCGTAAAAACAGCCAAGGATGTAAGGAACAACTAACTATAGATGCAGTTGCTATGAACAGCGCAGTCAAAAGTAAACAAGATATTCATACCATGTTCATCGATTACCAAAAGGCATTTGATTCAGTCCCGCATAGCTGGTTGTTACAAGTCCTCAACATCTATAATATTCACCCCACAATTAGATTATTCTTAGATTCTACTATGCAAAGTTGGCAAACTGTACTTAAAATAAATCAAGCATCCACGACTGTAGCCACTGAACCGATTAAAATTAAACGTGGTATTTTTCAAGGCGATGCTCTCAGTCCTTTATGGTTTTGCATGGCACTTAATCCACTATCACACCTACTAGATAAAACTAACAAAGGGTTCCTAATAATAAAAGATAATACACAATTTACCTTGACACACCTGATGTATATGGATGACATAAAACTGTACGCAGCAGATAAACAATCACTTTTCCATTTAGCAGATACCACACAAGAATTTTCTAATGACATCAACATGCAATTCGGGGTAGATAAATGCAAAATTCTGTCAATAGTAAAAGGACAAATTCAAAATAACACCTACACGCTCGGAACAGGCGAAACCATAGAGCCAATGGATGAACACACTTCTTACAAATACCTAGGTTTCAAAAAATCCAGACAGATTGAACAAAAGATGACAAAACAAGAATTGCTTAAAAAATTTACATATCGCCTTAATCTAATTCTTAAAACTAACCTTAACTCCAAAAACACAATTAAAGCTGTCAACACATTCGCAATACCCATCCTCACGTACTCTTTCGGGATCATACGATGGTCAAAAACCGATATTAAAAAACTGCAGCGAACTATCAATACTCTCTTAACTAAGCATAGGAAACACCATCCGAAATCATGCATACAGCGACTTACGTTACCTCGACAAGAAGGAGGGAGGGGATTGATAGACGTACAAAATCTGCATAACAAGCAGATCCTTTCACTCAGATCTTACTTCCATAACAAATCAGAACAATCGCCACTACATAAACACGTAACAGAGACAGATAAAAAACTTACACCACTCAACTTGCAAAATAGAAACACTCAAATCAATGAAAACATCGTAAGCACACAGCAAAAAATTGCAGAATGGGCTGGAAAAGCTTTACATGGAAGACATCGAGCCAGTCTGAGCCAGCCACACGTCGATAAAATAAAGTCGAACGAATGGCTCAAACGAGGCGAATTGTTACCCGAAACTGAAGGCTTCATGCTTGCGATCCAGGATCAAATAATAGTAACACGTAATTACAGAAAGTATATAATGAAAGACTCCAATCAGCCGACTGACTTATGCCGACATTGCAACAGCGCCTCTGAGACCATACAACATATAACAGGGGCCTGTAAATCTCTCGCACAGACAGATTACAAACACCGACATGACCAAGTAGCCGCAATCATACACCAACACCTCGCATACAAATATAATTTCATAGGTGAGATGATTCCGTATTATAAATATAAACCAGAAATTATTTTAGAAAATAGTAATCAAAAAGTCTATTGGGACCGAACAATAATTACAGACAAAACAATTCATTATAATAGACCTGATATCACTGTACACGACAAAATAAATAAAACAGTGTACCTAATCGATATAGCTATACCTAATTCACACAACATCCAAACTACAATATCCGAAAAACTTAGTAAGTACCAAGAACTCGCCATAGAAATAAAAACCCAGTGGAAAGCGCAAACCGTTCACATCGTCCCAATAGTACTTTCATCTACCGGTGTAGTACCAAAGGCTCTCACACAAAGTCTTGATACTCTACACATGCCTTCTTACACACTGTACATGCTCCAAAAAGCCACCATACTCAATACCTGTCGCTTAACGCGAAAGTTTCTGACTTCTTCTACATTATCATCCACCTTTTCAATATAAATTACCCCTACACACTTGGCTCCGGCCCGTGTGTAAGGTCGTATACTCTCTCAAAAGAGAAGGGAAAAAAAAAAAATAGAACTCAATAATAATAAATTTATTGATCAAAAAGGTACAGATGATTAGAAAAACAAAACTTACACTAAATAATTACAAGTAAGGTATACAAGGTTCCAAATTATAGAATAGTGTATGGTAGAACATGTTGATGTAAGTACATGGTACATCTGTTGACAATTTATGTTGCCCTGTCTCTTAAACTAGGATATACCTGTATCATAAGAATTATATTATAGAAGATTCCCAAGGCATCGCACTTATCTTCCCATGCATTATAAATATGTCCTAAAAGCTCAACACATCATCAGTAGTTGAACGACCCCTTGTAAAACCGAACTGTTTGCTATGTAATAATTTACGTTTATTAAAAAATCTTTGCAATTGCTCTAAAAATTAATTTCTCAAATATTTTGCTAAACGTAGGTAGTACTGAAATAGGTCTATAATTTGTAGGGTCTGATGTACTACCTGATTTAAGCAAAGGTATTATTTTACTCTTTTTCATAAGGTCAGGAAACTCCCCACAGTCGATACAATTATTAAAGATAATAGCTAAACTACGTGCGACAATGTCAATAATAGTCTTAGCAACTTCTACAGAATGACCCCACAGATCTGCAGTCTTTTTAACATTTAAAGTGTGAAAGGTTTTAATTATGTCTTTACAAGTAATATGTTCAAAAAGAAATTCCGAATCGCAAACATTAACATTTTCTTTTAGCAAAGACTCAGCAACAGAAGGTGATGAGTTTAAGGATTTAGTAGTTGAAATGGGAATATCTGAAAAGAAATTTGCAAAGGCCACTGCGACTTGTGAGTCTGATTTTATGATGTTGCCATTAATAGACAGGCCGTAGTCAATATTTCGGTTACCAGATCTTCCCGTTTCACTATTAATAATAGTCCAAGTCGTTTTAATAACATTACTACTGTTTTTAATCTTCGAGCTCAAATAACGCGACTTGGCCAAACAACAAACTTTTTTAAATAATTTTGAATAATTTCTAACATATAAATTAAATTCAGCAGTGTTTACATAAGTCCTTTCACTGTACAGCTCATAAAGCCGTGTTCTACTTTTATGAATACCAATGGTAGCCCAATCAATGAATGATGCGTTACTATTAACGGAGATAGTCTTTGGAACAAAGGTCTAATTAAATTGTTTACAGTATATACTAAAAAAATCATCATATAAATGATTAGGATCAGCATCAATTGACAAAATTGGTAATTTATTAATGAGTTTAACTTTAAAAGCTGCCAAGCGACTTGCAGTTTTGGGGTTAACAGTGATATCCTTTTTAGCCACTTTTTTTTCACTGTTGTTTTGGGTTGGTATAGTAATCCTCTGCCCGCAATGATCAGAATCTAGTAAATTAATAATTTCTTTGTGGACTGGTATAACATTAGTATAAATATTATCTAAGCATGTAGCACTAGTTGGAGTTATTCTTGTGGACTCCAAAAATAGGTTTACAAGATTGTAGGACTGAAACAGACTTATTATTTTACTACAAGAACCTGAGTTTTCTAATAAATTAACATTAAAATCACCACAAGTGATAATGGATTTATTCGAGTTACAAATCTTGTGTAACACTTCATCCATTACCTTTTCAAATCAGTCATACAATCCTGAAGGGGGTCTGTATACGCTTAATACAATAAACTGCTCCAATTCTATACAAGCTATTTCAACTGTCCGCTCAACAGATATGCTCACAATATCCTTACGGTCTTTAAATTTAAGCTGGTTACTTACTAAAATCAATGAGCCACCATGTATAGCATTAACTCTGCTGAATGAACTACCAACCTGGTGATTATTAAAATTGAACAATAACTGGTGGCTTTTAAGCCAATGTTCTGTTATACAAAGAATATCAATATTGTTAAAGTTCATAAATAATTCTACTTCTAAATCTTTGTTCATAAATCCTTGAATATTTTGATGCACCAGGTTAATATTTACCGAATTTAAACTTTTATTTGATTTTATTTTGCATTCATACATAAACTCACGCCTTTACCCATGGGGGTAGGCAGAAACTACAGAACGCCACCTGCTACGATCTTTACATATTTATTTCGCTTTACTCACATTCATACATCTAGTCATACACGCACGCCGCTTATGAGTACTGCAAACCTGGCCTTTTTGAAGAACATCACCAATAAGGTCTATGTATGTCTTTCTATAGTGTCCCCTCCCGGCGTTTCCATTCACGCCTGCCTTGTAAATACCTTTCTTTAGTCGCCTTTCATTCATCCTCTCAACATGGCCAAACCATCACATCATACTCTTTAAGTCACTACATCTTCTTTTAAATCACAACGTTGTCTTATTACATTATTCCTTAATCTATCATTTTAAGTTACACCACACATACTTCGCAAGGAAAGCATTTCTACTGCATACTTTCATGTCTTTTTTGCCATACCCAACCATCACTTCCATTCATAATTTTAGGCACCAGCGCGGTGTCATGAACGGCGATTCGAGCCTCCGGAGACATCGACTTACTGGTGACAACCGCATGAATAGCACCATTCACTTTATTCCATGCATCACTCTCCTTTCCACATCCTCTTCAATCTTTCTATCACTTGTGAGCATACTTAATATACAAACTCGTTCACTTGCTCCAACACATATTAAAGATCCGGCTTGCTACCACCCCGTCACCGCCCTTCAGCATTTTCACAGATACTCGGTCATATCCTGCAGCTGTACCAATCTTCATCTAACTTAATAAGCTTTTATTACCCGACTGCCGAAGGAGGGTAATGTGTTTATCAGTCTATGTATGTATGTATGTATTTATGTATGTATGTGTTTGTTCCAAAAATTGAAAATTATAAAAATGGCGTATGGGGTATCAAAATAAAGAGTTTTAAGATGCGATTTCAAAAATATATAACACCTTTAAGTTTGATGAATCTAATTCGAAAAAAATGTTAACTAAAAAGTGTGTGAGGCTTGCCTAGTTTGGGGCCAATGCTAAAACTTTGTAAAAATTTGTTGATTAAATAAATTTGAATTGATTTTTTTTTTTTGATATTGTTAAACAAAAAAAAAATATTCAAAAAAAAACCCGACTGCTTAAAAAGCAAACTAAAAAGATTTAAACAAGAAAAAAAACCATGATGTGCAGTCGGATATGCATCTGGTTTTGGTCAGCCAGCTCGCGAATATGTATACTCCGACTGCACAGCATGTTTTTTTTCTTGTTTACGTCTTTTTATTTCGCTTTTTATGCAGTTGGGTTTTATGATTTTTTAAATTAATTTTTAATCTCATCCATTTCTATTTCATTCTCTTGCTTTTGCTCTTCGTCTGTTTGGGTCTTGACAACTGGCTTCTGGAATAATGGATGTTGAATTTGATCGTAGATGATTGTTATGCGTCTAAAATTCACGTAACGAGTACAGTGACGAGACAGTGCCCTCGGCCGAGTGCTCGGTACGTAATAATATGAACATTTTGACGAGTGCTCGGCCGAGTGCTAGGCCGAACAGAGTGGCGAGAGTGTTACTAGAAACACGGTTTGTTTGCTAGGCCGAGTACCAACCTCCACCACATCCTACTTTAGTAGGATTTCTACTTCTTCTTTTTGATATTTGATATTTACTTTGACCAATATTCAGCCAGTGGTCGAAGTGGTGGCCCAGTGGTATCGGCCGCGTCTTACAAGTTGTAGGTCGTGGGTTCGAGCCCAAGCAGACGCTTTAATTTGTGTAAATTATTTCATCACCACTGCTCTCAAAACGGTGAAAGAAAACATCGTGAGGAAACCTGGCGTCTCAGCAGGGGGAATATTAATAGGCTGTTGGTGTGACGATGAATACTCAGCTACGTCAATAGCCTTAACGCTGGCCTCGCAAATGTCTTTTAATGGTGCAAGTGTTTTTTGCATAAAGGGCAAGGACAAGAGATGGGACATTATTTGTAGATGGTTTCACAATCAGTCGCATAATAGCTGATTTGACCGGTTATAAAGTTCTCGCCAAACTGCTTGGCTGCCCTAAAGTTGGCTAAAGTAGCTGCGCAGTAGCAAATATCATACAAAAGCAGCACCGTTTCGTGCCTTGCGCATCGGAAAGCCAACTTCAGGGCAGCCCAGAAGTTTGGCGAGAACTATAACCTACAGCGGCCCACAGACTTGGCATCGTCAACGGTTTAGAGATTTCCAGTTGGGCCAGTTTATGGCAGTTTAAAGCTTTTCTGTAGGTTCAAATTCAATTCCTGCTTTATTTATACCCACTACAGTAACCGGCTGCAAGTGATAAAAAATCGCATTCGAAGAGCAGATTTTACCTCCTACCTAAATTGAAAGTTATTTGATACATTTTGGAAAGAAGTTCCTTGCTCAGGACTGTGGACTGTTTGGACTGCATTTGGCATGACAGTGTTGCGATAACTACACCGTGTCCAGCGTTGCTCTGTTCTTGTTGCATCTGTGGGGAATTCCCCAAACTGCGGGGATTTTCAGTCTGATTGAGTGACTATGTGGGGAAAACGCAGGGAATTTAGACATTTACACTAGAACTGAACTTAGTAATAATAAAAGTAGTACTAGAACCTTATACCTACTTATATGTAAACTTAATTCAAGCTTAACTCAACTTATCCGGCAGGAAGGTTTTAGAGTTTATTTTATGGGAAAAATCATGACAAGCTAAAAATAAGCCTATTACTCGTTCTACCTGGTTCAAACGCATCTATCGAAAGAAAATTTAGCGGCCTACACACTGTCACTGTAGTAGCGCTTATGGCCACTAGAGAAGGTATTATGAAAAAAGGAGAGCGCTTAAAATTTGATCCCTCAAATGTTATATTAACCAAAAAATATTGGCGTAATGAGAGTTGCAAAAAGTAGATTATCTTATAATATATAGTACGCGGCACGTAAGTTGACAAATATTGTACTATTTTTTTATAGAAAATTTAACGGTTTAAACCGAAATAAATCACTTTTTGAGAGCAGTGGTGGCCCAGTGGTATCGGCCGCGACTTACAAGTTGAAGGTCGTGGGTTCGATCCCAGGCAGGCGCTTTACTTTGTGCAAATTATTTCATCACCACTGCTCTCAAAATGGTGAAGGAAAACATCGTGAGGAAACCGGCATGTCCTAGAAACAAAAAATCGAAGACATGTGACATCCACCAACCCGCACTGGACCCGCTTGGTGGATTACGGCCCATTCCCTCTCACAGAGCGGAGGCCTGTGTCCCAGCAGTGGGAACATTAATAGGCTGATGATGTGATGTGATGTGATGATGTGATGTTATGATGTGATGATGTGATGTGATGTGAATCACTTATAAATGACCTTACCGTTGACAATGTACAAATTGTCAACGGTTAGGTCGTATTAAAAGAATTAAATTCGGTTTAAATCGTTTAATTTCATTAAAACTTGAATAAATTTTGGTTCAACTTACGGGCTGCGCACTATAACGTCTTTTGAGTATTTATAAAAAACGATATGCGATAAGGGCGCCCATTTTACGTGTATTAGACTTAAGTTTATTTTTATTAATGTATTTTATGGTGTACAATAAAGCATATAATAAATAAATATAAATTTAAGTAAAAAATAAATATGTTTGATTTATATGAACATTACTTTTATATATTTGACAAAAAATTGTGGGGCATATTGATTTTATTTTCCCCAAAATTGGAGATTTTCGCTCAGGTTTTTGGGTAATCCCATAGACCTAATAAATAGTATGGACTCGAAATACCTAAAAAAGAAGGTGCCTACCTAAACCTTAAATTGGCACTTAAAATGGCTGCCGATGCTATGATTGTGTCAATCACGGAACACACACACATTAATAATACAAACAGTAAACAACCATTTGACAGCACGACTACCACGAACACAACCACAAATTTCGGCAACTATTCTATTCTATATTTTTATATGGCAAGCAAAGCCGATGTCGACTATTCTGCCAATGTCTAAAGTTACATGAAAGAGCAGGTTTATTTTAATAATAATATAAAAAGGAACTGTAGACACAGACTAAGTTGCTTGATTGATACATTTGACACTTGTTGGGTTAGTGTGAGACTGAAACAAACAGAAAAAAAAGTACATAAATAATAAAATTGGTAACACATTAAAGATAGGTACGTTTTATGCCACATAAATAGACGGTAGTTGAAAGGTTGTGAAACACTCATAATTTTATATTATTGTGGCGGATAAAAATCATCAACGCCACAAGAAGTTCTGGGGAAGAATAAGTCAGAAGGGAATTTATTGGGAGAGGGATCTTAAGTTTAGAGAGACGGCGGTATAAATCCAGTGAAGGGACATTATTTGGACATTCAAAAAATATGTGATCTAAGGTGCCCTTGCCTAATTCGCACTCGCAGAGAGAGGAGTCGCGTACACGGATTTTATGAAGAAAAACAGGGGTGCAGCAAAAACCTAAACGGATTCTACAAAGGACAGATATAGCGGTTTTGGAGACCTTTCTGAAACCAAAGAACCATGGTTTTGGGTTTATGACTGGTTGGATAGCATGGAAAAATTTGCCTTTCTTCCTGCCCGACATATTCCAATGTGCCTGCCATGAATCCTGGAGACTCAATTTGGGAAGGGACAGCAAGTCATAACTCAGGTAAGTGTTATGTGAGATATCAGCCGTAACAGATGAACAGGCATCTTTAGCCAATACATCAACACATTCATTATCATTGATGCCACAATGACTGAGTATCCAAACTAGCTGAACCTCTCTTTGACTACTAGCACAAGCTAGTAAAGATTTTTTGATTTTTAAGATAAGAGGGCTATGTAATTTACTTCTAAAAGGACTTTGTTCTAGGGCCTGCAAACAACTAAGACAATCTGTAAAGATGACGGCTTTCTTAATGTTAGTGTGTGACTCTATAAAGAGACAAGCTTCCAATATAGCCACACACTCGCCTGTGAATACAGAAGACTTTTTAGGACACTTGAACTGTAATACAATTCTAGAGCTTTGGTAATATACCGCAGCTCCAGTGTTGTTAAGGCTATTTAATTTCGAAGCATCAGTGAAGAATAGTTGAAAACCATTCCATCTCTCACCCACCACTGCATTGAAGGTCGAATTAGCTGATGGGGATCTTTTGGATATACCAATATTATAGATAATTTTGGGGGTAAAAAATAATACTTCGTAAGCGAAGTCAAAAAGGAGAATTGGACAATCTAAATTTTGAACACTGCGAAAAGCTTTTAAAATTAATGGGATTTCTTTATTTCTCCAATAGTTGGAGCTTCTGCATAAGGCGTCTAGCTCCTGCAATCTAACTATAAAAGGATGGGACTACCTAGAGATTAACCTAGATACAAAACGGATGGCAAGACATTGCCGTCTTAAGGCAAGGGGAGGTTCGGCACATTCAACCTGCAATGCGTTAACAGGGGAGGACTTCATGCAACCAGAGATGATCCGAAGGCACTTGGACTGAACCCTATCTAACCCCGCCAAAGCACCTTTGTTACAAGGAATCAAGTGATACGTTCCATAGTCCAAAACGCTACGAACTAAGGCGTTATACACTAACTTCATGGTGTAGGGGTGAGCACCCCACCAGACACCCGCAAAGACTTTTAAAATTGAAACAATTCTTTCACATTTTTTAATGAGGTTGTTTATGTGAGGCTTGCCAGTTAATTTAGAGTCTAAGAAAACGTCAATCATCTTTGCCGGTAGACTCAGCTGTTGCAATTTTTGCCTGAGTACGGGAAGAAGTACGTTGTCGTATGCGGAGGAGATGTCAAGAAAAGCGGCAACAACAGATTGGTTTCTGGAGAGGGCTAAACGGATGTCTGTGACCAGGATGCCAACACTATCCATAGTACTAAGCCCTTTCCTAAAACCAAATTGGAAATTCGGCAGTAAATCTCTCGATTCGACTAACCACTCGAGACGATTTTTTATAAGGTGTTCCAGTAGCTTGGCTAGGACTGAAGATAAAGCTATTGGCCTAAGGCCATTCGGATCATTTGCATGTTTGCCAGGTATCAATAATGGAATGATGATCTGTAGCTTCCACTGATCTGGTACCCAGCCAAGACTATAGCAGAAGTTAATTATGTTCAAAAAGTAAGTTTTCGCCTTGTCGCCAGATTGAGAAATAAAAGAATATGACACACCGTCAATACCAGGCGCTGAGTCCCGGACATGACGGAGAACCACGATCAGTTCTTCCAAGGTAAATGGCGCATCAAAAGGATCCGCTGCTGAATTGGATATGGGGACATTCAGACATTCAGAAAAGAGGAGAACATATGGTGGTGCTATTTTGTCAAAGAAAAGTTCAGCTGTTTCCCTAGTAACTGGTGAAGTGATAGAAGGAGAACAGCCTCGCCTAAATCTATTGATGCTTTTCCAGACTGCTGAGATTGGAGTGGAGTGGGACAAGGAGGTACAAAATTTAACCCAGCCAGCACGTTTTTTCTTGCGAAGAAGACGTCTGACCCTGGCATTACACTGAAGATATGCCAAGAGATTACAGGTACTCATATTTGCATTGTATCGCCTCTCGGCCTCATTCCTTGTTTTAACTGCTGATGTGCATTCTGGATCCCACCACGGAGGTGAAGGGATTTTATTTCTGGCACTGTTTCTCAGGGGAAAAGAGGAATCTGCACTTGAGGTAACAGCTGTGACGAAACCCTCATAGCAACTTTTGGCATGGTGGTGACCAGAAGGATCTGGTTAAAATGAATTTAAATTTGGAAGAGTTTCAATTTTATCCTCCAATAATGACACAAACTTAGTCCAATCTGGTTTGGACATGTTATATTTCAAAAGTGGAGGAGAAGTTTTTCTAAATAAGTTTTGTTAATTAGGGATATAACAATAGGGTAATGATCACTACCATGCGACAAGGTTGTACATTCCCAGTGAGCAGATGCAGCCAATTATACAGAACAAAATGTAAGGTCTACACAACTCTTTTGTTGACCGGGAGGGGAACGACGAGTTGGACAGCCATTATTCAAAATGCAGAGATCTAAATCATCCAACATCTCAACCAGAGCTACACCGAAGGCATCACAGCGTTCAGATCCCCATCTATAATGGTGGCAATTAAAGTCACCCATGACCATCAATGGGCCTTGCACATTGGTAAAAATGTTTCTTAAAACAGCTATGAAATCAGGGTTAGGGTGTGCAATATAGATAGAAAACACCGTGACGCCCTCAACCCTTCCTGCTACAATACTCAAATTGCCCTCAAATAAAGGCAAAGAACTCTCACAGAGAGGAGGCCTGTGTCCCAGCAGTGGGAACATTAACCCCTTGAGTGCTTATAACGTGGATCCACGCGAGACGCAATGGCTTTTGAATTGTTTCGGTAAATACGGCATTCAACCGGTTAATAGGCTGATGATGTGATGTGATGTGAAAGGCAAAGAAAAGGCAGAAAGTGGGACCTTATTATTAACGAAGAGAGCCGACCCTCCGTACCCATCGGATCTATCACACCTAAGAATGTTAAAATGTGGCATACGGAAGCTGAGGCTTGGGGTGAGCCAAGTCTCAGCTATGGAACAAGCCAATGGCTTGTATTTATTCAAGAGGAATATGAGGTCGTGCTTTTTATGCCACACGCTCCTCACATTCCACTGGAGAAATATTTGGTGGGACGACATTTTTAAAAGATAATAGGAGAGATATTAGTTGATCGGCAACGTTGGACGGTATTTGAGAGTTACTAGAAGATGGAGTAATAAGTGAAGGTAACAATTTAATTAAAAGTTCAATAACTGAAACAGTATTATTGGTGGGGACATTATCGTTAAGAGCACAGCCATTAGACTGTGAGGATTGAGGAGTGTTTACTATTTGCTGATGAGCAGCTTTATTATAAGATTGAGAAAGTGGGGCATGGGTCCTAGGTTTGAGAGTGACAGTTTTTCGGTAAGACTGTGATTTGGTGACATTGGCATAATTGCGGGAAGCTGCTGGGATTGTTTTGCTTGCTTCAACATATGAGATAGATTTTTCAGCCATGACTGTCTTGATGGCTTTCTGCCTACCATGCTCAGGACAAGACTTGCTATTAGCGAAGTGGTTTCCCGAGCAAAGCACACAGAAGGCCTCGCCCTCAGAAATGCTGCAACCATCACCGGGGTGATCGTGGCCACATTTACTGCAGCGTGGATTCGACCTACACACATTTGCAACATGCCCAAATCGACAGCATTTACGGCATTGGATAGTGGGGTAGATATATTGCTCGACAGGGAGGGATGTGTAGCAGCAAAACACTCGTTGAGGTAAGGCCTGTCCGTCGAATGTGAGTACACAAGTCTCTGTAGGTTTCCACTCTACTATACCTTCAGTGTGAACCTTCCGGTTGATTCTGCGCACTTTTAAGATTTGGCCAAAGCCCGAGGGCACAGTCAAATATGTTAGAGCCTCTTCTTCGGTTAAATCTGAAGGAACTCCTGTCACTACGCCCATCCTGGTAATATTAAAGGTCGGAATCGTGGCTGTAAAACCGTGCTTAGATAGTAAAGCATTGACTATAAAACACTTTTTAACAAAAAATCAAACCGACTTCCAGAACAAAAAACTACAAAGCAAAAAATAAATTTCTTTTCCGAAGTCGGTGTCTTTTGTGCCTACCCATTCTTTCCCGTTTTTCGACACCGACTTCGGAAAAGAAATTTATTTTTTGCTTTGTAGTTTTTTGTTCTGGAAGTCGGTTTGATTTTTTGTTAAAAAGTTTTTATTTTTCTGTTTTTAGTTTTGGTAGGTACCTCCTATTAACATGATTATCATTTATAGCCAAAGTACATCTCATGGCGATTCCAATAAGCCCAAACACGACTAGGATACATTGTTTTATATTAGAGTTCCAGTGCCTACCTTCCGGCTTCATCATCAGATCAGTTCGATGGTGTAATTTTCACCAGTACCATTTATTTATAAGTATTTGCTTCATTATAGTCGGTTAACTATTCGAGATATCTTATGCCCGTGACATATTTAGCATTTAGGAGATCCAGTGGCCATCTGTGGTCTTCTGCATCAGTTCCTCTTCACCAAATGATACTTTCTGAGTGCAAATGATTGCATTGTTGATGAAAATACCAAAATCACTATATGTTTGCCTATAATATTTGAGGAGTTCCCTCGATTTCTCTAGGATTCCATCATCAGATCCTGACTTGATGATTATGAGACCAACTAGGAAGTATACCCTTTCAAACAAAAGAAGAATTTTTGAAATCGGTCCAGGCGTCTTTGAGTAATCGGGGAACATACATAAAAAAAAAAAAAGATACCGACGAATTGAGAACCTCCTCCTTTTTTTGAAGTCGGTTAAAAAGCGTTTGCATCCTGAGGGGAAGCAAACTCAACGGATACTCTGTTTCTGCCGACTTTGTTAACTCCGTCACGAATAATGTTGGCTATTTATTTTATTTAAAATTAGAAACTTCCCGAAGTTCTTGGGATGCAAAGTGGTGCCAGAATTAATCTGGGCTTCCACTCGAGAGACGTGAACAATAAATGGTCCCTTATCCATAGCTGAGTATTTTGCACGGCCAATTTGACTCTTGGGTTGTTTGTTAGATGTCGGCGTAGATATTTCTGTATTACCGGGACGTTTACGCGATGTTTGCGTGACTTCCATCTCGGAAACGCTGCAGACTACATCTGCAAACTGCGATAGGGGGAACCCCCTATCGCAGTTTGCAGATGTAGTCAGGAAGTAGGTGAGGAAGGAAAAAGAGGTAAGGAGGCTGGAATGTCAGGCGGATCAGGATCGGGCGGTTTATTCCTCTCCATTTTTATGGAAACTAATAAAAAAGGGGACAATCACAGTACCAACCTGTTGACAAACACAAAGACAACACACTTTTACACAAAACAAGTCCAAAAGTAGAAAACTTAAAAACTTTTTCCACAAGTATTCGGAACTACACGTGCTTTCCCGGAAACCTGTGGCGAGAATCATTTCGGCAACTAATATGGCAAATATGGCACGTACCTACAACTGTCACTACCTCATAACAAAATGTTGCCATAATGAGCAACAACTGAAATAATGTTGTCTCTTTTGTCAAATACTACTACTACATTAGAAAAATTGAGTCAAAACGATGTTTCACATTCTGTATCGTATTTCACTTATATTTGTATAAGCTAATGTATGTATAGAACATTGCGGCGCCTCCATGTTTTTCCTAGCTCAATGGGTAATCCAGACCATGGACATCGGCAACACTGACGTGTGTCTTATACAGATGTGGAGTTTTTGGCGCGATTTTTTCGGGTGAAGTTCAGCGGCTGTTAATATTATTTGCAGATTGATTCCTAGTGGTAATTGTGATATAAAATTGGTGTAGTTTTGTGTCTCAATTGTCTACGCAAATGGACAATATGTGGAAATCATTGACAGAAGTGATCTCGGGATAGTGGAGCGGAGAATTTTATTGTAGTATTGATTACCTCCGCAAAGCTTACTGGGAAGCCTGACTCGATATAATTTGCTGCCAAATACTCCAAAAAACATTAGAATGTGTTACATCCGCATTCTAATGCATAATAAAGAATATTAAAACCCATTTATGTTTCCGACTGAAAGACTTGTATCTATGGTCATGAATAATAATAACAAAAAAAAAAATATACAGATGTCACATGAACCAAGCCAGTGGCATAGCGACATGACAAATAATAAAAAAAAAATCAGACAGATGTAACAGTGACACTTGACAGTGACATTAATTTATATAAGTAAAAATAAAAGTAAATACTAGTAAATAGTGCCAAAGTGCCTCATCAGGTCAGTTGTTTTGGTTTGAATTTTAACTTTTACCAAGAGGATTAGCAAACAAGCCTAACGATGAGTTACATGCTGGGACATCTGCACAACGGCTGGCAAGTGGACCAGGCTATATTGTCGGAAGAAGACAGAGTTGTGGTAAGTTTCTCACTATTTTAGAGGTTAAGAATTTACCAGACAGTGAAATTCTAATAGAATTATGACTCAAATGTCTAAAATAAACGAATTACTTTGTTTTAGTTATATAAAATAACAGGTATATGTTACTACATCCAAACTTAAAATGTAAACAATGTCAATTAAACTCGCAATTAATGGCTGAATAGCACAGTGAACGTCAGAGAGAGCCCCACTGTAACTAGTTCGCTAAATACGTGACATGAATGATCCTCTAAGGCAACCTTCTGGCCTTACTGTAAATATTTAATAAAACTCTGGGTCTAGTACAATACTAGACACTTACCGTACAGTACCACAGTATTGTAGTTACTGTTAAATGGAATGTATGTAACAGTGATGGCGTGCCGACAGGTTATCAGGTTCGGCCACGACTGGGACCCCACATGCATGAAGATGGACGAGGTGCTGTACAGCATTGCAGAGAAAGTCAAGAACTTTGCGGTCATCTACCTGGTCGACATCACAGAAGTCCCAGATTTTAACAAAATGTAAGGTTTTTATGTCAACCACTATCTTATTTGAAGGCAAGCGAATATGTGGCTGAGCATCAACATAGTTCATGCTTGCCTAAAATTATAACTTATTCATTAAGGACGCTGTTACATTTTCAATGAACTCAAATTTGTTAGGTATCTAGTCGCACACAGCAAGATTATGCATACACACTCATTGAAACTACTGAGCGCTCGATTTTATACATCACTAAAACTGTTACAAACCGTCATCAGTTAAAGTAGGTTATTATTTTTAACCGACTTAAAAAAAGGAGGTGCTCTATCTATTTGAACGAAATTTGAATTTTCCCTGTACTTGTGCTATAAGACCTTGCTTTTAACCAAAATTGACAATACTGGGTCAACCGGAAGTAACCTATAGGTTTTGGGTCGAAAACCTATATGGTAGTTCCCGTTGACCTAGAATCACGAAATTTGGCAAAAAGTAAGGTCTTACAGCACAAATATAGGCAAAATTCCAAAAAATTTTGAAAGCTGAAAATTAAGGTATATTATGGTACTTACAAGTTTTCGCGAAAAACTAAATTTCCTTGATATCTTTTTACTGTGGTGACTCAGGACCTTGGTTTTTATACACCTAATAGGGACTATAGACCTCAGTATCTGGTATAAATTCCAACTTGCTAGATTCACACGTTCCTGAAAAAATCGGTGGTGAAAATCTAGATTTGCCTATATCTTTAAAACTTAGCCACCAAAAACCTATTTTATTATGGTGTTAAAATTCAAATTCTATATCTTTATTTCGAGCGAAGAATCTTGAAGGGTTAGTAACAATGTGATAGCATTTAAACTAAGTATTAGTAAACAACACGATACAGTGAACTACGTATATATACGAACAGTCCACTCTGTCAGCGATCATTTCAGAACCCTGTTAGAGCTGTCCATAACTCGGGCCATCATTGATGTGGCGCACTTGCGCATTATCGCGTGAAAACAAATGCGCTGCCGCAAACATCCCTGACGCACTACATCGCCAAGGCAACCCCATCAGTTTTCTGAACGCGTTATTATACTGGAAACGAAGGGCTTCATACGACGCCCGTGAATACTTATCCCACAGGCTGCAAGTGTAGAAGGTGGTTCAGAATGCTCTAAAGAGCGTCACCTTTATTTCTGCAGTACAATGTGCAAACCTGCGAGCTGTCATATTCGCACGCTTGGAAAGAGCCCTTCGTTCCCTTTCAATGTCAGCATTGTCCTTTAAAGCTTATTATTGACACAGACACCGTCAGTATGACAACAGAAATGTTGACTGCTAAGCACCTCAATCAGGGCATTTATATACAAATTGAAGAGGGCAGGCGAGGTCAATCCCCCCTGTCTAACTCCATACTCCAATTGATAAGGCTCCGACAGCACACCCGCTCACCGAACTCTATTGATCTGGCTTCCATATCAATGCCTGAAGATACTTATAAGCTCGATAGGCAAGCTTATAGGTTCTAGTTTCATCCATAATTGATCTGGTTTTCCTAAGATATAAACCAGATCAAAAGCCCTAAACCGATCGAGGAAGCAAGCGAAAACATGTTTCTCTTTTTGTGTAGTACCAAGCAGACCATCATGCACCTTAGCGACTATGGTTGCTAGAGAAATAGGTCTATAGTTTCCCCTAACCGAAAGATCACCTGTTTTACTTTTAACAATGGGAACCACGATCAGGGACGGTTACCGTTACCAAAAAAATACCGGTAAAAGTACCAAAACATTTCGTTCCGTTATGTTAAATATTTAACGTTAAAAATAACGTTATAACGCAGGATTTACCGGTATTTAAATAGCGATACTAATAGCGGTATTTCGCTAAAACTTAGCAACGTCTGGTGCGACCTCAGACCAACAAAAAAAGATAGACGTAACGTCGCGAACATCATAAGTGAAGCCACAAAACTATGCTCCTCCAAGTAAATATACACTCTCACGCACACACCTGCACTAAAACTATGCTCATCGCTCTTAGTACGTTACGAGTCGTCGTCTAGTTAACATATATAAAAAAAATAGAATTATGCCTTCCTGTGTAGTGAAAACTTGTAAAAACAATAGCAAAGCACATAAAAAGTCTCACGGAATCACATTTCACATGTAATTACTTGAAATAACATCGTTTATTTATTAAATATACTATGAATTTTAGGTTCCTTGGAACAAAAAACCTCAACGAACGAAATCAGTGACATAAAGTGCGTGGGTTGCCATAATATGATTTCAAATTACCCCATTCGATTAAACACATTTAATATGATTTCTTACTTCGAGATAATATTCCTGTTTTCTTTTTTTATGTTATTTTAATATTTTAGATTTCCAAATAATAATGAAACAAAAAGAAAATGGATAGTAGCTATAAGAAATAGTACATTTATCTTTATCTAACAGTATCTTTGTATTACTTTTTGGATTCAGTGATTTTGTTATAGTGGTATTTTTGATTTTAATAAAGTTGATTGAAAATATAATTATCTATATTATTTCAAAACAATTTACATAATGACTCATACACTTGACGATGTTATGATTTACGCTTCAGCAACTTATAACCTTTAATATAATTTATATGAGCATGGTTATAGGAAGTAGCTGTATTTTACTTCTTCCGATCCCAAGACACTGTCACAGGCTAAGCTAACTTACACCTAAACATATATCCCAGAGTAGAACTAAATATACTAATTTAAACTCATACAAACTATATACCGTCACACATTAGCGCACTCCTCTATACTCCCACACATCACACAAATACGCGCATTTTTTTTGTCTGTATAACGCTCGTTCACATAAATTTTGCTTTTTCTATTATTTAAAACTTGTCTATTTATATTTGTATTTTATTTGCATTAAATTGCAAATTAATGGATATTGCTAAGCGGAAGAGTGAAGTCGCCTAACACAAGCAAGGATTGCATAAAAGGTGATCTCCAAATCATAAGCATGTAAAGCCACTTTCTAATTGTTTATTTTTAAATAGATTTTGCGATGTAACAAAAAAAAATATTTCTTTTCGTGAGTTATAATTAATAATGTACCTTAATCGTTGACTTTTGAGGTTCAATACCATACTCAACAATATCTTACTCGAACAATATTATCCCACACAATAATATTATTACCCATTTTATAGGGAAAAAAATCAACAAATGGCAACCCTTCGAAACACACATAGATAAAAATGTGGCTTCACTTTTGATGTTCGTGACGCTACGTCTATCTTTTTTTGTTGGTCTGAGGGTGCGACGTTGCCAAACCGAAACGTGTGCAGCGCGCCGCGCCGGGGTTTCTAAGCAGAGCGGCAACATAAATATGAATACGAGACGGCTCGCGGTCACGCGTTTTATTTTAATAATCATAACAAACATCGCGTACGTCGGAAATACTTTTTAACTGACTTGCCAAAAAGGAGGAGGTTTTCAATTCGACTGTATTTTTTTTTTGTATGTGTTTTCGACTGTATTTTTTTTTGTGTTGCCTCAGAACTTGTTACTGGATGAACCGAATCTGATGATTTTTTTTGCTTTAAGCTGGTGCTTGTCTTGTGGTCCCGTTTAATTTTCATCAAGATCTGATGAAGAACTTCGGAGATATACGTCAGAACTCTTCAATAAATGACTGCAAATCACTCGAGATAGCGGCAATCGCATTTCTGTTTATTGTTTACACTATTTCAAAACATAACTTCACGATCACACTAGCACGCTCTAAAGGGGTACGCAGGTGAAAACAGTTCACCTTGGTATACTCTTATTCCACCGGTTTTGTTTAATTTTCGTGTTATTGGGTTAATCTATTCTGGCTTCACTTTGGGCATTATTGGTACCTAGCCTATATAACTGGTCCTCTATGTACCACTACCAAAAAGTGATAAATAAAAAAACTTTTTACAAAAAAAACAACCGACTTCCAAATAAAAACACTACAAAGTGAAAAATAACATCAATTTCGGAAGTCGGTGTCAAAAACCGAAGAAACGAAAACAAGAACACCGACTTCCGAAATCGATGTTATTTTTCACTTTGTAGTGTTTTTATTTGGAAGTCGGTTGTTTTTTTTGTAAAAAGTTTTTTTTACTGTCTTTATTTATTAACAAGTTGTTTGTGATAAATATTATTATGGGCAGAAAGAAGTGCAACAAAGTGTACCGATATTTCAAAGACGTATCGCTGGCTGCAGAGTGTCAGTAAGCACTAGTCTTTTTGATATATTAAATCAGATGCCTTATTAAAAAACTTACCACCGTGATGGCATTTTGGGGGCAGAGTCACCCGCGTCCGTAGGTGAGTACCCCTTTTATTACCCTACCGTGGTACCCGGGTGGTGCTAATCAGGTGACACTAACCGGTAGTAGGTTTCGGCCGAAGGCTTACGACCACCCACCGAGCAAAGACGTACCGCCAAGCCGCCAAGCGGCCTAGCTGTGTTCCGGTATGGTGCCCGGTGTAGCCCCAAGAGGGGTTGGGTCGAGATAGTTGTTCCACTGCAAGCAGACAAGCATGACTCGCGTTGTTATGGGCCTATCGGGAGACTAGTCGCGGAGGGTAGCGGGATCCGAGGCACGGTGCGACGCTGGCCCCAGGTAGTTGGGGGCCCAAGTAATGTGCCAGCCACACACGAAAGGCTGACCCGCCAAATGTCTATAAATTCCGGGGTGCGCCATCCCATCGTGCTGGATGGCGACCAGACGAGAGTGCCCGATGGACATTCCCGGAGGGGCTCGGGCGTCCCCGCAGTCTCCAGACTAGTCCCCCAATGATGGCGTCCTGCCTGCGCGTGTCTGAAGGTTGCCAGCGTTTAACCTCATCTCACTTCCTTCTCCTCACCTTCCTTCACTCACAGCAGTAATGCCAAGGAACAAAAAGAGAAAAGCTGAATAGCGGCAGCACTCACTCTCACATAAGGTGCACATCAGCAACATCCGAGGTCTGCACTCGAACCTTGTCGCAGTCCATCACCACCTTGAGTGAGGCTGAGAAACCAGCATTTTTGTTCCTTACGGAAACGCAGATCGGATGTGCGTCGAACGTGGCGTACCTATCTTACCCAGGATTTACCCTGGAGCACAAATTCAAGCCACGCGCGGGTGTATGCATGTACGCCCGTGACGACATCTGCTATCGGCGTCTCCGTGACCTTGAAGAATCAAACTACTCAGTGCTATAGGTCCTGGTCTGGATAAGCTAAAGACACAGGTCTGGATAAGATTATCTATGCCTGTGTCTACCGATCATATAGCAGTGATCTGGAGACAACCAGCTAGGCCTGGCCGAGCAACGGTGCCCTTCCGCCTAATTAGTTTTACTGGGGGACTTTAATGCCCACCATTAGGAGTGGCGAAAGATTTCGCATCTCTCGTCGATCATGGTTAGTGCACTGGTATGGGAAGTACCAGTGCACTAACCATGCTCGACGAGAGATGCGAAATCTTTCCCTAGCGCTAAATCTCACCCAGCTGGAGCCCCCTGGCTACGAGGGTGCCGGATATTGATTTACATACGGCCAATTGCCTGGACCTTCTGCTGACAACAGATCCAGACTGATACTCAGTGTCGATATCATCACCTTTGGGTAGTTCCGACCACTGTCTGGTGAAGTCTGTATCAGTCTACTCCCCGCCCGATTCCAGCCCGAGGGGCACCCGGCGGGTTTGGCGGTACAGGTCAGCAGATTGGGATGGGATGCGATCTCTCTTCGCAAGCCTTGGCAGCCCACTTTCTTCTCTTCGGAAGATCCATCGTCATGCGAAGACGCCGTGACTGATGTGTTGCACCAGGGGATGGAGTACTACATTCCATTCTCTGACGTAGAGCTGTCCGGAGTTGACTGACCATGGTTTGGTGCCGAGTGCAACCGTGGAAATGCGGTTAAACACAAGGCTTAGCTGGTATGGATCGACGCTCGAGTGCACAAGGCAAATGACGTAACTCAGAAGAAGAGAGCCTTCAACAGGACTGCCAAGTCCTGCATAAAGAAGATGCGAAGGGCACGTTTTGACCATATTAGCAGAATCGGGAAGAAACTAGCTTCATACCCTGCTGGTAGCAAAGCGTTTTGGTTCCTGGCTATGTCGGTTGAATCAAACTTCTGTCGCCCCTCACTACCATCACTCCGTCGAGGACAAGGCAAACTTGTTTGCATCCCTTTTTGCGCCCCTCCGTCTCCGTCACATTCGCATCCATCAGAGGGAGGTCTGTAGGGTGTTGCGTAACCTTGACGTGAACTAAGCAAGTGGCTTCGACGGCATACCGGCAATTGTATTAAAAACTTGTGCGCCTGAATTGTCTCCAATCCTGACAAGCCTATATCGCCTTTCGATAGTGACTGGAAAGGTGCCGAAGGCTTGAAAGCAAGCTAACCTTCAGCCCGTGCCCAAGAAGGGTAGTCGGGCTGACCCGGCCAACTACAGACCCATCTCGGTAACGTCCATCCTCTGTAAGAGTATGGAACGTGTGCTAAACAATAAGCTCCTGACATACCAAAAAGACAACGACATCCTCAGTGACCGCCAATACGGCTGCTGGCGAAATCGGTCAACTGGGGATCTTCTAGCGTATGCCATTCACATCTGGAGTGAGGCCATCGAGTGGCATGGGGAAGCGCTCTTGACATCTCGTAGGCTTTCGACTGGGTCTGGCATGAGAGCCTTATTGGTAACCTTCCTTCCTTAGGTCTGCCTTAGGTCCTGAGGGATTGGTCCATCCGAATGGTTTTTGATGGCTGCTCGTCCGTTCAGTTACATATTAACGCCGGAGTCCCTCAGGGGTCGGTGCTCTCGGCTACACTGTTTTTGCTGCACATCTATGACCTGCTAAAACCCAGAACCTTTAGGTACGCAAACTACAGCACGGTTGCTGAGAGATAAGTGTCCGGCGCACGGGCTACTGGGCCTGTGATCTGGTCTCTCTGGGAAGCCATGGTTGAGCGCTTGACAGACAGGTTTCTTTGGAGGCAGTCTCCGAATGGGGTGATGCCAATCTAGTCAGTTTTAATGTTGCTAAGACCCAGAGGCGTGTCTTTTCCCCGCAAAAAAGAGCCTATTCCATCCGGCTCCATCTTTCCGTTGTATAACCGAGCCTATAACGGACCATCTCGACCTTCTTGGTGTTACTTTAACATCCACCCTTAATTTTGGTTAATTAATTTCGTCTTCTTTTCGTGGGAGTTATGGCCACCTCTGGTGTCTAAGTTAATTAAGCCGCCTCTGGGAATCCCCACAGGCCTCCGCTATTTCAGACTTACGCTCCATTGGTGTAATTGCTGCAAGGCTTTCCAGTGCGAGGATAAATAAATAAATCTATACACAAAATATTATAAAGCTGAAGAGTTTGTTTGTTTGAACGCGCTTATCTCAGGAACTAACTGGTTGGAATTGAAAAAATCTTCTTGTGTTGGATAGTCCATTTATCGAGAAAAGTTATAGGCTATATAACATCAGGCTACGACAAATAGGAGCGGAGCATAAATGAAAAATGTTGCAAAAACGGGCAAAAATATTCCTTTTAGAGAGCTTCGGTTGCGTGCGCTGCGTAAACGGTTTAAGTTACGCAACAATAATTAATTAAGGGTAGGTAGAGTAGGGTAGGTAGGGTAGGGTAGGTGGGGAAGGGTAGGATAGGTAGGGTAGGGTAGGTAAGGTAGGTAGGATAGGTAGGGTAGGGTAGGTAAGGTAGGTAGGGTAGGGTACGTAGGGTAGATAGGTAGCCAGTTGTTGGGAGGGAAGCCGCGTGGGACAGCTAGTTAACTATATAAGGATATATTTGGTACATTAATTGAGGCAAAGGTTCAGTTGGCTGCAAAAAAGATGGGGATCCTTGCAAAGGTTAGAGGGTACTTCACGCCTGAACAGCTGCTCAAAATGTATAAAGCGCAAGTTCGGACATGCATGCACTACTCTCACCTCTGGGAAGGATCTGCCAAATATCAACTCAATACACTTGAGTCGATTGACTAACGGGCCAAGAGGCTTATCGGCAACGATGCACTGGTCGCCTCAAAGCTCCAGAGCCTTGAACATCGACGCCAAGGGGCCAGTCTTTAGGTTTTTTATCGGTTACATTTCAAGGAGTGTGCGATGGAACTGCACAATCTGATACCTCCTAACCCTTTCCATTACCGGACAACAAGACGTACGGCAAAGCATCACCGATACATGGTGGACATCCCACCCATACGCACAAAGCATTTTGCGAATACTTTCATAGTGCGCACAGCTAAGGAGGGAATTCCCTGCCGGAGTCTTTTTCTTTCTTTTTCCTGATATCTACAACCTTAGGGTCTTTAAGTCAAGAGTGAATAGGTTACTTCTAGGCAAGCGTGCTTCACCGTCGATCACATCATCACTTACCATCAGGCGAGATAGTGGTCAAACGCGAGCCTATCGATAAATAAATAAATAAAAAACCATGATCGCAATCTTGAGGAACTGGTGATTCCAATTGTGTTTGCGCTTGTGATTCAAGAATCATTACAGCAAAAGAAAATTTAGTCAGTGCTATGTCCAGTAGTAGGTACAGTCGGTCGACCTGTACACGTCTTTGGATGCACTATGAAAACCGCTCTTTCTACGTAAATATAGCGCAGTCAAGATCAATGTGTATACAGAGACGTGTGGTCAATTGTTCATGTCTATACCTATATGTTTACTGGCCGATGTTTTATTAAAAAAAAATCTCTTTTTAATAATATTATACATATAAACCTTCCTCTTGAATCACTATCTATTAAAAAACCATATCAAAATCCGTTGCGTAGTTTTAAAGATCTAAGCATACATAGGGACAGACAGCGGGCAGCGACTTTGTTTTATACTATGTAAGGATACGTCGCGGGATGCAGCACAGTAACAATATTTTATACACGCTGAAACTAGTCGTACTCACACCAAAATATGCTAGTCTAACCACCTTCATTGTTAGAAAGAGATAAGCGTATAAATTACCGGTATAACAATTGCAATTTTTACCGGTACTAATACTGGTAATTAGATAACGTTAACTGACTTATGGGTATCGTTATTAATATCGTTACTTTTTTATCGTTAACGTAACGGTAAATGGTAACGTTATAAAAAAAATAACGGTAATTCGGTCCCTGACCACGATCGTCCTCATTAGGCAAGTATGAATGACCAATACATCAATTGTACAGCAGTGCCAAAACCCTCGGTAAGTGAGGACCTGCGTATTACAAACGCTCGAGCTACTGAGCCGATCATGTCCAGGGGACTTACCTCTAGACGTAGACCTGATGACCCTAGCCACATATTTGGCACTGATACGTGTGCCCACCTTGCCATAACGGGGCGCTCAGCACCCAGCATCTCACAAGAACTCCCTAGCGATGACTTTAAAACAAACCGATTTCTAAAATGTTTTGCATTATCCTTCTCATCACTCACACCATTCACACTAACAGGCAGGCTTGGCCGAATGCAAAATTTTTAGCGCTCTTCCAGAAACCGCGAAAATCACGCTTTGAATACTTAAAGGCAATTATGTCCAGCTTTATCGGTATCTTTGTCTGTATAATGGGTAGGTACGGAACCCTCGGCGCACGAGTTTGACTCGCACTTGGCCGGTTTTTTTAATGAAAATCCATTTTCATGCTAAATTTAGCGCTAGAACGCGCTATGAACAAAAAAAGCGCTCGATCTGGCGCTGAAAGCGCTAAGTTTGCAGCACTGCTACCACCACTGCTGAAACCCGACGGGTCGCTGGCCCACTCTGCTGAGGAAAAAGCAAACCTGTTTGCCTCTCTTTTTGTGGAATCTATATTTAAAATAGTCTAAATTCTGGCGATGCGCGGCCTCCTGTCTATCCTGATGGATGTGAAACGATCATGTCGGAAATTCGCATACACCAAAAGGACGTCCGTAGGGTGCTGCTTAACCTTGACGTGAACAAAGCCAGTGGCCCTGATGGCATACCAGCAATTGTACTCAGAACTTGTGCGCCTGAACTGTCTCCGATCTTGACACGCCTATATCGCCTTTCGTTAGATGCTGGTAAAGTACCGAATGCTTGGAAGCAAGCCAACGTTCAGCCTGTGCCCAAGAAAGGCAGTCGGGCTGACCCAGTCAACTACAGGCCCATCTCAGTAACGTCCATCCTCTGTAAGAGTATGGAACGGGTGCTTAACTGTAAGCTCCTGGCATACCTAGAAGCTAACCATATCCACATCGACCGCCAATATGGCTTCCGCCAAAATCTATCAACTGGGGATCTTCTAGCGTTTGCCATTCACATCTGGAGTGAGGCCATCGAGAGGCACGGAGAAACGCTTGCCGTCTCTCTCGACATCTCGAAGGCTTTTGACAGGGTCTGGCACGAACGCCTCATTGATAAGCTTTATTCGGTCTGCCCAGTCGTTTGTGTGTTTGGATTGCGGACTTCCTGAGGGATCGGTCCATCCGATTGGTCATAGATGGCTGCTCGTCTAGCCAACTGGATATTAATGCCGGGGTTCCTCATGGATCAGTGCTCTCAGCAACATTGTTCTTGCTCCATATAAACGATCTGCTAAAACCGGCACCTTTGGGTATGCAGACGACAGCACTGTTGCTGAGAGGTACGTGTCTGACGCACGGGCTACTGGGCCTCAGATCCGGTCTCACCGGGAGGCCATGGTTGAGCGCTTGAACCTATCCTTGAAGGCAGTAAAGGCAGCAAAAAGGAGCCAATTCCACCCGGCTCCTTCTTGCCGGGGTGTGACCGTTCCGATAACGGACCATCTTGAGCTTCTTGGCATTACGTTGACATCGACCCTCAATTTTGGTCCATACATTGAGGCAAAGGCTCAGCTGGAAGCCAAAAGGTTGGGGAATCTTGCGAAGGTGAGATGGTACTTCACGCCAGAACAGCTGCTTAACTTGTATCAAGCACAAGTTCGATCATGCATGGAGTACTGTTCTCATCTCTGGGACGGATCTGCCAAATACCAGCTTGATGCACTTGAGTCGATAGAAAAACGGGCCAAGAGGTTCATTGGCAATGAGAAACTGGTCGAGTCAAGGCTCCAGAGCCTTGAACATCGTCGCCGAGTTGCCAGCCTGTCGGTTTTTTATCGGTTACATTTCGGGGAGTGTGCGTCGGAACTACTAAATTTGATTCCGCCTAGCCCGTTCCATTATCGGACTACAAGACAGACATCCCACCCATACGTTAAGCCACAGCTAAGGAGTGGAATTCCCTGCCGGAGTCTATATTTCCTGATAGCTACAACCTGGGAGTTTTTAAGTCAAGAGTGAATAGGTTACTTCTAGGCAAGCGTGCCCCATCGTCGACCACATCATCGCCTACCATCAGGTCAAACGCGAGCCTATCAATAATAAAAAAAAAACAGCAAATGACCTGCGATTACTGTGCTTGTATGTTTATGTTTTGTTTTCACCATACCATACCATATATGCGGGTAAGACGCGCTCGCGGTAAAATTGAGCTCCGCAATAATTTAACTTTTAAATAATTACATTCTGTGAAAACATTTGCAATAGTATTAAACAAAGTGTGAATCACGTGTTAAACCTGTACAAGTGTTATCTAAACTTAAACAATATCAGACAAAGATCTAAGGTGAAATATAATCCGGACACACAATAACAATTTCGATAATAAAAAGTGCCATAATACTGTGTTTACAGTGCTCATCAACGAAAACATACACTGTAAACTAAAATTTAAACATATTTTGTGACCTAATATCGTCAAAAAGGTGATAATAAACTAATAAAGTGATCAAAAGTGAAAACCATACATAACAAAAAACTCAAAAACAATATTCAAATCCACCTACAATTCGAATAACGAACTATTGAAATTACGAAGAATACATCTCCTAATTTCAACTCACATTCTAAATGTTCATCGCTAGGTTCCGGTAGAGAAACTACTTGTCGTGAGTTCGAACCCCGCATTCAACAATCACTTTTTGGGAATTCATGGTGAATTATTAAGTAAACATAGAATATTTTAACAAAAACAGTAAAAATAATATTACATCATGAACTTCCTGGAGAACATTACATTGCGAGTTCGAGGTACTCGTCGCACTCGTTCAATCTCGGACTCGCAAATTAATATCAGTCATTTTGAAAACGAATCACCAACGCAAACACTGGAGGATACCGCAACCAGTCAGCCCGAGATGAGCAATGATGACACTTATGACCAAGAAATTATGTCGAAACTAAAGGAACAAGTTGAGAAACTAACTCTTCAATTGAGTAGTGCAGAAGAAGAAATTGAGATACTGACATTAGAAAATAATAACCTTAAACAGTCAAACCAAGAGTTGGTAAAAAGAAATGAATTGTTAAAAAAAATTACCGACACTCCTACAAAGAAAACTACCCAAAAATCGTCCACTCCTAAAAAAAGAGAAACATTGTCTAACAAATACACACAAACGGAACAAATAGCTTGTACAACTGAAAAGAAGAAAATTAGTAAGAGCACACAAACAGTTACAACGACTTCTAAGGCAACACTTAAGGAAAACTCTGTGGTACGACTAGAAATACCTCATACAACAAGTGAAAATAAACATCTGGAGAAGAAAGCTAATAAAATCTGTATTATTAGTGAGAATAAATACAATAAAGTACGTACAATTGCAGAGAATAAGTTTCAAAACTCTGAACTATGCCACTACTTAACACCATACTCTGGAATACATAACATGTTTCATGATTTGGAACCGAAGTTGAAAAACTTTACTCTGGATGACTTCTGTATTGTTTTAATTGGTGAAACCGACTTCAAATCCACTAAGGAATATTCTAGCATAATTTTAAACATAAGAAACGTACTTGAAAAAATTCAACACACAAATGTTATTCTCTGTATGCCGACATATAGCCATTGTTTGAGTAATGTCACTCTGTATAACCGGCGAGAAGAAAATTTCAATAACCTACTATACCAAGATATTTTAGCTCACGATCATGCTTAATTTATTGACTCTAACAGGAATCTTACATGGGACAACAAGATGTACAAACAAAATACAGGATCACTTAATAATTATGGCATGCAAATAATTTTCCGAGATATCGCCGAACTTATGCACCATATAAATGTAAATACCTCTGGAGATACAGAATCCGAGGAAATTGGGCATCGGACAAAACAACAAACAACAGATCAGTTTTTTCGTTTGTAAGTACCTAAATGTAATACATCAAAACATTGCGGGTGTACTGAGTAAGAGTAATGAGCTTATCGTATGCCTTGAAGAGATGTCAAAGAAAGATACAGAAATAGACGTAATATGTTTATCTGAACACTTCATGATGTCTGGTTATGAAAAATCCCTGTTTATTCCTAATTTCACTTTGGCGGCATGCTACGCCCGAAAGGACAGTAAGAGAGGTGGTGCATGTATCCTTGTAAAGAAAGGTCATCAGTATAAAGAACTCCAAGTTATAGCTAATCTCTCCATAAATGGAATCTTTGAATGTTGCGCAATAGAGTTAATAATGTGTAATACGATTATTATTTGTATATATAGAGTACCAAAATTTAATAACTTGACTGTATTTTTTGAACAATTAGAAAAAGTGATTTGTACTATCAATAAAACAAAACTAAAGAGAATTGTCGTAATTGCAGGTGACTATAACATTAATTCTCTTAAGCATAACAATACTTTGATGGAATTGGAATGTTTGCTCTTAAATTATAATTTAAAATTGGAGCTAAATCAGCCAACTCGACTTGCAAGCGGAACGTGCATAGATAATTTTGCACATAATCTAGGAAAGAAGTGTAAATCTGATGTGGTCGACTTCGGCCTGTCAGACCACACAGCACAAGTACTAAAAATTCCAGTTAATAAATCTTTTTTAATAAGTCATTGGCGAATAAGTAGACGAGACTATAGCAAAGAAAATATGAGTAAATTCAAAAACTATATTTAATCTATTTCATTCTCTGAAATCTATAATACAGATAATCCGAACACGGCGTACAATACATTTTTAGAGACCTTCATGATGCTGTATAATTTATGCTTTCCTGTCAAAAAGATTACTGTAAGAACCAAAGCTAAGCCTCAATGGTTATCACGTGGCATAAAAATATGTAGCAAAAAAAAGAGAGAGCTAATGTGGAACTATGACCTGAATGCAGATCTTCTCAACAAATTTGACCGTCTTCTAAATTACTGCATTCGATTCGTTTTCAATTTGCGTAAATATGATCATGTCTCTGCGCATCGATCGCTTCTAAAGTGGTTGCCTATACGCCAGCGCAGAGAGCAAAGGGCACTAACTACGTTGTTCTCATTTCTCGCCTCTTCTAATTCCCCTAGTTATCTGGCACCTCACTTTAACTACATTTGCGCCAACCACAATAAAAATCTACGGTCATCCCATAACCGCCTTCTTCAATGTCCCACTCACCGCACTGACTTCATTCACTGTTTTTTCTTCGTTCAGTCTATATCTCTGTGGAATGCGCTCCCCCAGGAAATCAGGATGGCAAACAACCGGTTAACATTCAAATTTAAAGTTCGTGAGCACATTCGCAAGAAGTTGGCAGTAGTATCGTCACAACTCTAATGTTTTTCAATTGTTAATCTAATATTACTAATGTTTAAGTATATCTTTATATTTAGTTTATTCTTTTGAGTATATATGGTATAATTTTCTTGATTATATTGTATTTATAATTTATATATATTTTTTGCATAAATCTGTTTCGTTTAATTGTCAACATTGCACCTACCACTAGTTGTCTCTGCACCACCCAAAGGTCGACTGGTAGAAAATGCCTAAGGCATTAAGTCCGCCTCTGTACGTTTGTGTGCATGAAGTATTAAATAAATAAATAAATAAACTATAGGCTAAATCGTAATGAACTAAATAAAACTAAATTTAAAAAATATTCTAAAATCTATAAAAATATAATCCAATTAACGCAACGAGCACAAAATAATCATAAAATAAAAACAGCTACTAATAAATCCAAAGCTACATGGGCAATTATAAATAGGCCAAGAAATAATTTACCAAAAGATACTTGGTGCGTATAACCTCTAGAAGATTACTAGTAAAATCACACGCGATTGAACCTAAATTATTAGAGTAATCTAGGCTATAATTGCTGATTCAGCAGTGCTAAATGGAAGAAGAAAAGTATGCAGATGAGACGAAAGGCAATGGATAAAGCTCAATTTACTAATTATGCCACATACCTTTGAAACAGCGATTCCCATGCAGATGCAGATGCCACGTTCGAGAAGTTCAGCTCACAGACTTGGTACACTATGCTGGCCAGCGGTACACAACACAGTAGGTCTAGGTAATACAGATAACACTTTCCATGTAGGCTCAATTAAGAGTTTTGGGCGAGAGGGTGACTTAGTGCGCGCACCTCCGCCCTGGTTGGTAAGAGACTGACCACCATCGCCGGCGGCCATCGTTGGCTTTGACGTAACGACCGTAGCGGCGCGGCGCGGAATACCACCAAAACAACGATAGGTGACACTAATTTAATACTTGGAACTAGTATACCAATGCCTTTCAGTCGCCCTATGGTGATGTAATAAAATATGAACTATAAATTAGGAAGCGTAACCATTTTCCCCGGCTTGAAAGTTCCTACTTTCGAAACACAAAGGAGAAGTAAAATAAGTTGCAGATCATCACAACTCTACCAAAGGTTATGAGAACTCTAAAGTTGCGACTCTCTATTATAAATAAGAATATACAATTAACTATTCTACGCGGTAATTAAATCTAATACTGCACATTGGTGCACGGTAAAATTAATTATTAATGTAACGAAGCTTATTGCGTTGGCAAGATCCCGCGTTTAGTCTTTACCG
The DNA here is from genome assembly GCA_964057195.1 of Orthosia cruda. Classification (NCBI taxonomy): domain Eukaryota; kingdom Metazoa; phylum Arthropoda; class Insecta; order Lepidoptera; family Noctuidae; genus Orthosia; species Orthosia cruda. Next base: position 390,028 of record OZ059834.1, read on the forward strand.
ATGCGACTCTACAAACTCCGTTTGTATCTGGAAATATTTCTGTGATTACTCCTAACGGCCAATGCAGCGGCATCACATTGTCCTGCATGGAGACGACAACCATACCGACCCGTATTGGATTGGCAGGGGTGTTCCATTTCTGTTTGGATTGTAGGGTGTGCAGGTACTCTTGGCGCCACCGCTTCCAAAAAGACTGGACCATTTGGTCAGTTAATTCATAACGCGAAATAAGATGTAACCGCGTTTCATTGACTTCGCGGGCGGGGAGCAATAATAGAGGTTTCGTATGCAAGAAGTGATCTGACGAAAGATTCTCATGAATCTTACCGATACGATTGGCTACGAAGGTGTGCCATCGATGCGGTGCGGAATGAATCCAACTCAAGGTTACAGTTGAATCCGAGAAAGCTACGACTGCCTCAATGGCGTGCCGAGCTGCGAAAATATTATATACTCGCTTTATCACAGTTGATAAGAGGAGTGCGGCGCATAACTCGAGACGAGCTAGCGAAACTACTTTCAGTGGCGCGACTTTAGATTTCGCACACACCAGCGAAACGACGATACTACCGTCGGGTCTGACAACGTGGGCGTAAACCGAACCACCGTAAGCTTTCTCACTAGCGTCGGCAAAACCGACGAGGGAGAGCCCACAGCGTTCTACGACGCCGACATGTCTCAAAAATCTCAGTTCAGAGATAATTGGCAATTTAGCTTGAAATTGTTCCCACAGACGAACAATGCGAGGTGGTGGGACGTCATCCCATCCAAGTTTGCCAAGCCAAAGCTCTTTAATAAGAAGCTTGGCGTATAAAATTATCGGTGCCACGAGGCCTAAAACGTCGAAAAGACGTGCAATGGAAGAAAAAATATTCCGTTTCGTGCAAGGGCGAACATTAGGGTTAACCTGGAATACGAAACAATCCTCATCAGGGAACCAACGAAGTCCCAGTATTTTCTGTGTCGGATCTTTACTTAGGTCCACGCTCTGTGAAAGTCGTAATGACTCTGGAATATTCCGAAGAACATCGACACTATTGCTAGACCACTTCGTTAGCTGAAAATCACCGAGAGAGAATATTTTTATTAGTTCACGAGCCGAGTCTATAGCCAGCGCAGTGCTAGGTATAGAACTAACTATGTCATCCATGTAAATATCTCGCTGCAAAATGTCCCTGGCGAGAGGTAACTGCGTTCCTTCATCCTGACATAACTGTTGGATAGTGCGAATCGCTATAAAAGGACTACACTTTAATCCAAACGGAAGCACTGAAAACTGATAAATTTGAAGTTCTTCTTCCTCATTAAACCGATATAAGATACGTTGAAGCGAACGATCTTGTGGGCGTATACCTATACGTAGGTACATAGATTTAACATCTGCGGAAATAGCGACACTAAAAAGCCTAAAATTTAACAAGATGTTAAAAAGGTCAGCCTGAAGGACTGGACCTGCGTACAGGATATCATTGAGCGAGGTACCGTTATCTGTACTTGCACTAGCATCTAGGACCACGCGTAGCTTAGTGGTCACTTTATCCTCTCGAATAACAGCATGGTGAGGAATATAGTAGTCCATTTCTCGCTCCTTACAATTTCGTTTGGGCAACCCACATTCAGGTAAAATATTCTGCACCAAAGAAATATAATTGTTCTGTAGATAATCCCGTATGACGTCATCATAAAGAAGCTTGACGTTAGGAAGCGATTTAAGTTTACGTTCGAGGCTATAGAATCTCTTGCGCGCTATATCAAAAGAATTTCCTAACGCTGACGCGTCTGTTTTCAGTGGTAAAGCTGCAACATACTTGCCATTTGGAGCGCGGGTAATTGTGCTACAATAAAAATCTTCACAGTGTTTATCATCCACACTCCCAACGGACGAAGCAGTAACATCTTCAATCTCCCAAAACTTACGAAGATCGAAGTTATCGAAAGAACTCGCAAAGAAAGACAAAGTGTCAGTTGAAGGTTCGATAATAGGTGCTTCTCCTAGAAGTATGTAGCCGAGCATAGTCTCCAATGCATCGGGGCAACCGGGTGCGCTGGTCACGGTACCGGGTCGCAATAACTTAGCGAACAACGTGACTCTAAGTAACATGTCAATATTACCTGGCACACCCCAGCTGTCATCAGCGAGTAGTTTAGGATCAATATGCTTCAATTCGGCAGTATCTATAGCGCCCAGAGGAAGCTGCCCGGTTATCTGATCCAAAACTAGAGCATCAATTCTATACCTAGGCTGCGAGCAAAACCGTGAACTGAACGTAAAATTCACCGAGCCACGAACGGCCTGCGATGTGCCACCAATACCACGAACGGTAGTTATTGAGTCCGTATGTATAGTTAGACCGAGCATACGGCAGCAACGCGATGTCATATAATTCTTTTGCGACCCAGGGTCCAAAATACATCTAACCACCACGCCCTTACCCTTCCTACCCGCCACTAACACCTTGGCAGTAGCCAGAACTTCGGTACTACGTGTGGCCTGGACTTGAGCAGAAGACTGCGTACACAACGCCACACGATCAGAAGTAGCTGGGTCGGCCGCAGAAACGGAGGCTGGGTCACTAGCGGAAACCAGCGCAGGGGCTTGCGTCGATTGCTCAAAATGCAATAAGGAATTATGCTTACCGTTGCATTTCCTACATGTTGACTTAGATAGGCACTTAGAGACGGTATGTTGGCTACTTAAGCAGTTTACACATCTGTTATTGTCTTTTACAAACTTAAATCTATTATCCGCGCTCAACTTTTGAAACGCTTTGCACGTATCCAAGTTTTTATGCGTGGATCGACAAAGCGAACATTTAGATTCAGTAGCCACAAACACCTGCGAGACCTTAGATGAGGTGCTGGGTCTACCTGCGGGGGCGGGCTTAGTTGCCGCAGAAGAGGAGCGATATAAGATTTTTACTTGTTCACGAACAAACTTTACGAAATAATCATAATCCAACTCTTGTTGATTACGAAGCGACATTTCAAAATGTTTTGCTGTATCTGAGTCTATTAACTTAAGACCCCAATGAATAAATATAAAATCCTCCAAGTTATGTATTTTTAATTGTTTGAGTCCAGCAACCGTAGAAGTTAATTTATCGAAACCTTGTTCAATATTAGCGGGTGTCGTTCCGAACGACTTCAATGAGAACAGTTGATTTAGATAATTAGTGGCGAGCGCGCGAGTATCCAGGTACTTTGTACACGATAAGCGCATCCCAGACAACACGGTAATTATCGCCAGAAGGTACAATACCTACTGCCACACTCCTAGCCTTTCCCTTTAGACAACTCAACAGATAATGAATGCGATCAGAATCTGATAAATCTGCGTTCGTATGTATAATACGTTTAAAAGTCTCATAAAAGAACGGAAAGCTCTGAATATCACCGTCAAAGGCAGGCAGCTCAATTTTAGGTACCTTTATATGATGAGCACTAGGGCTCACTGTCGGGCTAGGTTCCTTGGAAACAGTTGATTCAGTTAATGAAGCTAAAGTATTTTTTATCTCGCCGACCAACTCATCAAATAAATGTAAGGCACTATAGCTTACTTCGCACTTTGGATCCAATATCAATTTTAACATATTTATCTCGTCCATTATCTCATTGAATTCGCTACGTTGGCCGTCAATTTGTTTAGCCTGAGCAATAAAAGAATTACGTAATCTTTCTGTTGTTAAAGATTCTGTTGAATCCAAAATCCTTTGAACCCGCGCGAAATACGAGTCGCGTTTACTTTCCAACAATCTAAGTTTAACCTTGTCCGTCATAGTGAACAGAAGTTAAAATATGGAAACAAAAAAAAACAACAAATTTTTATCTTTTACGGAACCCGCGTAAGTGAAATTAGTGATCCAATCAAACTGATAACTCAACGAAAGATTTTACAACTTACGTAAACAATAGTACGGAACGATCCGTACACGCGAACCCTAACAATAATAAATTGTAAGGTGAAAAAAAATATAAAGCGTACAAAGTTTGAATAACGTACAAAGTTTGAACCGCGTACAAGTAACAAAGTCTAATACAAATAAAATAGTAAGCACGCGAAATACCTTATGAACGTACCCATCTATCTATATTTATGATTAGCTTAGAGATACCTACAACCCGATAATTAACATTTATGTCGGATGCGAAGCGATATATTTTTTTCCTTGTAGTATTCTTTTTATATGAGATTAACTTACTCAATACATAGAATATGTACAGATTCTTAACCAACAATAAGTTAAGTGTGAAACTTAGAAACAAGTATAGTACTTATTTCCGTAAGCGATGCGATTGTGTTCGTAACGAAATACCTTCGTAAAACACAATAAAATTCCTAACAAGTAAATACGCAGATGACCGTTCGAAGTAAATTATCTAGTAAGTACTACGCTTACAAGTTAGGTGCGGGGGTGATATGTATAAATATACGGCTGTTTCCTATGAGGAGAACTAAACGCGTAAAGTTTATACAAATCTGTTATTTTACCTGAAGGTTCCTATCAAAAGATCAAGTTACCTTACAAAATAAAATAACACGCGACGCAATGATAATCTGGTTAATTGCAATAATTAATCAAATGCGGTTGAGTCTAAAATTATAAAGAATACCTACTCGTGCAATACGAGTATAGTAGGCATTATATAATGAACCAACAGTAGTAGTGTATCGTAAAATAATCAATGTCATTCATTCTGCAAATCTCGATTAGAAAAATATGTAAAAGTTTCCAATGCGTAAATAAAAATTAACCGTACGATAACAAGAACTGGAATATTCCACAGTCACGTAGGCCAACTTGAACGAATGTTTTAACTGACTACCCACAATTTTCATACACGAACAAAAAAATATGTAATTACGACAAAAATTAACTGATTTATTAAATAAACTTATTTAGCGATATGAATCAACGTTGATATTCAATTAAATGTATTTTGTGGAGTTTCAATTAGTAAAATTAAAGATTTACGTTAACAATTAATTTGCCGGTAGAAAGTACTACACGCAAGGCAGCCAGCCTTATTCCCAACGCAATAGAGGCGAGAATTGTGTGATGATCTGCAATTAATATGGAAATTTCCCAAACTTTTTGTTTAAATTTAGACTTTTAGGACTTAAATTTAGGCTGTAAATAGGCCCAAATTTAATTTATCCAGTTCGAAGGACCAAAATGGTGCGTATAACCTCTAGAAGATTACTAGTAAAATCACACGCGATTGAACCTAAATTATTAGAGTAATCTAGGCTATAATTGCTGATTCAGCAGTGCTAAATGGAAGAAGAAAAGTATGCAGATGAGACGAAAGGCAATGGATAAAGCTCAATTTACTAATTATGCCACATACCTTTGAAACAGCGATTCCCATGCAGATGCAGATGCCACGTTCGAGAAGTTCAGCTCACAGACTTGGTACACTATGCTGGCCAGCGGTACACAACACAGTAGGTCTAGGTAATACAGATAACACTTTCCATGTAGGCTCAATTAAGAGTTTTGGGCGAGAGGGTGACTTAGTGCGCGCACCTCCGCCCTGGTTGGTAAGAGACTGACCACCATCGCCGGCGGCCATCGTTGACTTTGACGTAACGACCGTAGCGGCGCGGCGCGGAATACCACCAAAACAACGATAGGTGACACTAATTTAATAAATTGGAACTAGTATACCAATGCCTTTCAGTCGCCCTATGGTGATGTAATAAAATATGAACTATAAATTAGGAAGCGTAACCAATACTATTACTTCCATTGAAATAAACAATGAAACTATAACCAGTCCACAGGAGATCGCAGATGCTTTCAACAATTTCTTTTTAGAAAAAATAAAACCGATACCAGGTTCTGGCAATAAAGTAACTGAAAATATTTCTAAATCAAGTCAATCAATGTTTATGGCGCCAAGTACACCATACGACGTACTAAAAATTATAAGATCGCTAAAAAATACGACCAGTGTTGGGCACGATGGGATCTCGACTAGAATTATAAAATATGTCGCATATTAGATATGTGATCACCTAAGCCATATCATTAACTTGTGTATAAGTACAGGGTCATACCCTGAAATGCTAAAAACTTCTATTGTTAGACCAATCTTCAAAAAAGATAATAAACAGAATATGAACTGTTATAGACCAATTGCGCTTGTTCCCATAATTTCAAAAGTCTTTGAGAAATACATATCTAACCAAATTTACAACTATTTTGAAAAACTAAATATTCTTACGGAAGACCAGAAAGGCTTCCGTAAGAATAAAACAATAAACATGGCTATTTTTGATTTTATTAATAATGTTATGGCTAGCGTAGATAAAAGGACGCCGGTATGTTCCATTTACTGCGACATGACCCAGGCTTTCGATTATGTTGACCATGACATTCTCCTTCATAAACTGGAAGCATATGGAATTCGAGGCAACATACTTAATCTCATAGAGTCGTATCTAAAAAACCGGAAACAATATACAGAAATTTCTAAAGTAAACATTCATTCTTCCTTCCCTCCGGACCTCGGTAACGAGCACGCGTCTCATAGACCCACGCTGTTTTCTTTAAATTTATATTTAAATCAATAATAAAGTTACAAAAATCGTGCAAAAGAATAGGAGTGCATAAATCCAAGAAGCTATTTCATTCTCCGAGCACCGGATCGGTTGTCTGACAGACCTGCTGGCTCCGCCCTCCTGCGCACGACTTCCCCGACAAGATATTGTGCTGCCTCGCTCTTGCAACACTCCGCCTACCAGCTAAGAATTGGTTGGTGTTCCCGAATATCGACTCTAGAAGCATTTCGAAGAAATATCGTCAACTGTTGTTACCAGGATACCAGCCGAGACGATACCAATGACTGTAGAGCTTAGAACGATCGGGTGAGTGAGAAAAAGTACAAATTAAGATAGTGTTGTTTCCAAGTAAAAGTACCAGGACAACATAGATACCCATGTCTTAAAAGATAATACCAGAAGAACATTTTCCAGCGTATTCGTAACAGGCCGGGTGGCTCATTGGGTAAGCCCGGAGGAAGCAACTTGAAAGGCCCGAGTTCAAATCTCAGTTCAACAAATTATTTTTGTTTTAAGTAAAATTTCCGGCTAAAGTTTGTCAGATTGCTAATACATTAAAATGCCGTTAAAGCAAACTCCACCGCCAACTCCAGCTGTACAAGGGGATTCAGAATGTGATTTGCCTACGGAAAAGGGAGATCGTGATCCTAATATTACACAACGTAAGCGCAAGTTTGGTCAGGTTGATGATATGAATGTATTCATGTCTGAAATGAAGAATCTTTTCACGAAATTCGAAAAAGAGCAGAATGATAAATACAATACTCTGCAGGCTTCTGTGAATGAGATAAGAGAGTTAAACGCATCAATAAATAAATCATGTGAGTTTGTGACCTGTAAATATGACGATCTAATGAAAGAATTCAATAAGTTAACGTCGGAGCGTAAGGAAAACTTAGCCTATATCCAGATATTGGAAGAAAAGGTCGAAAACCTGGAAAGGTTTCAAAGATCCTCTTGCCTGGAATTCAGAAACATACCTGCCAAATTGCGAGAGACAAAAGAGGAACTATCAAAAATCGTCATCGATACCGGTAAAGCTTTAAACCTCTCATTGAACACTTCTGACATCCGAGACGTTTACCGTCTTAATTCTAAAAATAACAAGAACAAACCCATCTTGGTGAACTTTACGACAACAATCACAAAGGAAAAGATTGTTCAATCTATCAAGTCTTACAATCGATCCAACAAAGGCAACAAGCTATCTACCGCAAAAATTCACGTAAATGGTCCTGATATTCCTGTATATGTATCGGAATATCTTACTTTCAAGGCTAAACGTCTGTACTTCTTGGCTCGAGATTTCTCTAAAACAAATGGCTACACCTTTTGTTGGACGGCTAATGGTAAGATCTATGTGCGTAAGAGAGAGGGAGAAACTGCGCACTGCATTAGCAATGAATCTGATCTGAAATCTCTAATTGTTGGAGAATGACTATTCCTTAGTAATAATTTAGTGTTTTATCGTATTGTTCTTGTTATCATAGTTTTAGAATATGCATGCTTTATAGTTTTATTATTTTGTACTTTTTTAGGGAAATACACATATTATGGCGCTCTAGTTACCCTAATACACGTATCCTACACACATCGCACCCTTGTTGCCTCCACTTACACTCCCTTCAATCATATAAGCTGCCTGAAAAAACTTGTTACTCAAACAACCACTACCACACAATTTTTTATTGATTACGATCACAACTGCTGCCAAAGACAAAGTCGGGTTCCCATTTCTTGCAACATTATTATTATCTACCACAGTAATGAATAATATAAATACGTTCATGGATTCTGTAGAATCGCTTAATGTATCTCGATCCTTCGTGTGCTCGCCGGATCAATGTTTGCAGCACCTGCAACCTTGCAAACAAACGCTGAATATCTTGCATGTAAACATTCGAAGCTTGAACAGGAACTTTGACGGCCTTAATGTCCTCATTCATTCCATGGATATTAAATGTGACATTGTTGTTCTCTCGGAGTGCTGGTTGAGTAAGGCTACTCACATTCCAATTCTGGATGGCTTTGCTTCGGCAAAGTCTTCTTTTAGCAACCAAAATGACGGTGTTTGTTCGTTCCCAGTTAAAATATAAGATAACTGAACCCGTTTTTCGGGATGCCAACTGTCTTGTTTTAAAGCTTGACCCAGACGTAGCGATTGTGGTAATCTATCGATCACCATCAGTTAGAAATATTGATAATTTCGTTGCCTCATTAAATGATGTTCTGACTTCCCTTTCATCCATTGGAACAGTCACAGTGATTGGTGACTTGAACATTAATATTCGTCCAGGAAATAGTGATTCCATCTCCGAGGAATATTTGAATGTAATGGCTTTTCATGGGCTTCTGCCAGCCCACCTCTTTCCAACCCGTAATGACAACTGTCTTGATCACAGTTTTCTTAAATCGGACAAATGTTCAACAGCACTGGTTCTAAACTCATTTTTTACTGACCATGCACCTGTCTTGCTCTGCCTCGAATCTGTTCCTTTTGTTGAGAAACCAAAAAGCATGTACCGTCAGATTAACCTTCCGAATGTCATAAGCCACCTAGAAAACTGTAATTTTTCTGGTATTTTGGAGAGTAAAGATCCCAATCAAAGTGCGGAACTACTCATCTCCATTATATCAGACTCAGTAAACGTAAACAGTAAATTGAAGTCAATTCCGCACAGAAGAAGAATTATTAAGTCATAGATCACTCCTGGTCTTTTGAGATGCATACGAAATCGTGACAAACTGCATTTGGAGTCAAAGCGGGATCCGGAAAATTTCGTAGTAAAGCTTACGTATACGAGATATCGAAACTACTGCAATAACTTGCTAAAGACGATTAGGCGCAAATTTGAACAAAATAGGCTCCAAAGGGCCAGTGGAAATCCCAAAGCAACCTGGGATATCATCAAGTCTATTGCATACAAAAATTCTTCACCTACGAGCAAATCGCAGGACCTCCTTAATGTCCGTGGTGATCCAAATTCCTCTGTCAACGCCATTAATAATTATTTTGCAAATGTTGGCGGTAACCTTGCTCAGAGGATTCGGCAGGGCCAACATACAAACAGCCCAAGCTTCGTCTTAGATTCTATGCCGAACCCGCATGGCAATTCTTTGGTTTTGCTTGAAACGGATTTTGATGAGGTACACAGTACTATCATGGATTTAAAATGCAGTTGTGCAGTTGGCTACGACGGTATACCAGCTTCAGTCATTAAATCTGCTAGGCATGTTCTCATACCCCCAATCACACACTTATGCAATCTGTGTCTGACAAAAGGCATCTTTCCAAATGCTTTCAAGAAGGCATTAGTTACACCTGTATTTAAGGGTGGGGATGGAGACCGTGTCGAAAACTACAGACCTATTTCCGTTCTTTCAACCTTGTCCAAAATTCTAGAAAAAATTCTAAATAAAAGGCTACTCAATTACTTAGAACACAATAACGCAATTGCCTCAAACCAATACGGCTTCAGGAAAGGCAAGTCAACAGAGGATGCTGTAATTGATTTACTAAATCACATCACCTTGAATCTTGATACCAGGACTAAAACAATAGGTATATTCTTAGATTTAGCCAAGGCTTTCGACACGGTCTCTACACCCATCCTTTTGCAGGGGTTGGAGGCTCTTGGAATAAGGGATACTGCTCTGGATATCTTTCGTGATTACCTCTCTGACCGTATTCAATGCGTTAAGGTGGAGAACTACACCAGTGACGATGAAAAATTATCTTTCGGAGTTCCGCAGGGCAGTGTGTTGGGTCCTACTCTCTTTCTAGTATATGTCAATAGATTATGCCAACTCTGTATTCCAGACTGCAAGATTCTGGCATATGCAGATGATACTGCACTTATTGTAAGTGGAGATACCTGGGCTTCTGCACACAGTTCGGCCGAAAATGCTCTACGAATTGTTACGGACTGGCTGACCTGTAACCTTCCAACACTAAATGTCTCCAAAACCCATTATGTTACCTTCTCAGCGAACTCTTCTACACAGCCTAACATCCCACTTATAAAAGTTCATAGGTGCTTTTATCCTGAGCTTAACGACTGCACATGTCCTCCCATTCAAAAAACATCTTGTGTGAAGTATCTGGGAGTGTATATAGATTGCACCCTGAGTTGGAACAGACACATAGACGTTGCGGTATCTCGTGTACGCAAGCTGATGTTTCCAATGAAAAAGCTTAGGAGTGTGGTCAGCGTACCATTGTTGAAGACCATTTACTTTGCTTTGGTTCAGTCACTCCTAAGCTATTGCATCTCAGTCTGGGGAGGCACATTTAAGACTTATATGCTTCGTCTTGAGAGAGCGCAGAGAGCCGTTTTAAAGGTGATGCTTTGCAAACCGTATCGCTATTCGACAACCCAGTTATACAAGGACATTTCTGTACTTACAGTCAGGCAACTCTGTGCTCTCCGAATAGTCTTGCGTAAGCATTCTTCCATAAAGTATGACCCAAAATTGCTTGCAAACAAACGTCGTAAAGACCTTGTATGCACTTCTGTCAAGGCTAATACTGTCCTGGCGCGCCGACACTATGACAGCCTGAGTGGCTACCTCTACAATGTAATTAATAAAACTTGCAAAATATACTCTCTTTCAAAATATAGGTGTAGGAGTGTTGTAAACGATTATCTCCAGGCTCTAACTTATGACGAAACTGAAAGTCTGTTCTCTAGGTAGGTAATATTCATCAATAGGTAATAAGCGCTAACACACACAGATTTATGTACCTATTCCCAAGCATGCTTGTAAATTAAGTGCATGTTATTAATTAAATTATATTATTTTATTGAATTATATTATATTAAATTATCTCTGATTATTATTATTAAATTATAATGTATTATTTTATGTTCAATTAACTTTATTCGCACAATAAAAATTGTAATTTTGTATTATTGTAATTTTGACATAAAGTGTAGATTGACTTGTAACTTTTAGCTGTAGGAGGAAGGCGCCGGTGTCTGTAACACAGTTTATACTAGTACAGTCATCGTCGTTCACTCTATCTTAAAAAAAAACAAAAAACCTTACTATTCAATGTTTTTGATTAGGATAGATAAATTGTACCCATTTTTGATGAATAAATTTTATTATTATTTATTATTATTATTATTCTAAAAAAGAAGAAACGTATTCATCGAGGAAACAAATAGTTAAATATGGAGTCCCACAAGGAAGTGTATTAGGTCCATTGTTATTTATAATATATATAAATGACCTTCCAAAAGTTACGAAATATCCAGTATCACTCTTTGCCGATGATAGCACGGTCACAATAAATTGTAAAAATAAAGACACCTATGATAACGAAATTAATAAAACATTGAAATCATTGGTTAACTAGTTAAATAACAATAATTTAATAGTCAACCTTAAAAAGACAAAAGTTATGTTCTTCAGTCAACGTTTGGCAACACCAAACATTAATGTTACTCACCAAGGGACATTAACAAGGATACGCCGAATCACATGGCCTCCTGTATAATGTGGGGAAGAGTGAGATTATGGTGTTCCGGGTGGGTACCAAGAAGCCTAGAGCAGTTTCTCAGGTGAGCCTTTATGGTGTACCACTAAAGAGGGTGGCAAAATTTAAGTACCTAGGTCACATCCTAAACGAGGATCTGCACGATGACGATGACATCGAGAGGGAACGGAGGGCGTTGTCAGTCCGATGCAATATGCTGGCCCGCAGGTTTGCGCGATGTACGAGGGAAGTAAAGATCACACTTTTCAAGGCGTATTCCCAGACCTTCTACACGTGCAGCCTGTGGATTAGACATACGCAGAGGGCTTACAACGTTCTCCGGGTCCAGTATAATAACGCTTTCAGGATACTGTTGGGGCTCCCACGTTTCTGTAGTGCATCAGGGATGTTTGCAGAAGCGAATACTGATAGTTTTCAGGCGATAATGCGGAAGAGGACAGCATCCCTGATGCACAGGATGCGGGGGAGCGTAAACAGTGTCCTGAAGGTTATTGCGGATAAACCGGACTGCCCTTTCCTGGGGTACTGGACCCGCTTGCACAGCGGCGGCTCCAGTGCAACAGGAAATCGATATTTGAACTAGGTAATTAAATTATTTGTTAATTTATTTGTTATTTATTAATTTATTTGTTATTTATTAATTTATTTGTTATTTATTAATTTAATTGTTATTTATTAATTTTATTGTGTGTATGGATTATTATTATTTTTATAAGAATGACATTATTAAATTATGTAAATTTACTAACATAGTCATAAGTGTATTACTAACAAATTATGGATCATGGTCCGAAATAAATGATTGATTGATTGATTAATACAAAAGGTAGACTACTAAATTCTTAGGTGTAACTATTGACAAACGTCTAAACTGGAAAGCACATACAGAAGAGTTAAATAAGAAAGTCTGTTCTTCTGCCTACGCACTCTATAAACTAAAACCCATCATAAGTACCACTGCGCTTATTACTGCTTATCACGGCATTGTCGGCTCAATATTAAGATTTGGCGTTATATTTTGGGGAAATTCCACTAATAAGGAAATCATTTTTAGGTCCCAAAAAAGGTGCATTAGGGCTATGTTCGGCTTATAAAAAACGGATGGTTCAAACCGTATTTTATTAAATATAATATTTTAAATCTGCCTTCCTTGTTTATTTTTGAAGTGGCTAATTTCGTTCAAACCAATCCCAAACTATTTAAAAAACTATCAGATGTTTCAATCCGCAATCGACGGGATAACAATAAATTATGGGGAGTAAGATCAACCACGGCACTCATGCGAAAAAGTATTTTCTCTTTAGCACCAGATATTTATAATAAAATCCCTAAAGCTATTAGACAAATGACCAAAACTCAATTTAAACTACATCTAAAAAAATACCTGATAGCCAAATGTTATTATAGCTTAACAGAATTTTTAAATGATCGTACTTAGTGCCTATCATTGCGACACTTCCTCAATCTCAAAACTGTACTTTTTTTAGTTTTATAGTTTTTCCTATAATATGTTTATAAATGACTGCATGACAGTAGATTATATAATTGTTTTTTTTTTGTTAATTATATAAATTCAAACGGTTTATATGACCAAATACAATTTTTTTGTATGCCCTGAACGGCAAAACATGTAGATCCTATTACTAAATGTTATTTTAAGACCATGCAAATCTATTGTACACTCATGTTTTACAAAAATAAATGAGTGTCATTCTGAATTTCGACAGTTAATTATTTCGACAGAGTCTCAATTTCGAAAAACAGTAGTTCGACAACTCATTGCTTCGACAGAACATATATTCGACTAGCATTAGTCCGACAGATTATACTTCGACAACACACATCTTCGAAGAACACTACTTCGACAAAACCATTCCTCGATATGCACTTGTTCGACGAATCTCTAGTTCGACGGAACATAACTTCGACATAATACTGCTCTGAAATGTGACAATAGTAATTGAATTTCGCTTTATATGAAGTTGTAGGCGGGCAGTGACCAATCTAAAAGAAAGAAAACAAAACCGATGAGGCAGGGCCGACTTAAACCTATTGGAGGCCCTGGGCACATTAGGATAATGATACCCCTGGATACATTTATTGCCGAAAAACCAGACATACATTTATTGCAGAAACATGACACAGTTAGTTTGTTGGATTCGGTTTCTCAATGACATTGTTTATGTATAAATTTTATATCTATATGTATGTGATATTTTTAAGTATTAAGTTTAGTCATTTCTTTTTATTTTATTTTTTTCTACTCGTTCTTTCAGTTAATTGCATCTGCCATGTTTTATCTCTGCACCACCCTAAGGTCGACTGGTAGGAAACGCCTAAGGCATTAAGTCCGCCTTTGTATTTGTGCATAAAGTTTTAATAAATAAATAAATATTTCCTTCGAAAAAAATCGAGTATGACTGACTACAATAACTTCTTGCCTATTAGTTTGTGCATGCGCGAAGCTACTCTACTCTCGCCCGAAAATCAATCTTGCCGATTTCAGCATGTACAATTTATGTAATGGTAACACTGCTTTAAGGCTGGGTTATTCGAGTCTGTAGGGGTCAAAAAGGCTACCAACGCCCGCGAGACATTACGTAAAAAAAAAAGAACCGCTCAAGTGCGAGTCAGAAAATGATCCTTGATTTTCCTCTTGAAGAAATTCAGAGAAGGGCTGTCGCGTAGGGAATGTGGTAGAGAGTTCCAGAAACGCACTGCAGTAACAGAGAAGAAGCCATCATAGCGGCTAGAAGTGTGACGTGGGGTACGAAGGAGTGAAAAGAAATGGAAGTGCGACAGGGTTTACCCCTCGGGACAAAGTACCCAAAGCGTTCACGAAGGTATTGAGGAGAATTAAGGTTGTGTTGGATAGTATAGAGAAGAAATAGGATATGAGTATCTCGACGACGCCGAATCAGCAGCCAGTTCAATTTAGTCCGAAACGCCGACACGTGATCGTATTGTCACATTTCAGAGCAGTATTATGTCGAAGTTATGTTCCGTCGAACTAGAGATCCGCCGAACAAGTGCATATCGAGGAATAGTTTTGTCGAAGCAGTGTTCTTCGAAGATGTGTGTTGTCGAAGTATAGTCTGTCGAACTAATGCTAGTCGAATATATGTTCTGTCGAAGCAATGAGTTGTCGAACTACTGTTTTTCGAAATTGAGACTCTGTCGAAATAATTAACTGTCGAAATTCAGAATGACACTCAAATAAATATCTTATCTTATCTATCTTATCATAATATAAAATCACGCATGTACGGTTTTAGGGGGTAAACAGATGAATTTAGGGTTATTTTTATTTTATTTACAATATGGGGTACCAACCAAAACTAAAAGAGCAAAATAATAACTTTCCTGTGTCGAAAAACGAAAAACAATAGGTACCGACACCGACTTCCGAAAAGAAAATTAGTTTTGACTTTGTTGTATTAAGTTGGTATTTAAAAAAAAACTACGTGAAATTAAACCTAAAACGAAATAATTGCCGGTCACAAGGATTAAAAAAAGCGGCCAAGTGCGAGTCGTAACCAATACCCAAGATGCCGCCTATAAAAAAATGACAACTTTTCGTCATGGATGTCTGTCATTTTCATGGATTTTGGGGTCGCTTATATCGAATACGGGGTAAAAACCAAAATACAAGATGGCGCCGAAGAAAATTTGCCCGCTTTTCGACATGGGTGTCATTTTCATGGATTTTGGGGTCGCTTATATCGAATATGGGGTCAAAACCAAAATACAAGATGGCGCTGAAGCAAATTAGACTAATTTTCGTCACGGGTGTCATTTTCATGATTTTTAGGATTTCTAGTGATGAATATGGGGTCATGACCAAAACCCAAGATGCCGCCGATAAAAAATGACAACTTTTCGTCATGGATGTCTGTCATTTTCATGGATTTTGGGGTCGCTTATATCGAATACGGGGTAAAAACCAAAATACAAGATGGCGCCGAAGAAAATTTGGCCGCTTTTCGACATGGGTGTCATTTTCATGGATTTTGGGGTCGCTTATATCGAATACAGGGTCAAAACCAAAATACAAGATGGCGCCGACGAAAATTTGACAACTTTTCGTCATGGGTGTCATTGTCATGGTTTTTGGGTAGTATGAATCGTGGTTTCGAAGGAAACCATTCGTGCGCGATTCCGACTCGCACGTACCACGTACCATTATTGCAAAAAAGGCAAAAAAAACACGTGTGTTGAATGAGAGCCCCACTTATTTTTTTTTTTATTCTCTTTTTAGTATTTGTTGTTATAGCGGCAACAGAAATACATCATCTGTGAAAATTTCAACTGTCTAGCTATCGCGGTTCATGAGATACAGCCTGGTGACAGACGGACAGACAAACGGATCGCGGATTCTTAGTAATAGGGTCCTGTTTTTACTCTTTGCGTACGGAACCCTAAAAAATGACTAACATTTGAGATTATGTTCTCCTGGTATTTCATGCACACATGATTTCAGCCGTGGACTTTGTATTACTTCATGATTGTGAAATAGTACATTACTGCAGCGACCAGCAAAAGAGGCATTGATGGACGAACGTGTAAACACATTCGTAAGTCCATCAATGCCTAGTTGTGGCCAAGGCTTGTATAGTACTTTTCTTAAATAATGCGCGGCAATTAAAACTTAGTAGTACCTAGAACTCATTTTCACAAATACAATTTATTTTCAAAATCAGTGACGAACAATTGCAAACACCATTAATTTTGCCCGCGTTTAAGTGTTTAGTTGTTTTTTTTTTCAATAAACAGCTTTCTATTTGCAAGCCAGTTCGAAATTTAAATAAAAGAATATAAATTGATAAGTTACAAAGAAACATGGCAACCAAGGAGGGTTGCCATGTTTCGGAGTAAAAGATCGTTCCATTTTTAAATTACACGACAGATATGAGTTTACTATGGATATATGGATTTTCCAAAGACCTTATACGTATTTCTTACTACTAGACTGTGTACCAATTTTTTTTGTTTAGCTAAAATGAAATCTATCATCATACACCTAGGTTAGCTGTTACTTTATAAGCGGTAGCTAACCAAAAGCGGTCCTGGCGAGAGGGTTTCCGCTGGTAGTGTGTCCTTGTCTGACCTCTTGCTAGCTCAACTAATCATTGGGTTTGGTAGAAATGGTAGAAAATTTTATATTTTTCTTTTTATGTTGTACCAAAACGAACAATGCATAGACTTTGACACGTATTTAAATATTTCTAGAAAAGTATATAAATATTTCTACAGTTCCTATATTTAATCAATTCGTTATATTTAAAAAATATAAATTAATACTGAGTAAGAGTAGTACTTTTAAATATTTGGGCCTGGTAATACTAAATGTAGGGTGGTGGTTTGCGGATTTTTTGGCGGACTTTGTTGGAATGAAATTCAGCGGCTGTTAATATTATTTGCAAATTGATTCCTAGTGGAATACAATTGGTGTAGTTTTATTTCTCAACTGTCTACGCAACTGGACAATATGTGAAATCATAGAGATCCTTTGAGGTATATTTAGCTGCCGGTATTTCAAAGCACCGTCAGATTAACGAAAACTAGCAAGTCTTTTCTTATAAACAGTATACGCTTTTATAACAAGTTGCCAAAGTCAGTTATAGAACTGACCGATGGAAGGTTCAAAAACTACATCAAACGTATCCTTGTTAAAAAAGCATATTATAAAATCAAGGACTACGTTGAAGATAAAAACATTTGGCCTTAGCTCCTTCTGCGCATGCAGCTTCCCTGGTAACTTGTAAACGGCACAAATATGTGGATGTCTCTAACTATTCTCAATCTCATTTTTTCTTTCCTTCTTTTAATTAGACTTTTTAAAATGGTTTTCAATCATCTTTAAAGCCCTTTGCTAAGAATAGTTACAGCACTGATAACAAAATTTGTGCAACATGTTAAATTTAGTCTTGTTATACTTATTTTTATTATTTTTTACCTTTGTATAGATTCTTTTACCGATTGTTTTGTGAATGTGTGAACATTGTAGGCCTTCTAGATGCTAGTTAACATTTGTTAACTTTTTTATATAATCTTTTTCTTTTTTTTTAGTTTCTTACGACTTATTGTCATAATTCGGGCCTACGTTGTCCCCCCATATCTAAGTACTAATGCTGTAACATGTAAATATTGTAAAACCAAACCATTTTTAAAAGAGTAACCATGGAGTTTCTTGCCGGCTCTTCTCCATAGGAAACGACCAACCCGAACCGTGCTCATTTTGTCGACGTTTTATAAGTGCCCATGTAGGCCTATGTGAAATAAAAAAAATTATTTTGATTTTGACCGTCAGAAGACTGCAGAGTCATCTAACGCCTCTCCTTCATGAGCTTGAGAGTAGGATCAGAGAGCGTTTTGTTCCAATCTATATGATGGTCTTGAAGAATGAAACTTGAAGAGACTTGTGATTTGAGGATTATTGAGACCTCCCCCTCTCTTCGAACTTCAGATAATCCTTTAATACTCCATCGTAAACTGTTTAATTTCTCTTCGAGTTCGGTGATATTTTCGTCGGTCCGGAGTGTGCGCGTGTCGTACGTTGTCAGGTCCAGTCGTCGGTATTTGTTGGGGAAGCCGGATCTCGCAATAGGGGCTATGTTTTATTTGTGCTATTCATGAGGAGTGCCACACTACCAAAGGGAACCCTCTCGCTCGGACCGGTTTTTGCGCCATAGTGCACAGTCTAGTAGTAAGAAGTATAAGGTCTTTGGGATTTTCATACATTTTTCGCATGTATTTGGCCTGTACAGCAATTGCGATTTATCTCGATGAAGTTTGTCAAATCTCCAAGCAAGTTTGAGAAAAAAAAATGGGCCTCCATGCTCCCCTTCAAACATGCATGAAAGAGATACCTGTTGCCAATACCAGGATCCCATTTATCTTTAAGTTTTGTTTGTTTTGGTACTTAATCGTGCTAAGTTATAAATTTGTTAAAGATTTTGAAATACAAATGATTAAAATCTTTTCTCTCTAAATAATATTTTAGTGTGTAGAAGCAACACAAGATTTATATTTTCAAAATGCATTCTGAAAGCTGGCATAAAAGCTGGGGATACACATGCCCGTAGCTTGCACACTAGCATACCAGCTCCTTGCACGTGTCAGCTACTGTCATGTATATACGCTAACTGGCATGTCTGTACATGGCAAGCAAGTAGATTGCACAACATTCGATTTATTTGCATGCCCGTTGAGGGAGGGGACGCGGGTGGTTGCCAAACGGGCACGCATGCCAGTAGCTGAGTCGTTGTGGCCGTAGGAGCACTTTTTTTTGTTTTTTTTTTTTGAATCTCATGTTTTTCTTTTGTTTGTTGTAGATAACTACTTGCTCCAAAATCTTTCCTTCTACTAATCCAATCTCTTACCCAAATCCGTCTTCTTTTATAGGGTTCCGTACCCAAAGGGTAAAAACGGGACCCTATTACTAAGACTCCGCGGTCCATCTGTCTGTCTGTCACCAGGCTGTATCTCAAGAACCGTGATAGCTAGAGAGTTGAAATTTTCACAGATGAAGTATTTCTGTTGGGCAGTTGCCCGGACCAGACACAACACCCGTCTGGTCTGAGGATCCTCCCTTTTCTATGGAGGTTTGTGGGACTTTACACCCTGTTCCACATACCCCCAAACCGCTATAACAACAAATACTAAAAACAGAATAAAATAAATATTTAAGGGGGGCTCCCATACAAAAAACGTGATTTTTATGCCGTTTTTTGCTATAATGGTACGGAACCCGTCGTGCGCGAGTCCGATTCGCACTTGGCCGGTTTTTTTGCAATAATGGTACGGAACCCTTCGTGCGCGAGTCTGACTCGCACTTGGCCGGTTTTTTAATCTTTTTATCTCTCATTAATTTAGCTACACATTCAATTGCTAGTAACAACACGATTTTGTTTAATTCACTTCGATTGTTATCCATTTTAGACGCGCAAGAATAGGTACGAGTGACTCACGAACCGTCCTGTGTGTACGCGATGGTAATACTGGCATGCAAGGGCACAGCTTGCATGCCTGTATTACTTGCAAATGTATCTACAGTGTGTCATTTACTTGCACATGCCGTTAACTAGCATGCAAGCTACTGCTCCATTTTACAGGCATGTGTATTCCCGCCTAAGTAACAGTAGTCTGTTGTGTGCCGCAGGTACGAGCTGTACGACCCATGCACCGTGATGTTCTTCTTCCGCAACAAGCACATCATGATCGACCTGGGCACCGGCAACAACAACAAGATCAACTGGCCGCTGGAGGACAAGCAGGAGATGATCGACATTATCGAGACCGTGTACCGCGGCGCGCGCAAGGGCCGCGGTCTCGTGGTCTCGCCCAAGGACTACTCCACCAAGTACAGATACTAAGCAGTGGACCGATGTGAGCTCTTCATGACTTAGCATACCTGCTGAACGAATGGAAATGATGTTTGATTTCAATAAGTTGTATCATATTGAATATCATTAGTTATGTGTAAAATTTCTAACCTACCATGAACTTACCCAGGTTAAGGGTAGGGGGGAAAAATCCATGCAGGGGGAAGAGATTCCTGACATTTAGCATACGTTCGTAATATTTATCTCATATATTCATGGGCTTCAATCGAGTCTCCCTCTTCGATATATTATGCCCATGAATCCAGCGTATAGTATTACATTCTTAAAACACATCTCTTTGTAATAAAATTAGCATGTTATCAAGAAAAAGTCGAAAAGAGTTAAAATTAGTTTTTGAATGGACATTATAGATGGTACAGAATATTTTTGTAAATAGTGTGAGAGCATTGTTTTAAATGTTTTCTGTTTTTTTTTTCTTTTTTTTTATTCTATTGTACCTTAAAAGTCTCTTAATTTAATTAGGCCGGAGGATTAATATTTTATGGACTAATAAAAATATATCAAAATGTTTGTTGTTTCATTAACTTCTTTATGAATGTATCCCACCCACCGTTTACGGTTTAAGGTCGCTATTACATTTTTCTACAAATAACAGTGCTTTTCAGGTACAATTTTAATGTATATGCAATCACAGATGTGAAGATATCATGGTCTTAATTTAAAGATAATATATCAGCTCCAGATTGGCATCAGAAAAATTGTATGGCATCATACAAAATTTTCTCACAAATACGTTTTGCCCATCACAATAATCGCAAAAATATTAAAAAAGTAGGGTCCGAATAGGTCCCAGTTTAGGTAAATTTACAGCATATTTAATCTTCAAAATGATAAGAAATTGCGGTATATATAGTTCTTTACAGGTTCAGTTAATTATTTTTTACCTAAATCATATTTTTTTTTTATTATTAGCTAAAATAATAAAAACACTTGCCGACTTCTTCATACATTTTGCACTCGAGGCTCATCATTCCGCGCTCAGAAGCGCTCGCGTTTCTCGCAAAAAATAAATACGATAGAAAAGATTGTAGTGTGCATGCGTGTGATTACCGTCGTCGTCGTTTGTCTTGATCGAAAGGAGTTGATATTTTATCGGGCCGAAATAAAAGTATGTTTGAGTTTCCTATTATTATTAGAATGTGATTTAGAAAATATGTTGGGTAAGATCGGGATTTGGATAGGTAGGTGGTGTTAAGCAGTTGTTGACAAGGTTGAGAAATGGATGGGTGGGTTTAAGCAGCACTTAGTAAGATAAGGATTTGGATGGGTAAGGTTAAGCTGTCGGCGGTGAAGGTTAGAAGTGGATGAGTGGGAAGAGATTTATGATTTTAACCGGTTTGTACATGTATAACGAATACGGGGCCAAAACCAAAACCCAAGATGACGCCAACGAAAATTTGACATCTTTTCGTCATAGGTGTAATTTTCATGATTTTTGGGTCGCTTAATTCGAATATGGGGTCAAAAATAAAATACAAGATGGCGCCGATTAAAATTTTACATCTTTTCGTCATGGGTGTCATTGTCATGGTTTTTGGGGTGGCTTATATCGAATATACAAACAAAAATACAAGATGGCGCCGACAAAAATTTGACATCTTTTCGACATGGGTGTCATTTTCATGATTCTTGGGGTCGCTTAAATCGAATATGGAGTCAAAAACAAAATACAAAACGGCGCCAACGAAAATTTGGCCGCTTTTCGACATGGGTGTCATTTTCATGATTTTTAGGATTTCTAGTAATGAATATGGGGTCATAACCAAAACCCAAGATGCTGCCGATAAAAAATGACAACTTTTCGTCATGGATGTCTGTCATTTTCATGGATTTTGGGGTCGCTTAAATCGAATATGGAGTCAAAACCAAAATACAAGATGGCGCCGACAAAAATTTTACATCTTTTCGTCATGGGTGTCATTTTCATGGATTATGGGTAGTATGTCATTAGCTGCTGCTGCATTATGCAAACAATTTTAGACAATAATATTTTATATGTTCCATGTAATGCAAAATGTTCAAAATATTTTTTAATCCTTGTGACCAAAAATTATTTCACGTACCCAACTTTTTTTTTAAATACCTGCTTACTACAACAAAGTCAAAACTAATTTTCTTTTCGGAAGTCGGTGTCGGTACCTATTGTTTTTTTGGTATTTCGACACAGGAAAGTTATTATTTTTCTCGTTTTAGTTTTTGTTGGTACTCTATAGTGGGTATACTAAATACATCTGTTTACCCCCTTAAACCTTGATAAACCGTAATATAAGCGTGATTTTATATTATGGTATGGTAAAAGAAAACATAAACATACGATCACAATGTTTAATATGGAGAGCGTGAGAGGAGATTAGGCACACTGTCTGAACCACTACGGGCTAGGGTCGCGTATGCTAATTAATATTTTAATTACAACAGAAAAACACGTCCACTCTCTAATACGGTATCGGGCGAAGGAAGATAATATAATACTAGTTTACCGAGGGTAGTGGTAAATAAAATAGCGTTAGTATTTCTTCAGACAATGATTTATTACTAAAATGTCTTAGCCTATATATACATTTTGGGTACTGGAGGTAATATCGCTCAACCAATTACGAGCAAGCTCACTTGCCTGCTGATCCCTAGAACCTCGGTAGCGCGACACGTAAATACCGCGCGAGTGGCGCGGGCGCCTCAGTGTCCGATGCGTAAGCTTCGCGTGCGGTGGTGTCGACGATGCTTGTAGGTTAGCTGGTACAGTGCTCCCCCCCAGCGAAGCGTACTGGAGGATTTGAGACTCTTCCTGACCTCGTGATGTGGGGTGCACCACGAATGACGTCGGCGGCAGGCTCGGAGTCCAACAGGAATGCAGGTTTCAGTCGGTCCACGGAGATATTCTTTAGTTTCGCATTTACGAGTATTGTGTATGCCTTCTCGTTGTGTTCGACAACTCGATGCGGGCCGTTGTATGTGGGTGTGAGCGGCTTGCGTACTGCGTCATCACGCACAAACACATGGGTACACGTTCGCAGATGTCGAGGGACGTATGTTGTCCGACGATCTGTGTTGATGTGTGCGGCGTGTAGTTTTTGCATTGCGTTTGCTATGATGTCTTCATAATGCGACTTGGTTTCGTCCGTTATCTTCACGCCTATCATCTCACCGGGTAGTCGCAGTGTTTGGCCATACAATGCTTCTGCTGCAGAGACATCTGTGTCGTTTTTTATTGTTGCACGTAAACCCAGTATGACGGTAGGTAGCTCGTATGTCCAGTTTGAATTTTGTAAACGAGCCGTTAGTGCAGTTTTCATTGAGCGATGCCAACGTTCTATCATGCCGTTTGCTTGTGGATGGTAGGCAGTGGTACGTGTGCGCTCGATGCCTAATCGCTTCATGAGACTTTTGAATAACTTAGATTCGAATTGACGTCCTTGGTCGCTGGTCAATTTTTCTGGGCATCCGAATCGAGTTATCCAACCCTCGTACACAGCACGGGCGACTGTTTCGGCGGTGATGTCAGCCACTGGGTATGCTTCGGGCCATCTGGTTGCTCTGTCGATGACTGTTACACAGTATCGTTTCCCATCTGATATTGGTAGTGGTCCAACGATGTCAATGTGGATGTGAGACAGACGGTCGGTGCGTGGAAAAGTTTCGAGTGGCGACACAGTATGGCGCTGTGTCTTACTTTGTTGACATGCGATGCAACTTCGTGTCCAATTGCTGACGTCGGTATTCATGCTCGGCCAAAAGAATCGTTTTGTTATCAAATCAAATCAAATCAAATCAAATCAAATCAAATCATATTTATTTGTTCACATAGGTAATAAAATACAGATGTTGCGTTTAAAATGAAAATAGAGCGCTATGTCATGCCAAGAGGCGTACAAATATTAGGTGTAGGTATCTACCTGGAGATTAACAAATCAAATGTCTAGAGAAAAAATAAGAAAAAAACATGTCAGGTGGCGGGTGGCGCGTATGCCGGGATGACTCATCGCATGGATTGTTGTGAACACGGGTCGTCGCAGCTGTGGCGGTATGTAGGGTCGGTTGCTGCCTGTTGATGTTTCGCACAGTATCTTGTTTTTTGAGTTGCTTGGTTTGATGCGGTGAAATTGCAAGTTGTTGTTTCGCAAGACATTTTCAATTTCATTGTCATCTTGTTGTTGACGCGCTAACTCGTCGTAGTCGATCGGTGACGGTGTCGTTATTGTTTCGATTCTAGATAGGGCGTCAGCAACGACATTTTCTTTGCCTTCTATATGTAGTATCTTCGTCGTAAATTGGCTAATGTAGTGAAGATATCTTGTCCGCAGCTGTGTTTCCGTCTTGCTGTTATCTCTCATGAGCGCAAACGTCAGAGGTTTGTGGTCGGTATATACAGTTATTTCTTTACCCTCGAACATTTTTCGGAAATGACGAATCGCTAGGTAGATGGCTAATAATTCCCGATCGAAGGTACTGTATTTTCTTTGAGCGTCGGTTAGTTTTTTTGAATAAAAACCGAGTGGCTGCCATCTTCCGTGAATGTACTGCTGTAGGGCTGCGCCGACGCATGTGTTGGATGCATCGCACATGAGTGAGATGGATGCATGTGAAGACTGATGTGTAAGCATAACAGCGTTTCGTATACTGGATTTGCTTGCTTCGAAGGCTTCTTTTTCATCGGGCGTTAGCTGGATTGGTGTCTTGTCGTTTTTTTTCGAAGTGCGTAGGTACTTGAATAATTTTTCTTGTGTGTGCGCTGCGCGTGGAATACTTTCTTTGTAGAAATTAATGATGCCTAGGAAGCGACGAAGTTCTTGTACTGTTGTCGGCTCTGGAAATGTTGTTATAGTTTTGACACGTTCCTCAATTGGTTTAATTCCGGCCGCTGATACGTCGTAGCCTAGGAACTCGAGCGTTTCTTTTCCAAAAACGCACTTAGGCACGTTTATTCGCATTCCATGCATATGTAGCCTTTTGAAAACTTCATCTAAGTGTAGTCGGTGTTGAGTTGGATCGGCGGACGCCAGAAGAATATCGTCGACGAACGGGAACACGAAATCTAGGTCACCCAGTATATTATTCATGTGTCGTTGAAATGTTTGACCTGCGTTACGTAATCCAAAGCAAATTCGTGGGAATTCGAACAGCCCGAATGGAGTAATTACTGCAGTCTTCTCAATATCTTCTTGTCGAATTTGCAGTTGGTTATAAGCTTTGCGTAGATCAATTTTTGTGAATACCGTCATTCCTTGTAATCTGTATGTGAAGTCACGCAGGCGAGGTATCGGGTAGCGGTCGGGCTTCGTCACGGCGTTTAGTTTTCTATAATCACCGCATGGTCTGAGTTCACCATTCTTCTTCTGGACTAGGTGTAGAGGACTAGCCCATGGTGATTTGCTGGGTCGGCATATACCTTGCTCAAGTATTAACTGGAACGTGTCTTTTGCGGCTTGATACTTATGTGGCGGTAACGGGCGAGCTCTGCAGTACACGGGTGGTCCACGTGTCACGATGTAATGCTCCACGTCGCTAGCCTCTGTGTTACTGAAGTTGGCGGATGTGATGTCGTTATATTTCTTTAGCAGGTCGTAGTACGGATCATTCACGTTGAGTGTGAGTACCGTTGGGGTTGATGTGCTGCTTGACAGGCAACCGTTGATTGATAAGCCTGTCTTCTTGTCAATAAGTTTCTGGGCTCGTAGGTCAACCAAAAGGTTGTGGTATTGCAGGAAGTCGGCACCGATGATTGGCCTCTTCACGTCAGCAACGGTGAATTTCCATTTGAATGGTCGACGTAAACCAAGGTTGAGGTCCAAGTTGCGTTCGCCGTATGTACGTATGGGTGTGCCGTTCGCTGCGTACAGTAGTATATCACATGACGGCGTAGCGGTTTTGCAGGGTGGTACAACCGACACGTTTGCTCCCGTGTCGATCAGGAAGCGCAGCTTATTAGCGGAGTCGTAGATGTATAGACGGTATGTGGTTATGCTGTCGATCTCGGCTCCCGTCGTTGCCAAGACCTCCGTTAGTTTTCCTGCTGCTTGCCATAATTACACGGTGATCTGCAGTTGCGTGCGCGCTCGCCGAATCGCTTGTGAAAATAACAAGCGCTGTCCGTTGTGCGGTCGTATATATGCCCGCCGCGGCTGTTAGAACGAGTGCGTGAGTGCGATCGTGAGCGAATGAAACGACGGGAACGGTGAGATGCGTGCGCCGCCGTCTTCGACTGTTGAATTTTTATCTCGGCGATCTCCCTTGTTAGCTGCATTACGACGTCTCGCAGATCTTGTTGTCCGTGCGATGACCGTTCGCGAACATGTGTCGCCGATTTTGATGCATTGGAATGATCTTGACAGGTGCAGGAACATACAGAGCGTGACTCGGTTGTTTGGTCGTGCATTTTGTCGGCCATTGCAGCAAGAACGTCGAGGGACGTTTGTTCACTAACCGCCAAGACTGCACGCGTAGATGCGGGTAGGTGACGCATCCACAATACCTGGAGCGTTTTGTCAGGCATTTTTTCACGTGCAGGTTCTCTCATGCGCCTGAGGAGCTGTGATGGCTTTTGATCACCAAGTTCCATCTCGTTGAGGAGCTTCTGCAGCTGCTGGGTTTCCGATTCTTCGTACACGGAAAGTAACCTTTTCTTGGCTTCCTCGTACCTGCCTGTGCGAGTCTTGGACATGACAATGTCACTAATTTGTTCGACATCCGTTTTTTCGAGGTGTGCCACCAACAAGCTGAATTTCGACTCATCGCTGGGCTTCTGTGGGTTGACGACCGTTTCAAATTGACCAAACCATAATGTTGGTTTGTCACGCCAAAACGTAGGGATACGGGCTTTGACGGAGATGGTCTCGATCTCTTCGGAATCCATGATAATGGCTGGACACGTTGGTCGGAATCACGTCGGGGTCACCAATTTACCGAGGGTAGTGGTAAATAAAATAGCATTAGTATTTCTTCAGACAATGATTTATTACTAAAATGTCTTAGCCTATATATACATTTTGGGTACTGGAGGTAATATCGCTCAACCAATTACGAGCAAGCTCACTTGCCTGCTGATCCCTAGAACCTCGGTAGCGCGACACGTAAATACCGCGCGAGTGGCGCGGGCGCCTCAGTGTCCGATGCGTAAGCTTCGCGTGCGGTGGTGTCGACGATGCTTGTAGGTTAGCTGGTACACTAGCATACAGATGCTACATCATACATTTTCATCTGATTATAACGATTATTTTTTGTAAATCGATCGCGTTCGGTTCCGTTCCACGGCGATAGAAAGATCACCATTTAATAATCAATCGATATCGATAGATAAATCAAATAATCAGTACAGTATGTCGGGACAGTTTCTTTGTACCTATGGGATGAGACCCCACGACTATTCGTACAGCTAAGGAATGGCACTTCCTGTCGGGTTAGCCACAAGCTACAGGTCTTTAAGTCAAGAGTGAATATGTTACTTCAAGGCAAGCGTGCTTCTCCGTCGACCACAGCATCGCTCACCATCAGGTGCGATAGTGGTCAAATGCGACCCTATCTATATTTCTGTACTGTAATCTCAGATGAAATAAAGTCAAGATGGAATATTGAAAACAACAACGTAACGCCGGTTAAAACTACGCCTTGCCGTATACATACACAATTACACGCACACACGTACAACGAAATTACTCTTTAGCTTGTCATTTTTTTAATTGATCTGAGAGCTCGACTGACAAGCTAACCCCGGCTCCACACGTTGATCTCAGCGCTCGTACCAACGTTGGCGTACCTACACACGTTCGCTATTTACAAAGATTACTATTATATACTGAGCTATTAAACTAGGTCTGTCTCGTCAGAGCCAATGTGAAGATTTCCGATACGGAAATTGCTGTAAGCGCTTTTACAATACTTAGTGCATATTACAATTTATATTTGTTACTGAATAAAAAGAAAAACCACGTCAAAGAAGATGGTGGACGACGACTCATTCTAAAACACGGAAACAGTGAGTACTCACTCGATGCGTGTTGCAACACTTGCAACAGGACTTGGTTGTTTGCACAGATTACTTTGATAAAACCAGTACGCGTCGGTCAACTTGGCCAAAAAACGCTCGCCCCAATGTTGGAGCCAACGCAATTTTCTATATCCACACGTTGGACGAGGGTCGTTCTCTGCTCTCTCGTCAGCTCCCTACGTTGGGGCCAACATGTGGAGCCGGGCGAGCCGGCGTAACGCGTAGTTTCGTTGTACGTGTGTGCGTGTAATTGTGTATGTAAACAGCAAGGCGTAGTTTTAACCAGCGTCACCTTGTTGTTTGCAACGTTCTATCTTGATTTTTTATTTGATCTGAGACTATAAAATATAATAATTTATCTACTCATATCGTAATATTCGAATTATAAAATTCAAAACGAGTTTATATTGGCATACTTTATAAACACAATACCGAAATTTAAAAATAGTATCTTATTATAACACTATTTTTCTAACAAAATAATGCTAGAAAGCGCGGGCAACGTTCGAATTAATAGGCGCGAATTTTTTACCTTTTGCAAAAAATAAATGTTTTATATTGTAAATAGTGGTCATGAGGGTGCAGTTTGTATATAATTATCTTATTTTTTGTATTTAGTTTATTACTTCACCTTTTTATTTGGTAAGTCCTTGATTTTTCTATTTTTTTATGGAGGAGCCCCCTGATCCCGGGGGCTCAGTTCCCCAAGCAACATGCTTCATCACATTACCGTCAAACGAATCAGATATGGAAACAGATACTTCAATTTGTTCAAATAACACTGTTTCTGTTAATCCTACACGCAAATTAAAACGTCCCCGCACTCACAAAACCTGTCGCCATTGTAACAAACGCCGACGTAAACGCAACTCAACTGCGGAATATAAAGAAACGGACTTTACATGTGACTCTCTTGATACTATTAATAAAAAAAACCAGATTCCGATTGCTCAAAACTCTCATCCGCCGCAAAATATCGTACCCGACCACTGTAGCCACAACTCAACAACCCACGTTTTGACACTCTGTTTATTAGAAACATTGAAACAAGTAGCTCTGAAAAGAACTTTTTATCACAGTACGTTTTGACACTGTCTACCAGAAATATTGAAGCAAGCAGTTCTCAAAAGAACCTTTTTATTATACGTTTTGACAATCACCAGTTCTAAAAAGAACTCATCTGAGATCCTGAAGGAACTCATTTGTAAAGAAATAGGACACGAACAACCGTCGCGCCAGACACGTCTGTCTTGCGCAACGGCCGCTCGAGGAAAAGGCTGAATCAACGCGCCAGCTATATTTATAACTTCAATGCGCAGAATGCCTCGTAGGATACGCGCCAAAACGAACGGAACAAACACCGAACTATGCTTCAACCCTATTGGTCACAAGAATTATGCAACTCTATTGGTTAAGATTTTATTTTTATATTTGTAAATCTGTTTCGGTATTTTCATTGGTTAGAGTATAAGTGTAAAATAGTATTTAAGTGTGTGCAACCCAAAAAAAAGGCCTCATCACTCTTCGCCTGCCATCGCTGCCGAGCGGTCGTCACGCTGCCGCTCGCCGCTCTCGCTGCCCCCACCGCGCGCCCCGCCGCGCCCCACTCTCCTGCCTCGTCGCGCTCTACGTGACGTCACTGCGGTCGCCGCGTCTCCGCGCGCCGCCCACAGGTGTCGCTACTAGTAACTTCGGTTGCTAGTAGGGACATCTATTTTTGGCCCCTTCAGGGTTAAATCCACGACTTAGTGGTCCTTGGTGGATACCTAACGGTGTTTACGAAGCCAAGTGGAGTGGTGACCCGCCCACTCGCCAAGTCCCTTCAGGACACGGCAGTTAGAAGGAGTCGGGAGCAGGATAGTTGGCCTTGGTAGATAGCCTAGTCAACCCCTGTCTCTGCCCCACAGCATTCACCTGGCACGGTCGGGTGTTTCCACCCCGACGTGCCAGTCTTCTGGTACACAAAAGGTGGGTGGCCCACCTTCGGTGGGTTTACCGGTACCTTAGGGCCCCTGTCACCCAATAAGATTGGTGACAGGAGTACAAGCTTAGGGCTCACCAGGAACACACCTCCCAGTCTAACACGGCTGGGAGGGTAGGATTGCACACATCCCCGGGCCCATCCACCCGGGGAAGATACCCCTTGCCGGCCTCACCGGATTATTAGGAAATAATTTCTCCGACATGTCGTTCGCGGCACTAGTCGACCTCCTCCAGGAGATCCTCCTCACCGACCCCAAATTAAAGAAAAAGTATGGTGCAGCTTTTAAAGCTGCCACCGCCCCCAAATCCAATTCGGGCCCAATTCAGTGCCCTGGCCCTATGGCTCACAAGCCGTTCCCTGACATGGACTCGCCTAGGTCTCCATCACCAATCCCCCAGCCTAGCCATGCGCCTAGAGCACCCACCCCCTCTCAGGCTACTGAGCCTAATTCTCGCCCAGACTCCCCTATGGAGCAAACCCCGTTCTCCGAGGGTCATCATGATGATGATTCACGGGACTCCTCTCCTCCCTCCACCTCCTCGGAGGACGACGAATTCCAAGTCGTAGGAGGTAAGAGGAAAAAGAATAAAGCCTCAGCCCAGGCCTGTCGCAAATCCATTTGCGTCACCCGTCGCCTCCCCTTGCCCCTTTCCCGAGCCGACAGGCACCCAGCCCGCTCCCACTACCGCTTCCCAGCGGACCAGTCGCCCCTCCAGCCCCACTGTCACTGTTACTACGGTCAATAAGACCAAGCCCCCGCCGCCGATATTCCTTCAGGATAAGGCGAAGTGGACCGATGTGTCCAATCTCTGTACCGATAACAAAATTCATTTCAATAGTGCCCGTGCCTGCCAGCAGGGCATTAAAATCTTAGTCCCCACATCCAAAGATTTCCGGGATTTAACCCGACTGCTCAAAGTGCGGAAGTATTCCTTCCACACTTACTCCCTCCCCGAGAAGAAGTCCACCCGGGTAGTCATCCGAAGGATCCCGAAAGAGATCTCGATGGAAGACATCCGCTTGGACCTTCTGGCCCAAAAAGTTGCCGTCATTGCTGTGCACCGCTTGCACAAAGCGAGAGGTGGGCAGCAATATGACATGGTAGTGGCTGAGTGCAGCCCTACCGAATCTCACAATCCCATCTTCGGGATAAAATCCATTTGCTCTCTCACCGGTATCTCAATCGAGAGACCGTACCGCCCCACTATAGTTTGTCAGTGCCATAACTGCCAACTATATGGTCACTCCCATGCCAACTGTTTTGCCACCCCCAGGTGTGTTAAATGCTTGGGGGACCATGGCACAAAAGACTGTCCCCGTCCCAAAGACCGCTCAGAGTGCACGGAGCCTCCCAGCTGTGTGCTCTGTGGCCAGGTAGGGCCCCCACCAGTTACCGTGGCTGCCCCAAAGCCCCCAAATTAGCGCCCAAAGTGGCCAAACGCAACGATGCGCGCCAAGCACGCGTAGCTCCCACTTCCCGAGCCCCCCCACGTCTAGCCCCTCAGAGGGATTCTCCATGGGGTAAGCTGAACCACCAAAGTGTGGCGCCCCAGACTTACTCCCAGCCAATTCCAGCGCTGATGGATCTTAGGATCCCAGTGCCTAGTACAACCCCAGCCACAGTGGCCCCAGCGCAAACTAACAAGGTGGCTCCCACCACCGTCGTTGGCGCGCGCCCACCCCCTGTAGTCCAACCCGGCCAGAGCTCCTATCGGTGTGTCGCTGAAACTTTATTCAATGCATACGCGATCTGGATGACTCCAGAGGCCCGAGCCCTACACGCTGAACTAACTAGTTCAGCCAATCCCGTAAACCTTATTTCATGCCTCGAGATCTTCTCGAGGTATCCATCCATCACCAAGGAATTAGATAGCCTTGTCTTTATTAATGGTCAATGGGTACGCAATTGAGAAACAATTGCCTTAAGCCCAGATCCCTTAGGTTAGGTTTTTTCAATGCCAATGGCATTACTACCCAGCGTGATGATATTGCCACGTTTCTTCGCGATCATCAGCTGGACATCTTCCTCATCCAGGAGATATTCCTGAAGCCCCACCACCGCGATCCCAAAATTGCCTACTATCGTATAGTTCGCAATGATAGGACCCGCTCCCACGGAGGCGGCACTCTCATTTACTATAAAAATGAGCTTCATTGTAGTGTAGTAACCCCACCCGACCCCACTTCGTACCTTGAGTACTCAGCCTGTCGGCTAGGGATGTCTGGTCATCCAACGATCACCATCATTTCCGTCTATTGTCCTCCCCACTCGGCGTCATCGGTAGATAACCCTAACGGTCTCAAAAAAGACCTTACCACCCTTTTCAGCTTGAGTGACTCTGTTATCCTAGCAGGTGACCTCAATGCTAAACATCCATCCTGGAACAGTACCGTTGCTAACCCTAGAGGAAAGCTGTTACTGGACCTAAGCTCAACCCTCTACTATGATGTAATCGGCCCCATGAGCTTAACTCACTACCCGGATACTGTTACGTACAAACCGGTTGTCCTTGACGTAGCGCTCCTTAAGAACGTTAACCTTCAGTTTCGCTCTATGGAAACGCTAAACGAATTAACTTCCGATCACCGCCCTGTGATCTTGCACCTAGGTAGTCGGTCAGGCCGCCCAGATCCAGGACAGCCGGCCCCCACTAAAATAGTCACCGACTGGAGGAAAGTCAGTGAAAAACTGAAATCCACCAAGTCACCCCAGTTAGACGCAA
Source organism: Orthosia cruda (assembly GCA_964057195.1). Classification (NCBI taxonomy): domain Eukaryota; kingdom Metazoa; phylum Arthropoda; class Insecta; order Lepidoptera; family Noctuidae; genus Orthosia; species Orthosia cruda. The sequence goes on from OZ059834.1 coordinate 423,189, forward strand.
TCCCCAATCTTGTAAACTCAGTCGCTGACACGACAGTGGCGACCGTCCTGAACGAATGTTCAAGGGAGGTTCCAATGCTGGACATCCAGCATGGGAAACTCCCGAATGATGTACGGAAGCTGATAACCGAGAAGATTGCAGCTATCCGTGATTACAGTAACTTTCGCTGTGTCGCAAACAGAGTTCACATGCGTAACTTGCAGCGTGCTGTAAAGGAACGTATTGCTGAACACCGTTCTGCGACATGGAATAAGATGCTGAGCGAGCTAGAGCCCACCCACCACGCCTTCTGGCACCTTCAGAGGAAGTTACGCTCCACTGAAGACTGCCATACCCCCGCTTATTCGCCCTGATAAGAGTGTTGCATTTGAAAACACTGAAAAAGCCGAATGTCTGGCTGACAGCCTCGAACTTCAATGCACACCCAGCTCCCAACCAGTAGACCAAGCTCACCTTGACATGGTGGACGCTGAAGTCGAACGTAGGACCTCCCTTCCTCCCATTGAAGACCCCGATGACCCACTACCTCTCGTCACCCCAGACGAAGTAGTTTATCAAAAGGCTGCACCCCAACAAAGCCCCAGGCCTAGATGGCATCACCAATAAGGTGTTGAAACTCCTCCCTGCCCAAATAATATTGCTAATGACGGCCATTTTCAACGCTGCATTAAGCAAAAATATCTTCCCACAAGCTTGGAAACAAGCCACTGTGATAGGCATCCCTAAACCGGGTAAACCGAAATCGGAGCCTACCAGTTATCGTCCCATTAGTCTGGTAAATTCTCTCGGAAAAGTCTATGAGCGGCTTATTTATAAGCGGCTTAAAGACTTTGCCGAGCGAAAGAGCCTTATCCCCCATGAGCAATTCGGCTTTCGTGCTGAACACTCTTGTGTCCAACAAGTTCACCGTATCGTTGAACACACCAGTGCTGGGTTCCAGCGTGGTGTGCTAACGGATGCCTTGTTCTTCGACATAGCGAAAGCGTTCGACAAAGTCTGGCACAATGGCTTAATTTATAAGCTATACAAACTTGGCGTGCCAGATCGTCTCGTGCTCATCTTACGAGACTGGTTGTCGGACAGAACTTTCCGCTATCGTGTCGAGGGAGAACTCTCCTCCCCTCACCCCATACGAGCCGGAGTCCCTCAAGGCTGCGTACCCTTTATCTTTCACGCTGTACACCAGCGATATCCCAAAAACTAATGAGGGCCAGTTGGCATTATTTGCTGACGACACGGCCCTCTATTGCACAGGCACAGTACCCAATGCCATAGCCCTAAAACTCCAGAGAGCCGCCAACGCTTTGGCTAAATGGTTCCGCCTCTGGAGAATAGAAGTCAATCCCGATAAGAGCCAGGCTGTCCTCTTCTCGAGGCCTGACCGAAAGTACAATTATAGATTTAAAGACCCCCGCCCCCCTCAACCCATCACAATGTACGGCAAGCCGAACCCTTGGGAGAAGCAAGCCAAGTACCTAGGTGTCACCCTTGATAACCACCTCACTTTCGCCAAGCACATTAAGGCGGCGCGCTCGCGAGCTGCCTTCGCTTTGGGCAGACTTCATGGGATGGTGAACGCAAGCAGCAGCTTGTCACTTAGGTGCAAGATGCGCATTTTCACTGCGGTCATCCGTCCCATCATGACCTATGCTTGCGCTGTCTTCGCACACGCAAAGCCCCACCACATTCATAAGCTTCAGGTTATACAAAACCGATTCCTCCGTAAGATCACGGGAGCCCCCTGGTACGCTCGTAATCAGGAACTCCACGTCGACCTGAGAATCCCCACAATCCCACAATTCATGAAACGCATTACCAAGCGTTTCTTCGACTCTGCTGTCAATCACAGCAACCCTCTAATTCAAGCGGTCTCCCGCTATGAACCCTCCCAAATCTCTAGAATTCGCCGACCAAGGCTCACCCTCTCTATCCCCGATGACGCCACTACCCTGCTCCAAGAGAGCAAAAAAGAGACAAGCACAATTCGCAGACAAAGACCGCCTTCGTTCCGTCCTCGCCGCCGAGGCCCGCCGCGACGTCCCCGTCAGGATACGCAAGCCAGCCCGCGAAATGCTGTGCCTGAGTTAAATTCTAGTTAGTTAATTGGAGTTTTTTATTCGTTCTTCTCCACGTAGGCTTTTCCGAACGAATGCTAGAATCACTTTAATAAGATCCAGCCCTAGTGTTGTCCCCCCAGCGACGCCCTGAGCCGAGGTTCGACCCCACCTGGGGTAGCCCTTAGCGTAGTCGCTTAGGTTTAGAAATTTATGCCTGGCTGGAGGCTATATAGCTTAGTCTCCACAGGCTAGCCCGGTTAAGCAGTGGACGGTCACTTTGACCGAACTGTGAGACGCTATAATTAAAAAAAATAAAAACCTGTTTCCCATCGCTAAAGTGGTGACCCCGGACAGAACACACCCGAGCAGAACATACCCGGACAGAGCACATCCGAACCAGAACATAACTGAAGAATAATTTGGCGAATAACCTCGACCGTACCCATTTCAAGATGCCGAATACCTGCCCAACAGAAGAACAATCAAGCTCAGCGACATCACACACCATCACAAAGGCTGAAGCTGCTGGTATCTCCCTCACCATGCACAACCCACCATTCTGGCGCGATCGACCACGACTCTGGTTCATTAGCTTCGAAGCCGCAACGAACGACCTCAAGAAAAACCAGTCTCAACTCGCTCAGATGGTTATAGCACAGCTAGAGCGACAAGACATCGAGCAGATCACGGATTTACTCTACAATCCACCAGAGAAGGACCAGTACAAAGCCATCAAAGAAAGACTAATATCTGCCTACGAAGAATCTGACAGCCGCCAATTCCAAAAACTGTTGTCCGAGATGGAACTCGGCGATCAGAAACCCACCCAACTACTCGGCCGCATGAGAAATCTTGCCAGAGACAAAGTTCCCGACTCCACGCTGCATCTCATGTGGACAAATCACCTTCCACCACACGTCCGCTCAGTCCTCGCAGTAAGTGAACAATTCAGCACAAAGACAGCACTCGAAGAACTGGCGCTACTCGCTGACAAAATGATGGAGCAGACTACATCAACAGAAATCGCAGCCGTGCAGTCAACCGCTGTGCCTACACCATCAACACCGCTAGCAGATACGCAATTCATCTTGAATGAGCTAAGAAAGCTATCGCTAGAAATAGCTGAGCTCAAAGCAAGACCGCAATATCCAAACAATTATCGCCGCAGCTTCTACCCTTCTCGGAATCGTTACGCTTCAAGATCACGTAATCGAGCAGAATCGCCATCACCATTCTGTTACTATCACAGACGATTTAAAGAGCAAGCTAGACGCTGCACGTCGCCTTGCTCATTCGTAAAACAAAATGCGGAAAACTAAACAGGACGTTGGCAGAGGCGGACACCGGCGTTCAAGATAAATCTCACCGCCTATACATCACCGATAGAAACTCGAAACTATCATTCTTAGTCGACACTGGAGCTAACATATCCGTGCTACCAAGAAGAAAGGGTCAAGTAACAACGCTGTTACCATTTCAATTATACGCAGCTAACAACACAACAATAGCTACGTATGGCGAGAAAACTTTATCGCTCGACTTCAACCTACGACGCCGCTACAAATGGAAATTTATTGTAGCTGACATTTCGTAGCCAATAATTGGAGCAGATTTCCTCAAGCATCATCAACTCATCGTCGACCTGAAAAACCGAAAACTTCGAAAACATGATTGTATAAGGACTATGCAGACCCAGTAAAAGCCCATGGTCATCACCTCTACATATCGTACCCAAGAAGAATGGCGATATTAGAGTTTGTGGTTATTATCGCCGACTCAACACCATTAGCATACCAGATCGCTACCCCGTTCCACGAATCAAAGACTTCACGCATCATCTATCTGGTAAAACTATCTTCTCTACAATAAACCTCAATCGTGCCTACCAACAACTGAACGTAAGAGAAGAAGACATTGAGAAGACAGCAATCATCACACCAATGGGATTATTCGAATTTCCTCGTATGTACCCTGGTTTGAAAAACGCGGGACAAACGTTTCAACGTTACATCCATGAAGTGCTACGAGGATTACATTTCGTTTTCCCGTTCATCGATGATTTGTTACTAGCATCAGAAAACGAAGCTCAACACCGAGAACACCTTCACATTGTGCTAAAGAGGTTAGAAGATAACGGTATCACGATTAACCCCGTTAAATGCAACCTAGGCAAACCAGATGTCCAATTCCTAGGATACACCGTATCAACAGAAGGCATCAAACCTCCGTATCACAAAATCGAAGTTATCATCAACTATACCAAGCCCACCACTATCGAAGAACTTAAAAGATTTCTCGGTAGGATCAACTTTTATCGCGATCACATACCTAACGCCGCATCTCTACAAGCACCATTAAACGCATATCTATATAATGTCAAGAAGAGAGACAAAACCCAAATCACGTGGACCAACGAAGCAACCCATGCGTTCGAACAATGTAAAGCTAGCATCATTAACGCAGCTCTACTAGCTCACCTATCGCATCATGCAACACTCGCCTTATTTTGTGACGCATCCGATAACTCAGCTGGAGCCCTATTGCAACAATACATCAACGAAGCATGGCAACCGCTCGGATACTATTCCAAGAAATTCACCGACGCACAAAAGAAATATTCTACTCTCGATCGTGAGTTACTTGCAATCTACATGGCAGTCAAACATTTCCGCAAAATATTTGAAGGACGCCATCTTATCGTATTCACCGACCACAAGCCGCTAACATTTGTAATGTCGAAGACTCATACAAACTCGGAAACACAAAGGCGAACGAGACAACTTTTGTTTATCAGCGAATTCACCACGGACATGAGGCACGTGAGCGGTAAACAACACATCGTCGCCGACACACTCAGCCGCATAGAAACAATTTCTTGCCCATCTGGAATCAACTTCACTGAAATAGCCAGCGCACAACAAAAGGATAGCACCATTGAACAATTGTTATTACTAGAAAACATAATTCTAAAGAAAGTAATTATACCCAACACCGACGTAGAGTTATACTGCGAAACATCCACCCAATATTTACGACCTTATATACCCATACAATATCGACAAGAAGTTTTTAACAGCGTGCACAATATATAGTCACCCAGGTACGCGCACGACTCGTAAACTTACAACCCAAAAATTCTTTTGGCCATCAATGAACGCAGAATCAACCTTTGGACTCGATCCTGCATACATTGCCAGAAAAGCAAGATACGACACACATTCTCGAACATAGCATCATTCCCACCAAGTGAGCGTATTCAACATCTACACGTTGACATCGTTAGACCGCTACCTACAACAGCTCAAGATCACCGTTACTTAGTAACAATGATCGACCGATTAACTAAGTGGCCTGAAGCATCCCTACCGATGAAATATCAGCTGTTCGAATAGCCGATATCATCTACCAACACTGGGTAGCAAGATTTGGATGCCCTACAACACAAACAAGCGATCAAGGACGCCAATTCGAGAGTCAACTATTCCAAAACCTAATGAAGCAAATGGGAATCAAGAAAAATTGAACAACAGCTTATCACCCTCAAAGCAACGGTATCGTCGAACGGTGGCAACGCTCTCTTAAAACTGCGTTGCGCGCGAAAATCACCGACTCAAGCACATGGATCGACAAATTGCCTACCGTGCTACTTGGATTGCGAGCCGCTCTACGCACAGACACCGGCGTTAGCGCCGCCGAGCTTACCTATGGTTACAACCTACGCCTACCTGGCGATTTTTTCAATACAAGTACCTGCACACCTACGATGCATTATACCTACGTTGAGAAACTGCGTGGTATTATTCAAGCAAACAAGCCGCAAGCTGTAACCGAGCATCACAGCAATAACAGACACATGTTCGTGCATCAAGAATTGCCCACGTGCAGTCACGTTTTTGTCAGAACTGATGCAGTAAAAAAACTACTTCATATGAAGGCCCCTATCGAGTTATAAGCCGAACAGATAAAGTGTATCTCATCCAACTACCAGATCGGCAAATTAACATTTCTATCGATCGATTGAAGCCTGCATATGTCATCACAGAAGATACCTTACCACCAACCAATATTACCACATCAAGAAACCGTACCATTACCATTACCAAACAAACCAACAGCAATACCGAGCCAACCGTCACCAAGCAAGCAACAGAGGTACCTGCCGCCAACATGCCGCTACAGCCCGCCGTGAACAAAACAACACATACAGGCCGCACCATCAAGCTGCCGGTACGCTTCGCTTGAAGGGGAGTACTGTAGCCACAACTCAACAACCCACGTTTTGACACTCTGTTTATTAGAAACATTGAAACAAGTAGCTCTCAAAAGAACTTTTGATCACAGTACGTTTTGACACTGTCTACCAGAAATATTGAAGCAAGCAGTTCTAAAAAGAACCTTTTTATTATACGTTTTGACAATCACCAGTTCTAAAAAGAACTCATCTGAGATCCCGAAGGAACTCATTTATAAAGAAATAGGACACGAACAACCGTCGCGCCAGACACGTCTGTCTTGCGCAACGGCCGCTCGAGGAAAAGGCCGAATCTTTTTTTTTTTTTTTTTTTCTAAGTGGCGTCTCGCAGTTTCAATCAAAGTGATTGGATACTGCTTAACCGGGCTAACCTGAGGAGACTAAGCTATATTATAGCCTCCAGCCAAGGCACAAGTAAGTTTTCTAAACCTACAGCGAATGCGCTAAGGGCTACCCCAGTTGGGGTCGAACCTCGGCAAAGGGCATCGCTGGTGGGACAACTAAGGCTGGATCTAGATTAATGAATTTACTGTCCGTTCGTAAACTACCTACTTGGAGAAGAACGGATAAGAAACTCCTTTTAAATCTAACATTTAACTAATGCACAGCTGACGCGGGCTGGCGTGATTTTACTGAAAGGACACGCGACGGACCTCGGCGGCGAGGTAGGTACGGATCGGAAAGGCCGAATCAACGCGCCGTCTATATTTATAACTTCAGTTCGCAGAATGCCTCGTAGGATACGCGCCAAAACGAACGGAACAAACACCGAACTATGCTTCAACCCTATTGGTCACAAGAATTATACAACTCTATTGGTTAAGATTTTATTTTTATATTTGTAAATTTGTTTCTGTATTTTCATTGGTTAGAGTATAAGTGTAAAATAGTATTTAAGTGTGTGCAACCAAAAATAAAGCCCTTATTATTTTCTACAATCTGGAGTCATTATTAAATCAATCAACCTGCGTCCCATCGCTAAAGTGGTGACCCCAGACAGAACACACCCGAGCAGAACATACCCGGACAGAGCACATCCGAACCAGAACATAACTGAAGAATAATTTGGCGAATAACCTCGACCGTACCCATTTCAAGATGCCGAATACCTGCCCAACAGAAGAGCAATCAAGCTCAGCGACATCACACACCATCACAAAGGCTGAAGCTGCTGGTATCTCCCTCACCATGCACATTCCACCATTCTGGCGCGATCGACCACGACTCTGGTTCATTAGCTTCGAAGCCGCAACGAACGACCTCAAGAAAAACCAGTCTCAACTCGCACAGATGGTTATAGCACAGCTAGAGCGACAAGACATCGAGCAGATCACGGATTTACTCTACAATCCACCAGAGAAGGACCAGTACAAAGCCATCAAAGAAAGACTAATATCTGCCTACGAAGAATCTGACAGCCGCCAATTCCAAAAACTGTTGTCCGAGATGGAACTCGGCGATCAGAAACCCACCCAACTACTCCGCCGCATGAGAAATCTTGCCAGAGACAAAGTTCCCGACTCCACGCTGCGTCTCATGTGGACAAATCACCTTCCACCACACGTCCGCTCAGTCCTCGCAGTAAGTGAACAATTCAGCACAATGACAGCACTCGAAGAACTGGCGCTACTCGCTGACAAAATGATGGAGCAGACTACATCAACAGAAATCGCAGCCGTGCAGTCAACCGCTGTGCCTACACCATCAACACCGCTAGCAGATACGCAATTCATCTTGAGCAAGCTAGACGCTACACGTCGCCTTGCTCATTCATAAAACAAAATGCGGAAAACTAAACAGGACGTTGGCAGAGGCGGACACCGGCGTTCAAGATAAATCTCACCGCCTATACATCACCGATAGAATAGAATACTCTTTATTATGTACACCATATAAGTTACAGAAAGTAAAGATGAAGAAAAAAAATACACTGGGTGGCACATACACACGTGGATAGAAACTCGAAACTATCATTCTTAGTCGACACTGGTAGTGGTAGTATATTCTATATAAGTGTAAAATAATATTTAAGTGTGTGCAACCAAAAATATAGCCCTTATTATTTTCTACAATCTGGAGTCATTATTATTTCCATCAACCTGCGTCCCATCGCTAAACCACCAACAAAATTAATTTGCAAAATCAACCCGCCCGCAACCTATTCCAGTAGGACGGCTAACTTACGAGCATAGTGATCTAGCTCCCTACATTGTCCACATTCAAAGAGAACACGTTAACTCGAATGACTCCATATCCTTGCACCCGGTTGCCTTTGGTAAATTCCTCAGGAAAGAAAATTTCCAAGGTATAGTAAATGGCAGCTTAAAAAAAATAGGAATGAAATCGAATGTCCTGTAGCGGCACCAACGCCGCCACTTACGAACTAATGACATGCATACGTCAGCGCAGCCTTCGTGCAGAGCTACTTCGTCGTGACGTCATCATCACTCTCTCAAGCTTTCGAGCAGCGAGTCATCAGCCAGCCACTACCCACGGCATCTACGGGGGTATCCTGACCACCAGCATGCAGCGGACGCGCATTCCTGGTCCAAACTCAAACGTTCCAAAGGTTCATTGACGAAGTCTTACTAGGCCTAGACTTTTGCTACGGGTACGTCGACGATATTCTGGTGTTCTCAGCGTGTGTTGAAGACCACAAGGAGCATCTACGCCTTTTGTTTGATCGCCTGAAACAATACGGTGTCGTCATCAACACATCGAAATGCAACATCGGACAACAAGAGGTGACTTTCTTAGGTTACAGTGTGTCAGCTGAGGGCATAAAACCACTTCAGTCGAAAGTGCTGGCCATCCAGGAGTTCCCGATACCCAAAACCGTCAAGGAGCTGCGACGATTCTTGGGCATGATAAATTTTTATCGCCGATTTGTCCCAAACGCAGCCCAGCTACAAGCACCGTTAAACACTGCCCTCGCTGGTCCGAAGATCAAAGGTTCGCATCCTGTGCAAATGTCTCCAGAGATGCTGAAGGCATTCGACGATTGCAAGTCCGCGCTGTCTAAAGCAACGCTCTTGGCTCATCCAGATGCCTCGGCAGACTTAGCGATTGTAACCGACGCATCGAATACAGCTATAGGCGCTGTTCTTCAACAACGCAAAGGTGAGAGCTGGCAGCCACTAGCCTTTTACTCCCACAAGCTAAACAATGCTCAAAAGAAGTACAGCCCATACGACCGAGAGCTGCTAGCAGTGTATGAGGCCATCAAATACTTCCGTCATATGGTTGAAGCTAGGACATTCGCGATTTTCACTGATCACAAGCCACTTATCTTCGCCTTCAAATCAAACAAGGAGAGTCTTCCGCCGAGGCAGTTCAGGTACCTAGACTACATCAGCCAATTCACAACAGACCTAAGGTACTTACCAGGCAGTGAGAACATTGTTGCTGACGCACTATCACGGGTAGAAGAGGTATCTGCTGCCATCAACTTCGAGAACCTTGCACGACTTCAGGATGATGATCCAGAACTGCAAGACCTCTTACTCCATGGTACGACGCTCAAACTAAAAAAGATAGCAGCTACCCATACTGGGAACTTACCCGTGTATTGTGAGATCTCCTCACAGGTTCCACGTCCCTATGTAACACCAACGCTACGAAGAGAAGTTTTCAACTCGCTGCATAATTTACATCACCCAGGGAAGTCCGCTACAGTGCGACTGGTGACAAGACACTTTGTGTGGCCAGGGATTCGCAAGAATTGTAGAGAGTGGGCAAGGCAATGTCTAAAATGCCAGACGTGTAAAGTCACACGTCACACTAAATCCCCACTTTCCTCTTACCTGACCCCATCCTCTCGTTTCTCCCACATTCACCTCGACATCATAGGGCCATTAACCCTTTCGTGTGATTATAGGTACTGCCTTACTGTCATCGACAGGTTCACCCGATGGCCTGAGGTGTACCCCCTCAAGGACATCACTGCGGAGACATGCGCAGCTGCTCTGGTGACTGGTTGGGTGGCCCGGTTCGGCTGTCCTGCACGGATAACCACCGACCGTGGTCGCCAATTCGAGAGTCACTTGTTCAAGGCCCTCACTGCCTTGCTGGGGGCAGACCACTTTCGCACCACTGCCTACCATCCAGCTGCGAATGGCATCGTGGAACGGCTGCATCGACAGTTGAAGGCAGCCATCATGTGCCACACCTCCTCACAGTGGACAGAAGCTCTTCCATTGGTACTTCTCGGCATGCGTAACTCGTGGAAAGAAGACATCCAGGCTACGCCGGCCGAACTTGTCTACGGAGAAGCACTTCAACTTCCTGGGCAGTTCCTATCTTCAAGAGAAGACTTTACTACAGCTGACGTCACCGAGTACGCAAACCGTCTACGATGTCACATGACCAAGCTGACTCCTAAACCAACTGCGTGGCATACTGCATCACCCTTCTACGTGCCACGAGATCTGCACTCTTCCTCTCACGTCTTCCTGCGAAGAGACTACGTACGGCGCTCACTCGAACCACCATATGTAGGACCCTACAAGGTTTTACAGAGACACGCAAAGTATTTCACTATTGAGAAACAAGGGAAGCCGAATAATGTATCGATTGATCGTCTGAAACCGGCCTACATGATGCGTGAAGACGTTCAAGAGAAACCTACCACAACTACTGACACCACCACTCCTCCTACAAGTGAAGAAAAGAGGACGAGGAGCGGGCGGCGAGTAAGGTTTCCCGATTATTATCGACCGTAGTTACGGTCTGGCCGGGGGGAATATGTGGCGGAAATAACTTGGACCACCACCTTACAATTTGGAGCAAAACGCTGTCGCTTATGAGTTTGCGCCAGAGCCTAACATCAGGTGATCCTTTGTTCGTTGTTACGTCAGCGGCGCGCGGACACCGAGCGGCGGGCAAGCAGAGCGACGCGCCTCAGTCTTCAACTACCTACCCTACCGTTCGCGCCGCGCTTATAATAATTATTGCTTTTGTCTTATTCTTCATAATTGCTAGTACCAGTCATTGTTATACTTTCTTTGCTTTCAATATACTGCTTTCGTCTATTTCTAATAATATCCTTCATTTCTTCGTCTTTCGTATTCATTATTCCCGCTATCCTTCGCTTGCTATTATAGTGCTTAATAGCCTTACTACACGGGTTAGATTCCCGTGTAGCGTAGGAATAAGTGTTTCACTTATACCCTACAGTCCCTTACTTTTACAGATTTTGTCAAAGCCAACATATTTTTGAATCATGAGAGCAATAATAAGAATGGGTTTAGAACATTTGTACCCACATTTAATATCACTCGCATGGGTCTCGTTAGGGGCGTTTCATCAGAATGGTCTCCAGAAGAGGTGTGTGACAGCATTTCAGTGCCTATTGGTTGCGGAAAGATCCTAAAGGTAAGGCGTTTGAATTACAGAACTGTTGTAGATGGCTCTCCTGTGTGGAAGCCATTACAAACAGTAGTACTGACATTTGATGGCCAGGTGTTGCTTAAGAGAATTTTTATGTGTTACAATGCTCTCCCAGTTGAACTTTATACATACCCTACAATACAATATTACAATTGTGCCAGGTTTGGACATACCAAAGTACAATGCTGATCTTTGCCCCGCTGTTATAAATGTGGTCAAGCACACACAGGCGAAACTTGTATTATCAGTGAAGACAAGGCTACCTACTGTCACTGTTCAGGGTCTCATTTTGCGACAAGCAAAAGTTGCCCAGAGCTTTACAGACAAAAACGCATAAAACGTTCTATGGCTGAGTCCTGCATTTCATATGCTGAAGCTAATAAAATACATCTACCTGTTATAAGATCATATGCTGACATTGCATCAAATAATGCTTCTAGTGTAGGGCGGTCTGCTAACAACTTTCCTGCCTCATCCCCCACACTGTTATCTCCAGTATAGACCACTTCATATAAAATAGTACATTATGGTACAAGTGTGTAATGTTGGTGATTACCGCTGAGGCGCCATTGAGACCCGAGCCGTTAGGTGAGGGTCTTAAGAGAGCCGAGGACGGTAATCATCAATACACACGTGTATCATACGACGTTTTTCAACACACTTGTGAAGAAAATAATACTAAAAAATCATTTCCAACAGTGAAAACGATTTGTGATTTTTTTTTCGCAATGGCGGGCAAAATTAATCAGTTTTCCTATGCGCGCGCATCTAACAATGGCGATCGGCTATAGACTAAAAATAATGGGTTATCTTTTTTTTGGCTTTTCGCGAATAGCGTTTTAGCCACGTACAAAATGGGGAATTTCAAGTTTTCTTTATTACAGACAAAACAAAAGTTATATTTAAGAGAAAGTTTTATTTATTAAACACGTACAAGTTGAAATTATCTATTTAAATACGAAGTTGCATGAAATTTGTTGCATTTGTACTATTGAGCACGATCTTTTTTGTATCGAAACTTTTTTAAGAACAAAGCAACTCAACCAATAAATTTAAAAAAAAACTCTTTATCTCACTTGTGAATAATAGTAATGAAAAAGTCACAGTTTGATAACAGGTGTCATTATGTGCCTAATTGCGGTGAAATTAGAGCCACTTTATGAGCAAGTGTGTTGAAAAGACAGTTATTAGACAACCCACTCTTCGTCAACATCATCCATCCAGTAACCTGTCCTCACATAAAGAACTCACCAAAGACTTTCAAATCCCCTGTCCAGCCAATGGCTGTGCATATAAAGATCAATTAAGCCAAGAAAATCTTCCATCATTGATGTTATTTTGACCTTAATTAGCTCCCTTTCACACTCAACAATTATTAAACCTGACCACGTTGCATCCATTGTTGAAACTTTGAACAAACTCACACACACTCATAATGACTGCAACGAACAATATTCCAAATAACTTTAACAATGCTAGCACTGTATTGTCTTCATTGCATTACCCCCATGTGGTGATGCAATGGAACTGCCGCAGTGTAAATGACAAAAAAGCAGAACTTTCACACCTTTTGAATAAACACAGTCCCACAATAATAGCCTTATCAGAAACCTGGTTTAAGCCAGGCTCTGTCTTCAAAATAAAAAGTTACTCCTGTCTTAGGGAAGACAGGATTGACCGATATGCTGGAGTACCTTTACTTGTTAAAAACAATATCCTATGTAAACCTATTCCTCTCCCTTCTCATGATGATTTTACAGCAGTTGCGCCACATATTACTAATATATGTTTCGTTTCTATATATATTACTAAGCCTAGTTTCTTCTAGTTTCCAACAGCTCAGCAACATTCTTCAGACTCTTCCTAGGGCTCTCATTCTATTAGGTTATTTTAACTCTCATCACATATCTTTTGTCAGTACAAAATCAGATAACAATGGACAGGCACTTCTCAACTTACTTCACGAACACAATCTCTGCCTCCTTAACACAGGTTCTCCAACACGCCGTACAAATCCTTCCCAAACTATTGGCTCTGTTGATCTATCCATCTCATCACCATTCCTGGCCTCTTCTCTTACTTGGCATACACTCTCTTGTACCTATTACAGTGATCACTTTCCTATAATTATATCATTCCCTGGCAAGAAAGTCAAAGCAACTCCAACTAAACCCAGACTTAAATATAAACTTCTAGATGACAATTGGCCTAAATTTAAAAACTACATGGACACAAACATTTCAGATTTACCCAAAGTGACACAGAAATATGCGCTAAAGAATTTACCAAACTAATGATACAAGCAGCTGATACATATTTTCCTATAAAGAATGCTTCTAAGGGCCAAATACCTTCACCTCCTTGGTGGGATAATGAATGTACATTGGCTATTAAAAAAAGAAAAGAGGCAGAGGATATATACAAATTAAACATGACTAACGAAAACTTTAATAATTTAATCTATATAATGTCTGATACAAAAAATCTCCTAAAGAAAAAGAAATTTACGAGTTGGTGAAGCTTCTATCTCTCCTAGAACACCTCCTTCAGTTATATGGACACATATAAAACGTTACCGCACTGGAACTTCTCCCAACACATTTAATACAATTCCTTCATCCATAACCGAGGAATTCTTAACGAATTTAGCTCCAACAACAAGTTGTGGAACAAAAGGAGGAGCTAAATTCGTTTCTGCTCCTCCTCAAATTTCTTTAGATGTAAGTACTTCATTCCTTGATGGACCCATAAGTCTGGCAGAACTCAAAGGTGTCCTATCTTATGTCCGGGATTCTGCTCCTGGACAAGATGAAATTCCTTATTCATTTTTTTCAAATCTTGGTGATGATATGATAGTTTACTTAATTATTTAGAGTAGGCTTGTCGAAAAATATCGATACATCGATATATCTATATTTTTGAAACGATATATCGATATTTTTGATTCAATATATCGATATTTTTGATTCGATATATCGATATTTTTTGCCGATATATATTCATCCGATACATCGATATATCGATTCAAAATATTCGACATCGAAAAACGCATCAAAATCGTTTTTTTTTTTCAAGTCTTGTTTTTTTGCAGAATTTAAAGCCGTAAAAGAGAGGAACGAACGGAAAATTACTGTATTGTCTATGACTTTAATGTTTTGTTAGTGTTCCGTGTGTGTGTATGTGGCGGCCCCGGAGGCAGTCAACATCAGTCACTCGTTACTCACTTTCAAATGTGAGTTCTTTTGCGTTGTGTGTGTGAGGTGCGTGTCATCTTCTAATATTTTTAGTAGATTGCTATTTAGTTTTTGTTATTTTCAATTTTTGCCTATTATAATATAATATAATAATTGTTTTATAATAATTGTTTATTGTTCCAAAATGATTACATATGTGCATTATGAGGCAGCCCCATTAAGTTATTAATAATACTTGTGTTGGGGCTGACTCGCTACTTCCCCTATTTTACATTTACATAATGGAATAATGAATTAAACAAAACACATAAAAGAAAAGAAAACAGAATGCAAATTAAAAACTATGATATATATATAAATGATACTGTCAAGATCAGCAGCTCAATAGTGTATGTATGTGTGTGTGTGTGTGAGCGTGCGCGCGCCCGCGCGTGTGTTTGTGTGTGAATGTGTGTGCGTTTGTGTGTATCTGTGGTCTGTTTTTATGTATTCCTTTTTAGCAAGGTCTGATCAATATTTGTTCAATCTCCTCGTATGTTAATGTTTTTAGCCATTCAATTATGATCTTCTTAATTAGGACTACTATTAAAAAGGAATAACGATTAAAATACATTAAAATAATGTACATTTTGTATAAAAATTTCTACTTCCAACAAAAAAAAAGAACCTAAAAACTCTGAAAATCGGACCGATATATCGATATTTTTACCTCGATATATCGAGGTCGATATTGATATTTTAATAAATATCGATACATCGATATATCGATATATTTTTTCACTTTCGACATCCCTAATTTATAGGTTATAAACTCCGTAATTCTGACAGGTGACGTTCCGGAATCATGGAAGTTACAGGCAGGGACCGAAACCGGTATGAATAATACCGGTATGTTTCGGTTAGTTACAGGTATTTTAAAAGGTTACCTTAATTTTTAAATATTAAAAACAACCTTTATTAATACCGGTTACCGAAATAAAAATTACCTCTATTTTACACGTGCCGTCCGTCGGCATTAGTCAAACTGGCAAAGAGCGCGCATACTGTGTGTGTGTGAATGGGTCGAGACTAAACGCGCGCGCCGGCGAACGCTGACCAATCACGGTTCTGGCTGGCACAGCGACGTGTCTCTCAGTTTAATAGCGAGGCGTGTGTTGGTCGTGTTGGATAGTTTTGTTGGCTTGGTAAATTATAGATAAAACATATTATTAATATACTTATAAATGGGACGAAAGCAAAAAAATAATGTTTATGGATAGTTTACCTACCAAAGAGAAACATATACCTCTAAAGGCCGATATCACCATTGTAACTAATCGCGATTATTTCTACTAAACTCAGTTTATACAACAGTTTGCGCACCAGGCAACTATTCGCTACTAACTCTTGCAAATTTAATGCTGGTGTGCGCTCACCCGTACGCCGTTAAGTCGATACATACAATAAGCAATTTTGTGCAATTGTCATATTATTTATAAGCAGATATACTTTTAGAACTAACATAATCAAAATGTTTAAGGATCAACAGTAGCTTCTTATCTTTCTACATGCCCTGACTACAATAACGTTTGCTAATCAGTTTGTCTTACTATTGTAAATAGTAATCTGTGGAAAATGTAGTGGGTGGTATATTTGTTAAGTTATATGTTTAAGACACTTTGTATATTTTTATTATACTATTGTTTATTTTCCCTACAAAAATAAATAAATATATACAAATTTCGCGTTTAGCGTTCTGATTGGTTGGTACCGCGGAGAAGCTACCAATCAGAACGCTGAATTTGCATAAACTGAGTTTAATTGAACGAATCCTGCGCGTAGATTTGGCTTTCTTCACTGTATCGTTCGCAGCGCTGTGTCTTGTTTTTTTTTATTTAGTCTGAGGCTGTCGCTAACGTTTGTTATTGTAATGTTTTTTTTTAAAATTTATTATTAAGGACAAGTGAAGGTAGTCAAACAGAACACAGAGCGTGGCTAACAATTGTGCATCGGTCATGGCCAGATCTTAGAATTGATCATTTTATGAAGGTGTTCGACCATTTCATGAAATAGAAGATCGAACGCCCATGATGCACGACTACTTCATGATGTGGCTAAATATTCGTGATCATAAATAATTTTCCGATCTTGATAGGAGTGGGTGTAACATGGGCATTCAACTTCACCTTGGTTTGGTCCATGTTTATCCTAAAACCCACCCTTTCGGAAGCTCTACTGAGGTCATCGAGCATTGTACTGAGGTCCTCCATGGTCTCAGTCATGACCACCAAATCGTCGGCAAACCGAAGGTGAGTGATGTACTCGCCATTGTCGTTGATGCCTTACCCTCTCCAGTCCAGAAACTTGAACACATTCTCCAGTGCAGCGGTGAATAGTTTCAGAGATATTTCGTCTCCCTGTCTCACACCTCGCTGCAGAAGGAAGGGTTTCGAGGTCTGATCCTGAAGTCGAACTGACATGGTGGCGTTTTTGTACAAACACTTCAACACTTCAATGTACCGGTAGTCAATTTGGCACCGTTGGAGAGACTGCAGTACAGCCCAAGTCTCGATCGAATCGAAGGCTTTCTCTTAGTCCACAAACGCTAAACAGAGAGGCAGGTTGTACTCTTCGGTCTTCTGTATTACCTGCCGCAGCGTATGTATGTGGTCTAAGGTGCTGAAACCTTTACTGAATGTTCGGGAGGCTGGAAATCGTCAAACTTGCGCGCGAGACGATTCTTGATGACTCTTGAAAACAGCTTGTAGACATGACTAAGAAGTGAGATGGGCCTATAGTTCTTCAGTAGGGCATTGTCACCCTTCTTGAAGAAGAGTTCCACCACACCCCTGCACCATATCTGTGGCATTTTCCCCTCAAGTATGACGGAATCAAACAGCTTCTGAAAGGCCTTTAGTAAAGTCAAAGTCAAACGTTTGTACTGTTGTTGTTTTTACGCTTTAGTACTGGTTTTCTACTCGCCTTCAGGAGTTCGGCCGTAATTCCGTCGTCATCCGGTGCCTTGTTGTTCTTCAGCTGTTGACCTTTCAAGCTTGATATTAATGTTCAATGTGCCTCTTACCATGCGGTGATCTCACCTTTTTTCACCGAATTGATCACAGAGACATTATTGAACATTTGCTTCCTGGTTGACATGATAAAATCCATCAGAAATGATATAGTACTTTTTTATTTAGCTTTGTCAAGCTTTGGCACCTAATGCCCAAATATTAAAAACCTACTAAATTTTAAGTTAAGTCTCTTGCTGTCTCTATCACTTTAAGTCAAAGTGACTATATCACCACGAGACTTAAGCCCTATTTATACGTTGCAAGTTTATTGCCTGTAGCAATAAACTTCGTGTAAATAGCGCTTCAACGGCATCTCAACATAAAGTAGTGTAAGAATATGTGGCCACAAGTCCTGTAATAATAAACATAATATTATGACTAATTTGCACAAAGGTTTTGCCATCTTGTCATCTTCCATACTTTGTACTGAGTTTGGCAGGTTTCCGTTGTCTTTCATTTATTTTGATGAATTATCAGAAGATAAATCTGGGGCAGAGGCATTTGAATCTAATTGGAGTAGATACCTGTATCAGTGGTTTATTTGAAGTTTCCATATTCTTTACTACATCAGCAGAATGGTTAACAAAATAACATCACTTTTCGTATAACCGGGGTCACACTTAATTTTATATTTATACCTTTTTAGTTGGCGTTTTTTCGTTCGTTCTCTATAACTTGTCCCTTGCCGTCATGTTGGCACCATGGCTTGCCAAGCTTAGACATAGTACAGCAGGTGCTTTTGTCAACAGTAGCAGTTGCTTCTGTCGACAAGCTGCAGTTGCTTCTATCGACAGCTGCATTTGCCTCTGTCAACAGTTGAAGTTCGCTCCGTCGACTACAGAGTGCTGCTCGTCTATTTGACGCCTTAGTTTCAATATTGAAACTAATAATATGAATAGTAACAGTGCTACCGATCGCTTCACGCGACAAGTTATAATGGACGCACTGTATTCACAAAAAACCGTAACCTAACTAATTTGGTTGGAGTGCCATAAAATCCGTAAAATGCAACATAACACTTAAAATAAGTTTTAAAAACTCACTCCACTTGTGGCACCCCGACCAAATAAGTTAGGTAAGAAGTGTGACCACCCGCGGACGCGCCGAGCGTGTGCTACTTCCAAATTGGTCGCTTTCCATAACAATTATCATATTTGGAAATCCAATAAAAGTCCATCGACTTTTTTGCGTGGTCACCCTACTTTGTTTGATTTGTTTTATACCGCCGCCATGATGCACCACAAAAACAAAGTGACATCAACTCCTCTACCGGCGGATAATCTTAACTATTTTATTCTACGATATGATCACTAATGTTTGGCCACATTATAAATTAGTCGTACGTTTACAACTGTCCATATCGTCCAACGTTGAGTATTCAATAACCTAGCAAGCACCCTAATTGCGTAACACACGATCAATCAAAACAATTCTGAATCATTATATTGCTTCATAAGTTCGAAAAAAATTGTCTTCTCAACAACTTAAATAACGGAATGAAAGTTGTTGAACTGTAGAAATGAAACAGATTGTGATTGATCGTGTATTACGCAATTAGGATGCCTATGCTGACTGCTGACCACATCATGATACAACCATTTCATGAAATGGTCGAACACTTCATGACAGTGTTTTAATATAAAAACTGTAAGTGCTATAATAGCGCGCTAAAAAAAATTCAAGCAAAAAAGATAAGCGCTTTGCTTTCGAGGAAGTGCTGCCCGCTATTAGAAAAACGGGCGTATACGTTTCTCCGCAAGTTAAATAAACAAACTACCGAATTGATTGATTTCTATGATGAGAGAAAAAGATAACCAAATGGTATTTTACCTATTTACAATGTAATAATATAATATTATCTTACTTACCTTTGTTAATTTCCTTTTTTTTACTTTAACTCAAATACGCCGCAAAAAGGCGAACTAAATAAACGTAAACAGTACTTGCGTGCAGACGCACACACACGTACGCACGACGATCTCCCTGTTATTGTATTTTCTAATGCCAACAAATTGTCAGCATTGCGATATTCTGTTTCTTTCTAATAAAGGTATTTTTTTAGGTAACCTGTATTAAAACGGTAACCTAAATAAAGGTAACCTGTTTCTTCTTCTTGGGTTACCCATATAGCGGTTACCTAAATCGTAGAGGTTACCGAAATTCTTCAATACCGGTACCGTAATTTATAACGGTTTTCGGTCCCTGTTACAGAGTCTTGCCCATTCTAAAACCTAATAAGAATCCATCAGAAAGTACCTCTTATCGCCCCATAGCTCTATCTCCTGTGATAGCGAAATTAGATGAACACCTTATAAAAAATAGATTAGAATGGTTTTTAGAAAACAATCATTTACTCCCAGATTCACAGTTTGGCTTCAGAAAAAGAAAGAGCACCATGGATAATGTTGGTTTACTCATTTCAGATATTCGTCTGGTATTTTCAGGAGATGAGTCTGTCGTAGCCGCATTTTTGGATATTAAATCAGCTTACGATAACGTTTGCCTTTCAATATTAAAGAAAAAGTTACAAGTTCCACCAAACCTAATCCGTTTTATCATTAATCTTTTGTCTGGTCGTTAAATAACGATTAATGGTTTGACCAGAATGCTATGGCAAGGGCTCCCACAGGGTTCCGTGCTCAGCCCTATTCTCTATGCCATATATACATATGACCTTGAAAGCTCGCTGGCCGCAACATGCAAAATTCTGCAGTACACCGATGATGTGGTAGTTTACAGTACTGACAAATCTATTAATATCGCTTGTGCCTCTTTGTCCAAAGCTTTAGATCTTCTTAAGATCTATTTTGACAAAGATGGACTAGAACTCTCTGTATTTAAGTGCTGTGTGGTGCTCTTTTCTAGAAAGAGAGCCTATTCCGGTTAAATCTCAGGTTAAACTAGGTCTAGTTTTAGACTCTAAACTCACTGGTAATCCACATTGTGATTATATTGCTGAAAAATGTGAACATGCTCTAAACATCCTCCCCTTTTTCACTTAAATTAGTTTACAATGCACTGATAAGAAGTGTATTGGATTATGGCACTTTTTTACTTGAACCATGTAGCGCTGCTGGTATGAAGAGACTGGATGACGTCCAGGCCAAGGCCCTTCGAATCATAACTGGTGCGATGAAATCTAGTCCCATAAACGCTTTACAGGTCGAATGCGCTGATCCTCCCCTCAAGTTACGTCGACAGTTCCTGGCAGACAGATTTTTCTACCGCATCTTTCAGTTCTTCGGATTAGAATTTGAACTGTCAACACGCATAGTCATACTGTCCGAGAGATAAAGTGATTATAGTGTATAAAACTTCAATCTTGTGTTTAGAAACATTATTAAAGTGAATCTAATTAAATGATTACTGTGTACAATTGTTGGTAGCTAAAAGCAATCAGTGTTTATTAACAAAAACAGTAATAAAAGTCTAAGATTGACACTTGCAATTTTTTTTTTCTCCATCTACCTACAATATCTAAATATCACGTCCGATGTCGAAATGTCATTTGACATTTGGAAAAGTGTTGCCATTGTGAAATAATAATTACCACAATGAGTTGCAAACATATTTCCAACTCAACCAAATCGGAAAATGAGGGTCAATGTCAACCTAGCACTAGTGATGAAAATCACAAGAACAAAGCCTCGCCTAAGAAACTTGTTCAACAAGTCTTCCATCCTTCTCTCTTCAACAAACATCGTTCCAATTCACTAAGTAACGTGCATGAAGAAGGGAACAAGGATGTAGCATTGGAGAGTTCTGAAATAAGTTGGCAGAGAATTCCCGAAGCGCGCAATACCAAGAGGAAAAAACCATCAGACAGTCCTCCACAAACACTGCAAACTAGCAACCGATACAACAGCTTACCGATAGATTTAACAGAAGAAGATCATACACCGACTGTGAAAAAACTAAGCAAGCCCCCACCTATAATCTTATACGGAATAGATGATGTTAATAAGCTCACAGAACTGCTCGAAACTGTTAGTGACAAAAATCAATTCACTTACAAAATAGTTAATAGAAACCAGCTACGAATTACAAGTGCCAGTGTAGATGTCTACAAACATCTTATTGCTGTGGTAAGGAAAATAGGTCTCATTGGCCATACTTTTAACAAAAAAGATGAAAGATGCTTTAGGGTCGTCATCAAAAACCTCCATCATTCGACTCTAATGAACGCAATAAAGGAGGAACTAGAAAGCACCGGCAATATTGTTAAGGGCGAGATCATTAATATCAAATATGGACCCGATAAGATACCTACCTCAACTTTCTTTGTAAACTTCGTACCAGGACCAAACAACGCGTTAATTAAAGACATAAAATACATATACCACCAATCTGTAATGATAGAGGATCCTAAAAGGATAAGGACAATTGTACAGTGTCAGAGGTGCCAACAATACGGCCATTCCAAAAATTACTGTATGAGGCCCTACCGTTGCGTCAAATGTGCAGAAGCGCACAGAACCTCTGATTGCCCTAAAAAAGAGCGAAATACACCAGCTCAGTGTGCCCTATGTCACGGAGCTCATCCAGCAAATTATAAGGGTTGCGATGTTTATTTGGAGATATTATCTCGGAGGTCAAACTCGCAACAGGAAAGAAAACCGAAACACACTAACGAAACAAATAGACAAAATAACATCAATAATGATAAAGTAAAACCTCAAGATAAAACCGTAACACCTCCGTCGAGCGCACGAAGAATAGATCAATCTTACGCCGATGCGGCAAAAGCCAATAATAAGCATGCACGAACAGATAAACCAGACCCACAAGAATCCAATACTATGATAGAAAAACTTTTAATAAAACAATCTGAAAAATTTGAAGCAATCCTCCAACAAATGAGTACTCTTATGAGTCTTATTACAATACTCATAGAAAAATTGCCAAAATATGTAGCCTTATAATTGGAACTCTCAACACAAACGGGTTGGCACCGAATAAACAAGACGTAGAAGTTATTATAAAAGAACACAAACTGGACATTCTCCTTGTATCAGAAGCCCACTGTACTAATGCAACGGCCAACATTCGATTAAATGGATATCGTACCTATGTCACGCAACATCCTGATGGGACTGGTCACGCAGGAAGCGCAGTCATCATTCGTGAATCAATCAAACATCACCTGGTGCCTGAGTTTAGAAAAGACTTTCTACAAGCTACGACAGTATCAGTTCAGGATGTGTACGGGTGTTTTAATGTTTCGGCTGTATACTGTCCACCAAAACATAAAATTGACGAATCGATGTTTAACACCTACTTTCATTCTCTTGGAAACCGCTTCATCTCTGGGGGAGATTGGAATGCGACACACTTACTGGGGTTCCAGACTGACAACCACAAGAGGAAGACAACTCAAGTCTAGCATAGATAACAAAAACCTCACTGCTATTTCTACGTGCAAACCTACTTATTGGCCTACAGACCCCTCGAAAATGCCAGACCTCTTAGATTTTTTCATCATAAAAGGATTCTCGAAACATTATCTCAAGCCCGAATCTTGTTTAGATTCCTGTTCGGATCACACTCCAGTTATCTTAACCATTAGTACTCTGCTCATTGAAAACGAAAAGTTGGAAACACTATACAACAAACGGACTGATTGGGCCTCATTCAGAGAGGAAATTGAGATGGGCATCGACCTGAAAATAAAACTTAAGACACCAGAACATATTGAAGACACCGCAAAACACCTAACAAATTTAATACAAGTATCCTGCTGGAATAATACACCTATGATTAAACCAACACACCACCTAACGAACTATCCACAAGATATCAAACAAAAAATTCTGGAAAAACGAAGACTACGTCGAATCTAGCACCAGAGCAGAAACAGATCTGATAAAACCGCGTTGAATAGGGCAATTGTGGAGTTGAAAGATCTGATCCGTAACTGGCACGACGATACATTGCAGTCTAAGCTGGAATCGTTGTCTGCTACTCATTCAACAGGCTATTCTTTATGGAAATTCACCAAAACATACGACAGGCCGCAGACCGCAATACCACCCATAAAAAAAAATAATAATGGTTGGGTACGAACTGCTCAGGAGAAGGCCGATGCATTTGCAGAACACCTGTCGGGTGTATTTACCCCGCATGAGACCAAAGATTGTGAGTCCGAATCAAATGTGAATGCAACTTTAAACCAGGCCTATCAAATGTCAATTCCGCCAAAACCAGTATCTGTGAGAGAAGTTGCAAAAACTATCAGAGAGCTTAAGGACAAAAAAGCACCTGGCTTTGACTTAATAACCAAGGAAATTCTAAAAGAACTACCTAAGAAAGCTTTGGTACTTATAACCTTCCTGTTCAAATCAATCCTCAGAGTGCAACATTATCCCCGGACATGGAAAGTCTCACAGATAATGATGATCCACAAAATAGGCAAGCCAGCGAGTGAAGTAACCTCATATAGACCAATCAGTCTGCTACCAATTCTGTCAAAGCTGTTTGAGAAAGTGCTGCTACGCAGAATCTTACCAATACTGACAGAAAACAAGATAATACCCGACCATCAGTTTGGTTTCCGACAGCAGCAGTCGAGCAAATCCATCGAGTCTGTGAGACATACCCTTTAAACTACTTAGATTTTCTATAGTGGCCACCTTCACCAACTTTACGTTATATAAGGCGGCACACTATACCAGGCAACCCTTACTAGGCGTCTGGAACCATCTTCGGCAGGTCACGCCTCCAGAGTACTCGCCCCTGGTACTCAAGAGAAAATGTGAGTCGCATCGTGTGGCTTTACAGCTCCGGTACCATTCTGGATAAATGGTAGTGAGTAGTCTGTGAGACAGTAAGAAAAGCCCTAGAACAGAAGGAATATTGCTCATCTGTATTCCTGGATATCCAAAAGGCATTTGACAAGGTATGGCACAATGGCCTCCTATGCAAAATTAAGAAAAGCTTGCCACATAGCTTTCACATGTTGATGAGATCATATCTCTCAGATAGACTTTTCCAGGTGAAGGAGGAGGGTTCAACTTCAAGCTTTTACAACATAAAAGCGGGCGTACCACAGGGATCCATCTTGGGCCCCATATTGTATACACTTTATACTGCAGATCTCCCAACACTACCAGGTCTAACACAGCTACGTACGCTGACGACACTACAATCCTGGCATGTAACAATGATCCAGTTACCGCATCAAATACCTTACAGCAGGGACTCCACAAGATCAATGAGTGGCTTCAAACATGGAAAATCAAAGCCAGTACATGTAAATCTGTGCAAGTCACCTTCACACTAAGAAGGGGTAACTGCCCACCGGTACAACTGGAAGGCACTACCTTACCGCATGAGGACAATGTCAGGTATCTGGGTATGCATTTAGAGCGCCGCTTGACATGGAAAAAACATATCAAGACCAAACGAGAGGATCTCAACATTCGATATAGACTCCTATACTGGCTGCTTGATCGAAACAGTAAATTGTCCACGGACAACAAATTACTTGTTTACAAAACTGTCCTCAAACCTATTTGGATGTATGGCATACAATTGTGGGGTAGTGCTAGTGACTAAAACATCTCAATGCTTCAGCGTCTTCAGAACATCATTCTGAGAACGATAAGCAATTCTCATTGGTTCATCACTAATAATGAAATACACCAACAATTACAAATGACCACAGTGAAAGAAGAAATCCGATTGACTGCGGCGAAATACAAACAGCGACTGTCTCATCATCCGAATGAACTAGCGATCCAATTGATGAGCCAAAATTACTCCAACCGTCTCAAAAGGCATGATATAAGGAAGCTGCACAACAGATGGTAGCTATGTTGTAATGAAAAGTAGCTGCCCTCGCTGGAGGAAGCACTCTACAAGACATTGACCCGAGAACACATCTGATTATAGTCTAAAGACTGATGGCAGATATAAAACAAAGAAAAAAAAAAAACTTTCAGTTTTCTAAACACCCCTTAGTCATCAAAACTCATCAACTTTCAGATTTCATCAATTCATCCCCATACTGGGCACATAAACCATTACCGCATCTAGTTATAAGTTTCAGAACACACACAATTATAACTACACCCACACACCACTCTTTATTTTTTCCTATTTTTGAATCTGATTTTAAAGCGTTAATAATTTCACCTGAAATACATTTGAATAATGGTATCATAAAAGGTGATGCTAATGCAAACTTCTCTTTTAAAGCTGTAGTAGACGAGCTTTGGTCTGGTTGGCACCATGTTTACAGTGATGCCTCAAAACAACAGGCAATCAAAATGTTGGTGTCGGCTTATTCCATTCTCAATATAAAATAGTTCATAAAATTAAACTCCCTCCAGAAACTTCAATTTTCACTGCCGAATGCTTTGGTATTTTAAGGCCCCGGAATACGTCCTTATTATGAAACTCTCCAAAACAGTAATTTTCGCAGATTCCACGAGTGCATTAACGGCTTTAGCAAAATTTCCCTTCAAATCAAACAATCTTTCCCCGGTAACTCTTATGTCAAGAGATTTACTACTAAAATGTGAAAGTAAGGGATATTCGGTGTCCTTCGCTTGGACTCCTAGTCATAGTGGAATCATTGGAAACGAAAAAGCGGATCAGTTAGCTAATAGCCATTGCGTGTGGCGATACCTTTTATTTTAAAATCTACCCTCAGGACTTGACTGCTCTTCCCAGGGTCCGCCTCAAGGAATCTTGGGGGGAGGCTTGGAAGAGCAGCAGTCAATTGAAAGGCAAGTATTACTTTTCTATTCAACCTGAAGTCCCTATTAAGCCTTGGTTCTTCAAAACAAAGTTCGGTAAAAGAGCTACATCAGTATTGATACGCATGCGCTTGGGTCACGTGTGCAGCCCTGCACATCTCGCTCGGTTTCGCATCATTGATAATGATACTTGTGAGTGCGGGGAAGAGGATGCTGACACGAATCATATTATTCTGGGATGTTCACTGTATGATCATACTCTGCTATATACAAGACTATCGATTTTAGGAGTCCCATTTCCCACTAGCATACCGTGTTTACTGTTTAATAACTCCATTCCGATTTATAAAGTCTTAGCTTCATTTATCGAAGCTAATGACATAAAACTGTAACATATGTAAATATTTCATTATAAGTGTATTTAAATATTCCTAGATATTTAATTTGTTTATTTTAATTTCATTTCTTCCTCAATCTCTTTCCATTGTTCCTTCCTTGATCATTTTCTCTGATGTTATGCCCGCCCGTCCGCGATCTTTAACCTACCCATACGTTTCACCGTTTTTTTTTTTTTTTTAACTCCAAATCTCTTCCCTTCATTTCCTCGTTTTTCCTACCTACCCATACAAGAGATGATGCAACAGCAACACAAGCCTGAGCACAGAATATATAAACCCTGAGCCCGAGATATCAAGACTAACTTCACAACAAGAAGAAATTAAATAAAAAACTTTTAACAAAAAATACAACCGACTTCCAAATAAAAACACTACAAAGTGAAAAATTACTTCAATTTCGGAAGTCGGTGTTCCTGTTTTGGGATCTTCGTTTTTTGACACCGACTTCCGAAATTGAAGTTATTTTTCACTTTGTAGTGTTTTTATTTGGAAGACGGTTGTATTTTTTGTTAAAAGTTTTTTATTTTTCACTTTTTAGTTGTGGGTACATAACGGACTAATTCTCCAAAGTGAAGCCAGAATAAATTAACCCAGAAACATGAATCTTAAAAAACAAAAACGTTGGATTTAGAGTATACCAGGGTGAACTGTTGACACCTGCGTACCTCTTTTAAGCGTGCTAGTGTAATGTTATGTTATGAAATGATGTAATCAATAAACAGACATCCGATTGCAGCAATCCCGAGTGATCTGCTGTCATTTATTGAAGAGTTCTGATGTATATCTCCGAAGTTCTTCATCAGATCTTGACCAAATTTAAATGGGACCACAACATGACAAGCACCAGCTTTCAATTAAAAAAAGAATCATCAAAATCGGTTCACCCAGTAACAAGTTCTGAGGTAACACACATAAAAAAAAAAAATACAGTCGAATTGAGAACCTCCTCCTTTTTTGTGAAGTCGGTTAAAAATGAGAGACAAACCAGAAACTTGACTCTGGCAAATGCACAAGATGTGCGAAGCCAAAGTCCTCCGATGAGGAAAAAAAAACTGCTTTATAGTACATTGTGTATTAAGGGCGGTAAGGAATTACGATCGAGACTCTAGTAGAAGCCCGAAGTCGAAGACTGAGGGCTTTCTGAGTCGAGGTTCGTAATTCCCGTACCGCCCGTGATACATACAATGTTTTTCATCACATTTGCGAGTAATAATTATGAATTATAGCTTTAATACACAAGTCAGCACAGCTGTTATTACGAAATACGTGAACTTTTTTTTAAGCGGTTGGCGAATTTTTGCCCACACCACAGATTATACAGTGTTTCGTTCAGAAACTTTAAGGGCAAATACTTACGTAGGTATACAGCCATGACGAAGTGTAAAAAGAATTAAATAATTTCGACGTTTTCATACTATAACTATTAAAATCGATTATTAAGAACATTAGTTGAGTATTTAAGTAACATGTAGCGAGATTGCAAAGAAATTCCTGTTTAGATTACATTTTAAGACAATTTTTCAATTGCATGTAAACTCCTTGCTTGAATTTGCATGACCTGTGTGCTGTGCCATAAATTAAAAAAATATTACTTACCGCCCTAGGGTTTCATGACAAAAAGAAAGCCCGAGAAAGGCCAAGTTAACCTGTATGTTTAGATACTTTTTACGTGCAAGTGTGATGAAAAACATTTTTTTTTCTATTACAATACAGGACAAATCCAAGAAGTTAATCACTAAGGAGATTCCATCAAAAAATTATTTGTTTTGCCATTTTATAGTACCTATTCTTTACCTATTATAAAAAGATTTGATTGTAATTTTAAATTGTCTATGACAATGCCCGCTTTAGACTTAGCACGTACTGCGATTTTTATTCGCGCGAGTTTTGTTTCCTTCTACCTGTTCATAGAGCTCAAAATATTCGGGCGAATAAAATTCGCGCCGTAGTGCGGTGGATTCTGTGGCAAAACACGGATTTCTTGCGGTATTATTTCCGCACGATTTCTTTACCGCAATGCGAACAACTTCATACAATTCCATAGGTCGCAGAATGGGCGGAAAAATCGCGCGAATAAAGATCGCAGTGCGTGCTATGCCTTAGCGCATGCGCGGTTAATGCGGTGATATGCTGGGTTTTGACGCCATTCATATGTTTTGCAAGTTTTGCTGTAGGTACTGAATTTCATGAGTTAATTAATATCAGTGAATGTGAAGAAAATTTGACTCCGCCCGATATTTTAGATGCGGCGAAGGAAATTACTCTTAATTTATTATCAGCAAAGTCGAGAAAAGTCAGTGGCGTGCCTAGGGTTTCAAAATAAGGCAAGCCCACTAAAATTTCAAAAAAAAAAAAAAAAAAAAAAAAAAAAAAAAAAAAAAAAAAAAAAAACATTCTTTTCGTCTGTGTATGTAGGTACCTACATATGTATCATCGCAATTTTCTCATAAACTACTGGTTAGGTATAATAAATTAAAAGTGAATTCATCCATCTTCTTCTTTCCTCTTCTTTCTTCAATTTCACTCTTGCTTGTCGTGCGGTGAATGAGGTAACCAAAGCACACTGAAGGCATGCTAGTCCTAGATTGAATATAATAAACATATCAGCAATTGCATACCTCCGGTGGCTTTAAAAAAAGCCGTTTGGTTTGCTTCATTGCTTGAGGGAACAAAGTAATGGTAAGTAGTTGCTTGCTTCGTAACAGGACTAACAGGTTACAGACGAAAAAAAAAACAAAACCGAAAGTTAAAAAATAGCTAGATAGAATGTAATAAGGAATTTAAATAAATTATTTATATTCTAATTGGAATCGTCTATCTTTCTTAAGAAATGATTTAATTACATCAGAGTAAAATGTTGGTGATCGTTTTAATTCTACCAACAACTGTTTTTCAATAGCTATCATTGATAATTCGGAAAGACGCTCTTGACCTTGTGTATTTCTCAGATAGGTATGGATACGTTTAAGAGACGAAAAAGCACGTTCCGCGGAAGAACTGGTAGCCGGAATAGTTACAACAAGATACGCTAACTTTAACAGCTCGGGAAAGGCATCTTCGAGGTTATTCTCATGAATGAAATCAATTAATTCGAAAACATTACGATCTTTCAGATCAGGACTAGAATACAAGCAAATCAATTGGCTTTTTAATGTTTGTTTGTCGAAATAGTTTGCATAAATGTCAAATAATGAATCTAATTCCTCTGTAGGAAAATGTTAAAGAAATTAACTGTTTTTTCTGAGCAAAGTTTAAAGATTTTACCTTATCTTCGCCAATCAAAACTTGAACGCATTTAAATCCTCACAAGGTACAATTACCTCCATTGTTGTAGGTAAGTCACCAAAACAATTGTATCACTGAGAAAATCTAAGAAAACACATAAAACTCTAAAACTTTTCCCACTCAAGCAAATAAAAGCAAAAAACTGAAGCACAGACTACTAAGACAGTGTTACCAACCATAAACAAAAATATTCCCCAATTTTTTTCCGAATTTCCCTAAAAATCCCTAAATAGAATTTTATATGTGTTATACCTACATACTTATTTAGTACCTAAATTATTTCGTAGGTAAATATAACGTTACATATTAAGTTGATAAAAAAAAATGAAAAATACAACTATGCAAACTTGTTAATTATTTCTAGAACCACATCATCATCCTGTTGCTCCTTTTCATTTGACGTCTCATTTTTGAAGTCATACATATGTACAATGAAGTTCTTGATCGTGTCCACAGTATGATTAAGTTTTACTCACGATCCATAATCCCGATTTATAAGGAAAATCGTACCATCATGATACTATGTACCTTTTTAGGGGATATGAATTACATATCGTGCGTTCCTTTCTACGCACAAAACAGAAAACACACGCTTTGTTTTCGATTTGGTAAGTTTTGTTCGAAATCCCTAAAAAAATCCCCAAAATATTCCAGTCCCCAAAAATTTCCCTTTTAACACTTCTAGTCCCTAAATTTAGGGACAAAATCCCTAAGTTGGTAACCGTGTACTAAGAGATATGAACTGAAGTGAGTTGCACTCGGGTCGTTGCAGAGTTGTCATTTGGCAAAAAAAAGTCGCTAGTTATATGAAAAATCTAGCTAGATGTCGCAATTTTTTTATTTTTAAGATATTGCTTGAATATTTATATTCGTTATTTTCAAAAGTCGCTAGTTTTTATTGTTGCTAAATCTTAAAAAAAGTCACCAAACTCGTTAAAAATCTCCAAGATCTCACAACGTCGCTAAAACGGCAACACTGCAGAGTTGGCAAGGTGACAAGGTCACGCATATGCGTGCAACTTCACTTGCAAGCCCTGCTTAAATCTTCAAACTGATCGTCTACAAAGACGCACAAGTGTCTAACTCGTTATACGGCACATCGCTATAAGTGCGAAAGAGACAGATGTAGTATTTGAAAGCCCGGTAAAAGCCGGTGCGTGTAAGCGAGATAGCTATATGTAGATGCTACAACTGCAAATGCGAAACTCTGCGCGCGACCAATCGCTATGTGAAGTAGTGTGGCATAGGTAGATACTTTGTGTTATTTTGATAAGAATTAAGCGCGCGAACTTTTAAATAGTTCAGGTTTGATATTGATTCTCTATCGAGCATTTTAGTAAGGCAAGCCAGGCTTTTGGGCTTCTATGAAGCTACCGCCACTGAGAAAAGTATATGACAAATGCTATCACGATTTTATGG
The DNA here is from genome assembly GCA_964057195.1 of Orthosia cruda. NCBI lineage: Eukaryota > Metazoa > Arthropoda > Insecta > Lepidoptera > Noctuidae > Orthosia > Orthosia cruda. The sequence continues at coordinate 454,931 of OZ059834.1, forward strand.
CATGGAAAATGCAAAAAGTAGATTCAATCCCAATTTATGAGTGTAGAGTATGAAACTGCACATAACTCATTGAGGTAATAATGTACTACGCACTAGAGAAGTAATTATTTATTTATTTTATTTTATTTGAGATGGGTTTGCTCTTGACTCTAGTCTAAGTCATAGGTGACAGAGACAGAGTCGACGATGGAGTGAGCTTACCCAGAAGGAGCCTGTTTACTCTAACTTTGAAGAGATTCGGGTTGAATGCGTTCGGAAACACAGACGCAGGTAGTGAATTCCATTCATTCGCTGTGCGCATTATGAAGGATGTTTGGAAGCGCTTGGTGCGAAGTCACCACACATCACTGCTGTATTCCGTTCATGTGGGGTCGGCCGGCCGCACTTCACTCAGTTGCTTGCTAGATCATCTATATATATATAGGCGCTCAAGATCTAGCCTAGATCTTGAGCGCCTATGTCATTGTTTGTTTTTAAACGAAAAAACGTTCAAACACATTAAATATGCGGTCGTGTGTTTTAAGATATTGCACTTATAATTCAACTAATACGGCGAAATACAAAGGAATAACTTTTCGTCAATGAGTAACTAGATAATCATTTTTAAATTGAAATATTTGGTGGACGCCATGTTGCCTCATTTCTCATATAGACTAAAAATTAAGATGTGATAATTTGTGTAACTACACTTGGTAGGTAGAATTAGCTGACTTTGGTTTTTATAGCGGAAAATAATAATCTAAAGTATATTCAGGAAGGAACTGACTGTGGTTATTCAAATAAATAGTTTAACAAATTGGTAGATATGATAGGTGGGTAGGTGTCTAGGGTAGGGTAGGGTATGTAGGTATCCAGCTGACGGGAGCGAAGTCACGGGGGACAGCTAGTATAGTTCTCGCCAAACTTCTTGGCCGCCCTGAAGTTGGCTACAATGGCTGCGCAGTAGTAAATCTCATACAAAAACAGCACCGTTTCGTGCCTCGAGAATGCGGTAAACCAACTTCAGGGCGGCCATTAAGTTTGGCGAGGGCTATACCTAAATAATGGGACGACGTAAATTACTTCAAAGTCAGCGTTTAGCTTTGATATTCTTATGCAAAGCAAACAGGACGGTTAGTACTGAGACCTTACAGGTACTTGCTGGCATACTTCCGGTCAACCTTGATGTGCAACGATGTGCTGCAATGTACTATTAAGCACTAGAAACCATAGACGCGGAGTGACCGTGAGAAAATCTCTAGATTATTTGAACCACATATTGACGTCTGGGAGGAACTTTTATCCGAATGGCAATGTAGGTGGGATAATAATTCCACCAAGGGCACCTCCACCAATTCTTTCCATCTGTTCGCGTGGACGTGACTGGAGGTGGATCACTGTGTTGCCCAATATCTCACAGGGCAAGGTAACTTTAAAAGTAAATTATTTTCCTTCAAGCTCGTTGCCTCACCTTTATGTCAGTATTCCACATCTGACTGCGAATATGTACAATCTGCCCATCATATCTTATGGGAGTGTATTCTTTGGCAGAATGAAAGCAATACAATGTTGAATAATGTACAGGCTGCATCAGAAGATGTTTACTATACGGATCTTGTGGTAACTAGAACAAATTTCCGTGCGTTCAAGCGTTTTTGCCATACCTATTTATTATTGGAATCAAATATAACACCTCACAATGTTAGGACCCATTAATATTAATGCTATTTTTTTTCCGTGGTGCCAGGCAACTGGGCTTATCCCAGTTGTAAATGACCCTTTGTGCCTATTGACCTTGTTTGTTCTGTCTCCGCTACTTGATATGGAGGGAACTGGTAATTTTTATTTTTTCCTACTCCTCCACTATTCTTTTCTGATTAATTTCGTTGCGGCATCCAATACAGTTAAATTCATTCTCCGGGACTTCTTCGAGCTTCATTGCCTCGGTGCTTTTCTGGTGGTCGCCACTACTGATTTTGGCTTTCAGGAGTTGCAGTGATTTGGGAATAGTGCTGTGGGAATGTCCCAAAAAAGAAGTACATAAATATAATATTAAATTAATGTACTATTTTATTAATATAATATTACTTTACTAAGGTTATTTCAACAAATATTTATTTTGAAAAAATGTGTGAATTCTGATGAAGCTTATTAGGTATAAAGCTATATGTAGGTACCGCTTCTGTAGTCAGTCAGCAGTTTAGTCTATATGAGTGACAAGTTGTTGCAGAATGTTGAACGAAACGCGTAAGCGCCATGAAAATCACGGCGCTTCCGTCTTTTTGATCGCGAGAAAACTATACCTTAGAAGCGCTCTAGCGCTGCGTGTTTATACTATTTTGTTAGACGGCTAATTATTGTTTCACCGCTGCAGCGAAGTTTAGTTTACTTCAAAATGGAGCATGTCCTTTACTTAGGATAGCTTCTGTGAACCAGTGGTCAGGATAGGCTGGTCACAAAACAGAAACGGCACTCGTATATTTTACAAAGTGTTTATTCTCAGTTATTTTCAACAAAAAAAAACCATCTGACAAGCGTTCGCCTTACAATTCGGTGTGCATCAGAATGGCGGGTGTATGACTACAAATGGTCATGCTATATGCGTGAGAGCAATGTACGAGCAATGTACCGAATGTACGTAAAATTTGAAGCAATGTATTATTTTAAAACCACAGTTTTTAGAAAAAGTATTTGAGTCGCCAACCTGATATCAGAATGGCGGGTGTATTCAAAAACTGAACAAATAACTAACTATCTGACTGTGAAATGCCTACCATAGCAATGTACGAGCAATGTACGTTATCATATTAAAAACATAACCAGATGCTATCAACGGTTAAAAAGTTATTATAAAAATAAAATTTCTCCACATTTAGAGCCTGTTCAATTTTATTAGCAACTAGTTGTGCCTACGTTATACGTTGCTATGTCTAAATTACTCTTCGTCTAACCTGTCATTTTACACTTTGACAGCTCAAAAACATATCATTTAGTGATGAACTAATGTGGTAACCGATTCGATTTCAATTATCAATTGAATTTAACAATGAAAAAATTTTAATCGATTAAACACTTAGTTATTTTATTTTTGCTTTTATTTTCGATTTTTACCCCACTGCTGTTGGAGGATAAGGTGTTTATTAGTCTATGTATGTATGTTTATACCTAGTGGCGTTCTAGAGACCAAACGCGTTGGCCGATTTTGATGATTCTTACGTCAATCGATTCGTCTTAACATTTGCTAGTGTCACTGCCTACATTAAAATTGGAAAAAAGTAAAACGACTGATTTTTGGCGCCATATTGTTGAGTCCCAAATTATTTTTCTTCCAACCCTTCGTGTGGGGGATCAATAATATATAACACTTATATGATTAAATGTACCTATTTAGAAAAAAATCCCGACTGCTTAAGAAGCGACCTAAACAGACGTAGGTACCACGAGGCTAGACTATTTTAGTTACTTTCATAGTATAATGTCTTACGGTATCTTAGTATGGGGAAGGGCTGCAGATATTGAGTCGATTTTTATTCTGCAAAAACGAGCCATCAGAGCGATATAAAATCTTCGCCGGCGCGATTCTCTAAGGCAACTGTTTAAGGACATTAACATCATGACGTTACCTTGTCAATATATTTATGAAAACATCATGTACGTTACAAAGAATAATAAGATAAGAATAATAATAATAATAAGAATTTTTAGTAAAAACGGCAACAGACATAATTATGTCACTAGAAATAGGGATCAATTAATTCAACCAGGTTTCAGGCTGGCTAAAGTAGCAACATCTTTTATGGGTACTGTATAAAATGTTACAATAAAATACCGCCCCACATTTTAAAACTGAATGAGAGGGAATGTATAAAATGCACACTATGCAGGCAAGCATATTATAAGTTGGGGGATTACATAGCTGATAAAAAGGCTTGGCTCAATGCTGGACATACTCCGCCGCCATTTGGGTGAACAAGTGATGGGCAGAAAAGTTTAGAAGTATTGTTGGTCCTGCTGAAGACTGTATTAATGTATTTGTATTGTATAAACTCAATTTCTTTTAGTATTATATAACTGCACAGCACATGTGTGAGTACTATGTTTCGACTGCAAATCTACCATTCACTGCACCTATGTGTCGTTTCGTTGATTTATGTGTGCCCTGGCAGTTTAGTGTTTCATGTTCTCTCTAATTTCTCTCTGATGGTGGCACATGTGTTGGATCATTCGGTTCCCTTCATGATGGTTGAGCTGAGTAGTGCCGATCCATGCGTCATATTCGTGAACGGGCGCCATCAGTTGGGATTGGTCATAAGTTTGCTGCCTCGGCCTGTTATTGTACTTTTTTATTCGTTGTTACCATAGAAGCTTGACGTGCACATCTTTTTACATTGTTCTCACATACATGTATTATTTCAAGAAGAATGATGTAACCAAAAAAAATTAAAAACTGATGGAAAAAAGTGTCCGTGGAGTTTCTTGAAAATTCTTCTCCATTGAGACCTACTGACGCTAGCGAATTTGCAACAAGAGTAATTTTTTTTTTTGGCTGTTCATAAGTACCTCTAAGGTTTATTTGAAATAAACTAATTGATTTTGATAGTAGCTACTACTTTACTTTTTCCTTTTTTTCTTTTAGCGCCCAAAAACCGCCATTTTCTATTTTTCAATTTTAATGTAGCTAGTGACACCCGCAAGACGAATCGATTGACGTAAGACTCATCAAAATACGGCCAAAGCGTTTGGTTTCTAGAACGCCATTAGAAACAAACATACATACATACGTAGATAGACTGATAAACACATTATCCTACATCGGCAGTGTGGTGAAAAGCAAAAATAAAGTAACTATGTGTTTAATCAATTAAAAATTTTTAATCGATAAATTCAATTGTTATATGAAATCGAATCGGTTACCACGTTAGTTCATCACTAAATGATTAGTTTTTGAGCTGTCAAAATGTAAAATGACAGGCTGGACGGCGAGCAGTGCTGCCAACTTAATGCTTTCAACGCCAGATCTAACGCTTAATTTGTTCAATAGCGCGTTCTAGCGCCTAGCGCTAAATATAGCGCTTTTTGAAACTTTGGAATGCCTTTAAAAAAAAGTAACTGTAAACTATCAACTTCTATACGACGTGTTCAGGAAATTTCATCCACAGATAAATATAATTTAAAGTGCAAAACTGATCAAAACCATCCATAATTCGGCGGCAGAAGCAATGTAGTAGAATCAGATGATGATGAATTAATTTAATGCCTTTATCTTATAAAATAATTATATTAACACGTTATTACTTTATTATATTATTAAAAAACATGTAATATAATGTATGTAACTCTTTTATGTTGGTTGGTTTTTAAGATTGTCTGCAAGAGATTGCCCTGTGCGATAAGACCGCCCATTGTACACTTGTTTTGTAAATGTTTGTCCTGTATGTTTTTGTGGTGTACAATAAAGTATATAATAAATAAATACTTTATTTCAATAAAAAGAATACGTTTGTAGTAGTCTCAAATTAATGGGCGTCTTTTTTTTAATGTGGCGCCGAATACAGCGATTTTATTTGTTTTTTTTTACCAGCACCCAATTAGCTCTTTTTTAAAGAGCTAACAGCGCGTTTTTGCTTAGATGAGTTGGCAGCACTGACGGCGAGTAATTAAGACATAGCAACGTATAACGTACGCACACCTAGTTGCTAATAAAATCGGACAGGCTCTAAATGGGGATTTTTTTATTAAAATTACTCTTTAACCGTTAATAGCATCTGTTTATGCTCTTAATATGATAACGATCATTGCTCTTAAATTGCTACGGTAGGCATTTCACAGTCAGATAGTTGGAAAATTGTTCAGATTTTGAATACACCATACCATACCATTCCGACATCAGGTTGGAGCTCACACACTTTCTAAAACTGTGGTTTTAAAATAGAACATTGCTTCAAATTTTACGTACATTCGGTACATTGCTCTCACGCATATCGCATGGCCAGTATGGCCATTTTTTCACACAAGAAAACCCTTAAGTTTAGACATAGCAACGTTTAACGTAAGCATAACTAGTTGCTAATAAAATTAAACAGGCTCTAAATGTGGAGAAATTTTATTTTTATAATAACTTTTTAACCGTTGATAGCATCTGGTTATGTTTTTAGTATGATAACGTACATTGCTCGTACATTGCTATGGTAGGCATTTCACAGTCAGATAGTTAGCAATTTGTTCAGATTTTTAATACACCCGCCATTCTGATATCAGGTTGGCGACTCAAATACTTTTTCTAAAAACTGTGGGTTTAAAATAGTACATTGCTTCAAATTTTACGTACATTCGGTACATTGCTCGTACATTGCTCTCACGCATATAGCATAACCATTTGTAGTCATACACCCGCCATTCTGATGCACACACAATTCGTAGTATCAACAATGGCGGTCACCGCCAACAATTCAAACTGCCTAACACATCCGCTTTTAATATTATTCCAATAAACTTCTATTAATGTAATAATCAAATTGAATTACTTAATAAAATAACTAATATTAAATAACAATTATTGCCAGTAATATTTATCAAAGAATCATGCGTAATAATTAACTTTAGTATTTTTTTGACACACCGAAAGATGACAAGCGGATGTTGTTCTAAGAGGTTTTAATCATTCGGAATACTTAATTATGAATATATTAGAAGATTAACATTCAAAATAAAAGATGAACTAATACGTATTGTAGAATTAAGTCAAGCTGGTATATTCAAGGTCGGAGGTCGGTAACACTTCTCTAGTACATATTATCTCAATGACATAACTAGGTATTAAAACATTCGTTTCAAAACTATTAAACACCTCGACTACGGCTCGGTTTTTAAACACACACTCATGTTTTGATACCCCTCATTATGCAACAGTTTCATAAACTACTAATAAAAAGAGGCAAGATTTTTCTTTTTGTTTATTTGTAACAAATAAGTGCCGAAACTTCTGGACCGGTTTTATCCATTTATTACCAAAAGAAAGATAAATTATCAGGAAATGGCTATTATGTGCTATTCTAAAACACGTGGTGTTGAGTTAGAAGAAGCAGTCTGTAATTGCCTTTATATGGTGATATATGGGTAAAAACTTACCAAATTGTCCATGGTTTTATACCTGTCTCCTTATCTCCAGCGAGTGTGACGTTGAGAGTGACGTTGACACTGACAAATGGCTGTCAACTTCATAGCGTTTGTAAATTTTTGCCGGTAAAGACGGAAAATTTTCAAAGTTAAAAAAAGTGTGGAAATACGCAAAATGATCGTATTAAATTAACACATGGTGCCTTTTTAGAATACGTGTCAGTGTTTTTCAGTTGTGTTTTAGCATTTTTTGATGATTACGGACAAAATTGTCCCGGTAAGTGTTGGAGGTGACCAAAGTTCGAATAGATATTATTAATATTCGAACAGGTGATCTGACTCTGGACTGACGAGTCCAGACTACATCTTCATCCCCAGAGGATGAGGGCATTGTATCACCTCCGCCCGAAAAAGACGAAAATGCTTCACGTAAGTACAAGTCTGAACAAGTATGAAGGTTGACACTTTGTTCGGACTGAGTGCGTAAGATTTTATTCAGCTTCATAGTGAGATGATCTTATCTTATTTGATTGACTATTAATAAGTAAAGTGATTCGACTTCAAAAAAAACAAAACAAAACAAAAATAAATTTATTGTACAAAACAGTAACACAAGGTTAATTATACACTAAACAATTGTACAAAAGGTGGTCAGAATCAGGTTGAACAGCTGGCTCCTGAACTAAGTAAAAAGATACTTGTATCTCAGGAGTCAAAGTTCCTCGTAACCATTGATTATTACAAATTAAATGTTAGTGACTCAGTAATTACACAATGATAATGTATTTATAAACATACAACTTATTGCTATATTAAACGAAACAAACTGATTACATGTACCTTGATATTTTCAAAATTGCAGGCATAGTCTCCAAGACCAGTACCACCAAAACCAACGAGACACACAATCTGCTCATTAGTATTTATTATTTTATGTATGTACCACGTACCTATCATATTACAGAAGTTAACCCAACCATACAGAAGATACTCCGACGATCATCCCCTGAGTACCTTTTCCAGGCACTCATGAGGCGACCGCAAGAACATCCTCCGCATCGCCGTAAGATAAATTCTGCAACCAATTTGTTAACTTTTCTTTCAGCGCAAACTTAGTCAACGTGTAAATATCAATTAACCGATGTACTTTATTATAAACACGAGCGCTAAGGACTAAGTAATGGCGACTAGCGAATGCGGAACGACATTGGACGGAGTCACAGATCAGACGACCTCGACGCCTTAGAAGGATGTTTGAGTCTAGAGGTAGGGTGGAGTGACGGCGTAAGACTACACGCAAAATGAAGAGTTGTCGCACAGTGAGGACTTGGGTTTCAGAGTACAGCAGGGCGGTTGGATAATCTCTACGCTTAAAATGCATAACTTTAAGAATCGCCCTTTGAGCACGTTCGATTTTAATTAGGAGATTTTTATAAGTTCCTCCCCATACTGTTATACAGTAGGTGATTATTGATGCACATAGACTCTGGTAGACCAATGACAAAGTTGCAGGGTCAGCTGAATGTCTCAACTCTTTAAATATGTAGATGAGCTTCCTTGTGCGTGTACATAATGCCTCGATGTGGGTGCGCCAGGTTAGTTTTTCATCAATGTGTACCCCTAGGTATTTGATACTCGAAACTAAGGAGAGTGTAAGACAACTACAGCTGGTAGCATGCACTGAACAGGAATGGGCTTTTACTAAGCTAGACTCGGTAGGTAAAAGAATAGAATTTGGCAAGGAAAAACGTAAGAGTTTGGTCTTTTCAATATTGAGAGATAGGCGATTTTCTGAAAGCCACTCCATCACAAGGCGGAGAGCGTGTTCCGTTCTTTGTTTGGCCTTGTCCCAGTTAACATCATACACAATAAGCGCCGTGTCGTCAGCGTAGGTGAATACATCACAGTTGGGGATAGACAATTTGCACAAATCATTTATGTATATTAGAAACAAGGTAGGTCCTAATATACTTCCTTGTGGCACCCCAAAACAGATACATTCATCTTCGCTGACAAAGGAATTGATCTTTACACGCTGAGCTCTTCCAGACAAGTAATCTGTGAACATTTTTAAGGCAAGGCCACGTATACCAATGTTTTCCATCTTCAGAAGCAGTGTGGGTACAGAAACTGAGTCAAATGCTTTACATAAGTCCAAAAAGACACCATAGCATTTTTGCTTTCTATCCAAATTAGAAACGACGCTGTTTACAAGATCTTGGACAGCGTCTTCAGTGCAGATTCCCTGTCTAAATCCGTACTGATTATTGGCAAGTATTTTAAATTTGGAGAGATATGAAGTTAATGATTTATTTAATATTTTTTCAAGGATTTTAGACAAGGAACTCAAAACAGAAATCGGCCTATAGTTAGATACATTGCTTCTGTCCCCACCCTTGTAGATTGGATAGACTACGGCTTTCTTAAATACTCTAGGAAAAACACCGGTATCAATTGCACGATTACATATATGTGTTATAGGAGGAGTGAGTATAGGGCTGGAATTCTTAAGTATTTTTACTGGAATGTCATCATGGCCAGTGGCACAGTCTGCTCGTAAACTACAAATTATCCCATACACCTGCCATTCGTCGACCGGCATAATAGCCAAGGAATTGATCGCTGTTTGTTGAATTGTCTTACATTGGCCAAAAATTCATTTCTACGGGAAACCGTCGTAAACTCTGCCACAATAGAACGCAATGTACCCGGTTTACCAGGTAGACGATAGATATCCCGGAGACTCGATTCATTAATGTCTAGGTCTACAGCTTTCCCTACTCCCGACACGATCGCAACAAGGTCTCCTGGTTTTTCATTTTCTTTAGAGGGAACGTTGCGGAGTTCAATAGTGGCTGGACGGAACTGTAGGTTGAGTTCCTGTATTTGTTTTTGTAAGTGAATAATAGATTTTTCTTTTTCGGTGTTCTGAGTCTCCAGCTCAGAAAGTTTACTTTCCATATCCTCATAATCCTTGTTCATATAGGCCATGCTGTTTTCTAGTTCTTGGGTTGTTTTTTTGTATTTCCGAGCATTGGATCTTAAGTTCGGACACGTCCTTGGCCAGTGATGACAAGATTGCATCCTGTTCCGTTTTCCAGTTGGTTAGGCGTAGGTCGTGGTCTTTTTTCCAGTTGTTCAGCATTTCCATAAGTTCGACTTTAAGGTCATTACATATGCAAGGCGACGGCTTCTCGGGGTTATCCGGAGAGTTTTCAACACGTTGACGCTTATTTCGGGAGGTAACGTTGTCAGTCTCATTCCCCTTAGATTTCTGTTCCGTTTGCGATTTGCCTTGTTTCGCAGTTTGTTTTGATGTTAAGGGAAGAGTCTTGTGAGTAGGCATTGGATAGTTTAGGGTAACCAAGTTTGCTAAGCTGAGTTAAAAAGAATTTGCAAACAAATAAGCAATGGTCCGCCGCCGGCAAAAGTAGCAGATGTTTCGAAGCGAGGTTGTGCCACACGTTGCAGTGCGTTAATTCGCAGGCGTCACACGACTGGAGCGTTGCGCTATGGATGACGTCAACCGGTCGCTTGACCGCGCGCAATGTAGCCGCTGTTTTCGCTGCTTGATGACTAATTCTCGTGGCGCGGTGGGCGAGCGCTCGATCGGGGCGCTCAGAGTCGCGGGTTCAAAACCAGCCCGGGCAGGACGAATCACAGGTACACAAAGTTAGTCACAACACACAGATATCCATTTGTTTCACTCTAGGACGGCCCAATGGGAGGGAACTCTTCATTAAAACGCACTTGGAGCGACAAGGAATCACAATTTGGTGCCGTAATCCAATCACAAATTAGCACAAGGTAAAAACTGATACTCGAGTAGCAAAGCTTCTTTACACACGTCTACAGTGTACCGAGTCGCGCGGAGGAATGACTTCATACTTGTCACATTTTTTGAAAAATACCTATGACACGTTTAGTTTCTTTGAGTACCTACCTATTTAAGTACTTACATAGGTATGAATAACCAATTCATATTACAGTACTAATATGGCAAATAACGATTATAAGAAAGAAATTTGGTTCTCCTTTTTTGGAAGGACAGTCTTTACAAGAAAACTATGTATAATCTTGTATTTGTATATAAACTTTAAGAAAGAGTTGTGATATTTTGGCAAAAACAAAGATTAGTTTGTCTGCCGCTGACTAACTGAGCATTTATTAGTAGGAAACTATATTTGGAACAATAGCAACTATCCAAGTCAGGTATACAAGACAACTGGGCTGATACTGATAAGTCGGTTTATAAAAACACAACTGAAATGATTTTAATGCTTGCATACATATATATGTCCTTCAAGGTTAAAAACCTCAAAGACTACAATACTAAATATATTGTGAGAAATAAATAGGCTGTTTGCGCAGTGTTATATTTGAAGATATTGGAAATCAAAGACAATCTTCTCAACCAAGAGTCCTTGTAACCCAGCTTCTTTAGGTTGAACGGACCTTGAACATATTTATTTTTTGCTCTAAAGAAATACATCAATAAACTCTTAAGAGTCAAGAAATTCAGAGATAGTTGTCCCTTTAAGGCAACAACAGGAAGAAAATAATGTTACTAAATTATAATAATTATTATTTTGATTATTTTATTAGTAAAATTGGCCGCTTTCCATTCATAAAGATACCTGCTTTTTAATATTCACACAACTATTTGTAAAAAATATCAGGTAATTAAGATAATAAAGAACAACCCACCATGTTCTTTACATCATCCTTCACCTACAACAGAAGAGAAATTTAAGAGACCACTACAATCCTCAATGCAGACATTATATAATGAATGTACTAAATAAAATATAACTTGGAGGTTGTACTATACCCCTTTCTTTGACCTCGGAGGTCTCAGGTTGTTTTTGTTAGTGAAACATGTTCATTCAATTTCACAAGCAGGTATGGTCAATTTTTCTTTTTTGTACCTTAACTTAGCTAACTTTATGATGATTTGAAATTAAAATGTAAGTAAAAATTAATCATCAGGCCTACTTGCATTTACTAATTTCATGAGCCTACTGGAGCTGCCTCCAGAGTGTTTTCAAATGCACAATTATAAAAGACAGCTTTTCTTAGAAGAAGCTTAATGTTTGGGAAATTATATGTGCGGCAACAAAAGTTTTCTTTAGCACCTGCAACCTAGCGTCTTTTTTTATATGTGGGCGACGAGTTAATAGAACAGCTTCAATTATATTAATTCATCATCTTTACTACTCCAACAGAATATCAAAAAACCAGCGTCAATTTACGAGCGTAAATTAATATGACTCCGAGCTACCGATAAATATATTTACTTCTGATTTGATAACTCAGCGACTAATGTTGTAAGTGAGCTACTTTATATATTTTAGAGATTCAACATCTGTCTGCTAATAAAATCAAATTCCAGCCTCAAAATTAGCAATCAAAGTTTTTCATTCAACAACTAAATTAATAAATCATATTCTTTTTTCGTGAAAGTTTGCAACACAAGCGCGGGAGTGTAGGTACCTGACGCTCGTTGGGAATCAGAGGGGCGCGACCGGCCATTTGCACCAATGAGCGAGCTCTATTCGGTGCGTGCAGCAACGAGTTCACGTGTATTTGTTTACATTAATGACACGATTAAGGAGTGCTCGTATTCAATTAAATATAAAATAAATGTGAATTAGTCCAAGAGCGAGCGAAGCGAGCTCGGGAGCTTAGGGCACCCCGACACGGATAGGTTAGGTTCGAAGGAGATGACGGGAGCTGAAGTGAGCGAGCAAAGCGAGCGAACTCAGCTCCCGTCATCTCCTTCATGTTAGGTTACTTTAGACCCTGCAGACAGAAATAGGAGCCCTGCGCAGCGGGGCTCCGTCGACTTTGTTTCGTTTCCTAAAAGTATTAAATACCACCCATATTTTTTGTATGTTCATTTGGGTAGGTATAATACTCAATTACTTATGGTAACATTATAAATAGATAGGCGAATACATGAAATTATAGCTTTTATTGACCATTATTTGATGACAATAATAAGGAAATTTTATGTTCAAATATAGTAGATTCACTCATCAATTACTTATGCTAAAGTATAAAAATAAAGGTGACTCTATGAAATTAGAGTACGTTGATATTATTTTATAGATGAAGTTGATACACTTATTAGAAGCTAGCAATGAGTAGACATATCACAAATTTAGTTGCTTAAGAATTATCACCATGTTGCGTCATATTAACAGTAGCTTGTTTTACAATATATGGTCGCTTATAAACCATTTATTAGACGCTAAAAGTTTGTCGCTGACCTATTAATTAATTAGACAACTAAATATATTTGCAGACGAGAATGACATTTTAAAGAAGCTGCCTTAATTAGCACCCTTAATGTTTTAGCACCATCAACTTCAAAGATGTGTGACTGAATTGGATTGCGGAAATCCTATGAGACCTATTTCTCTGGTTATGGAGACACTGAGAACATTGTTAACTTTGGATCAACATAAAATTATCATCACACCTTTTTTCTCTGAGGGAATAAGCAGTGATGTGCTTATAGTGGTAATTATGCCATTTATGTTTAACTCTTTGATGCCCATGTGAGGGCAAACCTTCTGAGTTGCACATACATTATTACAAGTTTGTTAGGAAGGTAACATTCTCAAAGAGCTTTGTCTGGTTTTTAGACACATGATAAAATTTTATCTGTTTCCAAAATATAGAGCAATGAAAACAGTGTCTCCCAATAGGGAGACACTGTTTTCATTGAATAAACAAATAATAATTCAAATTGTTTGCATTGAATAAAGCTCGGAGCTTTTTAATAGAGTTACATGTTAACTACTGTTACAAAGAAATTGAACTTTTAAAAGTGTTCTATCAGAACAAAGAAAGAGTAAGAAATACTCCCTCTCTCCCTATTCAACAATACCTCAATTCGCTATTAAAAGCTGTAGACTACAGTTCCACTCCGGTAGTAAAGTATACCTAAGTCGCTTCCTGACCATGGCTGTACCAGAATCATAGTAAACCACCCTTGCGCAATAAATAGTCCGTAACTATCTGAGAGATGAGCGCCATTTAAATAAATTCTAACATTCAGAATTGAAAGGAAAGCAGACATGCTGTATGCAGTCATTAATAGTCAGCGGATGACTTCACTGCCACTCTAATTAAAAATTAGTCAGGAAGGATATTGAGGAAAATGGTGTTACTTATAGATTCGGAATCTTAATAATGGTCTAACCTCATAAATGACTATGAGGTGCACACATTTTAGTTTACAGTCCGACAACAGGACTTTTGTTACATATCTCAGAAACTTGAGGAGGAGGGGGGGGGCGGTGGCAAACCTTCACTAATAAGGCCTACAAATGGCTCCTAAGACTTGTAGAGCAATTATACTTAACACTCTTAGCCACTTACACTTTCCGAGTAGTTTAATCGGAATAGGTTTGCCTTTCAAGGAGGCCTTACATTATAGCATATGGCAAATTTTGTCCCAGGCCGCGGAGGCTGTATTCAATTCAAGATGTGGGACTTCTGGCCCAGGCCGCGGAGGCTATGTTCAAAATGTCGGGCGTAGTACATTATAGCATATGACAAATTTTGTCCCAGGCCGCGGAGGCTGTATTCAATTCAAGATGTGGGACTTCTGGCCCAGGCCGCGGAGGCTATGTTCAAAATGTCGGGCGTAGTACATTATAGCATATGGCAAATTTTGTCCCCGCCGCGGAGGCTGTATTCAATTCAAGATGTGGGACTTCTGGCCCAGGCCGCGGCGGCTATGTCCAAAATGTCGGGCGTCCCAGACGTAGATTCTTTCGCGTCAAGAAAGATGGCTGTCGTACCAAAGGATCCAGTGATGGTTCTGCGACATTTTCGGCCTAAGTTGGGATTATAAGCCGGGCTGGGCATTGTACCCACTCAGCTTAATACTAGCTTACTGAGACAGTGGCAAAAAGGAATGTAGGTCCTAATAACAAGGGTCATAGCAGAGCCAACACAAGACCATTAGCTGGGCTGGGCATTCCACCCACTCAGCTTATTACTAACTCACTGGAACAGTGACAAAGAGGGATGTATATCCTAAACACACCAATGTGGACCAGAAGTTTTCTGGTTGCTCAATCTGCGAGTGAGGGTCATAGCAGAGCTAACTCCAATAAAGAACATGTGGAAGGTTTCAGTGGCTCAGGCTATATGCGACAGAATTCACCCAAGCCCACCTTTCAGTTGGGCTAACCAAATAGCTCACTGGACCAGAAAGAAGTTGTTAAAAAGTAACTGGCGGACAGCTCCTTTAACAACATAATATGTCTTAGGTTCCAATAAAAGATGTTTATTATGGTGTAATTCCATTAAATTTACAACCCAAAAGCATCTTAAGGCCAAGCAAGCTGCTAGATTATTAAGCACTTATAGAACTATTTTATTGCATACATTTGCTGTTTTAACTACATCAGCAGTTTTAATTTCAAAATATTTTTTCCTTTCATTACCTAGTTTAGTCAGTCTAAAGCTGAACATTTATTTATTTATTTGACTTACTAACTTAACAAAGAATTGTATAAATTCAAGTTCATTACTTGAAATCACTAGCTGAACAAATATATTAATGTTGTTGGCCTCAAGTTGTAAGATTTATAATCTTACTATTCTAGAAAAGAGCTATGAAAATCTAATGTCTGTGGAAGATGAGATGACTCTGTGGCCAAGGTTTTTATCAAAAGGCAAATATAAATAGACAGTCAGGTAGGTTGTTGCGGAAACACCTGACCATTGTGTCTTTATGGTCAAACACATGTACTGTCACAAGCTCATATATTTGTCTGTCAGGTAATATTAAACCTGCTTCTAGATATTGTAATTTGTGTGGGAATGGATTTTTAAAGATACCCTCATTGTTAACCCACCGGGCGGTACCTATTAGGTCAACTGTGGCCTCTAGAGTAGCCTAAAAGTTTGTTTAGAAAGTTGATCTGAACATGAAATTAACTGGAAAAGTACTAAATAAAACTTGAAGTTAAGTATTGTATTCCAGTAAATAACTCAATATAATATATTAACAGCTTGCATTCAATGTTGGCTGAACTTGTATTAAAAAGCTTTTTTAAATGTTTGTGGAAAACTATAAGAATTGATTCATTGACAGAATTATTCAGAATATTTTTTCTGATTGTCTGTTGATTCTGCAGAAATTTATTATTATTTTTTATTTTAACTTGAATGGTGTACCAAAGTGTATAATAAAACTGATTATATTTCAGAATAGTTTTTTATAGGTGTTCAACATAGCGTTTGTGTTTTATCACTAGCAGATACCAAACAGGCCTTCTAACTCAACACCACGTGTTTTAGAATAGCACATAATATGACTGTTTTGCATTATAACAAAACAGGTATTATGTGTGGATAAAACACGTGGTGTTGCAGCAATTCTCTTGCTGGTGAGTTGAAGACCCTATGAAGTTGACAGCCATCTGTCAGTGTCAACGTCACTCTCAACGTCACACTCGCTGGAGATAAGGAGACCAAAGACCTTATACGTATTTCTTACTACTAGACTGTGTACCAAATTTTTTTGATTAGCTAAAATTAAATCTATCATCATACACCTAGGTTAGCTATTTCCTTATAAGCGGTAGCTAACCAAAAGCGGTCCTGGCGAGAGGCATTCCGCTGGTAGTGTGTCCTTGTCTGACCTCTTGCTAGTTAAACTAATCATTGGGTTTGGTAGAAATGGTAGAATTTTTTTTATTTTCTTTTTATGTTATACCAAAACGAACAATTCATAGACTTTGACACGTATTTAAATATTTCTAGAAAAGTGTATATATATTTCTACAGTTCCTATACTTCATCAATTCGTTGTATTTTAAAAAAAATATTCATTAATATTGAGTAAGAGTAGTACTTTTAAATGTTTGGGCCTGGTATTATTAAATGTAGGATGGTGGTTTGCGGATTTTTTGGCGGACTTTATTCGAGTGAAATTCAGCGGCTGTTAATATTATTTGCAAATTGATTCCTTGTGTAATACAATTGGTGTAGTTTTATTTCTCAACTGTCTACGCAACTGGACAATATGAGAAATCATAGAGATCCTTTGAGATATATTTAGCTGCTGGTATTTCAAAGCACCGTCAGAAGACTGCAGGATCATCTAACGCCTCTCCTTCATGAGCTTGAGATTAGGATCAGAGAGCTTTTTGTTCCAATCTATATGCTGGTCTTGAAGAATGAAACTTGAAGAGACTTGGGATTTGAGGATTATTGAGTCCTCCCCCTCTCTTCGAACTTTAGATAACCCTTTAATACTCCATCGTAAACTGCTCAATTCCTCTTCGAGTTCGGTGATATTTTCGTCGGTCCGGGGTGTGCGCGTGTTGTACTTTGCCAGGTCCAGTCGTCGATATTTGTTGGGGTACCCGGATCTCGTCCGGGATTCTTAGCACTCCTTGCCATACCGTAACCTCGACCGCTACCGTAGTCGAGGGTACAGGCTGCCGGGCAATAGGGGATATGTTTTATTTGTGCTATTCATGGGGAGTGCTTTGCAGGCGGGTTGGCGATCGCAGTATGGTTGTTACAAATGCACAGAGAACGCTGCTGCTCATTCTCTGGTTTTTACCTTAGTCGCCTCTTACGACACCCACGGGCACACATGGGATGGTGAAATTCTTTACGCCCGACACCATACGGTTAGTGATGTAGATACCAAAAAAACTTTTTTTTTTATTAACTATAAATTAAGTAGGTTTAGGTAGCGCAGTTAGGTAGCATCAACATATCGGAATACTTAAACTATCGTTTTTACAATCAATTTGTCCCGTGTTCTGTTTGATCATGGTCACCTCATTAGAAAGAGACACACTACCAAAGGGAGCCCTCTCGCTCGGACCGGTTTTTGCGCCATAGTGCACAGTCTAGTAGTAAGAAGTACAAGGTCTTTGAAGGAGACAGGTATAAAACCATGGACAATTTGGTAAGTTTTTACCCATATATCACCATATAAAGGCAATTACAGACTGCTTCTTCTAACTCAACACCACGTGTTTTATCCACACATACTTAATACCTGTTTTGTTATAATGCAAAACAGTCATATTATTTATTTTCAATAAAATTTGAGATCAATAACAAAATTGCAATAAATTAATGCAATCCAAAGTATCAAAATTTGCCTCTAAAATTCATTATTTGGCGTGCGCTGAGAAACCTACATAAAAGTCCGCGAGCGAGTGAATATATCTAACTATCATAGTATAGTCACAATAGCAGCTTTTATATTCTAACTAAAATTTCATTAGATCGCCGGTAGAAACTATACTTGGTTACATTCGTATCCTAGTATTAATTCTTATTCAAATAAATATTTGTCATCAAGGGTAATGTAGCAGTAAAATACATTCTTAGGGTAGGGTAGGTATTAGGTAGCCAGTTGACGGGAGTGATCGCGACGATAGGTTGTGGTGGAGCAAAATGAATTGAGAGTGGACTCTATAACATGTATAATGAAAAAAACCGGCCAAGTGCGAGTCGGACTCGCGCACCGAGGGTTCCGTACAAACCTCAGCTTAAAGGTATGATAGACCTGAGTATTTGATATGAATTTCAATTTAATAACTCTACGCGTTCATGAGGAAAGGGGTAGGTACATTGTGTATTAAGGGCGGTAAGTAAGGAATTACGATCGAGGCTCTAGTAGAAGCCCGAAGTCTAAGACTGAGGGCTTTCTGAGTCGAGGTTCGTAATTCCCGTACCGCCCGTGAAACATACAAAGTTTTTCATCACATTTGCGAGTAATAATTATGAATTATAGCTTTAATACACAAGTCAGCACAGCTAATATTACGAAATACGTAAACTTTTTTTTAAGCGGATGGCGAGTTTTTGCCCACACCACAGATTATACAAATGTTTCGTTCAGAAACGTTAAGGCATAGCACGCACAGCGATTTTGATTCGCGCGAATTATTTTCCGCGCTAATTTTTTAGTACTATTTGAGCGCGATTTTTTTTCCGTAGTGCGTGCAGCTTCATACAACTCCATAGGCCACAGAACACGCGGAAAAAAATTCGCGCGAATAAAAATCGCAGTGCGTGCTAAGCCTAAGGGCAGATACTTACGTAGGTAGTCAGCCATGACGGAGAGCAAAAGCAAAAAAAATATTGACTTTTTGATACAACTAACTATAAAAATCGATTATTAAGAACATTAGTTGAATATTTAAATAACATGTAGTGAGATTGCAAATACATTCCTGTTTAGATAACATTTTAAGACAATTTCTCAATTGCGTGTAAACTCCTTGCTTGAACTTGCATGACCAGTGTGCTGTGCTATAAATTAAAAAAATATAACTTACCGCCCTTGGGTTTCATGACAAACAAAAAAGCTCAAGGGTTTTATATGGGGCATTACGGCCAAGTTAACCTGTATGTTTTGACACTGTTTACGTGCAAGTGTGATGAAAAATTATTAAAATATTTTTATTATATGATGTAACTAGAAATTTACGGTTTTCGCAATTATTCCTTTATCTGTGCTACAAGACGTTGCTTCGTACCAAATTTCAAGATTCTGAGCTCACGGGAAGTACCCTGTAGGTTTTGATTCCCTTGCGAGTGTCGAAAATTTGCGACATAAACGGCTGTATCTTTTGATTGCGTTGGCTTAGAAGTTTCAGTCACAGCTTTAAGGAAAGGGACATTAGACCTGAGTTTTTGATATAAATTTCAGCTTGATACCTTTACGCGTTCCTGAGAAAAAGGATCTAAGGGCTAAAAAGAAACTAAAATGACAACGGTACGGTAGGTTAAAGACCTAAACAAAAATTTAAAAGCAAGCGCAGCCGTGCATGGAGACCAAAGAGTATGTAACACTATGTTTAATGGAGACGTGCAACCGCTGAGTGTCGTGGGTGTGGCGCAGGGGCTCGGCCGGCTGGCAACCGGCGGTGTTGAGAGGAGCGGTCTGATCTCAACAGGAGCGAAGCCGTCGATTTTAACAAAAAAAAAACACGTGCACCTACAGCACTTGTTTTTTTTATGAATGGCATGTGTAGAGCTCTGGGAATGATGGCAGCGAAGGTGTGGACTCGGTGATGTGTTTAGGCTTTTCTGAATGAGAATCCAGGTACAGTAAATAAAGGTGTAATGACTTTTCACAATCGATAATGTAAATGATACAATATTGAACTCTTGGTGTTATAAAAATCGACTGGTGGCGTCGATATACTTCGTTGAATGAACGGTATGTGCGCCTCTCGCGCCGTATGCGTGTGTGTATGAACTCCTTGTGCGCAGTCCTTGCACATGCAAGGCGTCAACAGCATTCCTAATAGGGAAGAGGTGAGTTTTTCAAGCGGACGTGGATATCATAAATCCGAGATTATGAGGCATAGCGACTAGTCATTAGATTTTTGAAAATCAATATTCCTAGCTTCGATTAAGAATACACTAGATATAGGATCCCATCTCAGACCAACAAAAAAAGATAGACGTAGCGTCGCGAACATCAAAAGTGAAGCCCCATTTTTATCTATGTGTGTTTGGAAGGGTTGCCATTTGTTGATTTTTCCCCTATAAAATGGGTAATAATATTATTGTGTGGGTAGGATAATATTGTTCGAGTAAGATATTGTTGAGTATGGTATTGAACCTCAAAAGTAAACGATTAAGGTACATTATTAATTATAACTCACGAAAAGAATTTTTTTTTTGTTACATTGCAAAATCTATTTAAAAATAAACAATTAGAAAGTGGTTTTACATGCTTATGATTTGGAGATCACCAGATCACCTTTTATGCAATCCTTGCTTGTATTAGGAGACTTCACTCTTCCGCTTAGCAATATCCATTAATTTGCAATTTAATGCAAAAAAAAATACAAATATAAATAGATAAGTTTTAAATAATAGAAAAAGCAAACTTTATGTGAACGAGCGTTATACAGAGAAAAAAAAATGCGCGTATTTGTGTGATGTGTGGGAGTATAGGGGAGAGTGCGCTAATGTGTGAGGGTATATAGTTTGTATGAGTTTAAATTAGTATATTTAGTTCTACTCTGGGGTATATGTTTAGGTGTAAGTTAGCTTAGCCTGTGACAGTGTCTTGGGATCGGAAGAAGTAAAATACAGCTACTTCCTATAACCATGCTCATACAAATTCTATTAAAGGTTATAAGTTGCTGAAGCGTAAATCATAACATCGTCAAGAGTGAGTCATTATGTAAATTGTTTTGAAATAATGTAGATAAATGTACTATTTCTTAAAGCTACTATCCATTTTCTTTTTGTTTCATTATTATTTGGAAAACTAAAATATTAAAATAACATAAAAAAAAGAAAACAGGAATATAATTCGAAGTAAGAAATCATATTAAATTTGTTTAATCGAATGGGGTAATTTTAAATCATATTATGGAAACCCACGCACTTTATGTCACTGATTTCGTTCGTTGAGGTTTTTTGTTCCAAGGAACCTAAAATTCATAGTATATTTAATAAATAAACGATGTTATTTTGAAGTACTTACATGTGAAATGTGATTCCGTGAGACTTTTTATGTGCTTTGCTATTGTTTTTACAAGTTTTCACTACACAGGAAGGCATAATTCTATTTTTTTAAATATATGTTAACTAGACGACGACTCGTAAAGTACTAAGAGCGATGAGCATAGTTTTAGTGCAGGTGTGTGCGTGAGAGTGTATATTTACTTGGAGGAGCATAGTTTTGTGGCTTCACTTAAGATGTTCGCGACGTTACGTCTATCTTTTTTTGTTGGTCTGAGGATCCCATACAAAACTTATCTTTAAAACTGACGCCAATTGTGTTTAGGTAATTCTAAGAATTCTACTTAAAATAAATATACTGTAATGCAAATTCAACCTAAAATGCAATGTTTAAAGTTGCATTCACAAAACTATGTATAAAGCAATAAAAAAAATATGAGCTCAATACAAATTTAGTCTTACATGCAAGTATTAAAGTCTAAATTACAATGTGCCAAAAAAAGCAATGCGAATTTTCAAAATTTATGTTCGAGTTCGCTGCTTGGACAAGGAATGAGTGTAAGTGTAAGTCGAAACGTTCAATTATCTTTTTTATATCATCGATCTAAAAAAATACTAGATAAAGAATCAGGAACGCAAAAAAAGGCGCTCAAATGGCCACACACACTTATCTACCTATCTTTCTATATTATAAAAATCAATAGCTGTTCGTTGATCTCGATAAAACTCAAAAACGCCTGGATCGATTTGAATGATTATTTTTTTGTTTTGTTCGCTCGAATAGAGACAGTTTAAAATATATACGTGGGCGGGTAGCTAGGCAGGATAGTTAGGTAGGGTAGGAAGGTAGGTAGGGTAGGGTTTGCTTGAAAACTTGAAAATTAAAAGTCAGACTAGACCACATCATCGCTTAACATCAGCAGAGATAGTGGTCCAACGCGATACTAAAGATTGTAATATAAAGGTTATATGTAGGTACAAAAATATTTATTATAAAATGAAACTTAAAATTTCAGCAACAAGGTTAAAAACATTATGTAAGAAATTTCGGGGTTACTTTATTTCGTTTTCTATGGATCATTAGGAAAGCTAAAAAAAAAAGCTTTACAAACTACTCCATGCATTCTCTGTTCCAGATCAGTCAATGTCTATTACAATAGTTGGCGCGTTCGCTTTTTCGACGCAAACATTGGTCAAACAATCATAATATTTGGTAATTGATTCATATTTACTATTTAATACGGTTTTTACTTTATGAAAAACACATAATGATATAAACTTACCGAAAAAAAGATATTCCTTACAAAAACAAGGTGTTACGGTGGTAAATTTGCACGGTTTTTGAACGCACATTGTGGTATTTTTAACGTATTAATGTTGGCTATGATTGGATCATACTAATTTGAAATAGTGACACAACCGTATTTGTGGCCATATTTTTCGAAGATTCCTAGCCAGGAATTGAAACTATGACGAAATACGAAAAACACTCAAAGGAGTTCACACGAGGCCGATTTAGATGAAAATTAAAACAGCATCCAGCATCATTGGATTTTTGAAAAGTCAATATTCCTAGACGGCAATCGAACTCGTCCAACTTTAACTCGCTGTAACTTTGAGTCCCGCGGTGAGGCGCGGCGAGTGGCCACTGACGCTGTCGCTCTTTATGCTGCTGAGATTATTGACCGTTAGATAACTGCTTAGTATGATTTTTATTCCTAGAAAAGTGCCACGGTATCTCCTTTACTAATTGGCAATCAAAGTTGGGTCTAAACACAGTACTTATATTATAAAATGATCAAAATAAAACAAGTTTTTCGTCATCCATTGAGATAGTGTAAGTTTAATTTTCAGTCTGGAGCAGACAATCAAGTAGGGAACACTGTAACACGTAAGTAAAGTTGCGGCGCAGTCGGCGGCCGGCGCGGGGCGTGACTAGTGCGGCGGCCGCGGGCGTGTGGCGCCCAGCTAGGCGTCGAGCTCGGGCGGGGCGGCGCCCAGCTAGGCGTCGAGCTCGGGCGGGGCGGCGCCCAGCTGGGCGTCGAGCTCGGGCGGGGCGGCGCCCAGCTAGGCGTCGGGCTCGGGCGGGGCGGCGCCCAGCTAGGCGTCGGGCTCGGGCGCCGGCTCGGGCGCCTCGCTGCGCCAGTCCAGTGCTCCCGGCGCCCAGATGGACGCCAGCGAGCGGAAGGGGTCGTAGGGTCGCACGGGGCGAGGCGGCGCGCCGAAGCCGGGCGGCGGCCGCACGGGGCCCACTGGTCCCGCCGGCGCCGGCTCGGCGTAGCCGCCCCACAGCCACGCCGCCGCCGCCGGCCGCGGCTCCAGCGTGGAGCCCCACACGGAGTTCAGCGAGCGGAAAGAGCCGCTGCCCACGGCGCCTACCGCGCCCACTGCGCCCACCGCACCCACTGCGCCCACCGCGCCTACTGCGCCCACGCCACTCACTGCGCTCGGCTCGTCTGCAAGCAAATAACATCCATGCTCTTGAGCTAAAAAATTTAAACCAATATCAGGGTTTAAAATTTTTAGCTCAAGATGTATGAAAAATATAACTAGTGCCTGTGACTGTGGCATTTTTTTTTCTGACAAAAGCAGCGCACCATAAGGGTGGTGGATGGTATCCAATGACTACCAAACATTAAAAAAAATGCAAACATTTATCACTAGCTTTTGCCTGCGGCTCCCCTCGCGTAGAATTTGGTCTGCCACATAAAAAAGTTTCTACTCGTATCCGAAATTTCAGATGTCTAACTACAAAACTGATGGATTCCGACGCGTCATTCGTTGGATCACATCACCTCTCCCCCCGCCCCCCCTCCCCCGCCTCACCCGCCGGTCGCACGTGTTTATGTCGTCGAGCTCCATTCAAGTCAATCTTATCGTGATAACTTTTAAACTATGCGTTCAAATTACTTAGTGTAAAAGACAAAGTGTATCTACATTAAATATTTAAAGCGACAAATGGTCGATTTTTATAAGAGTTTGATAAATATTCTAAAATGTGCGTTGTAAAAAGTATCCAAATTAATTGTATTTAAGGTTCACTATTTTGGTCATAGTGGCTTCCACATAAAAAGATAGCTCTCAGAGGGCAGAACTTTTGCCGACTTACTTGATATTTATCAGTTTAATACTTATTTTATTTATTTATTTATTTATATACGTAAGGGTGTTGTCTTACTGCTACAGATACGCAAAGTTATCTATATATTTATTTACTACACACTACTAGTAACAAAAGTCAACTTTAGTCATTATTTATGGGGATATTAAACGTCGGGCAGTAGTGACCGGCGCGGCTGCTAGAGACGAAACTTTCCTAACGGGGCCGCGCGGCTCGTGGTGTGAGGTCCCCTTGCGCGGCTCGTGGTGTGAGGTCCCCTTACGCGGCTCGTGGTGTGAGGTCCCCTTGCGCGGCTCGTGGTGTGAGGTCCCCTTGCGCGGCTCGTGGTGTGAGGTCCCCTCGCGCGGCTCGTGGTGTGAGGTCCCCTTGCGCGGCTCGTGGTGTGAGGTCCCCTTGCGCGGCTCGTGGTGTGAGGTCCCCTTGCGCGGCTCGTGGTGTGAGGTCCCCTTGCGCGGCTCGTGGTGTGAGGTCCCCTTGCGCGGCTCGTGGTGTGAGGTCCCCTTGCGCGGCTCGTGGTGTGAGGTCCACTTGCGCGGCTCGTGGTGTGAGGTCCCCTTGCGCGGCTCGTGGTGTGAGGTCCCCTTGCGCGGCTCGTGGTGTGAGGTCCCTTGCGCGGCTCGTGGTGTGAGGTCCCCTCGCGCGGCTCGTGGTGTGAGGTCCACTTGCGCGGCTCGTGGTGTGAGGTCCCCTTGCGCGGCTCGTGGTGCAATTGATTTCAACTGCTCTTGCAAATGATCCACTTTTCCAAGATGATGATAATATTAAATCGGAGCGGCATTGTCGGAAAAATATTCCTTTTATTACTTAATAAAAAATATAGTTTGGTTCCTAAGTTTCCATGTTGTATGCATCTCAGCGAAGTGAGCCGCACTTAATACGAGGAGAAATTCGGAAAAAAACTCAATATCCCTAAATATGTTTTTTATCACATCTTTTCGAAAAGAGCTAGTTTATTCTTCGTATACAGGGACTAAAATAGCTCATTAATCCCTCGGGACTAAAAGTGATTTGAATTTGGAATATGGATATTGTTAGTAAATGTTCCAATCAGTAAAGAGATGAATCACAAAACATGCTGTCCAAAATACGATTACATCGCTCAAAACGATTATGACGAATGTGAGGTGAATGGCTAACGAGCGATTGTAATTCTATTTCGGACCGCACGGGAACATTGTATTGAACAAGTGATTGGCTAGAAAAAATTGTAACAATGCACTTCCATAATGGTTCATATATAAAAATTAGCTTTATTATTCCTATGTTGTGTCTTATGGTTCCTAATTGTATGTAAATAAATAAACGTAACGCTCTTGTTCATAAGTTACACTTACTTATTTCCTCACAGAGGCGATTCAGAAGAAGAGAACGCATATTTGCATCGACGTGGAAATCTACATATAGATCACAGGTGTATAGTTTGGGGATACAGGATAGTGCTGCCGGAGCAGCTGCGGCCGCAGACCTTGGGGGAAGTGCTTGGACCCTTGGACGAGACTTCATATTATATTGTCTACAGTACCAAGGTAAATATTACTTTTTGATACTTGAATCGCACTCTGAGTGGATCGAAGTTTTACTGATGAAAACCGATTAATCGGCTAATTTAGTATCAAACAGACGGAGAGAATGCTACAGCCGATTTAGAAAAAAAAAAATCTAAACAATTCAATGAAAAAAGTTAAAGTAAAAATTTAAAGAACCCAAAACCTCTAAAGAGCAATAAATACTTGAAGGCTTTGTACTCGCGTTGAGGACATGGTTTTAAATTGAAAAGAAATTGGTAAACAAATATAACAAAATCTTACCTCGGAAGTCGCGTGCGGGGGTGAAGGCGGGGCGCTCCAGGGGGGGCGGCGGCCGCCACGAGAAGTCGGCCTCACGCACTGTCTGCGCGTGCGCTGCGTCGCCGTTGAAGTAGAACAGCGAGTGGTCGCCCGCGCCGCCCGGGGGCCGCGCCTCGGGCTCCGCGCGGCGCCGCACGTCCGAGCCGATGGGCGCCAGCGGGGCCGCGCCGCCCGGGCCGCGAGCCGCCACCACCGAGCTCCACGACGCGCCCCAGCGCAGCGAGCCGGGCGCGCGCTCCGCCCGGGGCGGCGAGGCGCGCGGGGGCGACGCGGCCGGGCGCTCGCGCGGCCGCTTGGACGGCTTGTCCTTGCGCAGGTGGTGCTTGGCGGTGGGGCGCGGGCGGCTGTCGCGCGGCTCGCCCGGCTCCGCGGTACGCGAGCGCTCTGTGCGGCGCGGGGGGTCCGAGGTGTCGCGGCGGGCGCGCGGGGGGCGCGGCGCTGTGTCCGCCGGGGGGGGCGGGGGCGCGCCGGGCGGGGCGCAGGCAGGCGGGGGGGGCGGCGCGACCTCCTGCTCGTCGTCATCGTCGCCCGGCTCGTCCGCAGTGGGCGAGGAAGAGGTGGCGGACGCGGAGCCGGAGCCAGTGGACACGGCGTCGTCGTCGCCGGAGCCTTGCGGTCGGTCCTCGGTCTCGGGGTCGGCTTCGTAGCCGTCGGTGGCGTTGTGTGTCGGCGGGTCAGTGCGCGGCGCGGCCGCCTCATGCTCCAGTAGCGGCGCGCGGTCCGGCGGCGCGGACTCTGGCGGGCGGCGCTCGTCGTCCCTGTCGGCGTCCTCACTAGAGCGCGAGTCGTCGTCGTCGTTCCGGCCCAGCACCTCGGCGCGCCACCGCTCGAAGGCGCGGCGCTCGGCCTGCGGGTCCAGTGCGGGCACGTCGCGCCGGGGCGTGCGGCGGCGGCGCGCGGGCGGGCGGCGCGGGGCGGGCGCGGGCGGCGCCGGGGACGAGCGCTGCGCCAGCGCACGCAGGTCTAGCGGCTGGCGCGCGGCGGGCGGCGGGCGGGCGGCCCGCGCGCGCCTCAGTTCGCGCTCGGCGTCCAGCGCGGCGGCCGCCAGCACGAGCGCCAGCGCCGCCAGCGCCAGCAGCGCGGCGGCGGCGCGTGCGGCGGGCTCCCAGGGCGGGCGCGGCGCCAGGCCGGCACAGCGCGGCAGCAGGCGCGCGGGCGCGGCGGCGCGCAGCTGGAAGGCGGCGCGCGCAGAGCCGGCGCGCACGCACAGCTCGGCCGCCACGCGCGCCAGCGTGTAGTCGGCGCTGAAGGCCAGCGTGAGTGCGCGCGACTGGTTGGGCTGCAGCTCCAGCGGCGCGCAGGGCGTGAGGCGGAAGCCGCGCGCCTGGCAGGGCTGGCCGGCCACGCGCCACTCGCGCAGCGTCACGCTCACCTGCCCCGTGTTGCGCGCCACCACCTGGCGCCGCACCGTGCCGCCGCACTCGCTCACCTGCACACACACACACCGTCACACGCCGCACTACACACACACACACACACACACACTGCACAGCACCAGCACGCATGGTGAGGACTCACCTCGAACAGCAGCGGCGAGTTGGTCCCGGGGCGGCGGCCGGCCAGCTCGAAGCTCGGGTAAGCGCCGCGTCCGCTCAGCAGCACGCCCTCCAATATAGTCAAGTTATTTCTGCACAGACAAGGTTTTTGTTACTAGCGTTTTAGAACCGAGCAAATATGTTTGTGAATCGAAATATTAGAAATTTTCGTCATGGTTTTGAGGTCACTAATTGCGAATATGGGGTCAAAATTAAAATCTAAGATGGCGCCGACTAAACTTTCTTCGTATTGTTTTGGGTATCGCAATAAAGTATATAGGTAATAAATAAACCAAGATTAAAGCGAACGAAGCAAACTAATTCGTACTTTCGCAACCAAAGCTGGCGCTCTGCGAGGCGGGCATGATTTCGTACAAAGACAAAGATATTTTATTTCAACTAGGCCACCAAGCGGCACTTTTGAACGATTGATTCTACCGTGCATTCGGAAAGTAGCTTGTTATGGAGAAGAACGCACAAGAAACTCCATACTTACTCTTTTAAAAAAAAAAAATGTTTTTTTACAATATTTAGGTACATAAGTACATACATTAATAAATTCATATGTGTGAGGACAATGCACCCAGAATCACTACATACTATACTTCGTACAGGTACAAAGTATTAAAAGTACCTACACATGTACCGTGCAGTTACACAATAGGTACTAGAAAACATTAGCATCCGAAGCAGTTAAGTTAAGACCAATCCCAACTGACGGCGCCCGTTCACGAACATGACGCATGAATCGGCACCACCCAGCTCAACCATCATGAAGGGAACCGAATGATCCAACACACGCGCCACCATCAGAGAGACATTTGAGAGAGCATGACACACTCAACTGCCAGGGCACACATAAGTCAAAGAACGACACAAAGGTACAGCAAATGGTAGATCTACAGTTGGGTACATAGTACTCACACACGTGCTGCGCAGTTATACAATACTAAAATAATTTGAGTCTATATGTACGGGTAAGGTACATTTAAATGATAAACTGATTTAATTGCAAATAATCTATTGATATAAACACCCGAAAAACTGATATATGATCGACCCGCGGCGAATGAGTCAACCCAACAACGATGCTATGCAACTACTACTTTTTACTCTAATGTGTGATTTTTATTCATTCGCTGCGCGTCGATGTCAGCATAAAAATGATACTATTGATATGTACGGGTTTGCTCGTACACTATATAATACAATTATATTCATACAGTCTTCAGCAGGTCCAACAATACTTCAAAAACAATAATGTTCTGCATATCACTTGTTTTTGCGCCCTAGTGGTTGTGGAGCAAGAATAGCATTGAGCCAAGCATTTTTATCAGTGATGTAATCCCCCAACTTATAATATGCCTGCCTGCCTGCATAGTGTGCGTTTTATACAAGTTTTGAATTTCGTCTCATTCAGTTCTAGAATGTGGGGAGGTATTTTATTGTAACATTTTGTACAGTACCCCATGAAAGATGAGGCTACTTTAGCCAGTCTGAAACCTGGTTGAACTAATTGGTCCCTATTTCTAGTAATGTAATTATGTCTATCGCCGTTTTTACTAAAAAGATGTAAATTCTTTCTCACGTACATGATGTTTTCATAAATATATTGACAAGGAACCGTCATGATGTTAATTCCCTTAAACAGTTCCCTTAGAGAATCGCGCCGGCGAAGATTGTATATCGCTCTGATGGCTCGTTTTTGCAGAATAAAAATTGACTCAATGTCTGCAGCCCTTCCCCATAGTAAAATACCGTAGGACATTATACTATGAAAGTAACTAAAATAGACCAACCTAGCGGTATCTACATCACTAAACTGACGAATCTTTCTAACAGCATAAGCTGCCGAACTTAGTCGCCCTGAAAGCGATTTTAAATGAGGACCCTATTGTAACCTTGAGTCTAGCGTGATCCCCAGGAAAACCGTTTTATCGACGAATTCTAGCTTCTCCTTGTTTAATATAATGTCACAATCAGTACTTTTGACATTCGGCAAGGCAAATTTAACGCACTTGGTTTTTTTACCATTTAAAACTAAATTATTGGCAGTGAACCAATCCTGAACCTGCCGTAGCGCGTTATTTACGTCGTCAACCTGACAAGTACGTCTATTTATTTCAAAAATTAAAGACGTGTCATCAGCAAATAACACCATGTTTAGTTTGTTTGCCAATAAACGGGGTAAATCGTTTATGTATATAAAAAACTAGCACTCCGCCCGCGACTTCGTTCGAATGATATCGTATTTTATTCAACTAAATTATGTGCAGTTAGTGAAGGCGATCAAAAATAAGCTATTATTAAATCAATAATAAATGGGATATCGTAGATATCTACGGTTTAAGTTAGGATTTAGAGGACATATAACTTCCTCCTTTTTGGAAAGTCGGTTAAAAATCTTATTCCTTGGGCAATAATTAATTGCCATCATTAGTTTTTCAGAATTACCCCCAGAAGATGTTTTAGGTGTGTCAACGGTTTTTTGAAGAATCTTACGGCACTAAGATGACCTCTTCCTCGATTTGGAACTACCGAACTGGACCGTTTGTCCGGTGTTGTTTGACGAAGATAAGGGTGAACATACACAAAAATAATTAAGTACCTTACTAAAGGCAAATTGCCTATTAGGTCCACTTAAAAAGTGAAAAATAAAAAATCTATTTTGCAAAAAAATACTACCGACATCAAGAAGAAATTTACTTTTCACTTTGTAGTGTTTTTAGTTGGAAGTCAGTAATATTTTTTTGTAAAAAAGTTTTTATGCAAATAAATGTCTCTTTAAAGGTTGAAAACAAAACTCCCTCCTTAGTGCTCACCTACATCATTAAAAGAAGCTATGTGTAATAAAATACTTCAAAAATCTTGATCACCTCCTAAATAGTATTTTGGGGATAGTTCCGAAAAACGAATAACTAATAGCAACCCACATTATTTATTAAGGTTAGTATTTGTGCCAAATTTCAAGTTTATTAAACCAAGATCTTCAACACCCCCCTAATCATCTTTAAGGGATAGTTTCGAAAAACTAATAATAATATCCTTTATTATTTATTTAGGTTAGTATTTGTCCCAAGTTTCAAGTTTATTCATCCAAGAAATGAGATTTTCCATACAAACTTTAACATCCCTTAAATCCTATTTTAGGAGTAGTTTTCAATAAATTGTAATGACAACCTTTACTTTAAAATCAATAAAAAAAAAAGAAAAATTTGCTGCTAGTATTGATGCCAAGTTTTAAATATATAAGCCCAACAAATTGCCACCTTTAACCTCCATTAGGGGTGGCATTTCCGGAAATAATTAAACTCATTGTTTTTTTATTAATCAGGAGCGAACACCACCAAATTTCATATAATGTTACAACCCCTATTTTATACCCATAAGGGTAGAATTTCCAAAAACTAATAAATACATGGCTTTTTTTTATCTACCTAGAAATTAAATCATAAATTTCACGTGTCCAACTTTCAAACTGTAGAAATTACATACAAACGTTCAACCCCCTTTTACCCCTTTAAGGGACGAATTTCCAAAAACCAATAAATATATTAATTCTTTTTATAAACCAAAAGCGTAAATCTAAAATTTCACGTGTCCTACTTACAAACTGTAGAAATTACATACAAACATTCAACCCTCTTTTTACCCCCTTAGGAGTCGAATTTCCATAAATCAATAAATATTTTAATTCTTTTTATGAACCAAAAGCGTAAATCTAAAATTTTACGTGTCCAACTTACAAACTGTAAAAATTTCATACAAAATTTCTACTCCCTTTTTACCCCCTTACGGGACGAATTTCCAAAAAACAATATATAAATTAATTCTTGAGCGTAAATCAAAAATTTCAAGTGCCCATCTTATAAACTATAGAAATTACATACAAACTTTCAACCCCCTTTTACCCCCTTAGGGTTGGAATTTAGAAAAACCAATAAACACATTAATTATTTTTATCAACCAAGAGCGTAATGTAAAATTTCATATGTCCAATTTGCAAACTGTAAAAACTTCATACAAACTTTCAATCCCCTTTTTACCCCCTTAGGGGTCGAATATCCAAAAACTAATAAATACATTAATTCTTTTTATCAACCAAGAGCGTAAATCTAAAATTTCACGTGCCCAACTTACAAACTGTAGAAATTACATACAAACCTTTAACCCCCTTTGGGGTGGAATTTCCAAAAATCCTTTCTTAGTGCTCACTTACGCTACATGAGGAACCTTTCTGCCAAATTTCATTCTTCTAGGCCTAGTGGTTTAGGCTGTGCGTTGATCGATCAGTCAGTCAGTCAGTCAGTCAGTTTCTTCTTTTATATATATAGAGATGAGAAAGGACCTAAAATTGAGCCCTGGGGTACCCCCATTTTCACGTTTAACCCCGACGAATTCACACCGTTTATTTGAACTAATTGCTGTCTATCATTCAAATAAGATTTAACCAAACTTAACGCTGATTGACCTAGCCAGTTATGCTCAAGTTTCAGAAGTAATGTTTCATGATTAAAGCAATCAAACGCCTTCGACAGGTCACAGAATATACCTATGGCATCCTGCGACTCTTCCCACGCATTAAAAATGTGTTTTAATAGGGTGACACCAGCGTCAGTTGTACAACGTCCTTTGGTGAAACCATACTGTTTATCATGCAAGATGTTATTCGTATTAAAATGAATGAGCATTTGATTAAGCATTATCTTCTCAAATACTTTGCTGAAAACCGGCAAGACGGATACTGGTCTATAATTATTTGTGTCTTTACTGTCCCCGGATTTAAAAAGTGGTATAACCTTACTATATTTCATTAGATCCGGAAAGACTCCTTGATCCACACACAAATTGAAAATTAAAGCTAAGTACGGCGCTATAGTCTGAATAATGGAGGTACAAGCTTTGATGGACATTCCCCACAGATCTTCAGTCGGTTTGATCTTGATTTGCTTAAAAGCTTTTATTACTGTTATGGGGTTTATATGTGAAAAGTTAAATACATTCGGGCAGGCTGAAACGTTCGCGTTTAATAATCCAAAAGCAAGCGAGGGCGAAGAATTTAAGGTTTCAGTAGTTTTAA
This sequence comes from Orthosia cruda, assembly GCA_964057195.1. Lineage (NCBI taxonomy): Eukaryota > Metazoa > Arthropoda > Insecta > Lepidoptera > Noctuidae > Orthosia > Orthosia cruda. Next base: position 488,093 of record OZ059834.1, read on the forward strand.
TTGGGATGCTGGTAAAGAAATTTACAAATTCTTGCGCAACTTTTTTGTTATCTCTAATAAGTCCGTGTGTGGTCTCGAGGGTGTAATGAGTATTATTTATTTTTCAACACACTTGCTCATAAAGTGACTCTAATTTCATCGTAATTAGGCACATAATGACACCTGTTATCAAACTGTGACTTTTTCATTACTATTATTCACAAGTGAGATAAAGAGTTTTTTTTTAATTTATTGGTTGAGTTGCTTTGTCCTTAAAAAAGTTTCGATACAAAAAAGATCGTGCTCAATAGTACAAATGCAACACATTTCATGCAACTTCTTATTTAAACAGATAATTTCAACTTGTACGTGGTAACTATATTATATAAATAAAACTTTCACTTAAATGATAAATGATTTTATTTCTGTAAGTTGGTTTGTACAAACACTTTTACATGTCGAACATATTTTTAAAACTAGATGAGGTCGGCGTTTCCTATCTGACTACTCTGAGAAGAAAGGCCGAAACAAACTCAACTTAAATGTAACTTTTGTTTTTGTCTGTAATAAAGAAAACTTGAAATTCCCCATTTTGTACGTGGCTAAAACGCTATCCGCGAAAAGCCAAAAACAAAGATATCTCATTATTTTTAGTCTATGGCCGATCGCCATTGTTAGATGCGCGCGCATAGGAAAACTGATTAATTTTGCCCGCCATTGCGAAAAAAAATTCACAACTCGTTTTCACTGTTGGAAATGATATTTTTGTATTATTTTCTTCACAAGTGTGTTGAAAAACGTCGTATGATACACGTGTGTATTGATGATTACCGTCCTCGGCTCTCTTAAGACCTTCACCTAACGGCTCGGGTCTCAATGGCGCCTCAGCGGTAATCACCAACATTACACACTTGTACCATAATGTACTATTATTCCTGTTCGTTTCATTATTTATAATTTTCCAAACCGTCTTGATTTTATTTTCTGCTAATTTAACCTTATTTCTAATGTACAAGGCCTTAGCTGCCTTACATGTATTTAAAAAAAATCTCGAGCAACATACTTATTAAACGTTTCAGTGTTAATACAAGGCTTAAGGCCATATAGCTCGTAAAGTCTTTCCCTACTTTTTCTAAGTCCTGTAGTCGCCCAGTCACTGAATAAAAACTTAGGGCATATAGTTTTAGTTATCTTTTTAAAAGTGTTATTGAACTCTTTTTGAACTACTGAAATAACTTCATCATACAAAATATTACCATCATTCACTGTGAGGTCCTGATCGCTTAACTTACCGATTAAAGTACTGTTAAATTTATTTAATTTACCGGATGTAGTTGGTCTGGATTGAATATGCACTTGTTTTATTAGCATAATGGACTCAAATGTCACCAGTAGCCCACTATGATCCGAAGGCAGATAATTTATAATGGCCTTGTCCAAGTAGTTGCAGCAACAAAAAACATTATCAATACATGTAGCAGAAGTCAGTGTAGTTCGTGTGTTTAGTGTGTGTACACGTGATGCAGTGAGAGCTCACCTGAGGTAGAGGTAGGAGGCCAGGTGCGCGGCCTGCTGCGGCGTGAAGCTGAGCGTGAGCTCCAGCTCGGCGTCCGGCGCCAGCAGCAGCAGCGGCAGCGCGTGGCGCGAGCTGTTGGCGCCGCCCCAGGCCAGCACCTGCCCGTGCAGTGCGCGCCAGCCCGTCAGCGCCCAGGCGCCGCGCGCCCACACGCAGCCCGCGCACGCGCCGGCCGGCTCCGAGCCCGGCAGGTCGGCCAGCGGCGCGGCCAGCACGGGCTGCAGCAGCAGCGCGTGCGAGGCGGACGGGTTGCGCGCGCGCAGCAGCAGCGGCGCGGCGCCGGCCACGGGCGCCAGGCCGGCGGCGGCGCGCGCGGGCGCCAGGCGCGGCCACCAGGGCTGCACGTGCGCGCGCGCGCCCAGCTGCACGGCGTGCGTGGTGTGCACGTGCAGCGACACGTTGCGCGGCGCGGCGGCGCGGAAGGCGGCGTGGCGCGCGGCCTGCAGCAACACGTCGGCGTGCAGCGCGGCGTCCGTCACGCTGTCCGCGCGCGCCAGCCACGCCGCGCCCTCTGCCACACGAGATAACATACATTAAGAGCTGCACTCAGGGTACGTTAACGTACGTAAAGTGCGAATATACATTTATCTACTCTCATGTCGTAATATTCCAATTATAAAATTCAAAACGAGTTTATATTGGCATACTTTATAAACACTTTACCGAAATTTAAAAATAGAATCTTATTATAACACTATTTCTCTAACAAAATAATGCTATAAAACAATTTTTTTTCTATTACGATTGTACGGTGAACCCGCACATTAGTACAATTAAGTAGGTTTTGCTGCGTTTGCACACGCGCGACCATTTTATATAGTTGTTACTAAGTAAAATAAATTAGTGATTTTTCTACACTCAACACGGGCGGTTTTATTATCATCCCCGGTTTCTATCTTTTTACCATAAGTGTGCAGACTATCGTCGTACATTTTTTTGGTCCTTCGAGCCGGATCTGATATCACGCGTAGTAACAGTCCGTCGGGTATATATATCAAGGTGCGCGGGTGGTTCGGATTCAGAACCCCAGACTTGATAATATTCGTTGTTAATTTCGCGACAGTTCCGTAAAGTTCAATTATAAGTCCATTCAGTGAACGCGTAGTGAATCGTTCATAGAAGACATCAGTGAGACTCTGAGTGCCTTCATCCGAGTGCCAGCATCTGCAGATCGCTGTTGGTATTACATCTCATCGGTGACCAAGTAAGATTGTTCCTTTTGTTTAATCGTCATGGCAGTGTCAAGCGCTCGTCAGTCGGAAATATTAGAAGGACTTAATAGGATAAAGGTCAATTTCGGTAAGGATCCATTATCGAGAAAAACTCCGGATTATATCCAAAAAAGAATTGAGTCGTTGGATAACCTCTGGGGAGAATTCGAACAAAATCACCTGAAGCTCTCCGAGTTTCCAGACAAGGAACCACAATACTTCTCCTCAGACATATTTCATCAGGGTAAGATTCTCTACCAGTCTACCCGTAACCTGCTTACTGCGTTTGGCTCTGATGAGAAAGGAAGCCAAGCAAACACGGAAGCCAATGAACTGTTGGCTCAACAAAGAACCAACTTTAGGGCCTTCAACAGGTTGGTGAAGAGCATCAGCGTGAACGAAATATCGGAAAAATGGGAACTTGAAGACGAGCTTAGGGCTATACAAACCAAGTGGAACACTATTGACTCGTTGCATCTGCGTATCGATCATTTACTTCAAGGCGGTGACGTATTGTACGAAGATGAATTTAGCATGTTGGAGCGTAATTACAAGGACATCAAACGTTCACTTAATAAGAAAATATCGTCCATGGTACATGTACAGCATGCTACGCCGAAGCTCGAAATTCCTACTTTTACGGGGAAATACACGCAGTGGCCAACGTTTTGTGACCTGTTTACAGAAGCTATTCACGAAAACAGCACCATTACCAAGGCTCAGAAGATGCAACACTTGAAAGGGAAGCTCAAAGGAGAAGCTGAACGCCTTATCCAGCATCTTCATATTTCGGCAGAAAATTACGATACAGCTTGGGAAATCCTAACTCACAGATATAATAATGCTCAAGTTCTCTTTACTTATCAAATAGAGATATTTTTAAATCAGCCTTCTATTTCCAAGCAAACCGCTTATGAACTGAAGCGGCTATATGACACCACCACGGAGTGTATCCACGCTATACACAACCTTGGTGTGGACACAAACACATGGGATCCGTTGTTAGTGCATCTTCTCAGTAAGAAACTGGACCAGGAGACGTACTGTGATTATAAGGGGGCGCGTACAACACCACGAGAACTACCATCCTTGTCAGAATTTATGACGTTCCTCGAAAACAAATTTATTGCTTTGGAACCCTTACACCGTAGAGAGAGAGAAACAGCGAAGCCTGCTGTTAAACGGGAGTCAAGTTTGCAGAATACCAAACCTGTTAACCAGGGGAACCACTATAAGAAACAATATCAAGCGGCCGCTACTCAAGGATCTAACTGTCCGATTTGTAATACGCGTCACTTCATATTTACCTGTAGGAAATTCATGAAAATGACTCCAGAGGATCGTTTGACCTGGGTGACAAAGAGTCAATATTGTCAAAATTGCCTCAACTATCATCCAGACAATGATTGCACTAGTTCCAAACGTTGTAAAAGGTGTAACGCTAGCCACAACACCCTACTACACGACGTTTGTGTACCACAACACCAAACCACCGTAACCACGAGCTCAACCGTGCAGCCTTCCTCGGCACAACATAACGTTAACCACGTCGCTGCTGACAATGAAGAAATCCTGCTAACTACGTTGCTGCTCACAGTTTTATCAAATAATGGTACATACGTTACGTTAAGGGCGCTTCTTGATCAGGGGTCTCAAATTTCACTGATTTCGGAAAATGCGACACAAATGTTAGGTTTACAACGGCGGCAATATCATGCCTCCATTTCAGGGGTAGGGCCGGTCTCTAACCAGAGCAAAGGCATTGTAACCCTAGATTGTAAGTCTATCTACGGAGATTACACCTTGCAAACTCAGGCGTTAGTTGTGTCCAAGGTTATAAACAGTCTACCTAACTCATCATTTAGCAAACAGGCCTGGTCACACTTGAAACATCTTCAGTTAGCAGACCCGGAGTATAATGTATCTAGACCTATTGATCTTCTTCTGGATGCCAGTGTATATTCAGAAATCATATTAAGCGGCCTTATAAAGGGTCCAGCTCAGGCTCCGATAGCTCAACAAACCAAAATGGGTTGGATCTTATCAGGAAATGTCAAAAAATTCAATTGTCATGTCGCCATCAATAACCTTGAAGAGATAGCCAAGTTTTGGGAGTTGGAGGATATCCATGACTCATCATCATCAAACGTAACTATTGGTGATCAATTTTGTGAAGACTTCTACAAAAACACCACGACACGTTTAGAGAATGGAAAATATGTAGTTGGACTACCTATGATGCCAGGCTTCGAACAGCAACTCGGATCATCAAAGTTCAAGGCTATAGCGCAATTTAAACAATTAGAGTCTAAGCTTTCCAAAAATAAATCATTTTCAAGCCAATATAAACAATTTATAAACGAATACCAGGAATTAGGTCATATGCGACAAGTCGAAACAACCGCTGATCAGGCGTATTATCTACCGCATCATGGTGTATGGAAACTTGATTCGACAACTACGAAGCTGAGAGTGGCTTTCAATGCGTCATCCAAGACTACATCGGGTAACAGTCTAAACGATTTGATGTACAGTGGACCAAACTTGCAACAAGACTTGTTAGCACTGATAATAAATTGGAGGCAGTACCAATATGTAATCACTGCGGACATCGAAAAGATGTTCCGCCAGATATTAGTCAGGGAGCAAGATCAGACTCTGCAAGCAATAGTGTGGAGAGATTCAATGGATGATCAATTGAATCAGTATAACTTAACCCCTGTAACGTACGGGACCAAGGCGGCGCCCTTCTTGGCTATGCGGACGCTGAAGCAACTTGCGACTGATGACGCTGAAAAATATCCCTTAGCAGCAGTAGCTGTGCAAAACTCCTTCTATATGGATGATCTGCTGAGTGGACACAACTCAGCTGATCAAGCCATGGAGCTACAACAGCAACTGATCAAAATGCTCCAGGGTGCTGGTATGAATTTGCGGAAATGGTCCAGCAACAAACCAGAACTCTTGCAGCATTTGACAACTGAACAATTGAACAGTCCTTACGAATTCAAGGGCCTCGAATCCAGAAAGACTCTTGGATTAAAATGGAATCCATCATCTGATTCATTCTCGTTTCAAAGCAATATAATTCCTGATGATAAAGTCGCGTTTACAAAGCGTCAATTATTGTCAGAAATATCTAAGATTTTCGACCCACTTGGCTGGTTATCACCGCTTACAATCAGAGCGAAGCTACTGTTTCAACAAACGTGGTCCATGGAAACCAGCTGGGATCAAGAACTACCCGAGGTCATACAAGATAATTGGCCTAAACTAAAGGAAGACTTTAACTGCATCGATAAACTCCGCATACCAAGATTTTTAGGTAACACAGAAATAAACAGTCAATTACACGCATTTTGCGATGCTTCAGACAAAGCTTACGCTTGCGTTATTTACCTCATCACCAAGAACCATAAGGGCGAGTACACATCGACTATTGTTGCAGCAAAAACAAAGTTGGCACCAGTTGCAAAGAAAACATCTCTGCCCAGACTTGAACTCTGCGGTGCTCTACTTCTATCCCAACTAGTGAAGAAGGTCATTGATTCCTTACCAAAAGCACGTATGACTCTTCATGCGTGGACGGATTCAATGATAGTCTTGGGATGGCTACATGGAGATATATCCAGATGGAAATCATTTGTAGCTAACAGAGTGAAGCAGATAACCGACATAATACCGGCAGAACGCTGGTGTCATGTCAGCTCGGAGGAAAACGCAGCTGATTGTGCCACACGAGGAATAACATTTCTTCAGTTATTAAACCATTCCTTGTGGTGGGAAGGGCCGAAATGGCTAAAAGGTTACGAGGGAAAAGATGAAACTCATCTCATGTACCAGTCCCCCATCATAGAAATAAAAGCAGCTTGTGTGAACACAGCCTTAGAACAAAATAATGTAACATTCATCAGTGACCTACTGCAAAACTGTAGTTCATTGACTCGAATTGTGCGCATTATTTGCTGGGTTTCACGTTTCGCCAAGCGCATTCGCGACAAACATATTTCAACATACCATAGTTACCTATCGTCATCAGAAATAAATAACGCATATAATTTAATTATTAAAGAAGTGCAATCACTGGAATTTCATCAGGAATTGCAACATATTAAATGTAAACAACACGTGAGTTCGAAAAGCAAGATTTGCAGTTTAAACCCTTTTCTAGATGAAAACGGCCTATTAAGAGTTGGTGGACGGTTAAATCACGCCAGTATAAGCACATCAGCGAAGCACCCTATCATTCTGCCCAGCCACAGTCGACTTACTGATCTTGTTATTAGCCAGGCTCACATAACAACTTTACATGGTGGCCCCCGACTAACCCTTTCATACATAAGGGACAGGTACTGGATTATCAGCGGAATCAGGACGGTAAAACGGCAATTAAGACTTTGTGTTAAGTGTCGTCGATTTAACAACGAAGTACAACAACAAATTATGGCGGATTTACCACGAGCCAGAGTTACGCCGTCAAGGCCATTCACGCATACTGGTGTCGACTTCACGGGCCACGTAGAACTGAAAGCCAATAAAGGGCGCGGGATCAAAACGACGAAGGGATATGTAGCAGTCTTTGTCTGCCTGTCAACGAAGGCCGTCCACCTGGAACTGGTATCTGATCTGAGTACGGCCGCTTTTCTAGCTGCATTTCGCCGGTTCTGCTCCCGGCGTGGATCACCAGGTCACATGTACAGTGACAACGGTACAAACTTCGTGGGAGCTAATCGACTCATGAAAAAGGAGTATAAGGAGATCATCCAGAACATCAACCCGGACTTCTTTAACAAAATCGGTGAGATGAACATCCACTGGCACTTCAATGCCCCTGCCTGGCCTAATGCAGGTGGGCTTTGGGAAGCCGCAGTGAAGAGCCTGAAATACCATTTGAAAAGGGTCATAGGTGATCAACGTCTTACGTATGAAGAGTTTTCAACGTTACTTTGTCAAATAGAGGCGTGTCTGAATTCCAGGCCACTATGTCAACTTACTGAAAACTCTGACGACGATTGCTTAACTCCAGGACATTTCCTCACTGGGACACCAATTGTGTCAAGACCTCAAACTGAACCGGAGTCTACATCGTTAACCACGCGGTGGCAACTCGTTCAAGCTTTAACCAAAAATATCTGGCAACGGTGGTCATCGGAATATCTTCAACAACTTCAAACGAGAACTAAATGGCAAAAACCACGAAGTAATCTTGAGGTCGATGACCTCGTCCTCATCCGGGAAGAGAACGTACCACCGGGTAAGTGGGCAATGGGTCGAGTAAAGCAGCTGCATCCAGGAAAGGATGGGTATGTGAGAGTTGTTACCGTCAAGACGAGTAACAATACCATACAGCGTCCAGTCAACAAGCTTGTATACTTACCCGTAAATGAGCAGAGACCCTCATCCGAATCCGCGGCACAGTGCGTGGATGAGTCCTCTCCACGATTACCAGCTGAACCTGATGCTAAAAGGCGTTCCCCGCGACTACGAAAACATAAACCTTTACAAGTCTTTTTCATGTCCGCTTTACTAATGCTTTTGTTTGTATCACCCAGTGATCAGACTCAGCAACTCAAATTGACGCCATATAATGTTACGCAAATTTCGAGCAACCAAGGTCTTTACTTCGACAAGATGTCCAACCTCCAAGTTATCAAGGACGAATGGAAACTCATTGTGTTTTACAACATGTCCACGTTCTATCACGGAGTAACGAACGTAAAGAGCTACATAACGCACTTGAAATTCACCGCCGATTGCATGGGCTCGCAATACGATCCAAATCATCGATCGATCGCAATATAATCCATCCAAAGGTTGTCTTGAAAAGATCGCTTTTAGCGATAAGGCCGCCCATTGTGTCACCCATGTTTTTTTTTTTTCTTTATCTATGCTTTCTGTAACATATTTGGTGTACATAATAAAGAGTATTCTATTCTATTCTACGATAGCGTCATCCTACAACTAGAACAGGAAGTAAAAGAACTTGAGCATTATCAAACACTCCTCGAAAAACCTAACGCAAGAAGGCAAAAACGTGGCTTGATAAATGGAGTGGGGTATCTGGCAAATACTATGTTTGGAGTATTGGATGACAGCTTTGCTCAACAATACAAACAGGATATAGAAAAGATAACCACCCATGAGAATCATCTCCAAAAATTACTCAGGAATCAAACACTGGTCTTGGAATCAGAATACAACATTCTACGACGCAGCGAGGAGACAATGAACAACCAGTTCCATTTCATCAAGGAACATCTTCGAAACGCCACTGCTGAAATCAATCGGGTGCGTCTAGACAATAGGAACGGTTTATATGTAACATCTACCGCCTTAGCCGCGAGTGTCATTCTGGCAAATCTAATGCGCATACAGCACACACTTATTGACACCGTGACAGACATCAGCCACGGTCGTATTGACCCTTACCTCCTGTCACCAGAACAACTGGCTCAACAGATCAATATCATCTCCGGGCAATTGCAGGGAAACTTAATGACCCCAATTGAGTCAACAAACCTATCTGACATGTACAAAATCATGAAGGCGTCAGCAACGTTATATGAAGGCTATCTTATCATAGAGATAAAGATTCCATTGGTGAGCAACGACATCTTCGAGTTAGACAGGATCGTACCTATCCCTCAGAAAAGGGGAACGAATCGCATCATTCGCACAGTCCCAAGCTCGCCATTTATTGCCTACAACATCCAAAAGGACCTCGCTCTCTTCTTATCAGATAGTGACCTGCAGGCTTGCATACATGTTCTAAGGAGCAAAAAATTATTGTGTACCTATGACAAACCTGTCTATAATCTAAAAATAAAACAATCGCTGTGTGATATTCAAGATGCAAGTGATATCAGAAACGTTTGTAAACAAGAAGTATCCACGTGCCACAATTATTGGGTCAAATTACATAATGTGAACTCCTGGTTTTATACCTGTTGTGAGTCATGTGAACTTCGTATTTCCTGTATTGCTGATACAACAACTACAGTCATTCAAGGCAGTGGTATCATTAACGTAGGTCAGGGATGCACATTGAAATTGGACGCTTATAGTATCCATGCGCACAACAACTTTCTACGTCACTTGAATATACAATCGAACATCGAAGTCCCAGAGGTGTCCATTCTAAACTCACTCATTAACACGACCTTGCCCATCGATTATGATTCTGCGGTAAACCACACCCACAGGTGGAATCAGCTGGAAGAGCAAATAAGAAACATTAAGGAACAATCTTCTACAGAGTTAACCGTTCACGACATTCATCACTATTCCGTCGCTTATATTGTCCTGGCCTTAGTTGTCATCTTAGGCGGGACCTGCATTTACCTCGTTACAAGAGGGAAGTGTCAGAACGCACTTGAAAAGCAGCAGCACGAGATGGTGGAAGTACGTGGGCAGCCGGACGAGCGCGCCCCTGGGGCGGAGGCGCGAGCCGAGCACGCAGGGCCGAACTCAACGGAGAGCGTGAGGGTAACTGTGCCAGTGCCAGTGTTCAGTGAGTTTAGTGATATAAGTAAATCTACCGAAAGTGTCGATAAGGGGACCTCACCCATGGTCCGTCAGTGAAAGTGAACTTGAGAAACCAGACAATTTAATGTTACAGACTTTACGACTTAGATTAGTTACATAGATATAAACCTAATGAAATCACCTTGTATCATCTTTCAACTGAAATATGTACCATTAATGTAAGTCATCAGTTTTCATGTGTTTAACTTGACCACTTATCATCTAGGATTAAACACGTCTCCTGTCTTCTCCTTTAGAGTTGGCAGTATGTACGGTGAACCCGCACATTAGTACAATTAAGTAGGTTTTGCTGCGTTTGCACACGCGCGACCATTTTATATAGTTGTTACTAAGTAAAATAAATTAGTGATTTTTCTACACTCAACACGGGCGGTTTTATTATCATCCCCGGTTTCTATCTTTTTACCATAAGTGTGCAGACTAACGTCGTACAACGATACAGGACAAATCCAAGAAGTTAATCACTAAGGAGTTTCCATCAATATTTTTTTTGTAATGCCATTTTATAGTACCTATTATAAAAAGATTTGATTCCAATTTTAATTTGTCTATGACAATGCCCGCTTTAGACATAGCACGCACTGTTATTTTTATTCGCGCGAATTTTGTTTCCTTCTACCTGTTCATAGAGCTCAAAATATTCGGGCGAATAAAATTCGCGCCGTGGTGCGGTGGATTCTGTGGCAAATCACGGATTTCTTGCGGAATTATTTCCGCACGATTTCGTTACCGATGCGAACAACTTCATACAATTACATAGGTCGCAGAATGGGCGGAAAAAAATCGCGCGAATAAAGATCGCAGTGCGTGCTAAGCCTTAGCGCATGCGCGGTTAATGCGGTGATGTGCTGGGTTTTGGCGCCATACATACGTTTTGCAAGTTTTGCTGTACTGAATTTCATAAGTTATTTAAATTATTGTGTGTGAAATGTCTGATATCAGTGAATGTGAAGAAAATTTGACTCCGCCCGATATTTTAGATGCGGCGAAGGAAATTACCCTTAATTTATTACCAGCAAAGCCGAGAAAAGTATATGACAAATGCTATCACGATTTTATGGCATGGAAAATGCAAAAAGAGGTATTTAGTAGGTTCAATCCCAATTTATGAGTGTAGATAAAGTAGTGTATGAAACTGCACATAACTAGGTATTAAAACATTCGTGTGAAAGCTATTAAAAACCTCGCCTACGGCTCGGTTTTTAAACACACACTCATGTTTTAATACCCCTCATTATGCAACAGTTTCATAAACTACTATTTCCCACCACCTTGTCTATTATTGTACGGCGAACCGCACATCATAACTATAAAATAGCCAAATCAGCATTATACGCGTTTACGTCAAGCGACCCAAATACCAATTAACCTCAGTACGTGATCGATTATCATTAAGTGCCGTCGCGCGTGCTCCCTCGCTCTATTAAACATTTGTAACATTTTTCTTAACAATATACAGTTTTAAGGGTACACAAGTCAAAAATTCTTCCATACAAACGTAGTCTAGAGATTACTCCACTGTTTGACGATGTACTTTCAAAATAAAAAAAGATATCAATTTGTCTCATCATTATCTAGCCCTGTGTGGAACCGAAAAAATAAAAAAATAAAATATTTGAAAGTTATGAGCGTCGAAAGTTCCATATTTCAACACTAATTTTAACGTATCTTTGGGCGCAAATAAATACCATAAGAAGAAGGAAAATTAAAAAACGGCCTCCATACAGGGATAGATTAGTAATTCAACAATCCAAATAATTTTATTTTGATCAGATACATTCAGTAGTTTTTTCATGAAATCTAGACTCCCAAAGGTCTGTTTATAAAATTTCGCGCGCTCGTTTTCGTCCTAAATCATCATCCATTTGGATAAAAGATTGCAGAAGTGCTAATTCGTACGCGAACTAGCTTCTTACTGCTCATCACAGCATCTATATATTTCGCACGTGTTGTGGGATGAGATAGCATGCATTTTAACCTCGCGCACAAAATAGTTCGTGCCGTCGACTAGTTTAACCTTAAGTGAACATTTCTATCTCTCATTTAACATCCCAACAGACATCCTTTACATGGTCCTTCGAGCCATCGGGCGGGACCTCGCGAGTTTTTGATAGTCCTCCGTCCGGAAGGAGTTGACTAGTGTTAAAGCAGACCAAAAATTTGTGAGGACCCTCGTTCGTTGAACTATCGTCATTGTGGCGCAAAGCGTCATCCGCATAACAACAAACAAACATTAGCAAGACGTCAGCAGCAGGGCGTCGCCAGCAGCAAGGGAACAGGATCAACAGCAGATCTGTTTCCGCCAACATCAACATCGAACTAACATCCGTAAGAGACGGAGAACACAAGTAAGATCTTTCCTTTTTAATTAACAACATAAGCATTATATCCACCAATAACATGGATCGACTTTACGAATCGCAACAGGAGATTAGTGAAGCGCTCAATAAATTGAAAATTAACATAAAAAAGGACGGAGCCGAAAGAAAGACTGATGACTATTTCAGACGTCGTTCGGAACTACTTGAGAGTTACTGGGAAGATTACCAGAACAATCACATACGTATCTGTGCGAGTGAGGTCAGTGAGCATAGATATTTTCTAAACTCGGAACACGAGCAAACAAGTCAGCTATACACTAGCATTAAAACATTAATTGCCGAGCAATGTGTGGGATTAGCTGCAACAATCCCGCCATCACCACACAAACGGTCTCAATCCAAACAGGAAGATCGTCAACAAGAGCAAGCGGAAAGGGGTCCGGGTACCAGCCAAGTGATGATGTCAAAGGGTTCGACAAGTAAACTTGATGACATGGTTCGCAAGCAAACAGCGAATATCAAAGCCTTTAAGAGGGCCATCACCAACATTGATCTGGAAGATCTCAATGAAAAGTGGGAATTAGAGGACGCCCTTAGAACTTTACAATCAAAATGGAAGCAGGTTGATGAGCTACACTGGGAAATTGACGGTGAACTGTGTGGCGCAGATGAAGAGTATGACATCATCTACAGCAACAATGAGAAAACGTTCATCAGTCTCAAAAGAGCAATCAACAAGAAACTCTGGTCCGTGTCTTACAGAGAACATAGCACTCCACAAATGGATATCCCTATATTCACAGGAAAATATCACCAATGGTACTCCTTTAAAGATTTGTTTAATGAGACCATACACAGCAATCGGTCAATGTCAGCCGCCCAGAAGATGCAATTTTTGAAAGGAAAGTTGCGAGGTGAGGCAGAAAAGATTATACAACATCTTCCAATAAGCAGTGAAAACTACAACACAAGCTGGGAGCTTTTAAACCATCGCTACAACAATAAAAAGCTTATATTTAACTCTATTGTCAACACTTTACTCGGTTTACCCAACATGCAACAGCAATCGTGGACACAAATCAAAAAATTGCATGACGTCACACTAGAAAGCATACATGGTATAAAAAACCTGGGTGTCGACATCAACACATGGGATCCACTACTTGTGAACTTATTGTCACAAAAATTGGATCAGGAAACATTTGGGGATTACATAGATTCCTTGAAAAACGCCCGTGATCTACCAGTACTACAAGAGTTTCTCGACTTCCTAGAGAGCAAGTTTACAAGTCTAGAATCCTCGCGTAGAAAACATGAAAGTTTTACACAAAAGGCCAATCAAGATACAAGAACCTCGGTTAACAAAAATCATCAAACAGGCTACAACAATCAGCATAGCAACAGCAGTAAATCATTCTCCAAAGCGTTACACGTGTCGATGCCGTATAAATGTCCACTTTGCGGTCATCAGCACGGCCTATATAATTGTAAAAGGTTTTTAGAATCGACCGGCGAAAACAAGCTAAAAACAGTTTCGCAATTGAAAGTATGCATAAATTGCTTATTCGATCATAATGGTAAACAATGCACTTCGACCAAACGGTGTCGCAATTGCAATGGAACGCACAATTCAATTATGCATGATGCTTGCACAAAATCAAGATCGCCAAATGCTAATAGTGCGGCCATTATCAATCAACAGCAAATTAATGAAAACCCAATAGTGTCTGTTTCATCTCATGTCACTGGGGATACATTAACAACTAATGAAGTGATGTTAGCCACTACCTTAATCAAGGTACAAGCCATTGATGGATCCTATCAAGTCTTAAGAGCCTTGATAGATCCGGGTTCACAAGTGTCCCTAATCAGGGAAGAGGCAGTGAAAAAGTTAGGATTACAAAAATAGCGATGCAAAGAAATCGTAATGGGCATAGGAGAACAGCATAACAAATGTAAAGGTAAACTAACTATTCACTGCTCATCAATCCATAACAACTTTTCATTTAGTACAGACGTGCTAATAATGGACAATTTACTTGGGAACTTACCAATCAAAACATTTGATCGAGCTAATTGGTGTCACATAGAAAATTTAAAGCTAGCAGATCCTGAATTCAACTCAAGCAGGCCGGTGGACTTATTACTTAATGCCAACGTCCATGGCATAATATTACTATCGGGATTGATCAGAGGAGAAAGCCCTTCCCATCCGGTAATCCAACAGACACAACTGGGTTGGATCATATACGGAGGTGGTGAGGAAACGACGTCATATCGATGCAATGTTGTACTGAGCAACACCCAAGACATTCAACGATTTTGGGAGATTGAAGACATCAGCGAAGAATCGCAAGTGTCGTCAGAGGATCAGGAATGTATTGACTATTATCTAGCAACAACAAAAAGACTTGCAGATGGGCGCTACGAAGTCAGGCTACCTCTTAAATCAAACACCGAAGGAAAGTTAGGGTCTTCCAAAGAAATGGCCATAGCTCAGTTCCAAAATTTGGAGCGGAAATTTCAAAAACAGCCAAACTTAGCAGAACAATATAAACTGTTTATATATGAATACCAAGCTTTAGGTCACATGTTTCCAAGAAAAAACAACAACAACAATACAACAATATCGTGCTATCTGCCACACCACGCTGTACAACGAGCTGAGTCAACAACAACAAAACTTCGGGTCGTATTCAACGCGTCGGCCAGGACGTCTAGCGGGAATAGTGTCAACGACCTAATGTTTAAAGGTCCCAATTTACAACAAGACCTTCAAAAATTAATCATCAAATGGCGACAATATCGTTACGCATATACAGCCGATATCGAAAAAATTTACCGGCAAATAATGGTAAATGAAGCAGATCGTCGATATCAACAGATAGTGTGGAGAGATTCACCACACAAAACAATTGAAACATATCAACTAGCAACAGTAACTTATGGAACAAAATCAGCTCCCTTCTTAGCAATGATGACCTTGCGACAGTTAGCAAAGGATGAGGAACACAAATATCCGGAAGCATCCAAGGTCTTAACAGATTCATTTTACGTGGATGACCTGATTCATGGTAGTCATTCAATACAGGATGGTAAACAACTTATAACAGATCTTAACAATTTATTAAGGTCAGGAGGTTTCCAATTACGAAAATGGTCAGCAAACAGTTCGGAACTCTTGGCAAACATTGATAACAATCAGAGCGAAGGAGAAATTATATTTAATTTCAAAACAGAAAACCCATCAAAAACATTAGGATTACGGTGGAATGCTACAGATGATCAGTTTACTTTCAAACACAATTCAGCAAAACATAATACAACATTGACGAAGCGAATGCTTTTGGCCGAGATATCTAAACTATTTGACCCCTTAGGGTGGATATCACCGGTAACAACAAAATTAAAAATTCTGTTCCAGAAACTATGGATAAATAATCTGGACTGGGATGAAGAAGTCCCAGAAAACATTAAAAACGAATGGAATACGTTACAAACAGATATAGTAAACATCAATGAATATAAAATACCACGATGGATCGGGTATCAACCTCATGACACAATCGAACTGCACGGCTACTGCGATGCGTCAACAAAAGCGTACGCTGCAGTTATTTATGCGCGTATCAAAAAACATAACAAATCTTCAGTAGTATTAGTTGTGGCTAAATCTCGACTAGTTCCGGTTTCGAAAAGTGTGACTTTACCGAAACTGGAGTTGTCAGGAGCACATTTACTAGGAAAATTAATGAACAAAGTCATCAGCTGTTTAGGAGACCAAAAAATCCAAATATTTGGATGGACAGACTCGATGGTTGTCTTGGGCTGGTAGCCCAATCAACGAGGCATAAGTAACCCGAAAAATTCTCCTGCCTGTGAGAGTAGGTAGTGTGATAAAGTAAGACCTACAGATTACAAATATCAAATTATCCAACAGATTTTGATAAGAGAAGTTAGGTATTTTTACCTAAACTTGAAAATTGCTTATAACTCTCTGTGAAAAATTCCTCAGGCTGAAATACTTTCTGTATACGTACGAGTGTATTAGTTAGAATAGGCATGTATAGGCATCCAACATTTTTTCGATTTGGCAGACACTCCAAATTTAAATTTTAGCATTTTACGCTATAACTTCTACTGAAAAATTGGTCTGCTACTTTTTATTTTTTAATATTGTTTTATTTCGTTAAATAAACAGATTTGATAAGTTATCCAAAAGATTTTCCTGTATTTGCCTTTTTTTTAGATTTTTGCTTAATTACGTAATGTGAAAAATATCTCCGTGCATTTTCATACCTTTATTAGTCATATGATTTTATATTAAATAAGAATTATCAATTATCCAACAAATTTTCGAACGTTCATTATATTTGTTAGGATAGTTCGCTTATTTATGCTAGAGCGTAAGGGTTGACCTTCACTTGACCGCTCGGAGCTGCTTTGCCGCGCATTACTTTTGGAGTATTGTAGGCGGGTTTTGTAGCCACCGTTATTATTGCAAATATTTTTTTATCTCTATATGCAAACTTATGTGAAGTCATCCAGTTACCACAAACTTTCTCATTGGATTTTGAACTAAACCATCAAGATTTGAAGGTTTAAAATCATTTGGAGAAATTTTTCAGTTTTGTATAACCCAATGTGCTGTTGACTGTAAAACGGCGTTTAGAAATTCATTTTATATTTCTAAAGACTATTTATTACTTATATGGATTTAAAATAAACGGTTGATACCTCCTTAAGGATTATGTAAACTATGCAAAAAAATGGTCGAAAAGTATGTTTAGAAAGACACCTGTTGAGGCGTTAACGAGTAAGATAAAAGAAGATTATTATTATGTCCTTTATTTAATGTTCTTTTCTTATCGTCTTCATTTATTTTTATTTATATAAAATAAATTTATAAAAAGACATAAAAAATAGAGCCCACTGGTATCGGGAACAGGGTCTAAGCATGAAGTCCAAGTCTTGTGTGCACTAGGTAAGTGCCCCCAAGGACAATCCCCGGTTGGTGCAGGACTATTGTTAAATATGAAGACAAATATATTGGGCTATGGGTTTTGGAAGGTTTATTGGATCGATTGTCTAAAACTATAGAATTACTATTAGCCCCTGCCTGACCACTGTTGAACTACACGACTAAAAAAGATAAAATGGCAGGGGAGACTTACACACTCAAATAATGTGTTACCATAGCGGATCTCCACTCAAGCCAGCCAATTAAGGCAAGAGATGATGCACTTTGCCCGCAACTTATGGAAGTGTCAAAGCTTACAGGACACGTGAAATGTCGAAAATCATATATAAACGATGCCATGATCAAGGCGTTTAAAAGGAAGAAGACATTATTCATGAACGCTACAGTGTCAGAACCACCGGCAGCGAGCATCCCGCCTCTCGAATTCGATTTCCAGTCAAAATGTCTAATAATAATACAACTGTAAAAAAAACAAAAACTAATAAAAAACTAAACTATTAACTTATACAACTCTACGCACCTTCCTAATTTCGTGTATGGGGCAATAGAGCACGGTCCTTCGCCATCCAGGATGTCTAAATATCCAGAGGAATATGCATAACATGTAAGGATCGACGAGGTATATTCCAGGGTGCTAGTTTGAGTCCACTTTGGTTTTGCTTAGCCCTGAATCCTATAAGCATGCTGGAGAATTCAGGGCTGAAGAGAGGTGGTATATCTCACTTCCTTTACATGGATGACCTGAAGCTCTTTGCCCCCAGCAATCTTCAGCGGATATCTCTATCTCTACTGAAGGTAACTGAAACTTTTAGTAGCGCCATCAGGATGGAGTTTGGTGTGGATAAATGTGCGGTCATGCATGTAAAGCGAGGGGAAATTATGGAATCGCGGATTACGTAAAACAAGAGGTCCCTGTCCCCAAACGAATTCTATAATTATTTGGGTATGTCTGACATGAAGCAATCGTAGAAGGAACGCTTCTTTGTCCGCCTGAAGAAGGTATTCAATAGCCTTTCGGGCGGAAACATGGTGCTCGCCCTAAACGATTCCGAGAACGTAGCGTTCCTTCAACGATTGCTTCATGTCAGTAGTGTTGATACCTAACGCTTCCGACATACTCAAATACATATATTATGCATTGATGTACTCTTTCGGCATACTCAAATTAACTCAAACGGCACTTGACGCCCTGGAAAGGCGGGTCCGTACACTGTTGACTGCATATCAAATGCACCACCCACGATCGTCGGTCATGAGATTGTATATCCCTCGGAAGTGTGGAGGCCGAGGCTTTTTAAATACCAAAAACCTCCACAACCGCGAGATAAGCAAACTGAAAGAATATTTTCTACACGCCGACGTGGATATGTATGAAGTAGAAGTGGACAAGGGACTCGGCCCGCTCTCCTTGGCTAATGAGAACTGGCGCAAGCCTGTAGTGCTTGACAATAACGACCGCAGGGAGGTATGGCAGAGTAAGGAGCTTCACGGACGCTTTTTCCGGGAACTACATGGGTTCGATGTAGACCAATCGGCGTCCGTAGCCCGGCTGCGTTTCGGTACCTACTACAGGTATATGCCCGACCCAGTGTTCCAAAATGGCAATGTCACGTTGTATTGGGATCGGTCTATCATCACTGACAGGGCTATTGTTGCCAATAAGCCTGACATAGTGGTGATAGACCGACTAGAGCGTCGCGCAATGATTGTTGACATAGCGGTCCCTCATGTCGAGAACCTGTTGAAGGCTGAGGGAGATAAGAAAACTAAGTATCTTGATCTGGCTCGCGAGGTTGTCGACATGTGGGATGTGAATACAGCAGTAATTGTGCCGATAGTCGTGAGAGCCTATGGCATAATAGCCAAGAGCCTCGACGAACACCTGGGAGAAGTCTTGTTCCTCACCACTCTCTTGCCTTAATTGGCTGGCTTGATTGGAGATCCGCTATCCGCTATGGTAGCCCATTAATTGAGTGTGCATGTCACCCCTGCCATTTTATAGTCGTGTAGTTCAACAGTGGTCAGGCAGGGGCTAATAGTAATTCGAAAGTTTTAGGTAATCGATCCAATAAACCTTCCAAAACCCATAGCCCAAAAGGACGCTATTACATTTTTCTACAAATAACACTGCTTTTCAGGTACAAATTTAATGTATATGCAATCACAGATATGAAGATATCATGCTCTTAATTTAAAGATAATATATTCAGCTCCTGATTGGCATCAGAAAAATTGTATGATATCATACAACATTTTTGCACAAATACGTTTTGCCCATCACAATAATCGCAAAAATATTAAAAAAGTAGGGTCCGAATAGGTCCCAATTTAGGTAAATTTACAGCATTTTTTGTACTTCAAAATTAGAAGAAATTGCGGTATATATAGTCCTTTACAGGTTCAGCTAATTATTTTTTACCTAAATCATTATAATTGTTAATTATTAGCTAAAATAAAAACACTTGCCGAATTCTTCATACATTTTGCACTCGAGACTCATCATTCCGCGCTCAGAAGCGCTTGTGGAAGGACGGGCTTATCGCTTTCTCGCAAAAAATAAATACGATAAAAGTAATAGAAAAGATTGTAGTGTGCATGCGTGTGAGTACCGTCGTCGTCGTTTGTCTTGATCGAAAAGAGTTGATATTTTATCGGGCCGAAATAAAGTATGTTTGAGTTTCCTATTATTATTAGAATGTGATTTAGAAATTATGTTCGGTAAGAGCGGGATTTGGATAGGTGGTATAAAGCAGTTGTTGACAAGGTTGAGAAATGGATGGGTGGGTTTAAGCAGCTCTTAGTAAGATTAGGTTTTGGATGGGTAAGGTTAAGCTATCGGCGGTGAAGGTAAGAAGTGGATGGGTGGGAGGAGATTTATGATTTTAACCGGTTTGTATGTTTATATGTATGACGAATATGGGGTCAAAACCAAAATACAAGATGGCGCTGACGAAAATTTGACATCTTTTGGTCATGGGTGTCATTGTCATGGTTTTTGGGGTCGCTTATATCGAATATGGGGTCAAAACCAAAATACAAGATGGCGCCGACGAAAATTTGACATCTTTTCGACATGGGTGTCATTTTCATGGTTTTTGGTGTCGCTTATATCTAATATGGGGTCAAAACCAAAATACAAGATGGCCCCGACGAAAATTTTACTTCTTTTCGTCATTGGTGTCATTTTCATGGACTTTGGGTAGTATGTCATTAGCTGCTGCTCATTATGTATAAATTTCAGATAATAATATTTTATATGTTCCATGTAATGCAATTTAAAAATTCAAGTCATTTTTAATCCTTGTGACCAAAAATTATTTCGTTTTAGGTATCTACTTATTTCACGTTCCTAACGTTTTTTTTTAATACCTACTTATTACAACAAAGTCAAAACTAATTTTCTTTTCGGAAGTCGGTGTCGGTACCTATTGTTTTTTGGTTTTTCAACACAGGAAAGTTATTATTTTACTCTTTTTAGTTTTTGTTGGTACCCCACAGTGGGTATACTAAATACATCTGTTTACCCCTAAAACCATATAAGCGTGATTTTATATTATGGTATGGTAAAACAAAACAAACATACGATCACACTAATCGCAGGTCATTTGCTATTTGTTATTGAAGAGTTCCTTTGTCTATCTCCGAAGATCTTTATCAGATTCTAATATATTACACAATAAAACCTTCCCTGAAAAGACATACATTTATCGACGAAAACCCGATCAGTATCGGAACAGTAGTTTTCAAGAAAATCGCGGATACATACGGGTCGAATGGATAGAGCACCTCCTTTTTTTGAAGTCAGTTGTAAATAATAACCTGCTTTTTACGACGACGGTTTGTAAAAGTTACCAAATGCATTTTCAATGTGCCTACTAACCTTTCTGAATCAACTTCAATAAAAACTTTTTAACAAAAAATCAAACCGACTTCCAGAACAAAAAACTACAAAGCAAAAAATAAATTTCTTTTCCGAAGTCGGTGTCTTTTGTACCTACCCATTGTTGCCCGTTTTTCGACACCGACTTCGGAAAAGAAATTTATTTTTTGCTTTGTAGTTTTTTGTTCTGGAAGTCGGTTTGATTTTTTGTTAAAAAGTTTTTATTTTTCTCTTTTTAGTTTTGGTAGGTACCTCCAATTAAAATGATTATCATTTATAGCCAAAGTACATCTCATGGCGATTCCAATAAGCCCAAACACGACTAGGATACATTGTTTTATAATAGAGTTCCAGTGCCTACCTTCCGGCTGCATCATTAGATAGTTCGATGGTGCCATTTTCATCAGTACCACTTATTTATAAGTATTTGCTTCGTTATGGTAAACTATTCAAGATATCTTATGCCCGTGACATATTTAGCATTTAGGAGTTCCAGTGGCCATCTGTTGTCTTCTTCATCAGTTCCACTTCACTAAATGATACTTTCTGAGTGCAAATGATTGCATTGTTGATGAAAATACCAAAATCGCTATATGTTTGCCTATAATATTTGAGGAGTTCCCTCGATTTCTCTAGGATCCCATCATTAGATCCTGACCTGATGATTATGGGACCAACTAGGAAGTATACCCTTTCAAACAAAAGAAGAATTTTTGAAATCGGTCCAGGCGTCTTTGAGTAATCGGGGAACATACATAAAAAAAAAAAAAGATTCCGACGAATTGAGAACCTCCTCCTTTTTTTGAAGTCGGTTAAAAATTAAAAAATAATATCAAGAACCAATATTATTTCAGTGATGTATAAAATCGAGCGCTTAGTAGTTTCAATGAGTGCGTGCGCGTAATGTTGCTGTGTGAGACTAGATACCTAAATTTGACTTCGTCGAAAATGTGCACCAACCGGGGACCTTGGGGGGCACTTACCTAGTGCATACAAGACTTGGACTTCATGCTTAGACCCTGTTCCGATACCAGTGTCATATCGTCTACATTTATTTTATATAAATAAAAATAAATGTAGACGATAAGAAAAGAACATTACATAAGGGACATAATAATAATCTTCTTTTATCTTACTCGATATCGCCTCAACAGGTGTCTTTCTAAACATACTTTTTGACCATTTTTTCGCATAGTTTACAAAGTCCTTAAGGAGGTATCAAACGTTTATTTTAAATCCGTATAAGTAATAAATATTCTTTAGAAATATAAAGCGAATTTCTATACGCCTTTTTACAGTCAACAGCACATTAGGTTGTACAAAACTGAAAAATTTCTCCAAATGATTTTGAACCATCAAATCTTGATGGTTAAGTTCAAAATCGAATGAGAAAGTTTGACAGTTTGTGGTAATTAGATGACTTCACATAAGTAGTGCATATTAAGATAAAAAATTATTTGTAATAATAACGGTGGCCACAAAACCCGCCTACAATACTCCAAAAGTAATGCGCGGCAAAGCAGCTCCGAGCGGTCAAGTGAAGGTCAACCCTTACGCTCTAGCATAAATCAGCGAACTATCCTAACAAATATAATGAACGTTCGAAAATTTGTTGGATAATTGATAATTCTTATTTAATATAAAATCATATGACTAATAAAGGTATGAAAATGCACGGAGATATTTTTCACATTACATAATTAAGCAAAAATCTAAAAAAATGGTTAAAAAAGGAAAATCTTTTGGATTATTAAACAAAGCTATGTATTTAAGGAAATAAAAACATATTAAAAAATAACAATTAGCAGATCAATTTTTCAGTAGAAGTTATAGCGCAAAATGTTAAAAGTTAAATTTGGGGTATCACCAAAATCGAAAAAATGTTGGATACCTTTACATACTTATTCTAACTAGTACATACATACGTATACAGAAAGTATTTCAGTCTGAGGAAATATTCACAGAGCCTTATAAGCAATTTTCATGTTTAGGTAAAAATACCTAACTTCTCGTAACATAATTTGTTGGATTATTTTACATCTGTAATCTGTATTACCTAATTTCATCACATGCCAAATTTCATAGGCGGGAGAATTTTTCGGAAGTCTCCATACAACAAATATCCTCGTTGACTGGACTATGGTTGCAAGGCGATCCCGGACGCTGGAAACCGTTCGTAGCAAACAGAACGAAAAGCATTACTGAAGTAATAAAACCAGACTGCTGGCGATATGTTAAGTCAGAAGAGAATCCAGCGGACGCAGCAAGCAGGGGAATTTTGCCATCTCAGTTAAAACATCATAGTCTGTGGTGGCAAGGACCCAACACTTTGAAAACATTCGATGCAAATTTGGAGTTATCAAAACCAATCCTTTTTACAACAGACCAAGAACTTAAAACGAAACATATTCAGAGTCACAAAACAAATGCTTTGATAACTCAGCATCAAAATACAAATACAGAAAGCATCATTAGTAAACTACTGGATAAATACAGCTCATTTACTAAAACTGTAAAAGTACTCGCATGGTTATTACGCGCTACAAAAACAATGCAATTACACAACAACGTCACATCAATGAAACATGGCTCATTGCCGTCGTATCTCACATTATTAGAAATACGAAACGCCAAATCATTGATAGTTAAACATGTACAAAGAACAGTATTTTCAGAAGAGATAGAACACTTAAAAAAGCATGGTAAATTGAACAACAAGAGCAATCTATTAAAATTAGATCCCTTTATCGATCGAGAGGGTATCCTGCGGGTAGGAGGTCGCCTAAGAAAAGCAGACATTGGGATGGAGATGAAACATCCAGCAATACTGCCAAACAAAAGCCGTTTAACAACACTTGTCATCAATCAAGCTCATCTACTAACTTACCATGGTGGGCCACGCTTAACTCTAGCAAACATTAGACAAAAGTATTGGATAATCGGAGGCAACAGTGCGGTCAAGAAGGAAGTTAGAAACTGCGTACTTTGCAGAAAACACTCACCACGAATGCAGCATCAGTTAATGGGAGATCTACCAGAATCCCGAAGCAAACCCGCTCCCCCTTTCTATCACACCGGTGTAGATTATACCGGCTATGTTGAAATAAAAAGCAACAAAGGACGGGGGATAAAGACAACAAAAGGCTACATAGCATTATTTGTGTGTATGGCGACCCGAGCTGTTCATCTGGAACTAGTGTCCGACTTAAGTAGCTCTGCATTTTTAGCTGCACTACAGCGAATGGCTGCCAGAAGAGGAGCTCCCCGTCACATATACAGTGTAACATAGTGTTCATTAATACTGATTAAAAAAAAAACAACTTAACTTAAAAATAAACAATTAAATAAAACTATTACTTGAAGCTATAAAATAATTATTCAATTATATTCAACTATTATTGAAATGTAACTATTAAAAATAAAAATAAAAAAACCAAAGTGTACAAGTAATGCGGACAACCACATTATTTTATAGATACGGAAATAACCGGTTCCTCATCGCCGCCCGCCAGCGGCCGCGCGTCGCGCGCGCACGTAGCTAACACAGGCAGTCCGTAGCCGAACCTCTCGAGGCACGGACGCTGTCGCCTTGACTAATTTTCTCGCTGTACTACCGTCATTGCGAAATATCAATTTTGCACGTGAAGTTAGTTACGAATATTTAAACTATATTATCAACTTAAGAGTGGATTGCCTTTGTCCATATACTTAAAACAGTTGTAATTATTAATTAAGTGACCGTGATTCCCAAACTTGGGAATTACGTCACGGTTCAACTGACTGAGCCGGATTCTCATTCTGTCTCCTTCATCGCCTGAGTGGAGTGGCCGAGCTGACCGGGACTACGCCTGGAGGACGGGACTTCGCCAGGGAAGTGTGGAAGGCTAGACAAGTGCGCAACGACCTAGGCCGAACCTTACTTCCTTTTTTTTTTAATAGACCGTTTTTTTTATAATTTCAAACTGAGTTTCATTTCTTCTCTTTTCTTGTTCACGTCCTATATACGTGACAACAGTGACAACGGAACCAACTTTGTTGGGGCGAACAGAGTTTTACAAGAACAATTTCATGACCTACAAAGCATGTTTGACAACAACTTATCAGCAGAATTAACAGATTTACAAATACAATGGCATTTTAATGCACCAACTGGCCAAGTGCAGGTGGATTATGGGAGAGAGCTGTTAGAAGCCTAAAACATCACCTCAAAAGAGTAGTTGGTGAGCAGAAGCTAACCTTTGAGGAATATACAACTGTCTTAGCAAAACTGGAGTCATGTATGAACTCTAGACCGCTGTGTGCGTTATCCGAAAACATAGATGACTTGGAAGTACTGACTCCAGCTCATTTTCTAACTGGGAGGCCAGGAACATCAATCATCGAAACAGAACATGATGCACGCACCAGGTGGACTCTATCTGCCAAAATTGCGCATGATATCTGGAAAAGGTGGAAAACAGAATATTTAGCACAACAGTCAATGCGTCCTAAATGGATGAATATTAAAAACAATATTGAAATAGGGCAGTTAGTAACTATACAGGACGACAATCTCCCGCCAGGGAAATGGATGATGGGCAGAGTAATAGAGCTCCACCCTGGACAGGACGGTCTCGTTCGAGTAGTAACGATAAAAACAAAAAATGGTGTCCTAAAACGACCTATTGTCAAATTATCGATTCTACCGATCTCATCTCACAAACAGGAAGACATGAAAAACGACCAGGACAGTAATAAAAATGGGGTTGGAGAAACAAAGGTTAAAACAAATAAACCTAAATCATTATTTACATCAATGGCGCTTTCTTTGATAATTTTTATGTCATTGATAACAACATCACAAACAACAGAAATTATATCACCATTATCTAACAATATCTCATTATATTTTGACTCTATCAACAACATGCAACTTATAAGAGACAAATGGACCCTCATTGTATACTACAATATGACTCCGTACTGGGACGGCATGACAACAGCAACAAAGTTCCTGGACTATTTAGACAAAACATGCAGCACATTAACAGAAACAAGTCGATGCGGTATGCTACTACTCCAATTACATCACGAGTACTCTGAATTACAACATTACAACCGACTCCTATTGAATCAGCATTTCGACGCGCACGACAGACAGCGTCGCGGCCTTATCAATGGAATAGGTAACATTGCAAACGCACTGTTCGGAGTATTGGACGAGAGTTTCGCCGAACAGTATAAAAAAGATATCCAACTTATAACACAAAATGAGCATCATCTTACAAACTTACTCAAAAACCAAACATCTATCGTTGAGGCTGAATACAATGTACTGAAACGGACTGAACAACATATACAACGGCAACATAAAACAATTAACAAGCATTTAAACGAGCTAGATCGAGCAACTAACACAATTAAAGAAAACATGGACAAGCTAAGTGACAGTCAGGATTTCACTTTGTCAGCACTAACAGCAGTTAACTTACTGCACAGTCTGAAAGAAATTCAGAACACTCTATTAGATACCATAACAGACGTTTATCATGGCAAATTCAATACCCATTTATTAACCCCTGATCAATTAAGAAATGAGTTACAGTTCATATCTGGGCAGCTGAACAAAGACGTGACCATACCAGTGGACAATATACAATCAGATCTTAGGTCAGTCTATAGCATGTTGAGTGCAAAGGCAAGAGTAATGACAGATTACGTCATATTCGAAATAACATTTCCATTGGTTAGTAGAGACAGTTATAAGATTTATAAGATCCTTTCAGTTCCTCATCAAATCGGTACTGACATGCTCAACGTATTGCCGATAACAGACTACGTAGCAATAAATTTGAAAAAGGATGCATACCTAACAATATCATTCACGGAACTTCAGCTATGTCAACATAATGAAAATTCATATTTGTGTACAATAGACAAAACTATCTTCCCATTGACGAGAAGTTCTGTAAGGTCAATCACAACATTAACCAATGTGTAGTAAGCAAATCTCAGTGCAGTGATATGTGGATTGAGTTGAACGATCCATCTAAGTACCTATACTTTTGCTGCAACACATATCCGATCAGGATCATCTGTCAAGATCAAGTTACCTACAAGCAAATCAGTGGAGCTGGTATAATTAGTTTGAAGCCTAAGTGCATAATTAAAGGCAAAGACTTTGCTCTATACTCTCGTTCCCATTCGGGAAACATCATAAAAACTGACCCTGAAATAGAAACTCCACAGATAACGGAATTCCATCATTTAGTAAACATCTCCCTATCAGACTACACGGAATCCATAGATCCGCTAAACCAAACATTAGAAAGCATCGGCCAACAGATAAATCAATTGAAAACGGCTACAGCAAACACTTCAATCGAGATCGATCGAAATCACCTTAGCCTATCAACACATGACGTTCATCAATACGCCATTTGCTATGGCTTGTTGTGCGCGTCCATTGTAGCAGCAGCGGTGTTCCTGTGGCGCAGGATGAAGACGGCTACCAGAAACCTCACGCAAACGGAACCTACAGTGAAATTTTCGCGAAACATCAATTTAAATTCTAGTGAAGTGAATCAAGTGAAACTGCCGCGAAAGCAGAGCATAGTGGCTGACCGTCAGCCCAGTGAAGTGAATGTGATAGCTAGCAACGCTAGCTTAAAGACTGTACATGACCAAGCAACGTCCCCTAGGCCACAAAGACGTAACTTTTGCACTGGGGATGATATTGTTTAATTTTAATATTTTTATTAGCATAAGTTTTTGTAACATTTTCGCCCGGGAGCATGTACGGCGAACCGCACATCATAACTATAAAATAGCCAAATCAGCATTATACGCGTTTACGTCAAGCGACCCAAATACCAATTAACCTCAGTACGTGATCGATTATCATTAAGTGCCGTCGCGCGTGCTCCCTCGCTCTATTAAACATTTGTAACATTTTTCTTAACAATATACAGTTTTAAGTGAACATTTCTATCTCTCATTTAACATCCCAACAGACATCCTTTACAATTATGTTACACATTGCCTGAGAAATTCATTTCGTAATATGAACATTTAGACACAAGATTATAAAAAAACTAAATTTCATAATAACAGTTACGAAATAACTTTTGTATGGATCATTATGTAACTGGCAGAATAATACTGAACCAGTTACCTCTCGAAAAAGCGCGTGTTGATTGTGTGTATATAATCTGTGATTTTTGTCTTAACCAAAAGACAAATTTCTATGACTATTTTCGTTACTTATAAATTGTTCTTGGAACTTATTTGCATTTAATTAAGTAAGCTCATCATCAGTATTGGAAAAAGAATCGTTCGTGTCTCGCATTTTAATGCTTTATTTTAACACTCGCATGTAGCTTTCGAAATTGGCTCGTGTTGATATCTCGCTCTCTTTTTATCCTCATCACGAATAATAGGTGCAGTTTATTTTTAACACAATAAGCTGAACCTTAACATTGTCTAGATCTTCTTACACTGTTGACAATCCGTTTGATCCTTAATTGACTTGAATAAGAATTTAGTGAACTTCAAGCAATCATTGATGTCATAAATGAATAGAATGAAGAATAGGGGACCCACAACCGATCCCTGAGGTACCCCAGAAGTAACATCTATGGTAGCAGAGTTGAACCCACTGATAACTACTTTTTGAGTTCTATTTAAAATATAAGATCAACGAAGTAAATCACCGCGGATACCATAAAGTGCTATTTTTGTTAGTAGTGTAATTCATAATCTACCTTGTCGAAAGCTTTTTGGAAATCTGTATAAAAAGCATGGACTTGAACTTGCTAATCCATGTCATTAAATAAGTAACGTTTTATACACCGGTATTATACGTTTCGTACCCATGTTTCTGGCAAAGTGCCTTCCGACAGTTCCAACAAACTACTATTGAAGATAACGTGAAATGGTGTGCACATTGTATGCCCATAAATGTGGATTCCACCCAGTCAGCATGTGTAATTGTCCTTTTATCCTCAAAACAGGCAACATAAAATATCTCGGGGTTATTATAGATGAAACACTCTCCTTTAGACCTCATATTGATAGCCTAGTGAATAGAGTGCGCAAATTAATTTATGTTTTTAAAAAGTTGAGAACGATTGCAGATTCAAAATTGGTCAAACAAGTCTATTTGGCCCTAGGTCAATCTGTAATCCAATACTGTATCACCTCATGGGGTGGAGCACCAAAAACGCATCTACTGCCTCTTGAAAGGGCTCAGAGAGCTATTTTAAAAGAAGCCAATTTCCACCCTTTTCTCTACCCCACTGATCTGCTTTACAAATCCTGCAACGTGATGACTGTTCGCCAGCTTTTCATTATGCACTCAGTTTTAAAACAACACACCATGCTTTCCTATAACGCCAAATCCATAAATAATAAGAGACGAAATGACATTGTCTGCGTTTCTAAAGCATCCTCAAAATATGTCTTTGTAAATAGATTCTTTACATTCTTAGGCCCATTTCTGTACAATAGATTAAATAGAAAATTAAGTATGTATAAATTAAACTATTTTAGCTGTAAAAAGACTATTCTTGAACATCTACTTAGCATATCTTACGGAGAGACAGAAGATCTCCTGACTGTAACAAAATAATAGTTTTGCTGTGTCTTTAATGTAAGTATTCATATACCATACCCTTTGTTAATTTATTATTATTATAAGTTTTAAGCACTTTATATCCTGAAACACAGGTTCAACCTAGTTCAGGCAAATAAGAAATTGTCTTCTTTTATATTTTAAGATATTTGACTGTAAAATATGCCTTATGTTATAAATAAACGATATTATTATTATTATTACATTATCTGCAGTCTTTTAAAAAAAGTTAGAGGGCAGGTTATCAGTTCCTGGATCTATGTTGGAATCTAAGGCTTTTAAGGCATTAAGAATTTGTTGAGCAGAAAAATTAATGTTTGTAATATGAGTGAGCTGTTTATTAATTTCTTCAGGAGGCGACCATATTTCAAAACTAAAAGTGGAGCTCTCATAAACGGAATGAAAAATATTTGCAAACATATTGCAGATCTCCTCCGAGTCCATAAACTTTTGATCTCTGCAAATCATAGAAGACGGAATACCGACATTGCCCTAGCAATTTCAAATGTAACCACTGTAGCGTACGTACCTGCGCTGGTGACGTCGAGGCCGGTGTAGCAGTGGGGCGCGCACAGGCGCTCGGGCGCTCGGCCGGCTCGGCGGGCGGCAGCACTGTAGTGTACGTACCTGCGCTGGTGACGTCGAGGCCGGTGTAGCAGTGGGGCGCGCACAGGCGCTCGGGCGCTCGGCCGGCTCGGCGGGCGGCAGCACTGTAGTGTACGTACCTGCGCTGGTGACGTCGAGGCCGGTGTAGCAGTGGGGCGCGCACAGGCGCTCGGGCGCTCGGCCGGCTCGGCGGGCGGCAGCACTGTAGCGTACGTACCTGCGCTGGTGACGTCGAGGCCGGTGTAGCAGTGGGGCGCGCACAGGCGCTCGGGCGCTCGGCCGGCTCGGCGGGCGGCAGCACTGTAGTGTACGTACCTGCGCTGGTGACGTCGAGGCCGGTGTAGCAGTGGGGCGCGCACAGGCGCTCGGGCGCGTACCGCACCGCGCCCACCGCCGTGCGCCCCGCCGCCAGCTCGGCCGGCTCGGCGGGCGGCAGCCACTGCAGTGCGCTCTCGTCGGGCGGCAGGCTCACGGACAGCACGCGCATGCGCGCCGCCATGCTGCTCTCCAGCACCAGCGGCGCGGCGGCGGGCGCGTACGGCGCCGCGCGGGCCAGCGCCAGCGGCAGCGCCAGCACGTGGCCTGGCGCGGCGCTCAGCGACACAGCGCGGCGCGTGCGCGCAGGCGGCGCCACGCCCGGCGCCGCCTGCGCCCACAGCGACAGCCAGCCGCGCAGCGAGCCCGCCCGCGCCGGCGCCACCACCGTCAGCACCAGCCCCAGCGACCCGCCCGCGGGGATGCAGCGCTGCAACAAAAAATACACTATTACATTCATGAACTAATCTAAGTGCCATGTGTTTTGTCTTACTGGCATTCATCGTAAGAAGGTTTTGCTGCTGCCATTTCATCACTATAGCTTCTGCTTCTTAGCGTGTCGATGGCAAATATAAAAATTTAAATATTGTGTTTGGCCCAGTGGCCCAGAATTCAGCCACTATAGCTAATCTCCTCTGAGTAACATCAACGACCCCAGCCCAACTACTACTATGGAATACAATAGCCGTGCGACCGCAAAAGTTAAGATCCTTGCATTCTCTATTCGAAGACTGCAAAGATCATTGATGTAGCCTAAGAATAGAGTTGGCCCGAGAACACTACCCTGAGGAACGCCAAAATGGATATCAGAATACTCACTTATTGCTTCATCTTTAGCTTTTATTCTCTGCTGTCGGTTTGATAGGTAGGAGTGAAACCAGTTCTGTGCTAGACTCCGTACACCCATTAACGAGCTTCTGCAAGAGTTACGGACAGTATCGGCCGCGAATCTGTTGAATGCCTTAGCCATATCTATGAACACACCAACGCATTTATCCCCAGAATCTACCCTTTCAGAGACTTGGTCAACAAGTGTTACTACTGCATCCTCTGTAGACATTTTTTGACGAAAGCCATACTGGTTATCGGATAGCAGTTTCTCTTTTGCTTTATATTTTTGTAACCGGTTATTGGCCAGTTTTTCCAGTATTTTGGACATAATATAATAAAACTTGTTGACCAAGTCAATGAAAGGGTAGATTCTGGTGATAAATGCGTTGGTATATTCATAAATATGGCTAAGGCATTTGACACAGTTACGCGGCCGATTCTCTTGTAGAAGCTGTCGTTAGTGGGTATACGGAGTCTAGCAAAAATGGCACAGCGCGGCCGACGCCGGGTTGATGCCGGTTGACGCCGCGTAACATACAGTGACACACTCCTAGAGAGTGTCATTATGATTTTCGACAGTTAATTATTTCGACAGAGTCTCAATTTCGAAAAACAATAGTTCGACAACTCATTGCTTCGACAGAACTTATATTCGACTAGCATTAGTTCGACAGATTATACTTCGACAACACACATCTTCGAAAAACACTACTTCGACATCCAGAGCTCCAGCGCCGTCTCGGGCACGCACAGCGCGGCCGGCGCCGGGTTGTGCGTGACATACAGTGACACACTCCTAGAGTGTAGGTGCGGTACTCACGCAGGCGTGGCTGGGCGGCGGCGCGCGCAGGTGGGCGCAGGGCGCCAGCTGCAGCGTGGCGCCGGGCAGCTCCAGCGCCGTCTCGGGCACGCACAGCGCGGCCGGCGCCGGGTTGTGCGTGACATACAGTGACACACTCCTAGAGTGTAGGTGCGGTACTCACGCAGGCGTGGCTGGGCGGCGGCGCGCGCAGGTGGGCGCAGGGCGCCAGCTGCAGCGTGGCGCCGGGCAGCTCCAGCGCCGTCTCGGGCACGCACAGCGCGGCCGGCGCCGGGTTGTGCGTGACATACAGTGACACACTCCTAGAGTGTAGGTGCGGTACTCACGCAGGCGTGGCTGGGCGGCGGCGCGCGCAGGTGGGCGCAGGGCGCCAGCTGCAGCGTGGCGCCGGGCAGCTCCAGCGCCGTCTCGGGCACGCACAGCGCGGCCGGCGCCGGGTTGTGCGTGACATACAGTGACACACTCCTAGAGTGTAGGTGCGGTACTCACGCAGGCGTGGCTGGGCGGCGGCGCGCGCAGGTGGGCGCAGGGCGCCAGCTGCAGCGTGGCGCCGGGCAGCTCCAGCGCCGTCTCGGGCACGCACAGCGCGGCCGGCGCCGGGTTGTGCGTGACATACAGTGACACACTCCTAGAGTGTAGGTGCGGTACTCACGCAGGCGTGGCTGGGCGGCGGCGCGCGCAGGTGGGCGCAGGGCGCCAGCTGCAGCGTGGCGCCGGGCAGCTCCAGCGCCGTCTCGGGCACGCACAGCGCGGCCGGCGCCGGGTTGTGCGTGACATACAGTGACACACTCCTGGAGTGTAGGTGCGGTACTCACGCAGGCGTGGCTGGGCGGCGGCGCGCGCAGGTGGGCGCAGGGCGCCAGCTGCAGCGTGGCGCCGGGCAGCTCCAGCGCCGTCTCGGGCACGCACAGCGCGGCCGGCGCCGGGTTGTGCGTGACATACAGTGACACACTCCTAGAGTGTAGGTGCGGTACTCACGCAGGCGTGGCTGGGCGGCGGCGCGCGCAGGTGGGCGCAGGGCGCCAGCTGCAGCGTGGCGCCGGGCAGCTCCAGCGCCGTCTCGGGCACGCACAGCGCGGCCGGCGCCGGGTTGTGCGTGACATACAGTGACACACTCCTAGAGTGTAGGTGCGGTACTCACGCAGGCGTGGCTGGGCGGCGGCGCGCGCAGGTGGGCGCAGGGCGCCAGCTGCAGCGTGGCGCCGGGCAGCTCCAGCGCCGTCTCGGGCACGCACAGCGCGGCCGGCGCCGGGTTGTGCGTGACATACAGTGACACACTCCTAGAGTGTAGGTGCGGTACTCACGCAGGCGTGGCTGGGCGGCGGCGCGCGCAGGTGGGCGCAGGGCGCCAGCTGCAGCGTGGCGCCGGGCAGCTCCAGCGCCGTCTCGGGCACGCACAGCGCGGCCGGCGCCGGGTTGTGCGTGACATACAGTGACACACTCCTAGAGTGTAGGTGCGGTACTCACGCAGGCGTGGCTGGGCGGCGGCGCGCGCAGGTGGGCGCAGGGCGCCAGCTGCAGCGTGGCGCCGGGCAGCTCCAGCGCCGTCTCGGGCACGCACAGCGCGGCCGGCGCCGGGTTGTGCGCGCGCGCCGCCACGCGCCGCGTGCTGGACGTGCCCACGACGCCCAGGCGCAGCTCGCCGTCGGCCGAGTGCGGCCAGTCCCACTGCAGCTCCAGGCGGCCGGAGTACAGCAGCAGCGGCAGCGAGTAGTCGGTCAGGTTGGTGCGCAGCGTCAGCACGGAGCTGAGCGAGTGGTCGGTGAGCTCGCGCAGGCGCACGCGCGCCACCACAGCGCCGCCGCCGCCCTCCACCACCAGCGGCGCCAGCGACTCCACCTGCCCGGACGTACACATTATATGTCACGACAGTGCTAAGACGACAATAGGCACAAACTCACACAAACGCATGTTGCGCTACTTCTTACCAGATTAAAAACTGAGAAGTGGTTTTGGGAGACGGTTTCATGCAAAGAAGGTCGCCCAAACAGGTTCCTTATGAGAGGTATAGTATGCCTGATTTTAATATTTTCCTTTACATTATACGTATAAACAACACCACATCACTTGACTTTCAATTGTGTATGCACCTTATTACATTGTAAAAAGAGTTATTTTTACATCAGAAAAAAATTAAATGAATGTGAAATAGGGCGAATAAAAATTATTATTAATTATGAATATAGCGTGCTTTTTCTACGTTCTGTGTGAAGTGCTGATTCTTAGTCTAATAAATAGATTATTTATTTCAGACTGAAAATCATCGTTGATTGTTAGCATTCACAATAATATTATATGATAATAGGCAAGGTATCAGACGTACGTCGAAGTACTTGTGGACGTCGGGCCCCAGCTCCACGCGCGCCACGTGCACGGGCACGGGGAACTCGTTGCGCACGCGCAGCTCGCGCACGCGCAGGCAGTCGTCGCGGTTCGCCGTCACGAAGCTGCAAGCGCACACCACGACCACTTTATAATATCATCTCTAGGCGTCATAAACTGAGGGTATAATGGGTATACTTTACAAGGATATTGAAGGTGCTAAAATAAGACATGTTAATAATAAATCAAATTTTATTTCGTCATATACGTAATTTTTCTATGGTTGTCGACAATCGACAATGTCAATGATGAAAATAAAATTAGAACTAAGCAATAGTTGTCAGTCATGCCGCTGTTCACAGACTAGCGAATCTGTGAATAGCGTTATGACCTAAAATATAGTTATATCTGGTGTAATATTGTATGTGCATGCGGTACGTACTGCAGCTGTTGTGGTGTGAGCCGCAGCGTGCCGGGCAGCAGGCGCAGCGAGTAGGGCAGCGCGGCGCGGCCCACGCGCAGCCAGCCCGCGCACCACGCGCCGCCCACCTAGTCTGTTAGTGTATGTGCATGCGGTACGTACTGCAGCTGTTGTGGTGTGAGCCGCAGCGTGCCGGGCAGCAGGCGCAGCGAGTAGGGCAGCGCGGCGCGGCCCACGCGCAGCCAGCCCGCGCACCACGCGCCGCCCACCTAGTCTGTTAGTGTATGTGCATGCGGTACGTACTGCAGCTGTTGTGGTGTGAGCCGCAGCGTGCCGGGCAGCAGGCGCAGCGAGTAGGGCAGCGCGGCGCGGCCCACGCGCAGCCAGCCCGCGCACCACGCGCCGCCCACCTAGTCTGTTAGTGTATGTGCATGCGGTACGTACTGCAGCTGTTGTGGTGTGAGCCGCAGCGTGCCGGGCAGCAGGCGCAGCGAGTAGGGCAGCGCGGCGCGGCCCACGCGCAGCCAGCCCGCGCAAAACGCGCCGCCGCCGCGCCCGCCACCCACGTAGCCCGCCCAAAGTGCTGCGTCTGCGCAAACGGGGGGACACCGGTCAACTACGTACTACGTCACCATCAAAGAGGAGGGGTCTATGATATGCTAATTTTTCACGACATGGGGTCAAAGGGACGAAAGAATGGGGAAACCGTCAACAATATTTATTTGATAACTTTTCGTATTTTTTGCAAAATGCACCTTTCAATTGTCGCCACATAAACCGGTTTCCCGCAACCTTAACCTTGTCATCGATCCACCTAGCGGGAGACCTTCGTACGCTGCGTCTGCCGGTAAAACTGATATTATTTTGCAATCCTACTTAGCTATGCCTAAAAGCGGAACGGAAACAGGTAACTATGAAATAACTGAAGGAGGGAACGTACCAAGCCCGTAAAAACTATACCAACA
This sequence comes from Orthosia cruda, assembly GCA_964057195.1. Classification (NCBI taxonomy): domain Eukaryota; kingdom Metazoa; phylum Arthropoda; class Insecta; order Lepidoptera; family Noctuidae; genus Orthosia; species Orthosia cruda. Next base: position 524,477 of record OZ059834.1, read on the forward strand.
CGTAAGCATCGGTGATGCGCTCTGATTGCTTTCTGACAACGCGAAAGATTTTTTGTAAAAAAAGTCTTGTATCAATTAATAAATCTGTAGAAAAATCGTTTTTGTACATCGAAAATATTTCCAAAAAAAATAGCCAGGGTGATAAAGGAGAACCACCAGAACCCATTTCCAGCATTTTTGGAATTTTCGTCTATTGATCTGTTTGTCTGTTTATTTGTGCACGCATCACGTAAAATGTACGAAACCAATGCAGATAACTTTTATACATAAAAATTGTGCGTAACTTGAAGTATTACTTAGTTTTTGTTTAAAAAAAAAAAAAAAAACTTTATTTCGGACAAGTAACATCCATATGGGTTAGTAAACAAGAAAACTTATACCTATGTAAGCACACTCTTAATTTCTAAAAAATAACTTATTTAGTAACGCGATCGGTTCACTCTATCAAAAGTTAGATAAATTTAAAGTGTTCAAGAAGTAAATACATCGCAATATACGCAATTCGGATACACGGACTGTTAAACTCCATATTTGATAGATGGCGTTGTGCATTTCGCGTCATTTTCTGAATGACGGTGTTAAGATTTTCCGCGGCAGAATGACACAAGAAAGAATGGCATTATAGGTACCTTACTAAAGAACTTGCCTATTAAGTACAACTAAAAAGTGAAAATAAATAAACTTTTTTTTCGGAAGTCGCGGTGTCCATAACGAAAAAAATTGGTACCTATCAAAGACAACGAATTCCAAAAAAAAAGTTATTTTTTACTTTGTAGTGTATTTATTTGGAAGTCGGTAGTATTTTTTTTACGTATATTTTTATGTTTTCGTTTCGGTGTGGTGTTCTGGAGTGCTACTAGATGGCGCGCAGGAAATCTGTCCTTATTATTTATGTATGAAGTCGATATTCTTCTCCCTAGAGTAAATAGTATTCTGTGCTGTGAACGATCTAGGTAGGTAGAAAGGTAAGTAGGCTAGGATAGGCAGTTAACGAGAGCGAAACCGCGGGCACAGCTAGTGAATAATACGAAAAAACACAGAACTCTTACTACACATGGCTTGACACAGAACATTAAAGATCACGTGAACTTCCTCTCCATGTATTATATTATAACACACAGTAATACGCTACGGCATTACGGTTGCTAGATCTTGGATCCCATAACTTGTGGGAGGCTGTAAAACGGGCGGCTATAAATTGGAACTACCATTCCAATACAGACCATTTCAGACATCAGTCTACATGGTCTTCACATGATCTAATCAAGATTTTGTCTGGACTTTAAAAGAGACTGTGAACTGAGTTTGTTTCGGCCTTTCTTCTCAGAGTAGTCAGATAGGAAACACCGACCTCATCTAGTTTTAAAAATATGTTCGACATGTAAAAGTGTTTGTACAAACCAACTTATAGAAATAAAGTTTTAATAAATAACTATTCCAATTCTATCATTTTTGCTATAGAGGGACTGTTTCGTCCCGAATTTTACTTGCAACATCGTTCCGGTGGGCTGTCAACGATTTTGACAGCAGCTGACACTAAACAGTCGAAAGAAAAAGTTTGTAACGCTGAAGTCGGTTTTTGTCGAAACATATCGAATCGAGATGTGTTTCCCCCGTTGTATTTGTTAATCGCGCCCGCCGTTCGCAATCGGCGTTGTGGGGCGCCCCTAACGTGGGTTTAGAGTATATTTTCACGCGCATCGAAGTGCTTTTGCGGGAAACGTGCTGCCTGGAGGACGCCGGCCGGATTCTTCGGTCCAGACAGCCGTCAGTCTATCCCTTATTGTCCTTTATTATATATATACTAGCTGACCCGGCAAACTTTTTTTTGCCATAAAAACACCAAACATTTATTTATTTATTTAAACTTCATGCACAAAGGTACAAATGCGGACTTAATGCCTTAGGCATTCTCTACCAGTCAACCAAGGGTGGTGAAGAGATAACATGGTAGGTGCATTTATATTTAAAACGTGGAATGCAAACAAATAATAACAATAATAAGCCGTTTAAATACATATATTACAAATATATCTTATACATATTATAATACATACCTATATAAATATATATACATACATATATTAAAAAGTAACGAAAATAAGTTATAGATTTATCTACCCTACCTACCCTACCTTACCTACCCTACCCTACCTACCTACCCTACACTACATACCCTACCCTACATACCCTACCCTATCTATCCTACCCTACCTATCCTAACTAAAAATAGATGTTGGCCGATTCTCAGACCTACTCAATATGCTCACAAAATTTCATGAGAATCGGTCAAGCCGTTTCGGAGGAGTACGGGAACGAACATTGTGACACGAGAATTTTATATATAAGATTCCCCTATCCCTAACCTCACGGCACGATATTGATCGACCCCCAGGAGTCTACCGCGGGAATCTAAGGTAAGTGACCGTAATATTATCGGCCAACGTTTGTGACACCTTACACCCGTAGTAGGAACCAATATATCTCTCAATAGGGAGCAAAATCCCTAGCTTTCCACTGCCGCGTACCGCAGTTTCGTGGGATACGGTTCTGATTGGATCCAGGAGTGGCACGCTGCTAATGGGCCCCAGTGATGAGCTCCTGGCTTGGGATCCGCAGACCATTTAACAAGGACGTCGTGTCCTGAAAATCACAGTCTCACAGTTGTCCAGAACTACCGGTAGCATTCATCAGTAGGCCAGCATATTATGTTCTTCAATATTTCGATTTTATATTTAATTTTTTTTACTTTCCCACAAAACAATAAATGTTATCAAGAAGCATCTGAACGTAAGGTGTTTAACTTTTAAGAGTTAGAAAAAAATACACGAAAAAGATAATGGTTCTAAGTTACATTTAACTCCAAATCCGAATTTCCCTAAGGAATAAAATCTTCACGGGCGAAACGTTTAAAAACGGGCGAAATAATTATTGGAAATAAAAAAATATTTATTTATCGTAAGCTGCCGGGACTCTGGGGTCGCGGGCGCTCAGACTGGGGACTCTGTCCACCCATCAAGTGACTACAGGAATGACGGTGGCACAGTGGTCACGGGCTGCCTTGTACAGCGAGGCTCAGGGGAGACGCTTTTTCAGTCTCCCCAGGGATGTGCCCTAACAGGCGTTGCACAGAGGGGGTTCCGGGTTGGTCTTTTAAGAGGTAACGGGAGCCCGGGAGCCCCCGTTACCTCTTAAAAGACCAACCCGGTACCTCCATGTGCTGATGGTGATCACCGGGGTGGTTTTAGTGAGGTAAAAAGCCCACACACTCTGGGTTTTCCCCCAAAAGTCCAGGCGGTAACAAAAAAAAAAGGTAGGTTAGGTAAGGCGTAGGAATGTAGGTGTTGAGGATATCAACAAACAAGTATGGTATGGTAGGCAGTTGACGGGAGCAAAGCTGCGGGCACAGCTAGTATGTAACTAAAAATTAAAACACCTAGTTTTAACATTGCATGCAATGCACACTACAAGACTAGGTGTTCCCAGTCGATAAGAACAGCGCGCTCGATGTCGCAACGACAGTGTATTCGAACAGTTTTTGCAATGTACTCATCATAATTTGTTTTTGTTATAATTTCTAGAGTCTGGCAAACGAAAGTAGACACTCGAATTATTTGCAAACTTTTTATATAGCAATACTATACTAATATCAACATCAATTTTTGGTGATTTGTTGTGGTCTTGATAATAGCATTTATTAAGTGAAAAATAAATAAAACAATTAAAAGTGGATTACGGGAGATGTCTAAATATCAAGAAAAACAACAGGAGAAAGACGTCGAATTCAAACAATAACATGCTTGTTTACGTGTGGTGTTAGATTTCATAAGTTAGTATGACGCTAATAAGTTGATACTTTGTTTTAATTCGTAATCACTATTTATCTTTGATACATAATATCTAGAGTATTGCCTACCTAAAGCACCTATAGTATTTTTATTCAGACGAAGTAAAATAATAATTCTAAAGTATCAAATTCGGTTATTCCAGGTACTTCATACTAGTTTTGGGGTTGCTATGCTGATATTTTTCAAATTTGCCGCGCTTTTCCAGTCTCTACTTTCGTTTGCCAGACTCTATTTACGTAAATTTTCAGCGCCTTCCCGCAACCTTAACCAGGTCATCAGTCCAACTAGTGGGAGGCCTTCCAACGTATCGTCTTCCGGTTCGCGGTCGCAATCCCAGAACTATTCGGCCCCATCGGCCGTCCGGACGGGATCGGTCAATTTGGCGACGCCTGGGGGAGGCCTATGTCCAGCAGTGGACGTCCTTCGGCTGAAATGATGATGATGATGACGTAAATTTTAAACTAAATCGGATGTGCGTCGTGCGCCCTGGCCTTTCTGACTTAGTTGTAATTAAATCCAAACCATGTTTCACGTGAAGCGATTATATTATAATATTTTGAGAAATAAATGATAAAAATCGTGGATCAAATGAAACAGGGCGATATGTGGGGATAAAAGGAGTAAAAAATAATATAGGAAAAAAAACTACTGCAAATAGGCCCAAATATCGCCCTATTTCGTTTGATCCACGATTTTTGACCCGTCCTGTGTTAACAAAAAAATAACTCTAAGAATTTCGAGGGGATGCACGGTGTCGATAAACAAAACGATTAAAATAAAACAACAACGATTTTAATATTTCACAAAAATAAGCTAAATTATAAATGTTTAAATTAATTAATAATTAAATGTTTGGTAAAATATTTTTTGACCGCGGTGCCTGGGGGTCACCCCACTGTCGATGGCTGGGAGCGGCCCGGTGAGGTGTTGCAACCTCACCGGGCCGCTCCCAGCCATCGACAGTCGTCGTCCAAAATCCATCGCGCGAGAAGTGTACTATACTAACCTAGCTGTGTTGTAGGTCCGTGGTCTCCTTTATATCATGAGTTTAAAGCCAATCGATCAGTCGACCTCGCGTTTGTTCAGAATATTAAAGTAAATAATAAACACACCACCGGTATTGAGGAAACAACTGAAGTTTTGCTGAATACTCTTATACCTGATGACTTACTAGCTAATGACAACGAATACCATCAACAGATCAGAGCGTGGGCAGCTGTACCACCTGAATCGCCAGCGTCAACCTTCCATCCACTGACGAATTTATTAACGACTAGCTGACCCTCGGGGCTTCGCTCCCGTCAACTGCCTACCTACCCTGGCTACCCTGCCTACCTTGCCTATCCTGCCTACCATGCTTACCCTGCCTGCCCTGGCCCTACCCTGCCTTCCCTGCCTACCCTGGCTACCTTGCCAACCCTGCCTGCCCTGCCTACCCTGCCTACTCTGCCTAACCTGCCTAACCTGCCTACCCTGCCTACCCTGCCTACCCTTCAAACCCTGTCTATCCTGCCTACCCCTGGCTACCCTGCCTACCATGCCTACCCAGCTTACCCTGCCTACCCTACCTACCCTGCCCCTACCCTGGCTACCCTGCCTTTCCTGCCTACCCTGCCTATCCTGCCTACCCTGCCTACTCTGCTTACCATGCCTACCCTGCCTACCCAGCCTACCCTGCCTACCTTACCTATCCTGCCTACCCTGCCTACCTTGCCTACCCTGCCTTTCCTGCCTATCTTGCCTACCCTGCCTACTCTGCTTACCCTGCCTACCCAGCCTACCCTGGCTGCCCTACCTATCCTGCCTACCCTGCCTTTCCTGCCTACCCTGCTTATCCTGCCTATCCTGCCTACCCTGCCTATCCTGCCTTCCCTGCCTACCCTGCCTACTCTGCTTACCATGCCTACCCTGCCTACCCTACCTACCCTGCCTTTCCTGCCTACCCTGCTTACCCTGCCTAACCTGCCTTTCCTGCCTACCCTGCCTATCCTGCCTATCCTGCCTTCCCTGCCTACCCTGCCTACCCTGCCTACTCTGCTTACCATGCCTACCCTGCCTACCCTACCTACCCTGCCTACCCTGCCTTTCCTGCATACCCTGCCTACCCTGCCTTCCCTGCCTACTCTGCCTTTCTTGCCTACCCTGCCTACTCTGTTTACCCTGCCTACCCAGCCTACCCTGCCTACCCTACCTATCCTGCCTACTCTGCTTACCATGCCTACCCTGCCTACCCTGCCTACCCTGCCTTTCCTGCATACCCTGCCTACCCTGCCTATCCTGCCTACCCTGCCTACCCTGCCTACTCTGTTTACCCTGCCTACCCTACCTATCCTGCCTTTCCTGCCTACCCTGCCTACCCTACCTATCCTGCCTACCCTGCCTATCCTGTCTACCCTGCCTTTCCTGCCTTTCCTGCCCTGCCTATCTTGCCTACCCTGCCTACTCTGCTTATCCTGCCTACCCTGCCTACCCGGCCTACTATGCCTACCCTGCCTTTCCTGCCTACCCTGCTTACCCTGCCTACCCTGCCTTTCCTGCCTACCCTGCCTACCCTGCCTACCCTGCCTACTCTGCTTACCCTGCCTACTCTGCTTACCCTGCCTACCCTGCCTACTCTGCCTACCCTGCCTACTCTGCCTACCCTGCCTAACCTGCCTATCCTACCTACCCTACCTACTAATTTGTATCTATCATCAATAGTTTTCTCAGCGCACGCCAAATAATGTATTTTACAGACAACATTTTGCTACCTTGGGTTACATTATTGCAATTTTCATAAGGATCTCTATTTTTTTTGAAAATATTTTATAGCCTATGACACTCAGGAATAATGTAGCTTTCTACCGGTTCAAGAATTTTCAAAATCGGTTCAGTAGATCCAGAGATTACCCCTTACAACGTCACAAACTCACAAACACACAAACTCACAAACTTTACCTCTTTATAATATTATTATAGTATAGATGTCAGGAGGTTACCACTCAACAAGTCATCAGGTGAAGATAAAATATCTAATCGGATGATTATAGAAGCGTGTAAAACCGCCGGTGATGCGATTTTAACCGTTTACAACCGTTGTATTGCAGAGGTTGTATTTCCTCGTATTTGGCAACGCGGATTTATACGAATCATCCCGAAAAGTAGCGACAAACCCCCGGACGACCCGAAGTCGTACCGGCCCATAACATTACTTCCATCTTTGGGAAAACTCCTGGAGCGCCTTATCGTTCCACGGTTGCTACCGGACGGACCAAAATGTCATAATAATCAATTCGGTTTCACTGTTGACAAATCTACCGTAGACGCGGCACTTACTGTTAGGAAAATAGTTAATACATCTGAACATAAGTATGTAATTGGGATTTTTCTAGATATTTCTGGGGCTTTTGATAACGCATGGTGGCCAATATTATTACTTAAAATGAAAACTCGAGGCTGCTATAGAAATATATACTCGTACAATTTAGTTTACTCTTACTTTTTAAATGGTTCCGCGAAACTCAAACTCGGCCATCATTCCATGTCAAAGTCTCTCACCATGGGATGTCCTCAGGGTTCGGTTATTGGTCCACCTTTATGGAATTTAGGCTTTGATGATTTCCTCGCGATTCCGCTTCCAAGCGGCTGTTCATTAACCGGTTACGCGGACGACGGTCTTCTGCTCATTCAATCAAGTACTCGAGCTGGACTCGAGAACTTGGCTGACACTTGCCTACGATTAATATCTCAGTGGGGCGATCGGAACCGCCTGACCTTTGCTCCGCATAAAACTTATCAGCTCATTTTGAAAGGTAATCTTAAATCGTGTCCTACTATTAAATTTAATAACATTCCGGTAAAAAGGAAGCAGTCCGTGTGCTATCTTGGTCTAGTGTTAGAGTGGAATTTTGCATTTATAGATCATATTAAAATAGTCGGTGAAAAAGCAAAAGAGAACTTCTATGCATTAACGAGAATATCTAAATCTACGTGGGGTTTGTCCTTTTTGACTTTAAAGACTATTTATGGAGCTACTTACTTGGGTGGTATCTGCTATGGGGCGCCTGTTTGGGCTGATAGGGCCACAATAGGGGCGGTACGACGTAAATTACTTCAGAGTCAGCGTTTGGCTTTGATATTCTTGTGCAAAGCATACAGGACGGTTAGTACTGAGGCCTTACCGGTACTTGCAGTACTTCCGGTCGACCTTGAAGTGCAGCGACGTGCTGCAATGTACTATTTCGCAAAAGAGACCATGGACGCGGACTTTTTAACGCGGAGTGACCGTGAGAAAATCTCTAAATTATTTAAATCACATATTGACGTCTGGGAGGAACTTTTATCCGAATGGCAATGTAGGTGGGATAATTCCATATGGGACACCTCCACCAATTCTTTCCATCCGTTCGCGTGCGGCTGGCCAGGACGTGGCTGGAGGTGGATCACTGTGTTGCCCAATTTCTCACAAGGCATGGTAACATTAAAAGTAAATTATTTTCCTTCAAGCTTGTTGCCTCGCCTTTATGTCAGTGTTCTACATCTGACTGCGAATATGTACAATCTGCATATCATATGTTATGGGAGTGTATTCTTTGGCAGAATGAACGCAATACTATGTTGAATAATGTACAGGCTGTATCAGGAGTTGTTTACTATACGGACCTTGTGGAAACTAGAACAAATTGCCGTGCGTTCAAGCGTTTTTGCTATACCTATTATTCGAATAAAATATAACAGCTCACAATGTTAGGACCCATTAATATTAATGCTAATTTTTATCCGTGGTGCTTGGCAACTGGGCGTATCCCAGTTGTAATAAACTGTGTGTGTAAACGACCCTTTGTGCCTATTGGTCTTTTTTGTTCTGTCTCCTGCTTGATATGGAGGGAAGTGGAAATTTGTATTTTTTCTTACTCCTCCATTATTATTTTCTGATTAATTTCGTTGCGGGATGCAGGACAGTTAAATTCATTCTCCGGGACTTCGTCGAGCTTCATTGCCTCGACGCTTTTCTTATGGTCGCCACTGTTGATTTTGGCTTTCAGGAGTTGCAGTGGTTTAGGAATAGTGCAGTGGGATTGTCCCAATAAAAAAAAATAGCTCTGTTGTAATCATTACAATGATTAGATATTAGAATCGAAAATTTTAAATATAACTTACAAACAGTACGCTGTGCGCGGCAAGCGGGTCGTTGGCCGCCTCAGTACCGAACGCAGTCGGGTATGTATGCACATTCAATAATTTACCCGTAATGCAAATTATTGCATATCTTTAAAACGGTTTTTATTTTCAAAAAATTTCTTCGTGCTTATTTTTTAAATATTACACAACTCCTTAAATTTCTTACCACGGTACCACGCGGGTGGTGCAGCTGAAGACGAAGAAGGGGACGATGGTGCGGGCCTACAACAGTGTCTGCCCACTCCCTCTTACTTGAATCCTTCAACCCGGGGAGGATGTTCGGGCGCTCTCGACGATCTACGGCCGGCGGCGCAGGCGACGGTTGGAGGCAGCGGGAGGCGCGGGCGCGCGGGACGCGGGGCCTAGGGGCCCGCCACTTCACGACCGAGCTCCGACGAAGACACACGCGCGTTTAATTATTTTATTGTCACCTATTTTATAGTACCTACATTATATCAGTTTATATTATACAGTCCACTGTTCTTTAATTTAATGTGTCCTGGAAAGGTCCCTAACATCCGGACTATCTATAATTGTTATACAAACTGATTACCTAAGAAAAAAATAACCTATCGTTACCCATTGCCTGTGATACCTTTGTTAATGACTTGGGTAGGTAGGTACTCGAATAATATTTTTTCTGTATTGTAAGTACCTACCTTCTGTGTTGTTATATGAATATCATTAAAGAGCGATAACCGTTCCTGCAAACAGTACCTAAGTATTAAAAACCTAATTTACTGCAGTAACAATATGTTGCTAATAACGTAAGTAGATAAAAAAGGTTACTCATTTTCATCTTTTCTATTAAGGTCAAAAACTTTTTCAAGTCACACGCAATTTTGTTGTTCGAGTACTAATTATTAGTACCAATTGAGTAGTAATTATCTACCAAATATGGAAGCGATTAGCGTTGGTGGTCCCGCGGTAGTCACTGACTTCATTTTTTATTGTTGATAGCTGCTGATACTGAACTGACAGATGACAGCTACCAGTTTTGCCTCTATGACGACACGCCATGGCGGGCATGGCGACTCTTGTTTTAGGTCACGTGATATACAGATAAAAAATATCGATTTTTAATTTTAATATATTAAAATAATAATGTGGTTTTATGACTCAAAATCAGTATATTTAAGTATATTTCTACATAAATTTTAAATTTTATCACATTTCATAATTTATTTTTCAATACGGAAAGTACCCTATTGGTACCCCTCCTCTCAGTTCCGCTAAATTATCAACAAATTCAGAGAAACATGTCTACATTTTTTGATCGTACGACGTTAAACAGAATTTAAAACATTTTAAAGTAAGCGGGCGTCGGGGCATATACAGGTTGAGTTTTCCAAGCGGGCGTGGTTGGCCAAATGGATGGCCGGAAACTATGAAGAATAGCGAAAAACTCTCAAAGGAGTCACGATGATGATTTGATGAAAACTAAAACTGATCATCGGAAAAAAAACCAGCACCGATTTTTTGTAAAATCAATATTCCTAGCCAGGAGTCGAACCAGTTGATTTTGAAAAACAAAAACACATGCTGTATGATTACACCATCCGGTAGTGTCTTTAATAAGGATCAAATTCTGGGAAGTAACATCATACGGCAAACTGAAGGAAATACCTATTTTTTATAAAACATAGCTATACTTACAGTCAAGTGTGAAGGTGGCTGCGCGCGTGAGCTCCTGGTGCGGCTCCAGCTGCGGCCGCAGCAGCGACACGTGCACGCCCGCAGACTGCACGCCTGCGCCTGCGCCTGCGCCCGACAACACACAACACACATTACACACGTGGCAGCTCTCAGTGGGAACCACGCACAGTTTCTGGCTCAAATTATCTAAATTCATAACCAGACTTTACTACTACACGTGAGCATTTCATATGAACCTGCCAAGCCTTTTCCCAACTATGTTGGGGTCGGCTTCCAGTCTAACCGTATTCAGCTGAGTACAGGTATCGGTGCCGTTTAAGAGAGCTGATTTTGAGTGCGCCGAAGTCGATTTTCGAGTCTTGTATGGCGGCCGGCGCCACACACTTATTGCTCAACCTGTCACCTTCCCCGTCTCTTGTTTTCTAGGTAGTACATTCGCATTATTGTGTTAATAAGAAGTTCCGTTGCATAGTGTTTAACATTTTAATTCGTTCCTTGCCGATCACGAAAAACTTTCATAAAACTGTGTTTTTCTATCTTTCTATATTTAATTTAGTGACAAATTTATATCCGTTATTACAGATTAAACATTTATTAATATGATGATATGCTAATGTGCCTAAACCACACTGTGTTAAAATTAGCTATTTAAATATCCATTCTTCACAAAATTTAAACTATCTACGAAAAAATAATTCGCTCAAATCACACTTAGTAATTTTATGCGTGAAACATGCGCAAATCACCCCACCACTTGGTCTTAAATCGTGCCGGTACCTATACCAGTGTTTTACATGGAGCGACAACCTATCTGACCTCCAAAATCCAGTAACTGGGTAACAAGATACCCCTTGATAAGACTGGTGTCAGATCTCAAGCTTCTAACTACTCGTAACGTCTGTCAAAGAATTTCAAATGACAGCCGGGACCAACGACTTAACGTGTTTACCGAGCCTCGGAGGAATCTCGGTATGTTGAAATGGTTACCCATCCACGGACCGACCTCGTCAAGCGTTGTTTAACCTTGAAGATCGACCCGTGCGGCTGTTATTCCACGAGCTCCTCTGATGAATCCCTTAGCAACTTAATAATTAGCAAATATGAGTAAGCTTTTTTTGGATATGAGTATTATTGTTTTATGAATAATGTTCACAGTAATTTAAGACGCTCAGGTTACAATGTAAAGACGAAAGAAACATTTATCCGAAAAATACCAGTTATCCAGCCACTTTTTATTCTCCGGCCGGATAATTTCCCCTGAGCATCGAGGGTGTCACGGACAAGAAGATGATCGCAAACATGTTCAAAGATCACTTCACTGTAAAATCCCCATTAGGAGTTTGTGATGCAAAGATGGACGTGGACTCCGTTAGTGAAAACGTACTGTCTAAAATTAGTGCTCAGGACATAAGAAAAATTATTAGAAATATGAAAGGTGGAAAGTCACCAGGGCATGACGGGCTCAGCGTCGAGCATTTGCAAAATGCAGGGCCACACATTGCTAGGCTTTTGTCGATGTTTTTTAATTTGTGCATTGGACACTCCTACCTACCCAGTGAACTAACAAAAACAATTGTTACTCCCATTTTGAAGAACAAGACGGGAGATAGTTCGCTGAAATCGAATTACAGGCCGATTTCGCTTGCTACAGTCGTTGCGAAGATACTAGACAGCGTGCTTGAGGCCCAGTTGGCGAAATGTATCCACCTACACGATGCGCAGTTTGGTTTCCGCGCCGGACTTTCTACGGAGAGCGCTATACTGGGCCTAAAGCATACTGTTGAGTATTACACCAGTAGAAAAACGCCTATTTATGCCTGTTTTTTAGACCTGTCAAAAGCGTTTGACCTTGTCAATTATGACAAACTCTGGGATAAGCTTAAAGACACCAATTTACCTCGTGAGATTATTGCTATCCTAAAGTTTTGGTACCTCAGTCAAGTTAATTATGTCAAGTGGGCTGGCATGTTATCAGATCCGTATAGATTACGATGTGGAGTGAGACAGGGTGGATTGTCATCCCCACTTTTGTTTAATTTGTATATTAATGATCGTTGAGCTCAGCAGCATTCATGTCGGCTGCCATGTCGACAACATATGTGTAAACAATCTTAGTTACGCGGACGACATGGTTTTGCTGAGCCCAACGATCGGCGGCCTTAGGAAATTGGTCAATGTGTGTGAAATGTACGCGGCTAGGCATGGCCTCAAATATAATGTTTTAAAAAGTGAGCTTATGATATTTAGGGCGGGTACAAAGTCACCGGAGCAGGTCCCTCCCGTTACTTTAAACGGAATACCTATGAAGGTAGTCACCCGCTTTAAATATCTTGGACACATGGTCACTGAACACCTACGTGATGACGAGGACATGGACAGGGAGCGTAGGGCGCTCTCGACCAGGGCTAATATGATAGCTCACAGGTTCAAGCGTTGTGCTGCGAGTGTTAAAATAACACTCTTTAGAGCGCACTGTACATCGCTTTACACGTGCAGCCTGTGGGCTCGTTATACGCTACGATCGTTCAGCGCTCTGCGCGTCCAGTACAACAACGCGTTCAGGGTGTTGTTGGGGTTGCCGCGCTGGTGCAGTGCGTCGGGCATGTTCGCGGACGCGCACGTAGACGGCTTTCACGCCGTGCTCCGCAAACGATACGCCGCGGCGCTCTGCAGACTGCGCGCCAGCACCAACAGCATCCTGGCCGTTATAGCGGATAGGCTAGACACGCGGTACGTCCAACACTGGGTCAGGGCCCACATGATAAAATAAATGTCTTTTTGTTTTCTTTAATTTTAGTTACTAACCCTGTTTGTTTGTTTTGTTTACTGTACTAACATTCTATGGATTCCAAAAATCTGAAATAAATAGTTTTTATTTTATTTTTTTTATTTTTTATAAAGCATAGTAACGACGGTGTTAAATACAGGTCTTCGAGTCCCAAACCAGGAGTTAAACACCGGGGGCATAGCGGCGTTGGGACTCCTGGACCCTTTCTGAACCTGTATCACACGAAACTGCCGTAACGCAGCAGTGGAAAGCTAGGGATTTGATTTCCTTATTGGGAGATATACTGGTTCCTACTACTACCACTTAGTTTATATTCACTTACCTGGGATTCCTGCGGTAGGCTCCTGGAGGTCGATCAATACCGTGCCGTGCCGGGAGATTAGGGATACGAGAATATATATAATATTAGGACATTAAGGGATAGACTGACGGCTGTCTGGACTGAAGGCTCCGTTGCGAACGGCGGGCGCAATTAGCAATTACACATCTCGATTCGATGTTTCGACAAGAAAATTTGTTGTGAGCACACGCTGAATTCGGGTTCAGCATGTGCTCACAACAAATTTTATCTTTCGACTCTTGTCAAGTGTCAGCTGTCAAAATCGTAGGCAGCCCACTGACATGGTGTTGCAATTAAATATTAAAAATCGGGACGAAACATCCCCCCCGTCTCGGACATAAGGAGTAATGTCCGCTAATAAATGGGCAAGCGTGCTAAACTCGCCACTGCTAGCTTCAAAACCGAATCTCCGACCATGACTTCCGCAACTCTGGGAACTCCGTCAGACCCATAAATCAAATCTACAATGCTTCCACGACGCCAATACAAGGGTAACAAGTTAGGTTATTTAACAAATACAAGGTCTCCAACTTTGGGAGGGACAGTTTTGTCAGTCCACTCAACGCGCTGCTGCAAAATATGCAAATATTCCAAAGACCAACGATGACAGAAGTTTTGTGACATCTGTTGGATCAATTCAAAACGCAGTCAATTGCGAAGATTCAATTTCCCTGAAGAGGTATTCCGGCAGGGCATTGAGGGGCCGACCAATCAAAAAATGACCAGGGGTCATGACTTCCAGGTCATTTGGGTCTGAGGAGATCGGACAGAGAGGTCGCGAATTGAAGACGGCGTTAACTTTACAAAACACCGTAACAAATTCCTCAAATGTGAAAATAGTTTCACCAACAACACGGCGGAGAAGCGGATTTGCCACTTTCACAATGTTTTCAAAAACGCCACCCCAATGTGGGCAGACTGGGGGGTCAAAATGGCAATTACAAATTTGCCAATTACAATAATTACAAATTTCACTTAAATACCTATCAGCGCCCTTATAATTAGTATCGTTGTAAGAACGGATCAAAGATGGTAGTCTTCGGTGGGAAACTAATCTACCTAGCACTGCATATATTTAAAGATTGTGCCCCTTATAGTTCGTCTGACAGTCAAAATTCAAAACTCACGCTGCAATATGGCTACGAGGGCGTTGCAACCGGCGTGTGCATTATTAATGTGTCGATCGGACACCAACAACTTCACCAACGCTCCTCCCATAAGGAGCGACAAAGGATAGCACCATAAGGCAAATTCGAATTCCGCAGTCGTCCTCCGACTCGGAGCAAACCAGATTGGTCTAGGAATGGATTAAGACATGCGATTAAGCCTTTCAAAGCTGAGCATTTCTTCAAGGCTTCAATAGTCTGGTCAAAGTGCTCGGCTTGTACAGCACGAACCAACAACATCAGGGCCTCTTGGCGTTCATGAGGCGACAAAACTGGGGATAACAGTTTATTATTAGGGTTCCGTCCGTTACGTGTAAAACGCCGGATCCAAGCGGTGACTCCTAATAATTTCGACAAAGAACTGTATGTGTCTGAAAGACAATCCAAATTGTATGCAGGTTGCGTTTCAACAATTCCAATACGCAAAACTGGCAAAACCTCTGGACAGGAGAACCTAATCTGGGGCCAGGACGACTTGCGATGCGGCAACAAGTCTGGTCCCCACCAAAGAAATTGGTCAACAAGGGCAGGAGCCTCGCAACCACGTGACGCGCAGTCTGCGGGGTTCAATTCTCCTCTCTTTTCTTTAGTCTCAGAGTTCTGACTCTGTGAGACTCTATTCGCCCAAAAACCTCCAAAGCTTGAGCTGAGGTGCGAAGCTAACAAAGGACCATCCCATCATTAGTCCTTGGTTCTCAATCCGCGGGGCGGAGCCCTTCAACACGGGACCCGTAAGTCCAAAACCAAAAATCTTCGGTACAACTACTAACCTATTCGTCTGCAGAACCCATCTGGTCCCGGACAAAATCAAACCCAAAACATCCGCACCCATATACGGGTCCGGGTACCAACCACTTCGGGTCGGCAGGAGTTAGGTCCGACGACAATTTCACCACTGCAGGGCTAATGGTTACCTGCGGGTGTCTGCCCAAAATATCATTCAAAACAACGGCCTTGGCCAAGATTCTTGGCAGACATCTTGGCCGACAATGAACAGGCGAAATTTCAATTTCTCCTCGTTGACCAACCGCTTCAATACCACCCATATGGTAGAAGGGTGGAATCTACGTGGGAGACCCAATCTTTCCACTAAGGCTGACCCCACATTTGGCGTGCGCGATCCTCGGACGTGCGAGTAGCGCGAGCGCCGCGTGCGCTGTGTGAGGTAACGGCAACACCCGACGCTCACGCAGCGCGCACGCCCGAGGATCGCGCACGCCAAATGTGGGGTCAGCCTAAACAAAAGGATACAAGACAGCCTTGAGCACCCGAATCCAAAAGAGCACGAACTAACAAAGATTTACTCTTCGGGCCCCAGATCATTATAGGGACAGTTGGCAGAAGGACTGTCTCTGGCTGGGTGGCTGTAGTGGAGAAGAGGGAGGCGACTACCTAATGTTGACTACCCCCCTGGTGTTGGTAGTCGTCCTGAAAAGCGGACGCTTCCTCCAATTGAGGAGGGGATGGAGGGGTTCCTCCGCCTTTGCTAGGTATACCCCGTCGAGGATCCACCTGGGGTTGGTGGTGATGCGCTCCCCCGCCTATGGCGGAGCCATATCTTCAGGGCCACCAACACCATTTTGGTCCGGACACAACACGCGGTGGAGCCTACCTTGACAGTGCGGGCAAGGACCCGACCTCTGGCAATCCCGCTGCAAATGCTGACCCAGACAAATGTAGCACCACTTGCGGCTGTTGGCGATTCCACGTCAGTCCTTTGTTTTCCGTTCTAGAAACTTCAGACAGGACGTGACCATATGGCCATACGTGTTGCAATTTATGCAATGCATACTGCGAACCTGAGTCACTACGTATTGATGAGGAGGGCTCGTGGCCCACAAGGGGAGGGGCGTGCACCAACACGACGCTGGTCCGGAGTTGACCGCCCTGGGGCCCGCGAGGGACCTTCAACACCAGAGTTATCCAAAAGACGACACTCCTCATCCAAAGACTTCAACAAATTATCAAAAGGGCGAGGTGTGTGGCATCATCCCCACCATGTTTCCCATGTGCAAAACCCCTCAACCTAATGGTTGCCTCAACAATCGTCATCCGAGAAACCGTAAAACTGCGTGAAGTCTGCTTCAACCGCAGCGGCCAACTCAGTGTCCTCGGTGGACAATAGCGCCAAACACTCCGCAAAGCATTCATCCACCCTGGCTTGACGGGCTGGGAGTTCACTAAAACGGGCCAACAAAGCCTCTGATCTATCAGATCTACTTATCAAAGAGGCCACCGAGGTCACCCATCTTAATTCCGCTCTAATCTTACAAGCAAATGTATTGGCAGTCATACTGTCAAAATGTAAGCAACGGTGATTAAATATTAATTAATACACAAAATGTTCAACAACTTAAATTAATAATATATGTGTGTAACCAAAACAACAGTTTGACAGTAATTCTCTTACCAAATTAAATATCAAATCACCAAGTCTGTAAGAGAAACAACAAGTTAATTCAACAAATAGTACTGAACCCTGTTACATTTACTTATTTATTTTCCAGTACAAATTTATTATGGAACCCCAAATATCAATTTATAAATTATCAAAAACAAAGCGAGTACCTCAAGAAAACAAACTATCAACACACAATAGGGCATTCAAAAAATTAAAATGATCAACACACAAGAGGGTATTCTAAAAAATACAAATTATCAACACAGAAGTGGGTAGGTTGATTTTACAATAGAAGTTCAATATTCAATTTACTTTAATAGTTAAAAACAATGACTTTAACTTGAATCAATTAGAATATTACTGTCAATATCAAAAAAACTAACCAATTTTCTTATATAATTGGTAACAATATACTTTACAACAATTAACTTCTGTAGCGGGCACTGAGTATTTTTATAATGTAAACAAACTTACAATACCAAGATAAAATGTTCAAGGTCCAACAATAACTATGATTCAATTAAATACAATTAGGGAAGACTATTTAGTCTGCACCAAACCTATATTGTATACAACAAGTAAACAAATTATATTTTCAATACAAAACTGTAACCTTCTATCCCGGAGTGACAATATTAGGTTGTGAGTTGTACACTTTATTTTAACAAATAGGCATGTAACTGTGGGGGATGTTTGCCCCTAACAAGACACAGTTAACTCTGAGTTACTCAAAATGTACCACTTTCCAACCCAGTATTCTCAACAATAAAAAGCAAACCGACAAACAATACAGCGTACACTGTGAACGAGTGTCCTAGCGTATACTATGATCGTGGAATGCAAACCACGCTCTTGATACCAAATGTTAAATACAGGTCTTCGGGTCCCAAGCCAGAAGATAAACACCGGGGCCCATAGCAGCGTTGGGACTCCTGGACCCTTTCCCACGAAACTGCAGAAACGCAGCAGTGGAAAGCTAGGGATTTGCTCCTTATTGGGAGATATACTGGTTCCTACTACTACCGCTTAGTTTATTTCACTTACCTGGGATTCCTGCGGTAGGCTCCTGGAGGTCGATCAATACCGTGCCGTGCCGGGAGATTAGGGATAGGAGAATATATATAATATTAGGACATTAAGGGATAGACTGACGGCTGTCTGGACCGAAGGCTCCGGCATCCACCAGACAGAACACGTTTCCCGCAAAAGCACTTCGCTGCGCGTGAAAATATATTCAAAACCCACTTCGCGGGCGCCCCACAAACCGATTGCGAACGGCGGGCGCAATTAGCAATTACAAATGGGCGAAACACATCTCGATTCGATATGTTTCGACAAGAACCCGAATTCAGCGTGTGCTCACAACAAATTTTCTCTTTCGACTCTTGTCTAGTGTCAGCTGTCAAAATCGTTGACAGCCCACTGACATGGTGTTGCAATTAAATATTGAAAATCGGGACGAAACAGACGGTTCGGTTAGATACCGAATAAATAAAAAAATAAAAATTCTTTAATTTTAAAAACATGCCTAAATAGTTTATAAGCATCATTTATTTATTATTGAAGATGTAGTAAAGTTTTATTACTGGCAATAATCATTATTCAAAAATATTATTATTAATAAAAATAAGTACTCCAAATTAACAAGTCATAAATTATGATGAATATATACTACATTTTCAGAATTTCATGATACTAAGCAACTCCAATTGGCTTCGTAAACCAGGCCAGTCTCAGAGAAAAGTCTTTCGCTGTAAACACTACAGTAAGCCGGATATTCATTGTAGTCCACCCTCGAAGTTTGCCGAATATCCAGCCAAATATTATCCGTCTCATCTGTAATGTAGTCATAGTGGGGTTGTATAATTATAATGTTGTAGTACCGTTACCGTTTCCATTGGCGGTGCCTTTGTCGCTGTCCCCGTTGTGCGTGGGCGGCGCGTGCGAGGGGGGCGCGGGGGGCGCGGGGGGGGCGGCGGCGCAGCGCGCGGCCCACACGCTGGCCTCCAGCGCCACGCCCGCCGCGCCGCTGTTGCCCGCCAGGATGTCGAACTGCAGAACGACTCACCGTTAACATGCCAACCCACGTGATCCTCAGTTTCTAATGTTTTTCGCAAGCTTTCGGTTTTATTAAACCTATTAGAGTTTTCAAACGAATAATAAATAAATAATCAGGTTACGCACCGTGTCGGGCGGGTCGCGAGAGCCGCGCGTGCGCAGGCGCAGCTGCAGCGGGCTCACGTACTCGCCCGCCGCCACGCTGCGAGCCTCCACGCACACTACCAGCCCGCCGCCCGTTATGTTGGCTTTGATTCTGCAAACATAATATGTGAGGATGAATCAAAGCATCAGTGTGACAAGTATCGTTGACTTTGCAGCTCGGCAAGGAGACGACACAAGGAGGGTTGTGGTGACAGACAGTCATTTGCCTGTTACCGGGTCACAACGCCAGACGATTACTCGGAGGCAGTGGCGGGTCGATCCGCACGAGCGGGCGCGTGGCACGCTCCACACGCCGCGTGAGGTAGAGTACCTGATGTAGGCGGTGAGCGGGTGCGCGGCGTGCTCCTGGGACACCTGTGGCGGCGGCGGCTCGATGCGCAGGCGCACGAGCGGGCGCGTGGCACGCTCCACACGCCGCGTGAGGTAGAGTACCTGATGTAGGCGGTGAGCGGGTGCGCGGCGTGCTCCTGGGACACCTGTGGCGGCGGCGGCTCGATGCGCAGGCGCACGAGCGGGCGCGTGGCACGCTCCACACGCCGCGTGAGGTAGAGTACCTGATGTAGGCGGTGAGCGGGTGCGCGGCGTGCTCCTGGGACACCTGTGGCGGCGGCGGCTCGATGCGCAGGCGCACGAGCGGGCGCGTGGCACGCTCCACACGCCGCGTGAGGTAGAGTACCTGATGTAGGCGGTGAGCGGGTGCGCGGCGTGCTCCTGGGACACCTGTGGCGGCGGCGGCTCGATGCGCAGGCGCACGAGCGGGCGCGTGGCACGCTCCACACGCCGCGTGAGGTAGAGTACCTGATGTAGGCGGTGAGCGGGTGCGCGGCGTGCTCCTGGGACACCTGTGGCGGCGGCGGCTCGATGCGCAGGCGCACGAGCGGGCGCGTGGCACGCTCCACACGCCGCGTGAGGTAGAGTACCTGATGTAGGCGGTGAGCGGGTGCGCGGCGTGCTCCTGGGACACCTGTGGCGGCGGCGGCTCGATGCGCAGGCGCACGAGCGGGCGCGTGGCACGCTCCACACGCCGCGTGAGGTAGAGTACCTGATGTAGGCGGTGAGCGGGTGCGCGGCGTGCTCCTGGGACACCTGTGGCGGCGGCGGCTCGATGCGCAGGCGCACGAGCGGGCGCGTGGCACGCTCCACACGCCGCGTGAGGTAGAGTACCTGATGTAGGCGGTGAGCGGGTGCGCGGCGTGCTCCTGGGACACCTGTGGCGGCGGCGGCTCGATGCGCAGGCGCACGAGCGGGCGCGTGGCACGCTCCACACGCCGCGTGAGGTAGAGTACCTGATGTAGGCGGTGAGCGGGTGCGCGGCGTGCTCCTGGGACACCTGTGGCGGCGGCGGCTCGATGCGCAGGCGCACGAGCGGGCGCGTGGCACGCTCCACACGCCGCGTGAGGTAGAGTACCTGATGTAGGCGGTGAGCGGGTGCGCGGCGTGCTCCTGGGACACCTGTGGCGGCGGCGGCTCGATGCGCAGGCGCACGAGCGGGCGCGTGGCACGCTCCACACGCCGCGTGAGGTAGAGTACCTGATGTAGGCGGTGAGCGGGTGCGCGGCGTGCTCCTGGGACACCTGTGGCGGCGGCGGCTCGATGCGCAGGCGCACGAGCGGGCGCGTGGCACGCTCCACACGCCGCGTGAGGTAGAGTACCTGATGTAGGCGGTGAGCGGGTGCGCGGCGTGCTCCTGGGACACCTGTGGCGGCGGCGGCTCGATGCGCAGGCGCACGAGCGGGCGCGTGGCACGCTCCACACGCCGCGTGAGGTAGAGTACCTGATGTAGGCGGTGAGCGGGTGCGCGGCGTGCTCCTGGGACACCTGTGGCGGCGGCGGCTCGATGCGCAGGCGCACGAGCGGGCGCGTGGCACGCTCCACACGCCGCGTGAGGTAGAGTACCTGATGTAGGCGGTGAGCGGGTGCGCGGCGTGCTCCTGGGACACCTGTGGCGGCGGCGGCTCGATGCGCAGGCGCACGAGCGGGCGCGTGGCACGCTCCACACGCCGCGTGAGGTAGAGTACCTGATGTAGGCGGTGAGCGGGTGCGCGGCGTGCTCCTGGGACACCTGTGGCGGCGGCGGCTCGATGCGCAGGCGCACGAGCGGGCGCGTGGCACGCTCCACACGCCGCGTGAGGTAGAGTACCTGATGTAGGCGGTGAGCGGGTGCGCGGCGTGCTCCTGGGACACCTGTGGCGGCCGCGGCTCGATGCGCAGGCGCACGAGCGGGCGCGTGGCACGCGGCGGCACGCTCCACACGCCGCGTGGCGCCGACGCCTCGCCGTCCGGCAGCGCCAGCCCCAGCCACGAGCCCGACGAGTACACCTCGCTCACCTGCGACCACACAAAAACAGACTTTATAAACGGACATAAAGTTTATTTTACAAACTAGTTCACGGAACAAAAAAATAGTGGAAATGCAAAGTAAGCGTGTCACGCGTGTCACTAATAAGGGCTTCCACGCTAAAATTATAAATAAAGGCAATTAACAGACACCGAATAGTTTTAAATCACAACTTATTCTATCTAGGTCACCCGCAACACAATTTATATAGATTACAATTATACATTTCATTTCAATTATTTACACAAACAATTAACATTGTGTAGAATATTGGGTACATAATTACAGAAATTGGTGGAACATAATTGCAATAAAAATATCACATAAAGATTAATTAAATTATTGTAGCAAATTGTATATTGATTTAAAATGAATGAATAAATATAAGCTGCAACCCATTATATCATCAAATATACCACAAAAAACTAAACAAAATAATAGAATGTCACATTTATCAAATATGTCACAAAAAAATAGCATAACAATTGTATGTTCAACAGAATAATATCTCACAAGCAAATAAAATGTCAAATCAATCAATAAGTCACGAATAATTAGAATGATAAAAATAATCATTTAATATGTCAAATAAATAAATATGTCAGAAACATTATTAGAATGTCAAATAAATCCAGTGTATGTCCCAAGAACTATAATGTCAAATAAATGCAAAAAAAATATGTCACAAACAAATTAGAATGACAAATAAATCCAATATCACAATTTATATTATTACAGACACATTTCATTATTATACGAGGGCGGCACTGAAAATTTCGGGAATCAAGGAAGTGACACATCATTACTATTTAAAAATGTATTTATTGTTTTTTTGTATTATTGATAGGCTTGTTACGTATGCCTAGGAATCTGCTGACATTGCGGACAATATACATACATAGACCTTGATGACAGTGCAGTTACTGCAAAGTCAACGCACGTAGCTAGACTTTCGCTGACACAGAAACGTACGGAGCATAAACATAGGAAGTTGCTGACTGTGCAATTACCTTGGAACCGATCCAGCCATGACGTCAAGGAATCGATCAATGCCGAACTAATATTTAAGAGCATCTCTCGTAAGAAAGAAGCATTCCATATTCCTACATCGTGTAGGATGGATTCTCGTAGGCTAGTTAGTTTTAGTTAGTCTATTTAATTATTGTAACCATTCCATGTCCTAACATCGGCTTGGAATGGACATTCGTAGGTTAACTAGTTGTAGTTAGTAGTTGTAACCATTCCATGATCCAACCTCGACTTGGAATAGACACTTCTATTATAATTAATTATAATTAACTTTAATAATTAAAGGTTTAGAATCATTTCGGGTTTCTTTCCACTCTCCCGGCTGTGGTAAACGTAATTGGCTTGCGTTTGACCACTATCTCACCTGATGGTAAGCGATGATGTGGTCGACAATGAAGCACGCTTGCCTAGAAGAAACCTATTCACTCTTGACTTAAAGACTCCCAGGTTGTAGCTATCAGGAAATACAGACTCCGGCAGGGAATTCCACTCCTTTGGTGTACGCATAATAAAAGAATTCCCAAAACGTTTGGTGCGTATGGGTGGGATGTCCACCATGTACCGATGACGCAACGCCGTACGTCTTATAGTCCGATGATGAAACGGGCTAGGAGGAATTAGTTCATGCAATTCCAACGCACACTCCCCGAAATGTAACCGATAAAAACCGACAGACTGGCAACTCGGCGCCGATGTTCGAGGCTTTTCGAAGTATTCTCCGCGAAATTTGACACATTTTTCCATACGATGGAACCAATCATTGAAGCAACCATTCCATTCGGAAGTTGGGGTCTCCAAAATGGCCGTTTTGTAGGCGTCCACAGATTCTTCAGGTGATGAAAATCTCTGACCACGCAATTTATTCTTTATTTTAGGGAAAGTATAGAAATCATTAGGGCTTAGGTCGGGGCTGTACGGCAAATGGTCTAATAATTCTATGTTTTCTTGATCTAAAAACTCTTTAGTTCTTTGCGCGGTGTGAGAACTCGCATTGTCGTGATGGAGGATGATGCGGCGGTTGCAGTTCTCTTTACGGAGTTCAGAAACGACCTGTGGCAAACAAATGCTAGCATACCATTCTGCATTAACCGTTCTTTGTCCCTCAAGAGGAATAGTCACAACATGGCCGGTTTTGGAGACAAACGTGGCCACCATTTTTTTTGCAACACTCCGTGAACGAACAATTTTTGTTGGCTTCAACTCATTTTCGAACACCCAAACTCGTGACTGGTTTTTTGTTTCGGGTTCGTACGCGTATATCCAGGATTCGTCACCTGATACGATGTTGTATACAGCATTTGAGGATCCTGCGTGGAATCTTTCAAGAGTTCTGACGCACCAAGTTACGCGAGCCGCTTTTTGCTCTTCACAGAGCGAATGCGGTATCCATCGGGAAAACCAAGGCGTTTTCAATTAAAAATATTTTAATATGACAGAAACAGTGGAAATATTCCATTCCCGATACTTTTAGTGCAGCCCGTATACAGTACTTGTTCAAAATTCTTTCTCAGTGAGGAATTCGCTGACAGTATAGTATGCTATATGCGCTTAAAAGCTTCGGAGCCTGTTTTTAATAATGAAAGCGGCAATTCTTTCCATTGCTTAGGTAATTTATTATTAATGACCGAAGCCATGCAGTAGACACTCTTTTGCATTAGTGCAGTTTTGGCGGGATGGGAACATAGTAGGCTATTGTCACGTCTATTACGTGGAATTACGTCAGCCAGACGCTTAAAACGATGCGGGTTCGATTTCACAAACACAGCTACTTCCATTATGTACAGACTGGGTAGTGTTAATATTTTGTGCTGTTTAATGTATGGCATGCAACTATCAGTGGATTTAAGTTTAAACATCGTCCGTAGACATCTTTTCTGGGCTTTCAAAACGGTTTCTCTTTCGGTTGAATTGCCCCAGAATATTAAACCGTTACGTAAGTGGGATTCAACTATGCCGTAATAAGCAGTAAGAAGTGCATCCATGTATACTATTGGGGATAGTGAATATAGAGTGTATGCGGACTTACAAATTTTCCTACATAAAGTTTCAGTATGTGCTTTCCAGTTTAGGTTTTTGTCTATTACCAGTCCCAGAAATTTTGTATTTTATACTTCTTCTATTGCTTCATTGTTGTAGTGTATATTAGGGCTAATTCTAGGAATCCGCTGACTAAAATGTACAACTTTTGTTTTTTCAAGTTAATTTTTAAATTATTTTCCTCTAACCAATTAACAACATCTTTTAAACAATTATTTATGTCCGTTTCATACGTCTATTACAATGATTGTTTGTGCAGCAATTTCTTGAAATCACTAAATGAAAAAAGAAGAGAAAAGATTTGTAGACAAAGACGCTAGCGTCAAAGAGAAAATGATTGTTGCCACGGGTAGAGTTAATTGGATGCCATCCAAATCAAGCACAGAACATTTTTTAGAAGTTGTTTATTAGGCCGTTTTTGAGTTTTAGCGAGACTAACGAACAGTAATAGATTTTGTTTCGTCCCGATTTTTAATATTTAATTGCAACACCATGTCAGTGGGCTGTCAACAATTTGACAGCTATTTGATTGATAGCTGACACTTGACAGAGTCGAAAGAGAAAATTGGTTGTGAGCACACGGGTGAATTCGGGTTCTTGTCGAAACATATCGAATATTTGTACTTGCTAATTGCGCCAGCCGTTCGCAATCGGTTTGTGGGGCACCCGCGAAGTCGGTTTTGAATATATTTCATGCACAACAAAGTGCTTTTGCGGGTAACGTGTTCAGTCTGGTGGATGCCGGAGCCTACGGTCCAGAAAGCCGTCAAGTCTATCCCTTAATGTCCTTAGGTTTTTTTTATAGAAAGAAAGAAAGAAAGAAAGAAAAATTGTTTATTTGCGCCAGGCACGACGCATACCATAAAAATAACAAAAAAAACTCAAATACAATAATTACAAAGTATGCGTCACAACTACGCAAAACGGTCATCGCTCAGCATAATGCTGGGACTCGTGTGCGAGACAGAGCCACAGCGCTGGTTTTCAGCGATAGCCGGTGTCGACTGGGTGACTCCGAAACAATTAAACCTAGTGGCAAGTGACGGAGCGAACAGTTTTATTTAAGAATAAAATAATAATAAATGAGTAAACATAAATACGTAAATGAGCGTTTAAAAGTGCAGATATTAAAACAAAGGGTTATACTTTTTATTTAGTGTAGGTAGTATAGTAGTGGATATAGGGAATATAATATTCAAGTAAAGGAAGGTATTATTGTAAAGATGTTCAAGATAGGTTCAATAAGAAAAAAAAATACTATGAAACAACAGTTCTTCCGGACTGGGGACACAAATGGCAACAATAGGAAATATTTTGTGTAACACAGATTGAAAAGATAATTAGGTACTGTGGACATCTTATAAAATTGAAATACTAAGAGCCACCATGTCTTATATTATAAAAATACTCAGTGCCCGCTACAGAAGTTATTGTTGTAAAGTATATTGTTACCAATTATATAAGAAAATTGGTTAGTTTGTTTGATATTGACAGTAATATTCTAATTGATTCAAGTTAAAGTCATTGTTTTTAACTATTGAAGTAAATTGAATATTAAACTTCTATTGTAAAATTAATCTACCCACTTCTGTGTTGATAATTTGTTTTTTTTAGAATACCCTCTTGTGTGTTGATAATTTTCATTTTTTGGAATGCCCTCTTGTGTGTTGATAGTTTGTTTTCTTGAGGTACCCGCTTAATTTTTGATAATTTATAAATTGATATTTGGGTCTCCATAATAAATTTATACTGGAAAATAATTAAGTAAATGTAACAGGGTTCAGTACTATTTGTTGAATTAACTTGTTGTTTCTCTTACAGACTTGGTGATTTGATATTTAATTTGGTAAGAGAATTACTGTCAAACTATTGTTTTGGTTACACACATACATTATTAATTTAAGTTGTTGAACGTTTTGTGTATTATTTAATCACCGTTGCTTGCATTTTGGCAGTATGACTGCCAATACATTTGCTTGTAAGATTAGAGCGGAATTGAGATGGGTGACGTCGGCGGCCTCTTTAATAAGTAGATCTGATAGATCAGAGGCTTTGTTGGCCCTTTTTGGTGAACTCCCAGCCCGTCAAGCCAGGGTGGATGAATGCTATTCGGAGTGTTTGGCGCTATTGTCCACCGAGGACACTGAGTTGGCCGCTGCGGTTGAGGCAGACTTCATGCAGTTATACGGTTTCTCGGATGACATTGTTGAGGCAACCATTAGGTTGAGGGGTTTTGCACATGGGAAATATGGTGGGGATGATGCCATACACCTCCCCCCTTTTGATAATTTGTTGAAGTCTTTGGATGAGGAGTGTCGTCTTTTGGATAACTCTGGTGTTGAAGGTCCCTCACCGGCCCCAGAGCGGTCAACTCCGGACCAGCGTCGTGTTGGTGCACGCCCCTCCCCCTGTGGGCCACGACGCCCTCCTCATCAATACGTAGCGACTCAGGTTCACGGTATGCGCTGCTCATATTGCAGCACGGATGGCCATGTGGACACGTCCTGTCCGAAGTTCTTAGAAAGGAACAGTAAGGATCGGCGTGGAATCGCCAACAACCGCAAGTGGTGCTACACTTGTCTGGGACAGCATTTGCAGCGGGATTGCCAGAGGTCGGATCCTTGCCTGCACTGTCAAGGTAGGCTCTACCGCGTGTTGTGTCCGGACCAAAATGGTGTTGGTGGCCCTGATGATGCCGGACGCTCCCCCATAGGCGGGGGAGCGCATTCCCACCAACCCCAGGTGGATCCTCGACGGGGTATACCCCGCAAAGGCGGGGGCACCCCTCCACTCCCTCCTCAATTGGAGGAAGCGTCCGCTTTTCAGGACGACTACCAACCGCAGGGGGGTTATCAACAATAGGAAGTGGCCTCCCTCTCCTCCACTACAGCCGCCCAGCCAGAGACAGTCCCTCTGCCAACTGTCCCTGTAATGATCTGGGGCCCGAAGAGTAAATCTTTGTTAGTTCGTGCTCTTTTGGATTCGGGTTGTCAAGGCTGTCTTGTATCCCTTTATTTAGTGTAAGGATTGGGTTTTCCACGTAGATTCCACCCTTCTACCATATGGGTAGTATTGAAGTGGTTGGTCAACGGGGAGAAATTGAAATTTGTGTTTCGCCTGTTCATTGTGAGCCAAGAATCTTGGCCAAGGCCATTGTTTTGAATGATATTTTGGGCAGACACCCGCAGGCATCGACCATATAGCCACTAGACGCCTAATGCTTGATCTAATACATCAAAACAATTCTGTCAACTAGCTGAGGTATGAAGCACGGGGTACTGCGCTCTGATTGGTCCTTTACCAAGGTCATATTTCTCATTAAGGATGGGACAGGTTCAAATAAAACCAGGCAGGTATCGATATTTTTAGATAAATAATATTTGTACTTATTATTTTTTATTAATATTACCTTTTTATTATTAATTATACGGCGTTTTAAACATTTTAGTAATAAAATAAAATGCTAAAACAAAAAAAAACAAAATTCTGAAGGAAACATACTTTTTTTGGTTGTTGGTTCTTAAATATAGTAATATTAAATATTAGTAAAAAACGTAATCAAAAAATCGTTTCACACTTAACAAACTATTCAATTTAATGTCTTCATTTGTAAGGTTTCAATTTCTATCGATAACAGATTTGGTCATAGGATATGGTGCATCACTAGTTGTGTTTACGAAATTATAGAGGAGAAGAGATAGCGAAAAAAATACTTTAAAAAGAAAGAGACGCACACATGCAGTGGGCGTTTCCACCTACAAACGTGACCAGTATAATATGAACTCCGATAAATAATATCAGAAAATAAATCTAATTATGTTTATATGTAACTATTAACTTATCAACGAAATGTTATGCCATTTTGCCGGAAACTCGAAGTCTGGCTGTTGTTACCATACCAACGTATTGTACAAGAGGCCATTATAATATTTATAAAATCATTTTTTTATTGACTGACGCGGAACTGTTTACGGCTCTCAGAAGTGGTCGCTACTAATTTGAAATTGTCGAGTGGCGACCTGCATTACCTGTATATGATATTTTTAGTCATATGCGTTGACAGACATCGCTCGCCTGTTATGAGGCGTCTAGGGGCTGTGTGGTCGCTGCCCGCAGGTAACCATTAGCCCTGCAGTGGTGAAATTGACGTCGGTTCTAACTCCAGCCGACCCGAAGTGGTTGGTACAAGGACCCGTAAATGGGTGCGGATGTTTTGGGTTTGATTTTATCCGGGACCAGATGGGTTCTGCAGACGAATGGGTTAGTAGTTGTACCGACGGTTTTTGGTTTTGTACTAACGGGTCCCGTGTTGAAGGGCTCCGCCCCGCGGATTGAGGACCAGGGACTGATAATGAGATAGTCCTTTGTTGGTTTCGCACCTCAGCTCATGCTTTGGAGGTTTTTGGGGCGAATAGAGTCTCACAGAGTCAGAACTCTGAGACTAAAGAAAAGACAGGAGAATTGAACCCCGCAGACTACGCGTCACGTGATTGCGAGGCTCCTGCCCTTGTTGAGCATTCTCTATGGTGGGGACCAGACTTGTTGACGCATCGCAAGTCCTCCTGGCCCCAGAATAGGTTCTCCTCTCCAGAGGTTTTGCCAGTTTTGCGTATTGGAATTGTTGAAACGCAACCTGCATACAATTTGGATTGTCTTTCGGACACATACAGTTCTTTGTCGAAATTGTTAGGAGTCATCGCTTGGATCCGGCATTTTATACGTAACGGACGGAACCCTAATAATAA
Organism: Orthosia cruda; assembly: GCA_964057195.1. NCBI lineage: Eukaryota > Metazoa > Arthropoda > Insecta > Lepidoptera > Noctuidae > Orthosia > Orthosia cruda. The sequence continues at coordinate 554,208 of OZ059834.1, forward strand.
ACTGTTCCCCAGTTTTGTCGCCTCATGAACGCCAAGAGGCCCAGATGTTGTTAGTTCGTGCTGTACAAGCCGAGCTCTTTGACCAGACTATTGAAGCCTTGAAGAAATGCTCAGCTTTGAAAGGCTCAATCGCTCGTCTTAATCCATTCCTAGACCAATCTGGTTTGCTCCGAGTCGGAGGACGACTGCGGAATTCGAATTTGCCTTATGGTGCTATCCTTTGTCGCTCCTTATGGGAGGAGCGTTGGTGAAGTTGTTGGTGTCCGATCGACACATTAATAATGCACACGCCGGTTGCAACGCCCTCGTAGCCATATTGCAGCGTGATTTTTGAACTTTGACTGACGCACTATAAGGGACATAATCTTTAAATATATGCAGTGCTAGGTAGATTAGTTTCCCACCGAAGACTACCATCTTCGATCCGTTCTGACAACGGCACTAATTATAAGGCCGCTGATAGATATTTAAGTGAAATTTGTAATTATTGTAATTGGAAAATTTATAATTGCACCCCAGTCTGCCCACATTGGGTGGCATTTATGGAAAATATTGTGAAAGTAGCAAAACCGCTTCTCCGCCGTGTTGTTGGTGAAACTATTTTCACATTTGAGGAACTTGCTACGGTATTTTGTAAAGTTGAGGCCGTGCTCAATTCGCGACCTCTCTGTCCGATCTCCTCAGACCCAAATGACCTGGAAGTCATGACCCCTGGTCATTTTTTGATTGGTCAGCCCCTCAAATTAAATCTTCGCAATTGACGCGTTGATTTGCTCCAACAGATGTCCCAAAGTTTCTGGCATCGTTGGTCTTTGGAATATTTGCATAGTTTGCAGCAGCGCGTTGAGTGGACTGACAAAACTGACCCTCCCAAAGTCGGAGACCTTGTATTTGTTAAAGAACCTAATTTGTTGCCTTTGTATTGGCGTCGTGGACGCATTGTAGATTTATTATATGGGTCTGACGGAGATCCCAGAGTTGCAAAGGTCATGGTCGGAGATTCGGTTTTGAAGCGAGCAGTGGCAATTTAGCACGTTTGCCCATTTATTAGCGGACATAACTCCTTATGTCCGAGACGGGGGGATGTTTCGTCCCGATTTTTAATATTTAATTGCAACACCATGTCACTGGGCTGTCAACGATTTGACAGCTATTTGATTGACAGCTGACACTTGACAGAGTCGAAAGAGAAAATTGGTTGTGAGCACACGGGTGAATTCGGGTTCGTGTCGAAACATATCGAATCGAGATGTGTTTCGCACATTTGTAATTGCTAATTGCGCCCGCCGTTCGCAATCGGTTAGTGGGGCGCCCGCGATGTCGGTTTTGAATATACTTCATGCCAGCGAAGTGCTTTTGCGGGAAACGTGTTCTGTCTGGTGGATGCCGGAGCCTTCGGTCCAGACAGCCGTCAGTCTATCCCTTATTGTCCTAATATTATATATATTCTCCTATCCCTAATCTCCCGGCACGGCACGGTATTGATCGACCTCCAGGAGCCTACCGCAGGAATCTCAGGTAAGTGAATATAAACTAAGCGGTAGTAGTAGGAACCAGTATATCTCCCAATAAGGAGCAAATCCCTAGCTTCACTGCTGCGTTACGGCAGTTTCGTGTGATACAGGTTCAGAAAGGGTCCAGGAGTCCCAACGCCGCTATGGGCCCCGGTGTTTATCTCCTGGCTTGGGACCCGAAGACCTGTATTTAACAGATTTATGTACATATAATATTTTATGTTTAAATAATACTACGCCATTCATACTACAGTTTTACTGAACCCCATACAAGTTCATTTTTTCCAATTAAGAAATCGGGTATCTATCGATATCGATAATGTAATTAAAATGCAATATTATTTCCCTGGTCGAGTAGCAGTAGATACCGACGTATGACACGAATGTCAACCTTACATTTAACGCAATAAAGTTCATAATTGCAACCACTTCCGGAAAAATCCGCCATCTATGGTCGGGTAGCCGAATTTACTTGGCAATCGAATCTAGTTTGACTTTAGATTACAAAACGTCGTAAATACTTTCTACCCTAACGCAAAATAAATCCTATTTAAGTAGCGTGAAGATTTCTTTCCAGATTTAAGATCTGTGACTTATGCTTGCTTTGACTAAAATTAAAACGACAAATCAAACGATTGGCTTATTTGTAGTGCATTATATGATTATCAGTTTATTTTTGTGAGTTTGGCGACACCGGTTCCCATAGTAATTTAGCTGCATTGCACTTCCACTGTTTTTTCTGTTCCGTGATCTAGTTGGACAACATTCTAGAGTCATATTAATGGTCTCTCGAGTTGTGGTACATTTTTTTTTAATTTTTAATTTAGCTTTTAACACAGCAGGGCAAATGTTCTTTAAACTTTGTCTTACCCGGCCAATCCGTCACTAACACGCCGAGTTTTGCCGGCGGCACATCGGTTAACATAACTTACTTGTATAGTTTGGTCGGTGGGGTTGTGCATGGTGAGCAGCGGCTCCACGGTCGCGTTCACAGGCACGCGCACGCCCACCAGCGGCCACACCCCCCACTCGCTGGCCACGCCCACCGCCGACACCTGCGAGTTACATTGACAATACACATTAACACTTACTCAGTCAGGCAACTTATCGGGCAGATTGCCACACTAGGTGAAGCCGGTGACCTGAGACACGTATCCACCTCACAGTCACAATACTATATTAAGAATGTGTATGGGTAGTATACTGTTACACACCATAATTTAATACTTATGTTACTTCTTATTGATTGATCTATTTAGTAACTTTCATTTGATACCCATATTGTTATTATAACGGGAAAAAAATGTAATCACCCTCTTTTTTTTAGATGTGGCGGCGTCATGTTTAAAAATTATATAGCCTATGTCACTCCCACAACTGAGACGAATCCAACGACACCTCATCTATATATATAAAAGAAGAAACTGACTGACTGACAGACTGATCGATCAACGCACAGCCTAAACCGCTAGGCCTAGAAGAATGAAATTTGGCAGAAAGGTTCCTCATGTCACGTAAGTGAGCACTAAGAAAGGATTTTTGGAAATTCCACCCCAAAGGGGGTAAAAAGGGGGTTGAAAGTTTGTATGTAATTTTTACAGTTTATAAGTTTGGCACGTGAAATTTTAGATTTACGCTCTTGGTTGATAAAAAAAATTATGTATTTATTAGTTTTTGGATATTCGACCCCTAAGGGGGTAAAAAGGGGGTTGAAAGTTTGTATGAAGTTTTTACAGTTTGCAAATTGGACACATGAATATTTACATTACGCTCTTGGTTGATAAAAATAATTAATGTCTTTATTGGTTTTTCTAAATTCCAACCCTAAGGGGGTAAAAAGGGGGTTGAAAGTTTGTATGTAATTTCTACAGTTTGTAAGATGAACACTTAAAATTTTAGAATTACGCTCTTTGTTGATAAAAAGAATTAATTCATATATTGGTTTTTGGAAATTCGACCAGTGAGAGGGTAAAAAGGGGGTAGAAAGTTTGTATGAAATTTTTACAGTTTGTAAGTTGGACACGTGAAACTTTAGATTTACGCTTATGGTTCGTAAAAAGAATGAATCTATTTGTTGGTTTATGGAAATTCAACCCCTAAGGAGGTAAAAAGAGGGATGAAAGTTTGTATGTAATTTCTTCAGTTTGTAAGTTGGACACGTGAAATTTTAGATTTACGCATTTGGTTCATAAAAAAAATTAATTTATTTATTGGTTTTTGGTAATTCGTCCCCTAAGGGGGTAAATAGGGGGTTGAAAGTTTGTATGTAATTTTTACAGTTTGAAAGTTGGACACGTGAAATTTTAGATTCAATCTCTAGGTAGATAAAACAAAACCATGTATTTATTAGTTTTTGGAAATACTACCTCTATGGGGATAAAATAGGGGTTGTAACGTTATATGAAATTTCTTCGGTTTGGAAGGTAAAATATCTAAAATAGTAGGTTTACGCTCTTGGTTAATAAAAAAGTAATGAGTTTATTGATTTCCGGAAATTCTACCCCTAATGGAGGTTAAAGGTGGCAATTTGTTGGGCTTATATAGAAACTTGGCATCAAAACTAACAGCATTTTTTTTTTTATTGATTTTAAAGTAAAGGTTGTCATTACAAGTTTTTCAAAACTACTCCTAAAATACGATTTAAGGGATGTTAAAGTTTGTATGGAAAATCTCATTTCTTGGATTATTTTTTGTGTATGTTCACCGATATCTCCGTCAAAAAACACTGTTCAAACGGTTCAGTTCGGTAGTTCCAAATCGAGGAAGAGGTCATCTTAGTGCCGTAAGATTCTTCAAAAAACCGTTGACACACCTAAAACATCTTCTGGGGGTAATTCTGAAAAACTAATGATGGCAATTTATTATTGCCTAAGGAATAAGATTTTTAACCGACTTTCCAAAAAGGAGGAGGTTCTATGTTCTCTAAATCCTAACTTAAACCGTAGATATCTACGATATCCCATTTATTATTGATTTAGCAATAGCTTATTTTTGATCGCCTTCACTAACTGCACATAATTTAGTTGAATAAAAAACAAAATCATGCGAACGAAGTCGCGGGCGGAGTGCTAGTATGTCATAATCCATTAAGCCGTATGGGTTGTAGAGCGTGTTATAGAAATGGACATAAATTCATACCCTTCGAAAAACATTACCCTCACGCAGTCGGGTAAAAAATACCGTATTCGGGTTACACTTTTGAATAAACTTTTTGCTTGTTCTATATGAGATCAGCAGCCTTATTGTAGCCTTATAGAGCCTTAGATAGCCATAAAGAGTATGAAACATCGACCTTTCACATGCGAGATGAAAGACGCGATGTTGCTTTCCATCTATGTAATTGGTCGATTTTTCTTAATCTTTGTTCTTTACTCTTTCCGAATTCATTACGCAATAAGGCTGCAGACATCTGTATGCTAGTATTGCATTATCTGTGACTGTAAGTATGTATTTTTTTGTCAATGAAGACCAAACAACAAGGTGCTAGGTAGTGTGGGTGCTGATTTAATTTGAGTTTATGGACAATCAATGAGGCGCTTCGTTCCTGCAATGGCATTTTCAACTATGGGAACTGAACGGTCACTTTGTGTAGGGCGTGCTGTGGAATTGCAATTTGTTTTGAGTATTTGGTCAACTGACGTCCTGCCAAAAGACTGCTAAGTCTACTTGCAGTCGGTTTGTACTTGACATGCAGTTCTGCTGCTGACGGATGGAACAATAAACTTAGGTGAGGGTGTATGGGGAGATTCAAACTTAATGGCGGCTCGGCAATTGATGTATACTCACGGGGTACTTGTGCACACCGAGCGAGGTGTGTATGTAGAGGTGCGCGGACACGGGCCCCTCGCGCCGCCCCAGGTACACCACGCTGAACGACGTGTTGGCTTGCGGCGGAAGCGTCTGCAATAAACATTGATAAAAACGCAAATTAAAATACGCCACTTCAAATTATACCTTCGCTTCAATACTTTTAGTTTATTTTTAGTCATCAGCAAGATACTGACATCTGAAAGACAGGTTACATTATTCGGGATCGGTTAATGTGGCGACTTTTCGGGAGGCCTATGTTACGTATGGCGTCGTTCGGCTGAAATGATGATGATTATTATTCTACATATTTTTTTGCCGTAACTTTCAAGTACGGTATCAAAAACCCAGAAAATATTCGAGAGAATGTTAATGGACCATTTCGTGACAAGGTTCTTAACATTACGACACAAGTCCGCAGGAGCACTCAAAACACATAGATGGAATCATTGAACGAAAGCAATGTCATTCTATATCCACGTCAGTCTGTTAAACAACTGAAAACATGTTTTTTATTTGCTTACTATTCAGATACAGTAAACACGCTGCGAATTAAATGTTATTAGTATTACGATCGGTGTTAAGCGGGCATTACTTTATGCTGCACCGGCGCTTAGCCACGATTATATCGTGGAATAGGAAAAAGTCGATACTTTGTGCCCGCTTGGATACAACGCGCTAAAAATATCGAGCATGCGTGCATCTGTGTGGCTCGGAGAAAGTGTAGCGCCGCTGTCGGCCAGTCGCCGCCAACACGCAGACCGTCTGACGGCTGACCCGACACGCTGCAACCAGCAGCCTGAGTTACATCATGCACGGTCGACCGCACGCCCATTGTAACTACTACATGACAGCGCCCAGCGCCGGTAGTACGTGGCTGCAGGATATCGTAGTCCAACTGATAACGTGAAGGTGGACACGATTGACTGCTGCAGCTCAAGGGTATAACTTGGTTTGTTGACAAGCCGTCCGCGGGCGGGGACGTAGGTGGGCGGGGCTGCGGGCGCGGTAAACAAGGCGAGATTTGTTTTTATTGTACGTTACTGATAATCGCTGGGGCGGCGAGGTGATCATGATAAGATGTTATGTAAAATGTATTTATAACTTTGTTATGTTGTGCTAGTTAATGTGCGAAAATAGTCAATAGTTTCAATTTGTTTATGTTTTAGGAGTAGGGGGTGGTCGGGCCGCGTCAGCCGAGTGCGGACCCCGGCACCCGCGGAGGCGTGAGCGCGTGATGTGTTCCGATGAGCATCGCCACCCACGTGACCCACTTCCACAAAATACCGCCGTGTGTATACTTCCGCATCACGACCGTATACATAGCAGTTATTAATAGAACTCCTTTTATTAATATCTCTTATTTTATGTGGATTCCTGCGCGACATGTTTCTCGTCTCGTCTGCCACGTGTCTGTACACCTACCTATCTACATGACGTTGATGATGATGACAGACGTCGTATCGGTGGTGAGATCCGTCACCATACAATTCCATGACGTGTCCGGTTGGTGCCCACCCCACCCCCCGCCCTCCACGCCAGCGCCAAACTTTATTTTCCTTATCATTTGTGATGTGCGCTTATCAAACATCCGATCTCTCCCAAACTATACATTGATAATTATTTTTCTACTTGTGTGCGCAACATGAATCACTAAGTATTATTTTCATACTAAATATTTTCTTCGTGTATAATCAAATAAATTTCAATTTCCAATCAATCAAACATGTAAAAAGTGCTATAGTGTACAGTACATGTCTACGTTAGATGTAGTTACAATTAGCACCTCAACCCGGAACGAGCGGCTCGGGGGGCTCGGAGGCTCAGGGGCGAGTGCTAACTGATACACTAAAATAGAAGATAAACAGTAGTGTAGAGTTGGGTCACAGCGTCAGACGTCAGTGACGCCGCGACAAGGCCGCGGCCGGCTTTGCGCTTTCTGTCTCACTGTCAGTATCCTCCACGCTGCTACAGTGCACACTTACATGCACCCACTTGCAAAACTACTTAAAGGACTGCACATACTACCAGTACTTTTACACCAGCAAATCGCAAAGGTTTTGGAGCCAATGTTTATTTTTAAAATAAGCTTTAGTAACTAAGGATGTTCAGCCGGAGTCTGATCTTCCTGATAGGTCTTCTTTAAGTTCAGGAGTGAATAGGTTACTTCTAGGCAAGCGTGCTTCACCGTCGCCGTCGACCAAATCATCGCTTACCATCAGGTGTTCAAACGCGAGCCTATTGAGTAATAAAAAAACATCGTAGCATGATTTATAAGATTTGTCCTTTTGTTTGTTACAGTGGCTTGAGGTCAGAGGAGTAGAGGACCGACTGTAAGCGCTCAATAAGTTCTCTCGTAGTTGTAGTTTACGTAGGCAAAGTAGAGTTATTTGTAAACTCGTTGTTGTTGTAAATAACGAAACATTTCAACAGTGGACAGTGGAACATTGTCGGCGGCGGCGGCGCGGGCGGCGCGGGCGGCGGGTAGAGTAAACAAGCGCTACTGAACTGTTTGGATAGCTCAATTTTATAGTGCGACTGACGCAATAAACGTGCCAAACATTAGCATTACTGTGGCATCATGCGAAAATGTTTAGTGCGATGTAAACAGTTACACATGTGGGTTACGTTACGACGGCAAACCTCATCCATGTTGCCAGGGGTCTATTATGACCTGCGTCTTTATAAGCGCAGGTCATAAGACTGCTTACTGTGCGTAGTCGGGCTCAGGTATTGAAGTCTGATGCACTTTTAAACATCTTGTAACTTGTCATATGATAATCCGTATTATATCATTAGTAAGGCTTCGCAACTAAATTAATTGCTTACAATTACTTAATGCTCAGTGGCGAGGCGACGACCGCTTTACATATTCATGATGAACGACCGATACTTGTGACGAGCCTCGTCAATGTTGTCAGAGAGCATCTCCATACGAGCACTGAGCAGTGTGAGCCTACACTAAAGAGTCGACGAGTGTTTGTTCATGAATATGTAACGAGCAGCTTACAGGCTGCAGCGCGAGGCTAACGGACACCGATTACTTCTTTTTTTTGTAATATTGATAGGCTTGCCCTTGACCACTATCTCATTTGATGGTAAGTGACGATGAAGCACGCTTGCCTATAAGAAACCTATTCACTCTTGACTTAGTCTCCCATGTTTGTAGCTATCAGAAAACACAGACTGCGACTTTTTTTTTTGGGACAATTCCACCGGACTATTCCCAAACCACTGCAACTCCTGAAAGCCAGAATCAACAGTGGCAACCACCAGAAAAGCGCCGAGGCAATGAAGCTCGACGAAGCCCGGAGAATGAATTTCACTGTCCCGCAACGAAATTAATCAGAAAAGAATAACGAAGGAGTAAGAAAAATAAAAATTTCCACTACCCTCAATATCAAGCAGGATACAGAACAAACAAGGCCAATAGGCATAAAGGGTCGTTTACAACTGGGATACGCCCAGTTGCCTAGCATCACGGATAAAAATTAGCATTAATATTAATGGGTCCTAACATTGTGAGCTGTTATATTTGATTCCAATAATAAGTATGGCAAAAACGCTTGAAGTCACGGAAATTTGTTCTAGTTTCCACAAGGTCCGTATAGTAAACAACTCCTGATACAGCCTGTACTATTCAACATAGTATTGCGTTCATTCTGCCAAAGAATACACTCCCATAAGATATGATATGCAGATTGTACATATTCGCAGTCAGATGTAGAACACCGACATAAAGGCGAGGCAACAAGCTTGAAGGAAAATAATTTACTTTTAAAGTTACCATGCCCTGTGAGAAATTGGGCAACACAGTGATCCACCTCCAGCCACGTCCTGGCCAGCCGCACGCGAACGGATGGAAAGAATTGGTGGAGGTGTCGGCCCTTGATGGAATTATCCCACCTACATTGCCATTCGGATAAAAGTTCCTCCCAGACGTCAATATGTGGTTTAAATAATCTAGGCATTTTCTCACGGTCACTCCGCGCTAAAAAGTCCGCGTCCATGGTCTCTTTTGCGGAATAGTACATTGCAGCACGTCACTGTACTTCAAGGTCGACCGGAAGTACTGCAAGCATATGTTTTTTCACCGACTATTTTAATATGATCTATAAATGCAAAATTGCTCTCTAACACTAGACCAAGATAGCACACGGACTGCTTCCTTTTTAGACTGCGACCTACTGTTCTCTTATCTGAGACTGCGACAATACTGCCTCAATGGAGTAGAGATCGCGGTGATTGTCGCATTGCTCCTGAGTTCGATGCCCGGGTCTGACATAAACTCATTGGGGTTTCCATCCGGAAGATCTTAGCAATAATCCTAAGCAGTCCGAAGATTGATGCATAAAGTCTCCAAAACTAGTCAAAGGTTACAATACCGATATACATCAGTAATAGAGTAGCGGTGAACACTCGGGCGGCACGTCTGTCGCATTCTGAGATCGCCTTGTTTGTGATTGTGTTCCAGTTCGATTTGACCGTAGCTGGAATCTGATCAATCTCACGACTTGACGGCTCGCCAGTGCTAGCTATGTTGATGACTACAAGGAGAGTTTAAAGCTTTCACTTATCGATTGGCATTCAGGAATAATACGGCCCAAATAAATTAACATTAATGGCCACAACAACTCGGCGACCTTATAACCTTACATGGTACCACTCGCTACACACATATAATTACATGTGTGTCAGATAAGAAACCACAATGACGTTCTATTTCAGGACGACGCCGACGCGACGCGAGGCTTCGCTCGATATTTATATTACCAAAGTATCCTATTTGTACATACACGTGTAACAATTTGTTTAATTATTATTATTACATCAATGTTCTGTTATTTTCGTCACCGTTACCACGTATTGTCCGAAGCTATTTTTATGGAAACTTTTATGTAGCTTTCCGTTGTTGTTTGAAACTGGCCGAAGGAACCAAATCTTCGTATAGGGAGACGGTAATGCGGCAAAACGTATCACCACCGTATAAAAAGGTAGAAAGTATGTGTACTTATAGGTCAGAAGATTTACGTACGTTCTAAAATTACAGCAACTTTTCATCATTTTCATATTTTACAAGCGTCGCTGAGAGCTGTCAACAGACAGCGACGCTAAATTATCTTCAGTAAGTGTTAGGACATCGCAACACGTCTGTATTTCTTCAGCTGTATGTCACATATTTCATAACGTTACATGGACCGGCTAATAATATTGCACCATATTTACGTAAATATGTACAGTAGGTAAGTACGTGGCCACCGGCTCGGCTGTGTGCTCGGTTGTCAGATAAACAACATGGCTAGGTGACCACCGTCGCGTTATCCGGTGGGGCTCGGGTGCAGGTGTGCACTGTGCACCCAGTGTGGATGGTGTCGGTGCACAGGGGAGCTAGTTGATAGTAGCGCTCCGCATGACGTCACTCGCTACTGCTGCTGGAGCTTATAGCGCGCCGACTACTCATTACAATACAACTCGAACCATGCCCGATCATGAATGCATGTGTTTTGTAGTGATTACCTACTTAGACACGTAATGCAGAAAGCTTTGTAGAGCTTTTAATATGAGTCATGAAATTCAGCCTTTAAGCGCTCTTATGAACTTATGACCAATGTAAAAATGTGTAATCACATTTTGATGCCAGTTACTTGAAAGTGCGAATAAAATGACTTTCTATAAAATTCATGTCCCAGTAAACCTGCGGTCCTGCGTAACAAGCGGCCAGCGAGCGAATGTGCTACATAAACATAATATTATGTGTTAACCGGCGTTCACTCTCGTTTTCGCATGTAATCGACTTGTAACAATGATTTGATATATTTAGACAAAGATAATAATAAACGACGCAGAAAAACTGGTGTGACTGGTCGCTCAGCTACGTCACGCCGCTAATAGGCGTGTTTGTGGAACAATGGCGCTGTTGTCGGAAACAAGGAGTCGCCTCAGCCTCAGCTAGCGGCGCGGCGTTATCGAGAGCGATGCTGCGAGTGCGAGTGCGAGTGCGAGGGGAGGGCAGAGGGCGCGCTATCAGCTGCAGTGGTAGTATGGTACCGCAACGTGTGCGTGTGACGTCACGCTGCGCCGCGCTGACTCCGCGGGCGCGCCCCCCGCCCAGTGCGCTCGCACTCACCAAAAACACTAAGCTCATAATGTCACGGTCAAATTTATTTCCTAGCCAGCTTTTTTCACATAGTACCTACCTGTTACATTATACTACCAGATATTAATGTTTTCGAGACTTTTATTATCATGTTTGTCTGACGGCTACCAACTTGATTAAATGATTAGCGAAATTAAACCAAATATATGCGAAAAGCAGAAGGCTATACGTATATGTTTGTTACTAACTGGTGGCTCTCCTTATACCATGATATGATGAATACAGAATAATTAATGTACTTATTTATCTAAAATGACTTGCTGTTTAAGTACTTACGTACTTAGTTGATATTGTTGAACCCATGAAACCAGGAAATCAGATTAAGTCTACCAAATGTAGGAAAATTATGTTTTTTATATAGTACTTATTCATAACATCAGCAGTAATTTGCAAACTTATGAGTCTGTATGATTGACTATGGGCGTAGCCAAGCAAGACTAGCCCAGCTCCGCTCAAGTGTAACTTACTACACAAACCAACAGTCGCGTGAACCGCGTTCACGACTGGTAGTAGCTCTTGCTACCCGACTAGGCCAACTACCCGAGTCCCGAGCCAAGGACCAAAAACGGCATATTTGTAGGGCTTTCCTCTCGAGTAAAGTTTTTAACTTAAGTTGTATACTTTTAATGCGAATTTTGATGTCCATCCTACTACATTAGCCCAAGTGTACCTCTGTGGCACCGGCACGGTCATATTACCTGTATAACACTACCACGCCACCGGCCACCGGCCACCGGACACAGGACACCAACCTTGGCAATCCTCTCTGTTAGGAGTCTACACGGCTCAGCGATTAACTTGTGCATGAGTAGTGTCGCGGGTTCGAATATTGCAACTTATTATTTTTTTATTGTGGTTATGTTCAAGCACACAACGTGGGGATAGCAGCGGCACGAGCACGGTCTATTGCGACAGGCTTGAGTCACAGTTTGGGAGCATAAACCATGCGTGACTCGTGCGAGGCCGTGCTCGCCCGGCAGTGCACGCTATGTGAGAACTTACAAAGACTTCATTACATAATATTTCGAATCTGCTATGGTAATCAATTTCTATGGTAATCAATTTATCACACCAGAACAATCTAATACGAACTACGTTGGCGATGCTTTGGAGCACACATCTTTCTTGATCATCGTTTCAGCCGAAAGACGTCCACTGCTTAACATAGGCTTGCCTACAGTATCGCCGCATCGCAGTACCGCACCGGACTGATACCTGGTCTAGTTTGCGGGAATCCATTGGATCTTTCTTGATATTCGTCCAAGTAGTTACGAGCAGAATCTATATCGCATCGTCAGTACTACCTGTCCCAGTGTGAAAGTATCAAGTAGGCGCTGTACCTTAGACTCGAAGAAGGAGGCGTGGAAGTCGGGCGTGGTGCCGGCTACGGAGGCCAGGTGCATGGTGGTGTTGGCGGTGTTGGTGAGCGTGACGGTGAGCGCGTGCGCCGCCGCCAGCGCCGCGCGCCCGAACTCCAGCGCCGGCGGCGACAGCGCCAGCGCGCCCGCCGCCACCGCGCGCCCTGTCCGCGCGCCGCCCGCCGCTCCCGACTCTTTGCCCCATTCCTGTGCACAGCAACATCCTCATCACTACACAGCACGCTGCAGAAGAACCCACTACTTAAAAGACAAATAGTAACTAGATTCTGCCCGAGGCTTCGCCCGCGTAAAAAGTGTTCGATCATCCCACGGGGACACACTACCGGAATAAAAAAGGTATCAAACTATCTCCATAACAAATTTCATCTAAATCGGTTCGGCCGTTTAGTTGTGAAATGGTAATAAAGACACAATTATTTTCGCATTTACAATGGTTGTGAGAAAATGAGCTATCATGATATGGCCATGTGATGCGGAGGGAGGAGGACATGAACACAATTTTGAGTATAAATGTGTGGCTATAAACCTGAGGACATGAAACGTTACCACTCCTTATCGCCCGCAGCCTGAGAGCTGGAGGGAAACACCTATGGAACTATGATGTCGACTGGGACACTCAGAAGACGAATAATAGACAAGTATGGAAGGAGACATGTTGCACTAAATAGATTGAGATAAGTTCAAGAGAATGATATTGATGCTACTAGTAGATTTCATATTAAGTTCCGCAACATTCTGCAGAAACACTTTGTAGTGTTGCTGGAAAATTTTAAAGATCATCATCTTCCTGCCCTTGTTCCGTGTTACTTGTGGTCGGCGCAACACGTTTTCTTCTTCCATACCGTCCTGTCCCCAGTCACGCTATCACTGACTCCCTTTTCTTTCATATCACTCCTCACACAGTCCATCGATCTTTTCTTTGGCCGTCCCCTCCCTCTCCATCCATCCACATTTATATTCATAACTCTTTTAGTAACATGCGTTTTATCCCTCCTCATGACCATACCAGGACAAACGGTTTCATTTCATCTTTTCTGTCACTGGCGCAACTTTCAAACTTCCTCTAATATACTCATTTCTCACTTTATCCATTCTCGTCACGTTGCACATCCATCTCAACATTCTCGTCTCTGCTACAAGAAATGTCTTTTCATCGATCTTGTTCACAGCCCAACATTCTGATCCATACAGTATGACAGGTCTAATCACGGACTTGTAGATTTTCCCCTTTAACTTAAGGGGCATCCGTGGGTCGCAAGATGAGATAAAGATAAATTATTTGTTAACCAGCTGTTGCTCGCGACTTCACCTGCGTAGCATTAGTACTTTGAATAGCCTATTTATTTATATCGAGCCATAATATTATAGGTGTGTGTGTCCTTACTTGAGAAACTATTAGTTCTCCATACAAACTTCTACCCCCCTGTCCACCCCATTAAGGATGTTTTCTGGGATTAATCTATCCTATGTCCTTTCCAGGGTCTCAAACTATCTCCATAACAAATTTCATCTAAACCGGTTCAGCGGTTTAATCGTGACAATGTAAGACAGACAGATAGACAGGATTACTTTTGCATTTATAATATTAGTATGGATGTTGCATAATAAAACCTTAAAGAAAACATGTTGCTAAAACAGTTTTAGGCAAATTATGTTTGCCATAAATATGGCGCTCTATAACAATATTACTTAAAACTTAGAGCAGTTTAATATAACCTACATAACAAAGAAAACAGGCACCAAAATTTATTTGAAGCAACCATCATATTTTATAACATCATTAATTTCAAGTTTTTGACACAACACAGTTTTCCTCAAAACAGTAGGAAATAATGTAGTTTAATGGGATATATTTAGATGTATGTGCAACAAGTGGCAGCAACAATCACTGCTACATGGGAGCGTTACTCGTGTGACTGAAGCCCCGCTCATACAGAGGCCATACAGTCTGTCTTACCTAGACTAGCTTAGAACCAGGCGCTCTGCAGGGAATATATTCTCAAATAAACTGGTTCTGTATAATGGTGATCAGATGACATGTCACAACAAACATGTATGAATAATGTACATGGCACATTGTTTCTTTAATTATCCTGTTCAATAAAGTATGGTGATTTCCTCAATGGGAAATTTTATAAACAGAATATTGTATTGTGGCACCCGCCTATTGTCCTGTTATTGTGATGAAACAGACACAGTGGTGGTCCATGTCCATACAATTGTTACAATCACTGTTTATTAATTATATAATGGCAAAAAACAGCCAGTCTATCCTGCTTCTGTATTTAATTGGAGAATTTCTACCTGTTACTTACTTTTGAGTTATCAGTAACACTTTTTCCTGACATCTCATAAGTTATTCTTATGTAAAGGATATTATTTTGTGCATGAGCACTGTCTCTAAATGCCCTTGGATAGGGTTTGCAACAATCATCTTCTTTTGACTTTTCACATGGTAGTAGTTATAAATATGCATAGAACAGTGTGTGGGCTGAGGTGAGTGACCGCAGGCTCGGGACGGGCTAGGTGGAGCAGAGGAAGTGGCTGGGCATAGAGCCACGAGGAAACAACACTTATAGCTGATAGTGACATGACCCACATAGCACACACATATAACTGCATATTACTACTTTATTGCAACATTGAAAGTTTCATCAATGCTACTTGTACGCCTGCTACAAAAGCATGCATACAAGTTTATTTTTGGTTCTCTATCAAGTTTGAAAGTAACCAAATTAAATGACAATTAAATCTTATCACTGTTCTATATCAGGAATTTATGTTCCGATGAGGGGGCTTGTCTGTTTTGAGAGATAATTGGATGAGCTATGATTACTAATGTGTATCATAATGTTATCTAATTATGACATTTAAATGATTAAGCTACAAAATACTTGTACCATGCTGCTTTTATGGATGAAGATCTCTAATAAGATTTGTTTGGCAAGTTTTAGAGATAAAAGAATAAAACAAAATGTGATTGTGATCAGCAGTGTTAGTAAGTTTATTGAAAAACATTGAAATAGTTACCTGAAATGTTATTCCCTCTATAAGGGAATCATGTACTGTGACACCTGGAAAGATAAAATTAACTATTAAAATAACGAAATAAAGGGCTTTTTTATTTAGATAACATTTATTTTTCAAGTATGTTTATTAACTCACAACAGATGTAAACCTAAATTTTAATAATAATTATAAGCAGTATCAGTTGCCCTCTAGCAAAGGTTCCTGCGTTTTTTTATGTATGTGGGTATTTTTTTAAGGGGGGGTCAGTGAGCGTGCAGCTGTGCACATATGCTGCGCGGCGCGCGCTCTCGCCATCCCCCGCGTGCTCGCCGGCTCCCAACTTACTAAAATACCATGCAAATAGTTGAAGAAAACGACAAACAAGCGCGTCTCGGCCCCGATCTAAAATAACATCGCCGCGTACTGCCGCCTTACGACGAACCTGCCAACTTATGTCGCTATTCCACATCACTTTTTATTTGACCTACCTCACTGCTTTTCCTGTAAGTCTAGGGCAATCGTTAAATTTCGACGATTGCAGAGAAAAACAAATACATATATTTAGTATTTTAAAATCGATTTTACCATGGCTCTTTCCCTGGGCTGACAGCTTCGTATTCAGTGATATATCCAACAACGTCAACACAAATACATAACACCACACTATTTTACGATACATTTTGATGCAACTGTTGATTGCAACAAGCACTGTTTATTCACATTTCTCATACACAATTCGATATTTTTATCATATCAGTCAACTCACGAGACGTGCGTTCGCGAAATCGTGAAGAATGACAACAGATAAAAAATAATTTTTTTTTTTTTTTTTTTTTTTCGCCCTTCGGGCAGGCTATAGTCTTTCAACCATACTGCCTAGTCTTTCGTAGGTATTTTTTCTTTCGTAATATGTTTAGAAATCATGTCTTTCGTTTTTCTAATCCATGTTGTAGTCATTATAAGTTTGTCTTTGATTATTAGTTAAAATCTTGTTTTTACACAATTCCGTTTTTTTTTTCCAATTCCAACTCCAGGGTAAACGTCATTTCCATTATATGTCAATGTCAATCAATTCCAGGGTAAGTGTCATTTCCATTTCATGTCATCCTAAATAAGTTTATTTTCTTCTGGTTTTTTTTTATCACACATCTTATACTAGTTTTAAATATACAAACTTTATAAATAATAATAAAACGGTAATATTTATATATACATAGGTGCATAGGAACAAGAAATAGAACCATTTAAATCTCATTTACAGTCTCCAATATGTATCTATACAAATATAAATAAG
This sequence comes from Orthosia cruda, assembly GCA_964057195.1. NCBI lineage: Eukaryota > Metazoa > Arthropoda > Insecta > Lepidoptera > Noctuidae > Orthosia > Orthosia cruda. Next base: position 571,368 of record OZ059834.1, read on the forward strand.
TTGAAGCGTTCTTAAGCAACTCCTGTACGCACAGCGGGACCCTATCAGGTGTTTTATAAATTTTTAGAAGCTCATCCGACAACACAAGGCGCTGAATGTTGAAAGATGAACACTCAAAGAAGATATGATGTAGTGATTGAACTTTATCTGATTGACAGTAATTGCAATACGATATGCTGACCATTTTAAGACGATGAAGATGATAATTTAATCTACAATGACCAAAGCGCATACGACAAATAATTGAATAAAACTTTCTACTTACAAATAAATTATTTTTGCAAAACCAAGGAACAGAGTTGATTTGAACATCAAGACTGTTAAACCAAGAACCTTTATTTTCAATATGTGTGCAGTGGTATGAATATTTCCCCCATGCCTCACACATGCGCCGTCTTAAGAGACTAACTGCGTCTGTGTATGGTATGGGAACACTCATATCAGTGCTAGGTATTAATTCTTCCAACTCAACAATTTTTTTGGCAAGAAAATCTGCTTTTTCATTTCCTCTAACACCAATATGTGAAGGTACCCAAACAAAACAAATTTCAATATTTGACTGGGCTAATTCAACCCAGAGTTGTTTTATCAAATGAATAATGTAATTAGTGTTGGCATGTAGTTTATTATTTGCCAAATTTTTTAGAACACTCATACTGTCACTTACTACAACCCATTTGCTATGTTCAGAATTGCTATTTTTAATATGTTTTAAAGCACTCAGAATTGCAACAGCTTCAGCTGTAAAAATACTAGCATTTCTGTCAATTCTCCTACCAATACCTACGTTTGAAGACGGCTCATAGATGGCAAAAGAAACAGCTCTATCATTCTTGGAACCATCAGTATACACAAATTTATGATCTGACCACTCTGACAACATTACATATACTTCCTCCTTTGAAGGCAAATCCTTTTTCTTATTTATAATAACACTAATAGCTGGAAATTTACTGCTGAAAGTTCCCTCATAGCAAGGCAAGTTAAGCTTAGATCGGTAAATGTTAATATTTTCAATAAAGTTTTTGAATTTTCTAAGTTGCTGTAGTATATAAAAAGATTTTGTAGCAGTTTGCACAGCTAAATGCAACATATTGACTAAAAGACTATTACCCAAAACACTATAAAGCTTCAAAAAGAACCTTTCTAACAAGTAATCAAAACGAATGGCCAATGGTGGAACATTACATTCAATCTGCATTGCATTTACAGGAGTGCTTCTGAACGCCCCAGTTATAACGCGCAAACACTTGTTTTGCAAAATATTTAAACTATTTACATGTTTAGAGTCTGCAGCAAAGCAATAGAAACCATATTCAAAGTGACTACGAACTAAAGATTTGTACAATAATAACAAAATTTTAGGGTCTGCACCCCAATATGTACCACTCAAGGATCTCAAAATATTATAAGCTTTATTTGCTTTGCTAATAATATGTTTCATATAATTATTCCAGGACAAATTATGTGAAAAAATAACACCCAAAAATTTGACATCTAAAGAACTGGGTAATGCACAATTATTGTACAGCACAGCAGGCATATTATGATTATGTTTACCAAATAAAACAACTTTGGACTTCAATAGGTTGACACTAAGATCAAGGTAAGAGAAATATTTACATAGATACATTAATGCAACATTCACTATTTCAACTACTTGTGATACATTTTTTCCAGATGCATAAACCACTAAATCATCTGCAAACTGTAAGTTTTTAACCTGAGACCCTAAAATTAAATTTAATCTTCGTATATACAATATAAATATTAAAGGTGATAAAATGCCCCCTTGACAAACTCCTTTAGACGATAGCCTAGGACCATAAAGGTGTCTGTTAAATTTTACAAAGACTTTCCTATTGCTAAGAAATTGTTTTAACCAATTTATTATTTTTCCAGGGATTCCTATCTGTGATAACTCACTACATAAAATATCTATATTCACACTATTAAATGCACCTGCAATATCAAAAAACACTCCAACCAAATTTTCATTTGACGATAACGACTTGTGAATATCAAGCTGTAATTGACAAACACTTTCCCTAGCAGAACGATTCCTACGAAAACCAAATTGGTTTGATGGTAAGATATTATTTTTTTCAATATAAAACTCTAAACGCTGTTTTAAAAGTTGTTCAAATAATTTTCCAACACAAGAAGTAAGAGCTATAGGGCGGTAAGAATCAGGACACATTTTAGGCTTATCTGGTTTTAAAACAGGTACAAGGCAATCCACCTTCCAGTTAAGAGGTATAATATCATTTTGCCATAATAAGTTCAAAAGTTGTAAAAATATTTTTAAACTACTAATGCTAAGTTTTTTAAAAAGTATGTATGGCATTCCATCAAGACCATAAGTAGTATCTCTTCTGGAAGATATGGCTGATATTAATTCCTGCAATGAAAAAGGACTAAGAAGAAAATTATTGCTGGGATTAGTACTGGTTGTGAATGAAGATTTTGAGTCTTGTGATGCGAAATCTGGTGTGTATTTTTTAAGAAAATCTAAAACCCATCCATCATCTTCGAGAGCATTAAAATTGAATGTTTTATTATACTTCCGCATAAATTTCCATATGACAGATAATGGCGTAGTCCTATTGAATGTTTCACAAAGAGCAAACCAACTTTTTTGTCTTTCCAATTTTAGAACAAGTTTTTTAACCGCTCGAAGCCTTTTGAATTGTAGATAGCTTTCTTCTGATGGATTATTTTTAAAATATATGTATGCATTTTTAAAATTTAATACGGCTTCTGTGCATTTTTGATTCCACCAAGGAAGATAAGGTCTTTTAAAATTATTTACAAGACATGAATGATTCACAAAATTTGTCCTACCAGTCAAATGCTTATTATTTTCAATAGAATTTACAGCTGCTGTATGTAAAATGCTACAAAATTTAAGATATGTACCAGAAAGACTTATATTATCGACTTTAAAATCAACCAACAATTCATCAACAAGACTACTATATCTTTGCCAATCCACCAATTTATAATTTGGATAAACGGGCAAATGTTCAGCATTAGAACAATTGCTGTATGTATTACTTTTGTTAATATTACTAATCACTACTTTAATGATTATAGGAATGTGATAACTACTACCAAGAGGACAATCATGTACGTTCCATTCACAATTGAGAGCTAAAGACGAAGAGACCAGCGTCAAATCCAGCGCATTAGGACGCCAAGTTAAAGAGCCAACTGTTGTTGCATGACCATTATTGAGCAGAACCAAATCATTATCATCTATTACTTCCAAAATGTTTCGACCTCGTACAGAATCCGAGCCACAACCCCAAGACGAGTGGTGAGCGTTAAAATCACCAGCAAATATAAATGGCCCAGGAATAGATTTTATTAATAAATCAAGGTTTTCTTTTCTGAATGCTGGATTACAATTCAAAGGACTATAAAAACTGACTATGCTTATCTCCTTGTTATTTACTTTTATTTGAATACAGATGTTTTGCAATGAGTTATCAAAGAAGGTATCAATTTTAGAGTAGGTAATGGTATTGTGAATAATTATTGCAACTCCGTTATGTTTGTTACCAGTATCATTTCTCTCAATATTATAATTTTTTATTTTAAAATTTTGGTGAGGTTTAAGCCATGTTTCACTGATAATTGCTATATGTATATTGTGACTATAAAGAAAATCGATAAATAAATGTTTATTACTATTTAAACTTTGAGCATTCCACTGTACAATATTTAATTCTGAAAAATCCATCAACTGGTTGAAGAAAATTTATTACTGAACGTTGTTTTCAAGGCTTCTTTAATAGAAAGTGAATTAATAGGTTCATCTTTATTGCTTATTATTTTTGTGAGTGTTTCGACTAAAGTATTTATAAATTTATCTGATTTCATGAGATTACTAATCTGAGTGTCCAGATTGCGTGATGTTAAAGCTGGAAAAGAGTTTACATTAAAAAGATCTGAATATGTAGCATTTTTAGTTTTAATTTTATTTTCTTCTACCTTTTGCTTTTTTATTGGACATGCTGAAGAGATTGCAATATGATTGCCGTTACAATTTGCACACTTAGCATCCTTCGGGGCAACAACACACATTTTGAAATTGTGATGTTCAGTACATATTGAACAAACTTCAGTATTTCGACAAAATTTAGCTATATGCCCATAACGCAGACATTTAAGGCATTGTTTCACTGGTGGGATATATTTGTTCACCTCATGACGCCATGAGTCCAAATAAATATAAGTTGGCAAAATAGTGGATGCAAATGTCACAGCAACAGTCTGGGTAGGGGCAAAAGATATTCTACCTTCATCACCTCTGACCCTGCGCATGAAACGCCTCACCTGTATTACATTCTTTGAACTGCCGATTAATGAAAATATCTCTTTATTAGACATATCTACTGGGACTGAAGTAAGGACTCCAGTAACCTCTGTGTCACCAGCAGGGATAGATGCTTTTAGAGAAAGTTGATCAAATAATTTTTTGTTTTTTAGAAACATATTGGCGTTATTTGGTAAATCAAATGTGACACCGACCTTATATTTGTTTATTGTGCGCAAGTGCATCACACCAGACACTCCATGTTCTCGTATGCCCTTGGAAAGGGCCATACGATCTTTGTCGTTGAAAAACTTATTCTCGTCCATATGACTAAGAAAAACTATTAACTCTGCCTGCTTCGTATCTTCACTGTACTGACGCGTATACCCCTTTACCTTATATATGGCATATTTATTGTCCTTAGGTTCCTTATCAGTGGCATCTTTAAATTTAATAATCGAGTATGCTGTCGACACCGTGGACTCCGCCGTGTCAGAGTCCGAAGATTCCTGCGAATGCTGCTTCAGATCCGGAGGAATTTCCAGCTCATCCTTCCTCCGCCTCTTTTTCCCCATTTTTATGTCACATAAATATATATATACACCAAATAAGACCTAATAGTACGAATATTTACAGAATTAAATTACAATAAACACGAGAAGTTGAATTTCAAAGTAATAAATTAAAAAACGCGCCTTTCCACTTCAACCGTTTCCCGCCTTTTTCAGATAAAAAATAAATTATTAGAGAACTACAGGTTGACATTTACGTTCGGATATCAGTATCAGTGTCAAGCCTGAAGTCCCAGTGAAGTCAATGAAGTAATGAAAATCTACGAAAATGAAACCGGTAACTTAAAAGACTCGTACCCAAGTCGGGGTTCAGAAAATGAATGAAGTTGAGGTCCTTTGGTCCTTTCATGGAGCTCGTTTTCGTTCTGTAAGGCTCTTTTGTTGTTGTTAAAAATGTTAACTATGACTAAAACCAAAATGATCGATATATAATATATAATAATTTTGTAAAAACATGAAAAGATTGATCTTAACATGTATTTATATTTGTTTTTCAGTATTCCAAAATTGTTGTCAACACTTTTTGAAAACTTTATTCGTAAACACAACTAAACAAGGAAAGTGACGGGGGTTGGGGTATCGTGTTATTTTATTTTTAACAACAAAACAATTCTTTGCCCAGCACTTAATTCTACACAGGGACAGCTAAAAGTGACAAGATTTCGTCTCTAAAAGAATTACTTTTGAGTCTGATGGATGGTAACGGTGAGTTAAATTAGATTAATTTTGGCATCCCAGAAAAGACAGTGCGTATTTCTTTTTTAATTTAACCTTTTGAATTTATCGGATATGTTTAGTATATCGTTATTATTTCGTCTTTCCCCAAGAGGCCGAAGCTGCTGGTCGGCTCAATATGAAATAATACCAGGCTGTTACTGTTCCCATAAAGCAAAGACCTCTTCTCAAACAGAGAAGGAACGAGCACTAATCACCACCAATCACTTGCTTAATGTGGGGGTAATTTCAGAGTTATATTAACTACAAGTTCCTCATTATGTTTTCCATCACCATTATCTTTGAAGATCAACTCAGAAAGTACATATGAATTGAAAAAGTCATATTGTAGTTGCCTGGATTTTAACCCAAGCCTGGAGCACGAGAGGTGAGGTCTTAGCTACTACGCCACCATGACATTCAGATTTTATATTTTAGTAAATAATAGTACCTGGGTGACCAAGCTCTGCTCGGGTGAAATTAGAGAAAACAATGTTTTTTAATAATGAAACCTAGCTGGATCGATTCATCTCCCCCAAAATCTCATGCTACAAAATTTCATGAAAATTGTTGGAGCCGTTTCCGAGATTCAGATTATATATACATTAGTTTTATTATTGATAGTGAAATAAACAATGTGTTGCTCTGTAACCAAAGTTTTATTTCAATGAGTTATATTCTATGACAATACTACACATCATAAAACTGAACCTAAGGAAACTTACCTGTAACCAAAGAAACGACATTTAACATTTATTATTCAGTGTGTGTTAATTCCTTTATAGATCTATTTACAATCATCTAAACAAATTAATAATGTTTAGTCTCAAATATTTTCATAATCTTTAAAACTTCGCCATTGACAGCACTGCTATAGTGACAGAGCGAGTCAATGCAGAATTCAGATAAATAAATGTTATAATAAGGTTATAATCATTTCTTTACATCTCCCCCGCAAGGGAAGAAAATTTTCAGTAAAATTTTCATGAACATCACCCTATCCTTCGTCTTCTTGATATACAATTGCAGAGACTGGTATCAATACTGTGATATGTAAAAGATTTGATTAAATTTTCCTGTGGGTCGTATCTATCCTGTATATTGAACTAGAAACTTTTCCTATAATCTTATATGGTCCAATTCTTAGTTCGTCCAACTTCTTCCTGTTTAACTTATTGCCATTTTCCACATATACCCTGTCTCCTACATTAAATGCATAGTATTTCCGATTTTTATCAAACATGGTTTTGTTGTAATCATGAGATTTCATGGTATTTTCAAGGGCGATTTTCCTGTCTTTAATCCAATCACTATGTGACTTTTTTTGTTTTAATTCTGTTGGTAAAATTGAGACATCTGTACCATGTAAAAGATAGGTAGATGAGCTATGGTTGTCCAGGATTTTTTATTCTCTTCTTCATTTATTCTGCATCTAATCTTATTTACCAATGTTTGGTTTAACCTCTCATTTAGACCATTTGAGAATGGAGCATTCACTGCTGTAAATACCAAAGGTGCTTGCTGCTTGTGTCCTTTAAAAATGTCTTAAATTCTTTCGAATTTATTCCTGGGTATTGGTCGGTTAGAACCATGCCAATGTCCTCTACATCTGTTATGCTCATAATCAGGTTTACAAAATCATTTGCACTCTGTGTTTTCGATGTTAAGATGAATTCATGCCGGGTAAAGTGATCCACTAAGAGATGCAGATATTTCTTCGTTGATCTAGAACCTCCAAAACCTCCAATTGTGTCTATAGACATTATTTAAAATGGCTTTGTGGCCGGACTTAAATGTGACATAAACCCAAATTTGTCGTGCCCCCATGGTTTGTTTTTAATGCATATTTCACAGGTCCTACAAATCATTTTTATATTTTTTGCCAAGTTTTTGGTTGTAAATAGCGGGCTCATTGTCTTTTGCATCTGTCCAATTCCGATATGACATTAGTCCTTATGTATTGTTTTTAAAAGTTGTATGCTAAATTCTTCTGATATAATTATTTTCTCTTTTTTCTTAACCTACTTGAAGAAGATCTTATCTTTTTCAATTAACTTGGTTTTATTTTTTTTAATTTCTTCTCTTTTATATTGATCCGTTAGAATATTGACCAGTTTCATAAAGTTCACAACTTTGAGTTGCTCATCTGTGTTTTCATTTGGTTCCAATACGGGATTCCTACTAAGGCAGTCTGCTTCTAAATTTTGTCTTCCAGGTGTATATTTAATTTTTAACCGACTTCCCAAAAAGGAGGAGGTTCTATGTTCGACATTATGTCCGTTTTTTTTTTTTTTGTGTTTGTTCACCGATATCTCCGTCAATTCTGGACCGATTTTGAAAATTCTTTTTTTGTTTGAAAAAGTATGTTCCGAAATTGGTCCCATTTTAATTTGGTGTAGATCTGATAAAGAACTTCGGAGATATACAACAGAACTCTTCAATAAATAACGGCAAATCTCTCGGGATTGCTGCAATCGCATGTCTGTTTATTGTTTATACCATTTCATAACATATAATCACGCCAGTACGCTCTTAAGGGGTACGCAGATCTTTCATTTCACCGGTTACGTTCAAGATTCATGAAATCTATTCTGGCTTTATAACCTTACTAAGTTGCCTATTAGGTAGGTACAACTAAAAAGTGAAAAATAAAAAAAAACGTTTTGCCAAAAAATACTACCGACTTCCAAATACAAAACTACAAAGTGAAAAATAACTAAATTTTTTGAAGTCTGTGTCCGTACAAACGGTGAACGTAAAAAAATAGGTACCTACGAAAGACACCGACTTCAAAAAATATAGTTATTTTTCACTTTGTAGTTTTGTATTTGGAAGTCGGTAGTATTTTTTGGCATAAAAGTTTTTTTATAAATTCATATTGTGACAGATTATGTCAAGTCACCCAGTTCTTCGTCAGTTCTTGATTTCAAATTCATGTTCTCTAGTGGTTTATGATCTGAATAAGCCGTGAATGATTTTACTATTAACCAGTATTGCCAGTACTTGACTGCTTCTTTTATAGCTAGACATTCTAAATATATTGCTTTTTCTTCTTCTGTGCTTCATTAAGCTTTTTTGAAAAGTCTGCTACTGGTTTTTCCTTTCCATCAGGTTGTTCTTGTTTTAAGATAGCACCAACACCTTCCAAAGAAGCATCAGTGTAAATATTTATTAAATAGGCAATTCTTGGTCAAAAATCTCCAGTACTGGTTGAGAACATAGCAGATTTTTCATGGTGTCAAATGCTTTTTGACACTCTTCTGACCAAACGAATTTTTGTTTTTTTCGCAATAAATTAAGTAATGGGTCTAGTATTATTACACTCTTAGGTATATATTCATGATAAAAATTAATCTTTCCTAAGAATTGCCTTATATTCTTTTGAGTTCTTGGAACCGGAAAACTCTTTATGGAAATCAAATTGTCCTTCACTGGTTTAACTGAATTGTTCTGTATGATATGACCTAGATATTTTACCGAGTCTGAGGCAAAGTACATTTTGTAAATTTTAACCTAAAACCTTCTGTCTTGATGGCTTCAAGTAATTGCGTGAGATGATTTATATGCTCAGCAAAAGTTTTTGAAAATATGAGGATGTCATCAATATAGTTTACGGCGAAATCAGTAAACTTATACTTTCTGAGTATATTACTTAAAATCCTTTGAAAAATCGCTGGTGCGGTCTTAAGTCATAAAGGTAGGCAAGTCCACTGGAAATGTCCCTCCTGTGTTACAAATCCTGTCTTTTTCCTGTCTTCAATTCTCAAAGGTATAGACCAAAATGCAGAGTTGATGTCTAATGTTGAAAAAAAATTACAATTTCTGGTCTTCATCATTAAGTCTTCAATTAGCGGAAACGGTTGAGCTTGAGGTATTATTATTTTATTTAAATCTCTGAAATCTATACATAGTCTGCATTTTCTGTTTTCTTCTTTTTTGAATGCTAAAGAAACCGGTGCAGCAAATGGACTGTATGATTCTTCTATTAACTTGTTATCTAATAATTTTGCGATTTGCTCTTCTATCTCCTTTTATCTTCTAAATTGCATCTGTAAGGTCTCTTACTGCAGTATTTATCTACTAACAGGTCTATTCTTTTTTCATAACCGTTGACAGTGCCTATATCATATTTGTTTTTTGCAAAAACTGATTCATATGTGCTTACTAAGTTGTTAATTTCAGATTGTTGACTTTCATCCAAATGTTTTATTTTAATTTCAAAGTCGTCTTCTTTTACGTGCTCATTGAAATTAATTATATAGTTATCTTTAGTTTTAATATTGTTTTCATCTATAATTTCTCTTTTTAACCGACTTCAAAAAAAGGAGGAGATTACTCAAAGACGCCTGGACCGAATTTAAAAAATCTTCTTTTGTTTTGAAGGGTATATACTTCCTAGTTGGTCCCATAGTCATCAGGTCAGGATCTGATGATGGGATCCTTGAGCAATCGAGGGAACTCAAATATTATAGGCATACATATTGTGATTTTGGTATTTTTATCAACAATGCAATCACTTGCACTCAAAAAGTATAATTTGGTGAAGTGGAACTAATGAAGAAGACCACAGATGGCCACTGGAACTTCTAAATGTCACGGGTATAAAATATCTCAAATAGTTAACCGACTATGATGAAGCAAATACTTATAAATGAATGGTACTGATGAAAATGGTACCATTGAACTGTTCTGATGATGAAGCCGGAAGGTAGGCACTGGAACTCTGAAATAAAACAATGTATCCTAGTCGTGCTTCGGCTTATTGGAATCGTCATGAGATGTACTTTGGCCATAAATGATTATTATGTTAATTGGCGATACCTACTAAAACTAAAAAGAGAAAAATAAAAAACTTTTTAACAAAAAAACAAACCGACTTCCAAAACAAAAAACTACAAAGCAAAAAATAACTTTCTTTCCGAAGTCGGTGTCGAAAAACTGAAAAAAATGGGTACAAAAGACACCGACTTCGGAAAAGAAAGTTGATTTTTGTTTTGTAGTTTTTTGTTTTGGAAGTCGGTTTGTTTTTTTGTTAAAAAGTTTTTTATAGAATTCATCTTATGTTTGGAAGTAATTATTTTCATTTTGTTCGTATTTTCATATTCCAAGGATAGTTTCTGGGTTATTCTCAAGTCTTAATTTTGTATCAACCTGAACTTTTGTATTAAGTCAAGTCCTATTACACAATCATCTACGTTTTTCTCCAAATTTAAGATTTTTATTCTCAAATTTGTCAAACCATTTGTCTTTTGAACACCATTAATTGTTACTAAGTCTGCTTCATTCAAACTGTTTCCTTTTCCTTTTATTTTCAATAGTTTTGAATTAATTAGAGAAACATTTGAGCCTGAATCATAAACGTCGTTTATCTCCAACACCTCGTTTACTAGTAGTTTGACATTTATTAATGGTGTTACTGCTCGTTTTTTTTATCAGTTTCATTCAACTCCGTTTCGATCACAGAATTGTTGACATGTTTAATGAAATTCTTCTTTATTTTATCTACTTCAGTTGTTCTAAACCAGCATAAAGCTTCCGGGTGAAACCGGCTGCCTTTATTCAATTTCTCACAAATTTTACATGGACTTTTTTCTTCACTTTTATCATTTGTCCTTATTAAACTTCCATCACTAAATTTTCTTTTAGGCAATACTTTTTTATTATTTACCATATGTTCATACTTGCTTACTTCGTTAAACAAATCCACTGTATCTTTAAGTACTTCTCGATTAATTTTATTCAGAATGAATATCGGCAAACCAGCCGCTATGAGATCTACCAAAGTACCTATATCAATCGATCTTCTCATATCCAACAGCAGTTTTTCTTTTCGTATTGCATAATCCGACAGTGATCCTATCTTTGAATTTAAACAACAGTGAATATGTTACCGGGCTCTATCCCTTGTTTGCAAATGGCTCACAAAATTTGTTCTTCCATGTTGACCACTCCGAGTTAATAGTCAATTTGATAATCCTGGAACTATACCAATCCACACAGCTCTTGTCCATAAACAATCGGAGTACCTAATTCAACTTTTTTCTCATCTGTTGTGACATCAAAGCGTATGCACTCTTTTTCAAAAATATCAATGCATTGTTTGGCATTTGGGTTCTTACTTGTAAACTTTTCAATTACAAACTTTCCTGCAATATATTTCAAGTTTTGCTGTTTTGGTTCTCAATAATTTCTCAAACAACTTTTCCAATGAATCAATTCTTATTTCACTCACAGCGGTAGCTTTATCTAGGTTTATTTCTTCTAAAAACTGGTCTGAAAATTGCAAATTACCATCTTCATCAATGTTGGATTTTTCAGTTCGTCTGTCAATGTAATCCAAACCCTTCGAGTTTGAAATCTTTTTGTTAAGCTATTTTTCACTTTACTGTAGGCTGATGTTTTTTTTATCACTCTATGATGACCAGCTGCTTGTAATGTTTCTGGTATAGCATATGTCTTCTCGTCGCTCGTTGTTACTGAGGTTATGGCCAATACATTAGATTTGCCATCACTCCCCGGTGACACCGTAAATTCGAAACGTAACTTCTCCATTCTTGACCGACTCCAATAAACAGAAATGTCATTTTATAACGTTAGTTTTATTATTGATAGTGAAATAAACTATGTGTTGCTCTGTAACCAAAGTTTTATTTCAATGAGTTATATTCTATGACAATACTACACATCATAAAACTGAACCTAAGGAAACTTACCTGTAACCAAAGAAACGACATTTAACATTTATTATTCAGTGTGTGTTAATTCCTTTATAGATCTATTTACAATCATCTAAACAAATTAATAATGTTTAGTCTCATAATATACAATATTTTCATAATCTTTAAAACTTCGCCATTGACAGCACTGCTATAGTGACAGAGCCAGTCAATGCAGAATTCAGATAAAGAAATGTTATAATAAGGTTATAATCATTTCTTTACATAAATACGAGATCTACAAATGATGAAGCCGTTCAGAGAAAATTCTTAAGATTCTTGGACTTTAGGGCAAAGCAATTCTCAGTCGACTACGAACACCGTTGTAAGCGATACCATTTTTTACCGTTGCACGTAAGACGTTACATTAATGACATATGTTTTTTGGCAAACATAGCAAACGGCTCGGTGGATTGTCCCGATATACTCAGCAAAATACTTCTTCGTACTAACCAAGGTAGCCTACGAACACGGCCTCTGCTGCAGGCACCGTGCGCATCGACAAACTACAGGCGTAACGCCTTTTGTATACGTAGCGTTGCAGTTTTCAATAAGTTGCCAACACATTTGGAAGTCGATCTCTTCTGCACCGGCACACACAAAATTAGAAAAATGCTTGGCAAAGAATATTTTAGCGGCAGTCGGGAGTGAGTGCAAAATATTTTTTGTTAATTTAATGTAAAGTTCATATGTTATTTGTATTAGGTATTTAAATGTTTAAATGTTGCATGCATCCATTTATTCCAATCTTTCTTTTTAATCATTATCTACCCATTGTTATTATTTTATTCTGTGTATCGCTATTATTTGTAACGCGATGTATACATGTGGAAGCTTGTAATTAGCCACTTTCCTTACATACGATTTTTTTAAATGTTTTTATTATTGGTCTAGCGCCTAACTGTGTCAGTTCCTGAGGAATGGGAGCGGTACGGGAGGGGTGACAAGTGACATCACATGACGTGTCCTAACTGTCTCGCTATACACTGATACATATTAATGCAGATATCTCTTACGATATGCTTATGATATTTACGAGCGTGTACCTAAGTCAAATTGATTAATATTTCGGCGTGTGAGAATAAAATCACTTTCATTATCTGATTCCCCACTTCGTAAATTTATAATAAATTGATCCATGATCTCGTCACTAAGATTGTCATCTTTATAGTACCTTCCTCAACTTTCTTTGTGTGATTGACACATTTTTGCCATTTCTCCACAGAATACTTAGAAAATAGCTATGCAAGAGCTCGTTTCTTCTAGTTAAATTTGAATTTATATATTGTCGTGCCAGCTCACCCTTGATATCTCCCCATCCCAATTTAATAGGGTTTAAAACCGGATGATAGGGTGACAAATAAAGTACTGTATGACCCTTTTCTTTCAATATGGCATCAATTTTGAATTGTTTTTCTGGTTTAATTCGTATTATTAACTCTAGCAAATCCCTCTTTTTCATCGCTTCAGTGTATTCAATATTACGCCGCTTTAACCAATCCTGCATTTCCTTTTTCAAGGATAACATCGTAGGTGATGTATCCAACTCGTTGCAATGGTATTTCGCGTTATCTATAACTACAGAATTAATAGGCAGGCCAGGGAAAAGTTTTTCGCGAACCCACTTATCGAAATTGTTGGAATTCATATTTCCGTGATTGTCTTCTGTATTTGGTTTGAAAATGATTAAAGCGTCATCGAAAAATCCTGAACTTCCACCAGCATGCACGATGACCAATCTTTATCCTTTACCAATAGAAGACAATGCACCTCTTTCAGTATCTGATTGCCAACACGTTGACACATTATGGGATTCATTCAAGTAAGTTTCATCTTGAAAAATATTGGTCTATCTTGTGATCTATATTTTCTTGTTGCCGTAATGTATTTGCCTCTCCATTGCTGAATTGAATGGCGTTCTATCAACATTTTCCTCTTTGATTGTCATTTTCTGTATCGGAATCCTAATTCACGTAATAAAAGTCTCAAGTATGTACCTATAACACAATTGACGGAGATATCGGTCATCGGTCGGCACATTTAATAACTCCATCTTCCGCTAAAACTTTTCTTAATTTATTGATCGTGGGAATTTCTTTTCTTACTGTGTAGAATTCTGTAATCTTTCTTCTAATGACACTTTTACCGAAATCGTTAATTTCAATTTTCTTTTTTCTCGCCTGTTTAGGCCTTTTTGGTGAAGAAAACTTTACATTACATTCCATACTTTTGCCCTCATTGACAATCCGTATTACACTTCTTTCCGAAAATCATGTAGCCATGGCAACTGTTTTATGTATGTTAATCTCATCTTTAAACTCAGCAGAATTGGGATCAATTTTTTTGTTTTAAAATATTCGTACACTTTATAAACAACTTCTTTAGTTTGAGACCTTATTGGAGGACTCATCTTTGGTTGCGAATACCGTGTGCGTTTTACTTGAAGCGACATGTCCAATTAACACGTGTTGACGTTAAAAAGCGCGGGAAACTTTCAACTTGGCGGACGCGTATTTTTTGGATTTAATTTAAAACAAAATTTTAACCTGTATATAACAATATTTATTTGGAAAAAGTTCATTATTATATATTAGATCAGTAGTAGTAGTAGTTAAGATTTAGTATTGTTCATTCTTCGGTAGTGGTAAGTTATTTCAATTCTTTTTAGCGTGTAAGGATGAAAGACCCGCCGGACCCGGGGGACTTTGTTCCCCCGGCCGGCGTTTTTGTCACAGTTCAATCAAACGAATCGGGTATGGACACTGATGGGTCGTCTTCTGCTCGAAATTTAAAAAGAAGCCGCGTGACTGTATGTAAGCACTGTAATAAACGCCGTCGTACCCGCAAACACCACGGTTCCGAGTCTTCGGGTTGTGGTTGTATAGACTCTCACTCTACTGAAATCGTGGAATCTGCGCCTATCCATTTAGAAAATAATGTTTCTAATGATATTCCCGCTCCTTCCTTAGTTAATCCAACTCAGATTGGTAGAAAAACCTATGATAAAACGGACAGCGCGCCTTTTATAATACATGTTCAAAAAATAATAACTTCACCAGATGATAGTACGACATTGCACCCAATCACATTTGGCAAGTTTTTAAAACACAATGCTTTTCAAAACATTATTAATGGAAGCGTCAAAAAAATCGAGCGCAATAAGATTTCACTATCTTTTTCTAATTTTCTTGAAGCAAACTCCTTTATTACTCATAATAGTTTAGAAAAATACAATTTTAAAGCTTTTATACCAACTTTTAATGTTACTAGAATGGGCTTAGTACGTGGTGTTCCTGCAGAATGGTCTCCGGAGGAAGTTATTGAAAATATAACAGTACCAATTGGTTGCGGTCCAATTTTAAAAGTCAGACGCCTTAATTTTAAAACTATTGTAGATGGTTCAGCCGTCTGGAAACCATCCCAATCCATAGTTGTTACGTTTGACGGGCAGGTCTTACCAAAAAGAATTTTTATGTGCTATAATGCATTACCTGTAGAGTTATATATTTTTCCCACCATACAGTGCTTCAATTGCTGTAGATTTGGTCACACTAAAATTCAGTGCAGGTCTAAACCGCGTTGCTATAAATGTGGCCAAGGTCATACTGGAGATAGTTGTGATAGAGAACAAGAAAGTACATCTTGCTGCCTTTGCTCTGGTCCTCATTTTGCTATTAATAAGTCTTGCCCAGAATACTCAAGGCAAAAATTAATCAAAACTTACATGGCACAAAGTTCAGTATCATATGCTGAAGCTGCAAAAATTCATCCCCCAATAACAAAATCATATGCTGATACACTTTTATCTTCACCCTCCAAAAACTTTGCAAATAATGCTTCAATCTCTTCTCCTAATAAAACACCTGCTTCAAATAGCTATAAAAAGACAGTCTTCCTCAAACATCACTCTCCTCCTAAAACTGTACAAGGTTATAATAAAGTGGCTCATAATGCCATCATAAAGGATTTTAATATTCCCCAGCCATCAAATGGTTGTGCTTTTTCTAGCAATAATAATAATGACATAAAAGACACAAATTTCTCTATAAACGATTTTCTTTCTGCATTACATAATCTTCTCTCTCAGTTCAATATTTCACCGTCCAACGTAGCCCCAACTTTCTATGAATCTCAATCCATTCATAATGGACAACACATCCAAAATAATACAGTGGAACTGCCGCAGTCTAATAAACAAAAAGAGTGATGTTATACATCTTTTAAACAAATATGAGCCATTTGCCTTTGCATTAGCAGAGACTTGGCTCAAACCTTATCATATTTTAAAAATCAATGGTTATTTAACCATTAGAGAGGATAGATCTGATGGGTATGGTGGAGTAGCTATACTTATCAAGAATTCTATCCCATTCTCTACTATTACATTGCCTCCTCACAGTGAGGAAATTTCAATTGTAGCTATTAAAGTGCATCATACTTGTCTTGTTTCTATTTATGTTCCTCACCCTTCTTCTTCAGTTCTGCAAGAGATGAATAATCTCTTTTCTTTTCTTCCAAAGCCAATCTTAATTTTGGGTGACCTTAATTGCCATCACCAGTTGTGGGGTTGTTCGACTTCTACTTGTTATGGGGATGAATTATTAGATATAATAGACCTACATAATTTATGCATCTTGAACTCAGGAGCTGCTACACGTCGTTGTAGTCCCAATCAGAACCAAAGTGCAATTGACCTTTCTATCTGTTCACCAAGCTTAGCTTCCTCGTTAACTTGGGATATTCTAACCTCCACTTATGGTAGTGACCATTTCCCAATAGTCATATCTTATCCTCTTTCCAAACCAAAGGCATCAAGAAGGCTATCTAATTTAAAACATAAGCTACCTAATAGTAATAATAATGACTGGGACAAATTTAGAAACATTGTTGACAGAAAACTTTGCACCTTGCCTGTTATTGCTGATGGCAATGAAAATAGTTGTGCTGAAGCTTTAGCACACATATTAATTGCAGCGGCGGATGAAGTTTTTCCTGTAAAAAATAACAATAGGAGCACAATTCCTTCACCCCCATGGTGGGACTCCGAGTGCACAGAATTGATTAAAAAACGTAAAGTGGCTGAATTTAATTATAACAATGATATGTCTGATATTAATTTTGTAACCGTTAGTAACATTATTATTGAAACTTCTAAAATATTTAAGAAGAAAAATTTGAATCTTGGCGTAACTTTTGCTCATCAATTTCACCGAACACTCATCCTACGATTGTCTGGCACAATATTCGTAGATTTAGGTCTGTTTATCACAACCCTTCTCCTATTCCTGATTCTTTAGCCAGTGACTTTTTAGATAAATTAGCTCCTCCTTGGGTTCCTGAGACTATTAACCGTATCCTATCCCCCATATCTAATAACCAAGACACTTCAGACACACATTCCACGCTAGATCTTCCTTTCTCTCTAACTGAATTAAAGGGTATTATTCATAGAACCAAGGATTCTGCGCCAGGCATTGATGGCATCCCGTATTCCTTTTTCGCTAATTTGAATGACAATGTCCTCAATTATTACTTAGAACTTATTAATTCTATTATGAAAACAGGAAACATCCCTGTAGAATGGAAACGTCAAATGGTGTTGCCATTCCTTAAACCAAATAAAACTCCATCAGAATCTGCCTCGTACCGGCCCATAGTTTTGTCTTCAATTCTGATGAAATTAGCTGAACACTTAATTAAGAACCGTCTAGAATGGTATGTTGAAAGTAAGGGTCTTTTGGCTGAATCACAATATGGCTTTAGAAAAGGTAAAAGCACCACTGATTGTTTAAGTATTTTTTCATCCGATATTCGGATATCCTTCTCTGATAACCAATCCATTGTTGCAGTTTTCCTAGATATTAATGCAGCTTATGATAATGTCGTATTATCAGTTTTACAAAATAAATTAAAAGCCTTAGAGGTTCCCTCGAATTTGACGAATTTTATTATTAATATCCTGACTGAACGCTCTGTTAACATGTTAATAGGAGATCATGATGTCTCCCATCTTGTATGGAGAGGTCTTCCACAGGGTTCTGTGCTCAGTCCCCTTCTGTACAATATTTACACTTTTGATTTGGACTCTTCCTTATCTAGTCATGTTAAGGTTCTTCAATATGCCGATGATTTATTATTATATTCTTCAAATCATTCTGTTGAACAAGCTAGTTGTGCTATTAATTCTGCTTTATCTACTTTAGAGTCATGGTTATATTTAAATGGTTTGGATTTGTCCACGTCTAAAAGCGCGGCTGTTTTATTCACCAGGAAGAGAATTTTTCCCTTAATAAACCTTTTCTTTAAAGGAATACTTATTCCAGTTAAAGATAAATTCAGGTATCTAGGTGTAATATTTGATTCTAAATTAAATTGGGTTCCTCATTGCGACCATATTATTAATAAATGTGAAAATCATTTAAATATGCTCAGATGCCTCTCAGGTGTGTGGTGGGGTGCTCATCCTTTTTCTTTAAAACTCATTTACAACGCAATCATCAGAAGCATCCTGGATTATGGATTGTTCGTTCTAGAACCTGGTAGTGTTATGGCTTTTAAAAAGTTGGATCGAATCCAGTCAAAAGCATTACGCATTATTTCGGGTGCCATGAAATCTAGTCCCATTAATGCGCTACAAATTGAATGTGGGGAAGCTCCTTTATGCCTCAGAAGACAATTCCTGTCTGACAAATATTTATTCCGGATTCTTCAGTTCTCAAATCACCCTCTCATCCCTAAATTGGAATCTTTAACGTTTCAAATTGAATCTTCAGCTTACTGGTCCCATAAACGTGCTCCTTGTTTAGTTGAAAGCTATAAAAAATTCCTCTCACTTTCATCACCTATTCACCGTTCAAATAAACTTCCCCTATTTAACAATAGTTATGAGAGTTTACTGTTCACTCCCAACATTGAATATAACTGTGTAAGTAAATCAGATCCCGATTGCCATTTAAGTTTTAATACATTTCTGATTGAACATTCAGACTGCCAGCATATTTTTACTGATGCTGCCAAGCGTTCTCCTACGGGTTGTGTTGGGATTGGTACCTACCATACTCAATACAAAATTGTACAGAAAATAAAACTGCCTCCGCAGACTTCTGTTTTTACTGGAGAATGTTTTGGAATTCTTAAAGCTTTAGAATATTCACGTGTTTTTAAGCTCAAAAAAGCTATAATTTTTACCGATTCACAGAGTGCACTTCTAGCCATCAGTAAATCCCCTTTCGAACTCAAATTTCAGTCTCCTATAGTTTATGCAATAAGAGAACTTGCGTTCAGAACCATCTCTGAGGGTAACACACTACTATTTGCCTGGATTCCGGCCCATTCTGGAATTCATGGCAATGATGTAGCTGATGCACTCGCTGGTGACGCGGTGCAATGTGGGGACTTAGTTCCATATAAGAACTTTAGCTATGACCTCGAGACGCTGCCAAAGAATTTTCTTAGGGACACTTGGAAGGTAGCTTGGGATATCAGCAGAAAATCCAAGGGCCGTTACTTTTCTTTTATCCAACCCGAGATTCCAGAAAAACCGTGGTTTGGCAGGGCAAAGTTTGGCAAGGTGGAGACCTCCATTTTAATACGGTTGAGACTGGGCCATGTTTGCTCTCCAGCCCACCTTGCGAAACTTCATATCATCGACGACCCCAATTGCTCGTGTGGCACAGACGTAGGTGACTTAGATCACATATTTTTCTCCTGTCCTTTACATGACCGTTCTTCCTTTCTCTGTGACCTCTTGTCCCTTCGTATTCCTTTTCCTACCTCAATACTCTCTTTACTTTGTACAAATAGCTTTCCAGTGTATAAATGTATAGTCTCATTCATCACCTTAAATAATATTAAGCTGTAACTTTCCTCATTGTAATTTGCTCATTATTTATTTGTTACGCCATTACCATTAAAATATACTGATCCAATATCCGTCCTTTCCTAAATTCCGTTCAATTTAATAAATATATTTTTTAAATTTGGTTTCCCTACCTTTACTTCTAAATAAAACAATCTGACGTGACATTGGCTGAATGCACAAACCGTGCGAAGCCAGAGGGAAAAAAAAAAAAAAAAAAAAAAAAAAAAAAAAAAAAAAAAAAAAAAAAAACACGTGTTGACGACAGCGAGCCTGACGCCTAACTGAAGTTACGCGTCGTCTGACGTTTCGTAAACACACCCCTCCCGTACCGCTCCCATAACTCAGGAACTGACACAGTTAGGCGCTAGACCTGTAGTCTGTAAGCTTTCCTTAACCTTTTGAGCGCCAAGCGGTACCGAATGCGATGTGTCCCCCAGCGCTAAGCTATAAATGTATAACGAATATATAGTCAGAAGTAGTGATGTGGGTAATTATAGTATCGATAAATGTTACTCACATGTTTTTTTTTAATAAATGTACCAGAAAAATAGAAATAATGACGTATTTCGATAAAACAATAAATAAAATAATGACACATTTCGATACCTTGTTTTATTAACAATAGTTGTGATAAGAAAAAGCAGAATACACTATAGATAATGACCAAACAGATACATAACTCAATTTAGCCATAAGAAGTTGGCTACATCCCTATTGTCTTTTGGCGTCATCCAGTAGTCTTCTAATCAAGACCGTGGCGCCCGGAGCACGTAAAATTTCAGTTTTTATAGGGATGTGTATGTTCAATTATCTTCTTTTTTTTTCGTGTATCGATGTTTGTGTTTATGCTAAACACATATTAATATTATTATTATCGATTTTGCTTGGCCACGTTACGCGCTTTGTTTCTGGATTCGGCGTATCGCATTCAAAGTAAGAACGCAATTTTTGGTATGTTCTGTATTCTGAGATATCATACTAATTTCGAATGTAGGTACCTACTTACGCCAATCTAATGAGATTATTAAACGAAAATATTTTATTTAATTTTTCTTACCGTTAAGTAATTTACATTCAAAATCTTCGTCTGATGTACTCTCGTATTTATCGGATTCAGCTTCTTAATCCACACCTTGTACGATTTTTAAAAGTTCTTCAGAACGTAATTCATTAGCTTCACTTTTTTTTTATCGATATCGATCCATAACAGCGCTGCGCTATCTCAAACTGACCTTGATGCACTTACGTCTATGACGTCACAGGTTGTCTTCTATTGATGTCCATGGCGCACGAGGCACCGATATCTATTAGTTTCGTAGTGGCGGGATCTATTAATATCGATATCAGTATTAACCAAAGTCCAGATTTGTGTGTATTAAAAGATTTAAGTAAATATATGTGTAAGGGCTAGCAAAATTACGTACATTCTCCATAAGGATCGCATTTATTTCAAAACTCAACATTTTGATTCGAAATAAAAGTGTTTTTTTTAAACTTTTGTGTATATCGACACTTTACAAACTTAATCAAGTAACCACAGAACTAGGCGTCTTCCTATAAAGACTACGGCGCCTGGGACACGGCAAAAATTTTGGCTGGTATTATTTTTCTGTTTTTTATATAAACGAAGACCACTATTGAAATAAAACATTAAGTTTAGGGTTTTAGGCAATAGTAGCAATACGCACAAAGCATTTGTTCATGTATTTTAATGTAATAAACGATAAGATTATATATTGTCTTCTAATAAAGACGTGGCGTGGGGGACACTAAAACGGTTGTCTTCCATAAAGGACCGTGGCGCTCAAAAGGTTAAAATAAATAAATAAAATACAAGAATTGCTTGTTTATAGGTATTAGATTTCTTTTTATGAAATTTCAGATAGTGATGGTAGTGATAACGGATTGGAGGAGCGTCAAAATCAAAACCGTGATGACCAACACGACAGCGGCGGCGCTGGAGGCCCCGGTGGCGGCGGGGGTGGGGGTAGTCCTGACGGCGGTGGCGGGCTAGGCGCCGGGGGTGGACGACATGATGATGAGGACGAGTCAGACTCCACCAGCAGCGACAGCACAGAAGACTCTGACGAGGAGCACCCCTATGATATCTCCATAGCTGCTTCACACTCGGTTAGTACTATTCTCTAAAGAAGGAGTTACTACAATATTAATGTTTTAATTACTGTATCACAAAATTTCATCTAAACTAATTTTAGTAGACGGATTGAGGATCAGTCTGTTAATGTATATTAAGTTGATTGGGAGTTAAAATGGAGACCTCTATTATAACTATCTGTTACAATTTTCTTTGTAAGAGTAACAGGGCAAGACCATCCTGATGTATAATAGTGGTGGCTCACATGGGGTTGGCATACCAAACATATATATCTTAATTACACTCCACAATTTGAACACTGGCTCGTCTGTCATTTAGGTGGTAACTTAAAATATAGTGAGATCATTATAAATGGTACAAAAAACCAATGATATATACCAGACCCAGGGGTCTACACCACGAAGGTTGCGGATGCAGATTTATTTATATATTCATCGGACGCGGGTATTTGAAGGCTCACATCGGCGGATGCGGATCTTAGGATGTTTTATAAGAAACTATATAGAAAGAAAGAAATAATAAGATAGTATTTTTTTTATATTTTCATTAAATATTTAGTAAGATAAGGTAAACATTAGAGCATTATATTTAACGAAAAGTAAAATTGCCGCCTTTTCGGGGTCGTGTCTGTTACGCACAGGTTCGTAAATTAAACCCGCGCTACTGGACAATTGTTCGCTAGGAACACTGGCTGGGGGTGTTGATAAAAATCTGCGTGCTATTGGTGATAATAGTTTCAATTACACAATAACAAACGCGTCAGATCTTATCACCGAACGAAATTTTCGCTCCTATTGGTCAATAAGCACGTGCGTGCGGCACGCGCCATTCGCCAGCCACGCCTATTTTCTTTATTGTCGCGTATCCTCCAATTATTGCAGGTGTTCATGAACAACTGTAATAATTATTGCGGATGCGGATGCAAAAGTCCAAATCAATGCGGCAGATCCGCAATTGCGGATGCGGTTGCGAACATCCCTGCAGCCTAATTGCGTAAGTGAATTCGGCAATGCAAAGGGTTTGACCGCCATCAATCGACCAATCACATAGACGGAAATCCACATCGCGTCTTTCATCTCACATGTGATTGGTCGAGTGATGTGGTCAAAACTTTTTGCCTTAGCGAATTAACTTCCGCAATTAGGCTGCTGGTCTACACGCCTGTGTTGCAAGACTTGTAAGGGGCTATGACAAAGAAAAATAAAATTGGGGCTGTATGAAAGGTAAGTAAGGCGACTAACGAAATGTATTTACAAGGCAGACGTGAATGGAAACGCCGGGAGGGGACGCCCTAGAAAGACATACACAGACCTTATAGGTGATTCTTAAAAAAGGTATACGTGGTTCTTCAAAAAGGCCAGGTGCGCAGTACTCATAACCGGCGTGTGTGTATGACTAGATGTATGAATGTGAGTGAAGCAAAAGAAGTATGTAAGGATCGTAGCAGGTGGCGTTCTGTAGCTGCCTAACCCCATGGGAAAAAGGCGTGAGTTTATGTATGAAAGGTAAATGGGGGTCTACAAGACTGGATCCCCTTAGGCAGGTGTACGCCAACATTAAATTATGCTTCTCGATATAGTTCAATCCTAATACTTATGTGGGTAATTCTGTAACACCTTCTCACATTCTTTTATTAAGTACTGAAGGTCCCCAGGAAAGGATAGAAATTGTTACACATACCAAAAGAAATTAAATTTGTGTCTTTGGAAAGCTTTTCACAACTGTGAATACGGCAGGGCCGGATCGTCCTTAGGGTGAATAGAAAGGCTGTTCGAGACGCCAAGCCAAAGGCAAATGTGCGCCTTTGAAGTAAAAAAGGAAACAGTAAATAATTATTTTTTGGAATTGCAGTACGTCATCTCTTGTCAGCTTCAGCACCTGTCAGTGCTAAGTTTTTTAGTTGGGTTCGCTCGGTCTCGTATATTTTCTCATAAGTTGATGTTTTATTCCAATTTCTGCACGATTGGGAATTATAAACCAAAACCTAACCTACTGCTAGAGTCAGCTTCAAAAACATGTAAAATGAAATAAAAACACGACATAAGAACAGCGGGGGTCTACATAAAACAGAAAAATGGTCTGATGTGTACGGACTACTACTAACAAACTACCTGAGTGTATTTGTTTCAATCTCTTTTGTTTGGGGAATACTTCACAAATCAACCTTTTCCAGATGGCTACGGGATAAAATTGCACACAAATTTCCGTATACGTGATTGATAATTGATATGGCGTGCCTTTGAGAAGCCTCGTTTTCACGTTGCAACTATAATTAAAGCTAGCTTACCGCCGTTGATTCGTCATCGGATATAGTTCGCGCCAATCCAAAGATTCCGTGTCTTTTGGTGCACGTTTTAGGTAAATGCCTCGAATCTCAATTAGTTTCACCATACCCGTCGTTTCGAGCAGAGGCGAATTATCCCTAAGGCAAACTAGGCACGTACATACGGGTGCGAGGTTACAAATGGCCAGCAGAATGGCTGAACGGATCTGGATGAAATTTGGCACAGAGATAGATTATAGTCTGGAATAGCATACAGGCTACTTTTTATCCCGGCATAATGCTCCCTCGGGATGATAAAACACTTTTACGCGGGCGAAGCCGCTGGCAGCTAGAAGCTAGTTTGTCTATAATATACCTATGGCCGTTAGAGAGTCGCCGATGAGGTGCTTGTCTAGAGAGCTCTCGATCTCCGCCTTTGGTTTTGACAGATGGTTAGATGTACGAGTATGATGTTATGTTTTTGTGTGTTTAAAACAATAAGGCGGTTTCAACAGCAACATTTTTCGTCCTGGAAAGCGTTAAATATTTAGGGAATATCATGTTTCATAAACTAACAATTGGATATAATATTTACAACGGATCTTACTGTGTCTGAATTGGCTGCAAGACCCTGCGCAGTAGCTGTGTTGTTGTTGTTGCGCAATGGTTGACAGAGCCAACTTCAGAGACACAAAGATCCGTTATGACTATTATACTGGTTACTGAAAACCCCTAAATTAGAAATTAAAACTAATAACATGGTTCCATTATAAAACCTTTTTACCCGACTGCCAATGGAGGGTACTGTGTTTATCAGTCTATGTATATATGTATGTTTGTTCATAGTAGTGTAGGCGTTCTAGAGACCAAAAGCGTCGGCCGATTTTGATGATTCTTACTTCAATCGATTCGTCTTAACCTTGCGAGTGTCACTGGCTACATTAAAATTGTAAAATAGAAAAATGGCGGATTTTGGGCGCTATATTGTGGGGGTCCAATATATTTTTTCTTCCAAACCCATCATGTAAAAAAACCTTCTGTGCCGTCGGAGAATACCTATTCTCGAACTGGCTGACCAAAACCAGATGTATCCTCCGAATGCATAGCGTGTTTTAAAAAAAATTTATGTTAGATTAGATTATTTTCTTATTAATTATATCTATGAAAATCATGAATTTTATTCGTATAGCATAGTGTACCTAATTAATTTGTTAAGTTATGTCTAACAAAGACAAAAAAACGAAAATAGCACCAAAACCACCGGCAGCCATATTGCGTAAATGCGCAAAGAGTTTGACCGCTATCAAATCGGCCAATCACACAAGACGGAAATCCACATCGCGTCATTCATGTCGCATGCACTTTAATGAAATATTCAACATCTGAAAGACAATTATCTAAATTTTGATCTAAGGCTTTTTTTTTAAGTCATGGTAAGAAAAGTACTTACAAAAAAGCTACAAAATTTTGGGGCGCACGGGTGTGAACTGTGAAGCGAGTGCGCGTTTTGTTCGCACAAGGTAATTGGCGTGTTGGCGACTGTCGTCGTCTAAATGGCCTAATAGAAATAAACGGTGTTGCAGTACCTGGGCGGGGGGCTGGTGGCCACGGGCGGGCGCGCCGTGCTGGAGGCGGGCTGGCGCGGGCGCGTGCCGGCGGCGGCGCACCACGGCGTGGTGTTCCCGGGCGAGACCGTGCCCATGCTGCTGCCGCACGCGCCCGACGCCGCGCTGCTGGTGCAGGCCATCCGCCACGACAAGCTGTTCGGCCTGCTCTGCCCCGAGTGAGTTACAACCATTATATTTGCATGCACTATCCGTTCTAAGTCTGCTTTTGTAATTCTTTAATGTAATGCCTGTGTAACACACTATTTTTCTCATATGAAATCAGCAGCCTAATTGCGTAAGTGAATTCGGCAAGGCAATGAATGGGTTTTGACCCCATCAATCGACCAATCACATAGACGGAAATCCACATCGCATCTTTCACCTCGTATGTGATTGGTCGAGTGATGGGGGTAAAAACCCTTTGCCTAATTCACTAACCCAATTAGACTGCTGATCTGTTTGTTGTAATGCTGCAGCTTACTTGTTATGACTCATGCAAAATCGCCGTGAGGGGATATATATTATTATGTATGTTTACTTTATATTAAGACCAGCCTGTTACGGTACCACTGCAGGCATAGACCTCTTCCCATACAGAGCAGTTCAATCTCGAACATTGACTTTCATGTAACAAACTTTCCAAAACGTAAATCCGTCGCGCCGCGCGCCACACAGGATCCAAACACTGGTTTCTGCTCTGCTTATCAACTAAATGACCGTGCGTTGTTTCTTCATATTTGATCTTGTATTAATGTGGTGTACGAGTATGTCGGTACCGGTAGCGAGTCGGGCAGCCGGGTGTCGGGCTACGGCGTGCTGTGCGAGGTGCTGATGGCGGGCGTGGAGCAGGTGGCGGACCAGCCGACGTCCATCACGTTCAAGGCACGCGCCATCCACCGCTTCCGCCAGCTGAGCGTGCCCAAGTCCAGCGACTCCATACACGACTACACCAGGCGAGTAACAAATTATACAAGCAACTAACGATGCTGTATATTTACATTCTTAACACTAACAGTGGTGGGGACTTCTTTATCCGCACTTGAGACTCATATTGGGTGCTTTGTGCGTGCGTGTCCTTGTTAACATAGCCAATCTTGATCCCTTCACAAGGACAGAAACTTGACGCTTCCTAGGAGTTGCCGAAGCACACGGCGCAATCTTACTGTTGTAGTTGTCGGCACGTAATTTGGCAAGAGTTGTTAAACAAAAATCAATAGACAAAAATCTTAATTTTAAAACCCAGATTAACCAAGTTACCAGTAGAGTCCGCAAATTAATTTACATATTTAAAACCCTGTGAAATATTGCGAATCCTAATATTATACGTGCAGTTTATTTTTCCTTGTGTTTATCTATTATTACATATTGCATGACATGCTGGGGTGGTGCTGCAAAAACTATATAGTTTTAGCGTGCCAGACCCTATCAAAAGCCTTCGAGATGTCGAGGAAGACGGCAAGCGTTTCCCCGTGCCTATCGATGGCATACGCTAGAAGATTGTGATGTTGGATTCGGATGTAAATGATACTCAGGCGAATGTTGAGTAAATACTGTTTATTGAAAGACAAGCTACATGATTTATACTAGAACACTTATTATGAAGGTGTCTACACACGACAAGATCTCCAGTTGACCGTTTTCTGCGGCAGCCATATTTTCGGTCACTGAGGATGTCGTTAGCTTCTAGGTATGCCAGGAGCTTGGAGTTGAGCACCCGTTCCATACCCTTGCAGAGGATAGACGTAACTGAGATAGGTCTTAAGTTGGCTGGGTCAGCCCGACTGCCCTTCTTGGCCACAGGCTGAACGTTAGCTTGGTTCCAAGCATTCGGTACTTTACCAGTCTCATATGAAAGGCGAAACAGGCGTGTTAGGATCGGAGACAGTTCTGGCGCACACGTTCTCAGAACAATTGCCGGTATCCCGTCGGAGCCACTATATTTGTTCACGTCAAGGTTGCGCAGCACCCTACAGACGTCCTTTTGATGGATGCGAATTTCCGACATACTCTTCTCGCATCCATCAGGAGAAGGAGGAGGCTGCGCGTCACCAGAATCCAGGCGTGAGGATGCCGCAAAAAGAGAGGCAATCAAGTTTGCTTTCTCCTCAGCGGAGTGGGCCAGCGATCTGTCGGGTTTCAGCAGTGGTGGTAGTGAGGGCCTTCAGAAGTTCGATTCAACCGACTTAGCCAGGGACCAGAACGCTTTACTTCCGGCTGGGTAGGAAGCAAGTTTGGTCCCAGTACGGCTTATGTGGTCAAACCGAGGCTCACTTGCACTGACTCACATCGTTAGGTTTGCGCGTCCGAGTGTCGACCCATGCCAGGTACGCCTCATGTTTAAGCGTGTTGGCGCGATTGCACTCGGCGCCAAACCATGGCCGGTCTACGCTAAACATTGCTACGTCAGAGAAACGAATGTATTACTCCATTCACTGACGCAACACATCCGTCACGGCGTCCGCGCACGACGAAGGATCAGCCGAAGAGAAGCAAGTGGGCTGCCAAGGATAAGATGCGAAGAAAGAACGCATCCTATCCCAATCTGCTGACCTGTACCACCAAACCCGCCGAGTGCCTCTTGGGCTGGGATCGGGCGGGGAGTAGACGGATGCAGACTTCACCAGACAATGGGCGGAGCGACCCAAAGGTGAAGATACCGACACAGAGTAGCGATGTGGATCTGTTGTCAGCAGAAGGTCCATGCAATTGGCAGTGAACGAAACAACATCCGGCACCCTCGTTGCTCCCTGGACCAGCTGGGCAGGATTTAACGAAAGCGCGAGCTTTCGAGTCTCTCGCCCAGCATGTTCAGTGCACTGGTATGGGAAGAGCCACTCCTGGTAGTGGGCTGCTGTGCCGTATTAGCCGCCTCACACAGATGTTCCGTGAGCCTGGTTGTCTCCTGATCTCCACTGTGCGATCGGTAGACACAGGCGTAGATAATTTTATCCAGGCCTGTTTCCACCAGTGCCCAGAGCATGGAAAACCTAGAGTCCTCAAGGTTTCGGAGAAGCCTATAACAGATGTCGTCTCGGGCGTACATGCTCACACCCGCGCGTGGTTTAAAATTGTGCTCCAGGGTAAACCCTGGGTATGATAAGTACGACACGTCTGACGGACATCCGATCTGCGTCTCTGAAAGGAAAAGAAGGTGCTGATGGACTGCTTCGAAATTAGAGTGGAGCCCTCTTATGCTGCTGAGGTGCACTTTGAGTGACAGGGAGTGCTGCCGCTGTACAGCTTTTCTTTTATGTTTCCTAGGCATTTTGTTTTGAGTGAAAAAGGGGAGGAGAACGCAGTGAGATGAGGTTTCACGCTGGCAACCCACAGACACGCACTGACAGGACGCCATCAATGGGGGACTGATCTGGAGACTGCGGGGACGCCCGAGCCCCCCCGGGAAAGTCCATCGGGCCCTGTCAAGTATCCGTAGTAGTCCGGGCCAGCGGCGCACCGTGCCTCAGATCCCGCTACCCTCCGCGACCAGTCACCCGATACGCCCATAACAGCGCGCGTTAGGCTGGTCCGCCCGCAGTGGAACAGCTATCGCGACCCAACTCCTCTAATTGACTACACCGAGCATCGTACCGGAACACGGCTACGCCACTTGGCGGTACGTCTTTGCCCGGTGGGTGGTTGCAAGCCTTCGGCCGTAACCTACCACCCACAGTGGTTGGTCAGTTGAAACTAGTATCGACTGACCAATCGCGTCGCATCCATGTTCCGTTCGCTCTATATGGTGTTTGGTCAGTTCTCGCATTATACGCGAACTTACCCCGACTACGCCAAAACCATGCCAGGTTACGTGCCGATAACTACACAAGGATTTATATTTCTCTTACGGTTGATATCCCAGTAGGAGCAGCGAAAGTGCGTGGCGGTGGCCCGCGTTGCCATCTGCCACTAAACTATTTAGTACTGATATAAGTGTACACCCAAGTGCTGCTTGAGTCATAAAACAATTATAGGAGCGCTGCTACTAACTGCTGTGCAGTTTGGTGGGTTTCAAAGTAAATGTTTTTTTCGAAATGAACGATATTGATTTATTTTATTTAGTTTATTCAGTTTTGTACGTTATTTTTTTTTCTTCAACCTATATTGTCCCACTGCTTGGCAAAGGTCTCCCCCATAGCATTCCACTCTTCCCTATTCTTCGCCATCTCCTGCCAATCTCGAGTTTATTAACATTTTAAATTTGTCTTTACATAAAAACAAAACATGACCCAACACCCACATGATCCAACCGCGTAATGAGAACCTCGACAGATGGTAGTCGAGGCTATTGGCCATCAGGCCGTTGGCCGTAACGACAATCTACACAATGATCGCCGAGACCACATTCCACATGTCGACAACCTCGTGTGCTAAGTCGGGATACTTAATTTGTTTCTCAGCTTTCACGAGGTTCTCGTCATGCGGGATGGTGACATCCATATCATTGTGCGGCGCGCTAATCGGTCTATCACCACTATCCTGCTTATTGGCAACAATAGTCCAAAATGAAAAACGAATATTTTACTACTCTCTACTTTTGAATTGTCAGCAAAGAAACAAAAATGAAGTTAGTTGCACATTCGCAAGCGGCAGTAGGAAACTATTGCCATCAATAAGTTTTAATTACAAGTATTTGTTTACATCATTCTTGTTGGATAATTAGATATATGTGAGAACGATGTAGAAAGACGTGCAGAGAGTCGAATTCCCTCGCATTCTATAATCTCCCTTCGCTTTACATGCATGACATACATGACATACATTTGTCCACACCAAATTCCATCCTAACGTTGTTACTGAAGGTTTCAGTTACGTTTTTGTTCTTCCGTAGCTCCGTCATTTGGATTGTTTGTGGGTTTCAGATCATCCATGTAAAGGAAGTAAGATATGGCCTGACCACCTCTTCTCAACCGATAGTCTAGACTTGAATCCTCCAGCAGTGTACTTAGAGGATTCAGTGCTAAATAGTGAAAAGTGGACTCAAACTGTTGCTCTGATATATCCCCCCCTTAATCCATATAGGATTATCCTTAATAATCACCCTCCTCGAATCGGTCGACATCCTTGATAGCGAAGGACCGTCTTCCATTGCCCCATACATGATTTAAAAAAGGTACGTAGAGTTGCATCTATGTTGTACAACTCCGGCACCCTCATGTGTCATGTATGTGGCACAGCGTCGTAGGCCTTCTGTAGTATATCGAGCATGTCGCCAGATCATTTATTAACCGACTTCCCAAAAAGGAGGAGGAATGAAAAGAAATAAACAGAATGTTCGACATTATGTTTATTTCTTTTTATTGTTCTTTTTTTTCATGTTCACCGATATCTCCGTCAATTGTGGACTGATTTTGAAAATTCTTTTTTTGTATTAAAAAGTATGTTTCGAAATCGGTCCCATTTTAATTTGGTGAAGATCCGATGAAGAACTTCGGAGATATACAACAGAACTCTTCAATAAATAATGTTAAATCTCTCGGGTTTGCTGCAATCGCATGTCTGTTTATTGTTTATACCATTTCATAACATAACATAACGCCAATACGCTCTTAAGGGGTACGCAGATCTGGAACCTTATTTTTTGAAGTCGGTGCCCATAACGCAAAAAAATGGTACCTACGGAAGACACCGACTTCAAAAAATAAAGTTATTTTAGTCTTTGTAGTTTTGTATTTGGAAGTCGGTAGTATTTTTTTCCAAAAAAGTTTTTTGTATTTGGAAGTCGTAGTATTTTTTTGCAAAAAGTTTTTTTTATTTTAATATTTTTTAAATAATATAATAATATCGTTTATTTATAACATAAAGCATATTTTACAGTAAAATATCTTAAAATATAAAAGAAGACAATTTCTTATTTGCCTGAACTAGGTTGAACCTGTTGAAACACAGGTTCAACCTATATAAAGTGCTTAAAACTTATAATAATAATAAATTAACAAAGGGTATGGTATATGAATACTTAAATTAAAGACACAGCAAAATTATTATATTGTTACAGTCAGGAGATCTTCTGTCTCTCCGTAAGATATGCTAAGTAGATGTTCAAAAATAGTCTTTTTACAGCTAAAATAGTTTAATTTATACATACTTAATTTTCTATTTAATCTATTGTACAAAAATGGGCCTAAGAATGTAAGGAATCTATTTACAAAGACATATTTTGTGGTTGCATTAGAAACGCAGACAATGTCATTTCGTCTCTTATTATTTATGGATTTGGCGTTATAGTAAAGCATGGTGTGTTGTTTTAATACTGATTGCATAATGAAAAGCTGGCGAACAGTCATCACGTTGCAGGATTTGTAAAGCAGGTGGGGTAGAGAAAAGGGTGGAATTTGCCGATTGGTGTAAAATAGCTCTCTGAGCCCTTTCAAGAGGCAGTAGATGCGATTTTGGTGCTCCACCCCATGAGGTGATACAGTATTGGATTACAGATTGACCCAGGGCCAAATAGACTTGTTTGACCAATTTTGAATCTGCAATCGTTCTCAACTTTTTAAAACATAAATTAATTTGCGCACTCTATTAACTAGGCTATCAATATGAGGTCTAAAGGAGAGTGTTTCATCTATAATAACCCCGAGATATTTTATGTTGCCTGTTTTGAGGATAAAAGGAAAATTACACAAACTGACTGGGTGGAATCCACATTTATGGGCATACAGTTGAGAGTTAGTAATGTTAAATTGAGGCTTGCGCATGGAGAAGTGAATATATTTTGTCTTGTCAGCATTTAGTGTTAGTAAATTGCTTTGTAACCAATTAGTCACAGTATTAAAACCTTTTTGAGCGTATTCGTACAATTCGTTACTGGTTTTCGCGGTAAAGATTAACGCCGTGTAGTCGGCATATGATATGAGTTTGCCTTGTTTAATATCTAAATTACACAGATCGTTAATGTAAATCAGGAATAGGGTCGGGCCCAGAATGCTTCCCTGAGGAACGCCATAACCAGTACCTTTTTGCTCATCACTAATAATATCGTCTATTTTAACATATTGAGATCGAGCATCTAAGTAGTTAGCAAAAAGTTTCAGCGTTGTCCCCTAATTCCTAAAGCCTCTAATTTTTTTAGAAGCATAGGAACGGACACCGTATCGAAGGCTTTGGCTAGATCAAGGAAAACCCCCAGGGTCTGGTTTCCTTTGCCAAGTTCTTCTGCGGTATAATCAATCAGACTATGTACCGCATCGCCTGTGTAGATATGTAAATAATAAATAGATGAATATTTGAATCCTGTAAGCCAATAAACCTGGAGGAGTGAACTTTGTACGTGCAGACTATATAATAACTTGCTGCGTGTGTTGTACAGGATGCGCTTCGTGGAGGTAATGGTGATGCCGGAGATGTCTGCGCGCGACACGCTGCGCGCCGCCAGCCTCGCGTCGCTGGACCCGCTGCGCTCGCCCGACCACCGGTACGTACTGCTGCACTGTGCTGCACACCTGCACATAGACTGCCACAGAGCTGGAGGTGATGGTGATGCCGGAGATGTCTGCGCGCTGCCAGCCTCGCGTCGCTGGACCCGCTGCGCTCGCCCGAGCACCGGTACGTACTGCTGCACTGTGCTGCACACCTGCACATAGACTGCCACAGAGCTGGAGGTGATGGTGATGCCGGAGATGTCTGCGCGCCGCCAGCCTCGCGTCGCTGGACCCGCTGCGCTCGCCCGACCACCGGTACGTACTGCTGCACTGTGCTGCACACCTGCACATAGACTGCCACAGAGCTGGAGGTGATGGTGATGCCGGAGATGTCTGCGCGCCGCCAGCCTCGCGTCGCTGGACCCGCTGCGCTCGCCCGAGCACCGGTACGTACTGCTGCACTGTGCTGCACACCTGCACATAGACTGCCACAGAGCTGGAGGTGATGGTGATGCCGGAGATGTCTGCGCGCCGCCAGCCTCGCGTCGCTGGACCCGCTGCGCTCGCCCGAGCACCGGTACGTACTGCTGCACTGTGCTGCACACCTGCACATAGACTGCCACAGAGCTGGAGGTGATGGTGATGCCGGAGATGTCTGCGCGCCGCCAGCCTCGCGTCGCTGGACCCGCTGCGCTCGCCCGAGCACCGGTACGTACTGCTGCACTGTGCTGCACACCTGCACATAGACTGCCACAGAGCTGGAGGTGATGGTGATGCCGGAGATGTCTGCGCGCCGCCAGCCTCGCGTCGCTGGACCCGCTGCGCTCGCCCGAGCACCGGTACGTACTGCTGCACTGTGCTGCACACCTGCACATAGACTGCCACAGAGCTGGAGGTGATGGTGATGCCGGAGATGTCTGCGCGCCGCCAGCCTCGCGTCGCTGGACCCGCTGCGCTCGCCCGAGCACCGGTACGTACTGCTGTCCTGTGCTGCACACCTGACGTGCCCCCTGGTTGCAGTGCGCCGGTGCAGCAGCGGCTACGTGCGCTGGACGCGGCGGCCACGCCCTGGCCGCGCTTCGTGTTCGACCTGTTCGAGCTGGCGCGCATGCGGCGCACCATCCACTCGTACTTCGCGTCCATGGCGATGGCCGCCTACATGCCGGAGGAGCCGGTG
Organism: Orthosia cruda; assembly: GCA_964057195.1. Classification (NCBI taxonomy): domain Eukaryota; kingdom Metazoa; phylum Arthropoda; class Insecta; order Lepidoptera; family Noctuidae; genus Orthosia; species Orthosia cruda. Next base: position 606,073 of record OZ059834.1, read on the forward strand.
ACGCTGTCGTTCTGGGTGGCGTCCAACCTGGCGCTGTCGGTGGCGGACCGCCTGGCGCTGTTCACGGTGGACAGTGCGCTGGTGCGCCTGCACATGGAATGCGTCTTCATCAAGAGGGTAACTGACGATCACTTGAAACATATGCATATGGTCATGCATCGCTGTTTAAGTTTTATGTAGTTTATTTCATCACTCATTACTCATATTTTATCATTAATCATACAATAAAATACACCAATGAATTTAAAAACAATAATTACAAATTCTAACAGTAAAAATAAATAAAAATATGGTCAAATAACAATAATCTATGTAAAATATGAATTAAAACGTCAAATAATAACACATGTCTAAATTTACCCAAAAACCCAGTTACCCAGTTTTTATTTAAATCTAAACAGTGTCTTGTATATAATTATTACATACCTACATACATACATACTCACGCCTTTTCCCTATGGGGGTCCAGAAACTACAGAACGCCACCTGCTAGGATCCTTACATACTTCTTTTGCTTCACTCACGTTTATACATGTATATATGTCATACACGCACGCCGCTTATGGGTACTGCGCACCTGGCCGCCCTGAAGAACATCACCAATAAGGTAAATGTATGTCTTTCTAGGGCGTCCCCTCCCGGCGAATCACAATTTAGTATTGTTATGTTGCATGTTCCGTTAGCACACTGTTTTATTGAAAGACAAGTGGTCGGCGGGAGCAGCCGGCACACACATATACACCCAGTAATATATTGGCACATCTGCAAAAAAAGCAAAATTGTGTTTGTACGACCTACGTGTTCAAAAGTGCATTATTTATAAAGTGGTAAAACGACACAACGCTAGTTTTCATATTCATCAAAAGAGGGCGAAATTGACATTAAAGCATCATAAGAAAGCCGTACGAAGCAAAATACCCCAATTTATAATTTATCTTGCTAGATTGTTCTAATGAAATCACTGCGATGGGATACCAGCAGATGTTTGCAGAACTTGTGCGTCAAGTGTCTCCGATCTTGACAGGCCTATTTTACTTTTCGTTAGAGCCTGGCAAAATGCCAAATTCCTGGAAGCAACACTTACTATGCGTACAGCTAAGGAGTGGAATTCCCTGCCAGAGTCTGTTTTTCCCGACAGCTACAATCTAGGAGTCTTCAAGTTAAGAATGAATAGGTTATTTCTAGACGAGCGTGTTTCACCTTCGACTACATCATCGCTTACCTTACGCTTAGGTGAGATAGTGGTCAAGCGCGAGCCAATAAAATATAAAAAAAACAATAAACAGACAAGCGATTGCATCAATCCTGAGAGATTGGCCGTCATTTATTGAAGAGTTCTGTAGTATATCTCTGAACTTCGTCATCAGATCTTCAACAAATTTGGGTGGGCCCAATTCGGGAGCATACTATTTCAAACAAAAAAAATCCGCCAAGTGCGAGTTGGACTTGCGCACGAAGGGTTCCGTACCATTATCGCAAAAAACGCCAAAAAAATTACGTTTGTTGTATGGGAGCCCCACTTAAATATTTATTTTAGTAATTGTTGTTATAGCGGCAACAGAAATCTGTGAAATTTTCAACTGTCTGGCTATTGAGATGTTTGGAGTCGTACGGGAAATAGTAAAAAACAAGTCAGGTTGGCTGCCAATAGTATAATGAATTAGTTAGAGTAAGAAACAAGTAAAACGACGTCAATGCTAGGTAAGCTTAACATGTGATACCTAATGTAAAGGAGCATACATATATGGTTGTTAATCTAAAGGATACACTTCACTATCACGGTTCATGAGATACAGCCTGGTGACAGAAAGACAGGAGGACCGTGGAGTCTTTGTAATAGGATCCCGTTTTTACCCTTTGGGTACGGAACCCTAAAACGGTCAAAAGCGCTCCGAATGAAAAAAAACACGTGACTGCCAAGCTGAAGGGTCGAAGGATTAGTGTTATGGACAATGCCAGGTTAGGTACCAATTTTGACAGCGAAATATATTTATTTAAAACTACTTTGTGGAAACGGGACCATACCTAGACCGTATCAGCAACAAAAGTTTTTATCGTTACCTTACGATAAAGTCAACAGAAGATAATATTACAAACTCACGAAGAAGACGATGCGGAAGAGGAATCTGAATGAAACATGACAGTACGTAAAGTGACAAAATAAATGAATGATTCTCTGTCTTTACTAAAATATGTTTGGCCGTCGGCAGCGTATTTGCACTGATGAATCTTTCTCCTCTTGGTGTCAACTGTCTGCCGGTGTGCCTCAGGGTGGCGTTTTATCTCTTCTTCTCTTCGCACTCTTTATTAATGCTATCACTCAACGACTTTCTTCTTTCTACCACCTATATGCTGACGATCTTCAAATTTATACCCAAGCCCTCTCGGTGACTTATCTAAAGCCATTGAGACAATTAATACAGACCTGGCTCGAATAGGTGACTGGAGCAATGAGTTCGGGTTGAAGATCAATCCAACGAAGACTCAAGTAACGGTTGTTGGCAGTTCCCGGACTGTCTCTAGGATCGACTGGTCGATACTTCCCCAGGTTTCTTTCAATAATACTATTATTCCTATAAATCATATTGTGAAGAACTTGGGGATTTATATCGACAGCAACCTTTCCTGGACCAAACAACTGCAGGAAGTGAGTCGAAAACTGTTTGCCTCTGCGGGTTCCCTGAGACGTCTTCGTAATTTTCTTCCCATCACCACTAAAATTGCGATAGCTCAATCTCTTCTTCTACCTATTCTAGACTATGCTGATGCCAGCTATCTTGATCTCACCCAAGACCAATAGGACAAGCTTGAGCGACTTCAAAATCTTTGTATCAGGTTCATATTTGGCTTGCGCAAGTATGATCACGTTTCCGAATTTCGTACTAAGCTCAAATGGCTTCCTATTCGCCTTCGCCGGAATGCCCATATACTTTCTTTGCTTTATAATGTGCTATTTAATCCTTACTCCTTTTTATCTCAAAGAACGCTTTCAGTTCCTCTGTGTCACCCATTCTAGTTCCTTGAGATCATCGGAAAATCTAAAATTAAGTATTCGTATGCATTCCACTTCCTTCTTTGACAAATCTTTCACGATTCAAGCGGCTCGGTTGTGGAATGTATTACCTATTGAAGTGAGACGTTCTCAAACACTGCCAACGTTCAAGAAAATGGTGAAGAAGCATTACCTTTCACTATAAGTTTTATTCTTCTCCTTTCTCTGTTATATATTTGATATGTATTAGTATATTACGTAATATATTATGTATGTATTGTATGTTATTAAGTCCAAGTAATATTATTTTTGATATTTTGTACACTGACAGCCCTAAATTCTTCTCCGATCTTTCAGTCCATCCAAAGGTTGTCTGTAAGAGATTGCCTAGTGCGATAAGACCGCCCATTGTACACTTGTATATTTGAACAATTGTCCTGTATGTTTTTTGTGGTGTACAATAAAGTATAAATAAATAAACACTCGAAAAAGTTTACTTATCAAAATACAATAATATCCATAAAAGTACGAAAATAATTTAAATACTGAATAATGACTGACTAACTGAATTTGAGCACTTTCAACTGGTTAATAGAGTTGTAATAGCTGTTAAAAAGGTAGATCAGCGATTTTACAGACGATATTAACCTTTTGAGCGTCAAGCGGTAGCGAATGCGATGTGTCCCCCAGCGCCAAGCTATAAATGTATAACGAATATATAGTCAAAAGTAGTGATGTGGGTAATTATAGTATCGATAAACGTTACTCACATGTTTTTTTTAATAAATGTACCAGAAAAATAGAAATAATGACGTATTTCGATAAAACAATAAATAAAATAATGACACATTTCGATACCTTGTTTTATTAACAATAGTTGTGATAAGAAAAAGCAGAATACACTATAGATAATGACCAAACAGATACATAACTCAATTTAGCCATAAGAAGTTGGCTACATCCCTATTGTCTTTTGGCGTCATCCAGTAGTCTTCTAATCAAGACCGTGGCGCCCGGAGCACGTAAAATTTCAATTTTTATAGGGATGTGTATGTTCAATTTTCTTTTTTTTTTCGTGTATCGATGTTTGTGTTTATGCTAAACACACATCACACACATCATCAGCCTATTAATGTTCCCACTGCCGGGACACAGGCCTCCTTTCTGCTGTGAGAGGGTGTGGGCCATAATCCACCACGCGGGCCCAGTGCGGGTTGGTGGATGTCACATGTCTTCGAATTTTTGGTTCTAGGACATGCCGGTTTCCTCACGATGTTTTCCTTCACCGTTTTTTAGAGGTGATGAAATAATTTACACAAAGTAAAGCGCCTGCCTGGGTTCGAACCCACGACCTACAACTTGAAAGTCGCGGCCGATGCTAAACACATATTAATATTCCTTTATTTAATTTCTTTTCTTATTAACTAAATTTTTAAATATTTTTATAAAACACAAAATTAAAAAAAACATTTAAAAATATAGAAAATAGAGGCCCACCGGTATCGGGAACAGGGTCCAAGCTACCGGCGGTCAGGGCTCCAAAGAGAGGAACCTCCTAACAATACGAGCCGTGTCCAGCAGTACTGCTTTCTGGATCAGGCCCTTGACCCAGCCGCCTAACGAGAGCCTCCTAAGATGTTGGTCGAGGCTCGTGGCTATTAAGCCATTGGCTGACACGACTATCGGTACAATGATCGCTGTGTCTACATCCCACATGTCGACAACCTCGCGAGCCAAGTCAAGATACTTGATTTGCTTATCTTTCTCGGCTTTCACGAGGTTCCCGTCATGCGGGACGGTAATGTCAACAATCATTGCACGCCTCTCAATTCGGTCCACCACCACTATATCAGGCTTATTGGCTACAATAGTCCTGTCAGTGATGATGGACCGATCCCAGTACAATGTGATATTGCCATTTTCGAGAACTGGGTCGGGCACATACTTGTAGTACGGTACCTCCGATGCCACAAGAGTGTATTTCAGAGCAAGTTGCTGGTGGATGATCCTGGCTACAAGGTTGTGTCTATGCAAGTACTCCTCGTTAGCTAGACGAGAACATCCAGAGATAATGTGTCGGATCGATTCACCCGGGCGGTGACATGCCCGACAGATGTCAACCGTGCCATCCTTCACAATAAATCTCCGGTAGTTATTCGTCATGATAACTTCGTCCATAATTGCACAGACAAAACCTTCGGTTTCCCCAAAGAGGTCACCGAAACGCAGCCAGGCTACGGACGCTGCTTGGTCTACAACGGACCCATGTAGGGCCCGGAAAAAGCGTCCGTGAAGCTCCTTACTCTGCCATACTTCCCGGCGGTCGTTAGTATCAAGCACTACAGGCTTGCGCCAGTTCTTATTCGCCAAGTAGAGCGGGGTCTCTTTTCCACTGCCACTACATCTCGATGCATACCCACGACGGTGTGTAGAAAATATTCCCTGAGATTGCATATCTCGCGGTTGTGGAGGTTTTTGGCATTTAAAAAGCCTCGGCTTCCACACTTCCGCGGGATATACAATCTCATGACCGACGATCGTGGATGATGCATTCGATATACAGTCAGCAGTGTACGGACTCGCCTATCCAGGGCGTCGAGTTCCGTTTGAGTCCATTTGAGTATGCCGACAGAGTACATCAATACCGGCATGACCCAACCGTTGAAGGCGCGCACCTTGTTTCCGCCTGAGAGAAGGCTATTGAATACCTTCTTCAGACGGCCAAAGAAGCGTTCCCTCAACGATTGCTTCATGTCAGTAGTGCTGATACCTAACGCTTCCGACATACCCAAATACTTATAGGTTTCGTTTGGAGAGAGGGATCTCAGGTTTATGGAATCCGCTAGTTGAATACCTACGGATTCCACAATCTCCCCTCGCTTTACATGCATGACCGCACATTTGTCCACACCAAACTCCATCCTGATAGCGCTACTAAAAGTTTCAGTTACCTTCAGTAGCTCCGTCAGCTGAAGATTGCTGGGGGCAAAGAGCTTCAGATCATCCATGTAAAGGAGGTGAGATATAACCAGACCACCTCTCTTCAACCGATAGCCTAGCCCTGAATTCTCCAGCAGCATGCTTAGCAGTGGCGTGCCTAGGGTTTCAAAATAAGGCAAGCCCAATAAAATTTAAAATTATTAAAAAAAAAAAAAAAAACTTTTCGACTGAGTATGTAGGTACTGAGTATGTAGCATCGCAATTTTCTCTTAAACTACTGGTTAGGTATAATAAATTAAAAGTGAATTCATACATCTTCTTCTTTCCTCTTCTTTCTTCAATTTCACTCTTGCTTGTCGTGCGGTGAATGAGGTAACCAAAGCACACTGAAGGCATGCTAGTGCTAGATTGAATATAATAAACATATCAGCAATTGCATACCTCCGGTGGCTTTTAAAAAAGTCGTTTGGTTTGCTTCATTGCTTGAGGGAACAAAGTAATGGTAAGTAGTTGCTTGCTTCGTAACAGGACTAACAGGTTACAGACGAAAAAAAAACAAAACCGAAAGTTAAAAAATAGCTAGATAGAATGTAATAAGGAATTTAAATAAATTATTTATATTCTAATTGGAATCGTCTATCTTTCTTAAGAAATGATTTAATTACATCAGAGTAAAATGTTGGTGATCGTTTTAATTCTACCAACAACTGTTTTTCAATAGCTATCATTGATAATTCGGAAAGACGCTCTTGACCTTGTGTATTTCTCAGATAGGTATGGATACGTTTAAGAGACGAAAAAGCACGTTCCGCGGAAGAACTGGTAGCCGGAATAGTTACAACAAGATACGCTAACTTTAACAGCTCGGGAAAGGCATCTTCGAGGTTATTCTCATGAATGAAATCAATTAATTCGAAAACATTACGATCTTTCAGATCAGGACTAGAATACAAGCAAATCAATTGGCTTTTTAATGTTTGTTTGTCGAAATAGTTTGCATAAATGTCAAATAATGAATCTAATTCCTCTGTAGAAAAATGTGAGTGATAATTGTCAAATTTTTTGTTGTTGAGCAGTTGGAAAAACTTTAATTTATAAATTTCAGAATATCGGTCAGTAATTTCGGTATTAATGTTATCAATTACTTCTACAAAAAGTCGTCTGTATTCCGTTTTTGCACAGCGTACGTTGCGTCTCAAACGAGGAGCCGAGTTATTTTGCAAAGTATTCTCATAAATTTGATCAAATTCGGATTGAAATTCAGCACGTAACCATGCCTGAAAATCCTTTTTTTTTATTAATACAATAACCGACATCAACTTGTGATTTTTGTAGAATATTGTACAAGCAGTCAGTTTTTTCAAATATCCGATGAAAAAGAAAAAAATTGAAATTAAAAGATCGCAAAGTGTTTTCAAAATTCTCCGCAGCTAAAATCGTATCCCCGTCCCAGTTCTGTGGATTGTCGCACAGATCAGAAAACAACTCAATAAGTTTAATTTTTTGTTCAAAAACCATGTTTACAACTCGCGACATGTATGTCCAACGAGTTGCGGGAGCATTAGGCAATTTTTTGCTGCAATGAGTATCGTAAAAAGCAGCTCGTTTTGTACTATTACTAAAAAAATTACACAAAGCTGAAGGGCTGAAAAAAATAAACTAATCTCCTGAATTCTATTGCATGATTTAGACAACACTAAGGCCAAAATATGTGCATTACACCAAATGTAAATTGCTTGTGGACAAACATCTTTAACTTTTTGTTGCACTCCATTTCTTACACCAGACATTACACTAGCACCGTTATAGCTTTGCGCTACTAATTTTGCGATGCAATCATGTCTATTCAATAATTCTAAAATAATATTAGAGAGTGAGTCTGCTGTGCGACTTTCCGATACATTAAGAAAGCCCAAAAAACGGTTATGAATTTCATTTTTATAATAATATCTCAGAATCAAGCACAGTTGTTCTCTATGACTAACATCGGGGGTTTCGTCAATAATAATTAAAACAAATTTTGTATGCCTAACTTCGTAATCGATGCAAGTTTGCATCACATCGGCTACGGAATGAATAATATCGTTTTGAATTTTGTTAGATAAATAACTCGGCCCCGGTTTGTCACTTTCCTGATGCTGCATATGCTTTTCTAAAACGACATCGTATTTTGAAATTAACGAGACCAGTTCTAAAAAATTGCCTTTATTTAATGAAGTTTTGGACTCATCATGACCTCTTAAAGGAAGTTCTTGTTGTGCTAAATGACAAACAATATCGACTAATCTTTGAAATACACTACGGTTGTTATCAACGCGCGTGTTATATTTTGAAATTTCCTCAGATAACTGGCGTGATATAGATGTCTCAATTCGTTGTTTACCAAAATTTCCGAAAGAAACCATTGCACACAGGTGTTTATGGGAATTTGCGTGCCTTTTAATGGCGCCAGATATGTTATTTAAATCATTATAACCAGATATATTCCAAACGGAATCTTCATTCGAAAAAAATATGCAACACCAGCAATACAACTTATTAGTGTGCGAACAGCCAACAATCCAACTAGTTTTATACACTGATCTATTAAATTTTCGTTTATGCGATTTACTAGTCTGAGAAATAGACGATTAGGCGTCGGTTTTAATGAAGAAATTAACTGTTTTTTCTGAGCAAAGTTTAAAGATTTTACCTTATCTTCGCCAATCAAAACTTGAACGCATTTTAAATCCTCACAAGGTACAATTACCTCCATTGTTGTAGGTAAGTCACCAAAACAATTGTATCACTGAGAAAATCTAAGAAAACACAAAAAACTCTAAAACTTTTCCCGCTCAAGCAAATGAAACTGAAGCACAGACTACTAAGACAGTGTTACCAACCATAAACAAAAATATTCCCCAATTTTTTTCCGAATTTCCCTAAAAATCCCTAAATAGAATTTTATATGTGTTATACCTACATACTTATTTAGTACCTAAATTATTTCGTAGGTAAATATAACGTTACATATTAAGTTGATAAAAAAAATTGAAAATACAACTATGCAAACTTGTTAATTATTTCTAGAACCACATCATCATCCTGTTGCTCCTTTTCATTTGACGTCTCATTTTTGAAGTCATACATATGTACGATGAAGTTCTTGATCGTGTCCACAGTATGATTAAGTTTTACTCACGATCCATAATCCCGATTTATAAGGAAAATCGTACCATCATGATACTATGTACCTTTTTAGGGGATATGAATTACATATCGTGCGTTCCTTTCTACGCACAAAACAGAAAACACACGCTTTGTTTTCGATTTGGTAAGTTTTGTTCGAAATCCCCAAAATATTCCAGTCCCCAAAAATTTCCCTTTTAACACTTCTAGTCCCTAAATTTAGGGACAAAATCCCTAAGTTGGTAACCGTGTACTAAGAGATATGAACTGAAGTGAGTTGCACTCGGGTTGTTGCAGTGTTGTCATTTGGCAAAAAAAAGTCGCCAGTTATATGAAAAATCTAGCTAGATGTCGCAATTTTTTTATTTTTAAGATATTGCTTGAATATTTATATTCGTTATTTTCAAAAGTCGCTAGTTTTTATTGTTGCTAAATCTTAAAAAAAGTCACCAAACTCGTTAAAAATCTCCAAGATCTCACAACGTCGCTAAACCGGCAACACTGCAGAGTTGGCAAGGTGACAAGGTCACGCATACGCGTGCAACTTCACACGCAAGCCCTGCTTAAATCTTCAAACTGATCGTCTACAAAGACGCACAAGTTTCTAACTCGTTATACGGCACATCGCTATAAGTGCGAAAGAGACAGATATAGTATTGGAAAGCCCGGTAAAAGCCGGTGCGTGTAAGCGAGATAGCTATATGTAGATGCTACAACTGCAAATGCGAAACTCTGCGCGCGACCAATCGCTATGTGAAGTAGTGTGGCATAGGTAGATACTTTGTGTTATTTTGATAAGAATTAAGCGCGCGAACTTTTAAATAGTTCAGGTTTGATATTGATTCTCTATCGAGCATTTTAGTAAGGCTTTTGGGCTTATATGAAGTTACCGCCACTGATGCTTAGAGGATTCAGGGCAAGACAAAACCAAAGTGGACTCAAACTATCGCCCTGGAATATACCTCGCTCGATCCTTACAGGTTCGCTATTCCTCTGGATATTTCGACATCCTGGATAGCGAAGGACTGTGCTCCATTGCCTCATACACGACATCAGGAAGGTGCGTAGAGTTGTATCTATTTTATACAATTCTAGCACCCTCATGAGCCATGTATGAGGCACCGAGTCATAGGCCTTCTTATAATCTATCCAACATGTCGACAGATACTTTCGGGAACGCCGAACCTGTTGGCTAATGGCCATATCAATAAGGAGTAGCTCCTTAGTACCGCGGGACCCGTTCCTACATCCATTCTGAGAGACCGACATGACGGAGTTATTGTCGACGTGTTTATTAATTTTAACTCTCAAAATGGATGTAAGAACCTTATAGACCGTTGGTAAACATGTAATTGGTCTATAATTTTTGGGTTCCGCGGTGCTACCAGACTTGTGGAGCAGGTGGGTTATTCCTGTTGTAAGGAACTTGGGTAGCGAACCAGACTCTAAGGCTGCCTGGTACTGAGATGCCAAACGAGCGTGCGACCTTTGTAGCCACTTGATCCAAAAGTTGTGCAGTCCGTCCGGTCCTGGAGATTTCAAGTTCGGCAACGGACGGACTGCACGGGCTACATCTTGGGGGCCTGATCGTGATAGCCCCCATTTCTTGTATTGGATCGCACGCTCGTTCGACCTCCCGAGTCCATTCACCTTCGGTGTGACTGACAGGCACCGACCAGATGCTGCGCCAGAATGAACACATAGCGTCATCATCCGGCAGGTGCGTATCAGTCACACCTTGGTTGGGTCGCTCCCAAGCCCGATAAACCCACCTTTCATTACTTTGGAATGTGCGATTCTGGGTGTATCGCTCCACTCTCCGCCTGTACCTACGAATACGGTTTGCCCATGCATACACTTTTTGCTTCAGGAAGTCGATGCGCTCTGTGACATGGGATATATAGTCTCGGGGGCTGACATCAGTCCCCGAGAACGCCCGTCTCACAAAGTGCATCACTCTTGGGCGGCTATTGCCCTCCCTGAAACAAATTAGTTTGCCGATGAGTGCTCTGGCCCCACCAATACGACGTTCGATCCTGCACTGCCAAGCCGGTACGGCTGGTTTCGGTCGTGTAGCTCTGTCATCTGCAAATTTGACATGAGCTACACGACATGCCGCTACAGCCGCGCAGTACATGATCGAATGTGTATCAGTGAGGTCTTCGCAGTCATCAAAATAGTTTGACGAATCCAGAACAGCCACCAGCGCCCTATTCTTGTTATGCATGGGCAAACGAGGTAATCGTGGCCTAAGTTCGGGTGGCATGTTGCGATACTCCCGAATAGCACACTCCAAAGCACTCCTCAATTCCTCATTGCACTGGGTACTTACGTTTGTAACCCTGTCACTACTCTCCTCGTCAGCGTGGTTGGACTGTGGTAGCACCACAGCCTGCGACGATGGGGCAGTGACACGGTTACCCATTTCCGTTCGGAGGCGATCAAGTACAGTATCATCCAACATACGATTACGCTGGATGACCCGCACCTGATCCGAAAGTCGTTGGGCCGAAACGTTGACGGCTGGCTCAAGCACCTGAAACAAACGAGAGCATCCGGACACGGTACGCGGTCAGGTTGTTTCCTCCCTCTGTAGCCCCAAAGTATGCGCGCATGACATTTTCGTTTATGGATTGTGTCCATCTCATGCGCTGCACACTTCCGCCGGATGCTGGGACCCTATCAGAGACCGGTAAGCCTCGAGGTCCTAAGCGGTCCGGCGGCCGGCGTCCTCCCCGTCGACGCGCAGGTGGTGGTGTCGTCGGCGGAGAGAAGTACTCGTCGCTCGAGCTCCACGCAACTGCCACGGCCGGTGTCACAGCACTCACGGTGGGGCTGGTTTCCGGCGGCGGCGAGGCGGAGCTGGGCGACGAGGCCGGAGATGGTGGGCGTGCTTTTCTTGCGGCGGCAGCTCTCGTTAACATGACATCGCCGTCGACTTCATTTTTCACATTTCTTATTCTTGAATTTGTATTTCGGTCATATTTTTGGTGATTTTACTGTTGTATGTTTTTTTTTTCTTTGATTTCATATTGTTTTGTATAATTTAGATAGTTAAAAATATTTATTATGGAAGAAATTTCTAAGAGAAAATTTTTGGCAACTGTCTGTCAAGTCGAGACATATTAATATTATTATTATCGATTTTGCTTGGCCAAGTTACGCGCTTCGTTTCTGGATTCGGCGTATCGCATTCAAAGTAAGAACGCAATTTTTGGTATGTTCTGTATTCTGAGATATCATACTAATTTCGAATGTAGGTACCTACTTACGCCAATATAATGAGGTTATTAAACGAAAATATTTTATTAAATTTTTCTTACCGTTAAGTAATTTACACTACACTCAAAATCTTCGTCTGATGTACTCTCATATTTATCGGATTCAGATTCCTAATCCACACCTTGTACGATTTTTAAAAGTTCTTCAGAACGTAATTCATTAGCTTCACAATTTTTTTTTATCGATAACGATCCATAACAGCGCTGCACTATCTCAAACTGACCTTGATGCACTTACGTCTATGACGTCACAGGTTGTCTTCTATTGATGTCCATGGCGCACGAGGCACCGATATCTATTAGTTTCGTAGTGGCGGGATCTTTTAATATCGATATCAGTATTAACCAAAGTCCGGCTTTGTGTGTATTTAAAGATTTAAGTAAATATATGTGTAAGGGCTAGCAAAATTACGTACATTCTCCATAAGGATCGCATTTATTTCAAAACTCAACATTTTGATTCGAAATAAAAGTGTTTTTTTAAACTTTTGTGTATATCGACACTTTAGAAACTTAACCAAGTAACCACAGCACTAGGCGTCTTCCTATAAAGACTACGGCGCCTGGGACACGGCAAAAATTTTGGCTGGTATTATTTTTCTGTTTTTTATATAAACAAAGATCGCTATTGAAATAAAACATTAAGTTTAGGGTTTTAGGCAATAGTAGCAATACGCACAAAGCATTTGTTCATGTATTTTAATGTAATAAACGATAAGATTATATATTGTCTTCTAATAAAGACGTGGCGTGGGAGGCACGGAAACGGTTGTCTTCTATAGAAGACCGTGGCGCTCAAAAGGTTAAACTTGTTTTACATTTATTCAGCTACTATGTGACGATTATATTGCTTTGATACAAATTAAAGCACTTTATTTTGTGCCCAAATTGCATGAATAACATCTGTGTAAGCGCTTATCCAGACATTAATCAGTCAACTATATCTATCAGCTTGAAGTTTACAGAAACGCTTTTATACAATGATTATTCAGCCAATTTGTGTTGCTTGGGATGGTTTACTTGTTGCGATGAAATATAGTAGGTACTCGCCAAACTTCTGGGCCGCCCTGAAGTTGGCTTTCCGATGCGCAAGGCACGGATCGGTGCTTTTTTACCCGACTGCCGAAGAAGGGTAATGTGTTTATCAGTCTATGTATGTTTGTTCCTATGTGGCGTTCTAGAGACCAAAGGCATTGGCCGGTTTTGATGATTCTTACGTCAATCCATTCGTCTTAACCCTGCAAGTATCACTGGCTACATTAAAATTGGAAAATGGAAAAATTGCTGATTTTGGACGCCATATTGAGGGGGACAACATTTTTTGTCTTCCAAACCCATCGTGTGGGGTATCAAAATAAAGGGTTTTAAGAGTAGATTTCAAAAATATGTAACACATATATGTCTAAATGTACATACATCTAAAAAAATACCTAAAAAGTTATAAATAAAAAAAGTAAAATCAAAAAACCCGACTGCTTAAAAAGCGAACTACAAAGACGTAAACAAGAACAAAATCATGCTGTGCAGTCGGAGGATACATCTGGGTTTTTTCAGCCAGGTTGCGAATTCGTATCCTCCGACTGCACAGCATGATTTCGTTCTTGTTTACGCTCTTTTTAGTTCGCTTTTTAAGCAGTCGGTTTTTTGAATTAACATTTTATTTTTGTATGAGATTTACTATTGCGCGACATTGTAGCCAACTTCAGGGCGGCCAAGAAGTTTGGCGAGAACTAAAAAAGAAAAGTCGTTTTTGTACATCGAAAATTTTTCCATAAAAAATAGCCAGGGTGTTAAAGGAGAATCAGCAGAACCCATTTCCAGCATTTTTGGAATTTTTGTCTGTTTGTCTGTTTATTTGTGCACGCATCACGTAAAATGTACGAAACCAATGTAGATAACTTTTATGCATAAAAATTGTGAGAACTATCTTCAAGTATTACTTAGTTTTGGTTTCATCACAATCAGTTCACTTTATCAATAGTTAGATGTATTTAAAGTGTTGAAGAATTAAAATATCACAACACACGCAATTCAGATACTCGGACAGTTGAACTCCATATTTGATAGATGGCGTTGTGCATTTCGCGTTATTTTCTGAATGGTGGTGTTAAGATTTTCCGCGGAAGAATAGAATAGAATATACTTTAATGTACACCATAAAAGTTATACATCTATTTTATAAGAAAAACTTAATTATACGGGTACACAGGCGGTCTTAAGAATGACCATAGAAAAGAAAATGGTAGGTAGTTACGGTCCCTAACACCCGCCCGCCGCGCCCCCAAGCGGTGTCGCAGCTAACCAGGGGGGTAACTCTATGTCGAATCAACGATATACCTTCAAGGCCTTTTTCAAGTGTGGCTAGAGTAAAAATATTGATTCGGGACCTAATGCACGAGACTAATAAAATACGTTGTATGAGATTTTAGGTCTTATGATTAGAAACCTAAAATCTCATACAACGTATTTTTTTAATAAATTCAATTAAAAATAGCTATGTACACTTTTCGATAGGCAAGTTATCATAAGCATGTTTGTTAATAAATTATATTTGATAAAAAAATATGTCTCATCCAGTTATCTGATGGGTTAGATCAACATTTCGGCTATAATGTCAATAATGACGTTGACGTGCGTGCAATGTGTTTCGTAATTTCTCTGCCGTTATTTTTCGTCTGAATAGCCTAATGATAAGCGTAGTGGTCTACTAAATTAAGGTTGCGAGTTCGAGTCCCAGCTATGGATCGGTACTTTTTAACCGACTTTCCTTTTGGCTTTTGTTCTCTTATATCTCTGTCAATTGTGGACCAATTTTGAAAATTCTTTTTTTGTTTGAATTAGTTAGTATGTTTCCAAATTGGTCCATTTTAATTTGGTGAAGATCTGATGTAGAACTTCGGAGATATACAATAGAACTCTTCAATAAATGACGGCAAATCTCTCTGGATTGCTGCAATCGCATGTCTGTTTATTGTTTATACCATTTAATAACAGTACGCTATAAACGGCGACATTTCACCGGTTATGTTCAAGTTTCGTGATATTCGGGTAATCTAATCTGGCATTAGTACCTTATTAAAGAACTTGACTATTAGGTACAACTAAAAAGTGAAAAAAAAACTGTTTGCAAAAAAATACTAACTACCGACTTGCAAGTAAAAACACAAGAAAATGAAAAATAACTTACGTTTTTTGAAAAAAAAAAAACATTTTACCCGACTGCCGAAGGAGAGTAATGTGTTTTATGTTTTGTTTCGGTGTGGTGTTCTGGAGTGCTAAAAGATGGCGCGCAGCAAATCAGTCCTTACTTTTTAGTATGATGTCGATATTCTTCTCCCTAGAGTAAATAGTATTCTGTGCAGTGAACGTTCGATCTAGGTAGGTAGAAAGGTAAGTAAGGTAGGCACCTGTCAGGATCTGAACGTGGCAAATGACAGAGCTGTTGGCTACATACTGGTCAGACAAAATTTGAGAATAGTTGAGTGCAAAATTTTAGTTCATCGATATCATTGATTTTTTTGGAAGTTCTTTAACTTCCAAAAAAACACACCACAAAGCAAGAAATAAAATTTCTTTTCCGAAGTCTTTGTTTTGGTACTTATTGTTTTTCGACACCGACTTCGAAAAAGAGAGTTATTTATAGCTTTGTAGTGTTTTTACTATTCTACTATGGCTGCGCAGTAGGAAATTCATACAAAAACAGCTCCATTTCGTGCCTCGCGCATCCGGTAAACCAACTTCAGGGCGGCCAATAAGTTTGGCGAGGGCTATAACTACAAATGTTTATCACTATTTCATTTAACTATAAACCTATGTTTAAAAACTGACCAAGTGCGAGTTAAACTTTTGGTTTTCTTTAATTTCTTTTTTTTCTTATTAGAGAACAGATTCAGTTAGCCCATAGTAAGTGGTTAACAGTGCATCCACATTAACCGTTCGAGTCGAATGTACAAGGCGTAAGCACTACTGCTTATCCTTTTAGTCAGGTCCTCTATGTGCGCCGTACAATTTAAAATACGATCTATTGTCAGTCCGGTTACTGGCTAGGAATATTGATTTTTCAAAAATCCAATCATGCAGTTTTAGTTTTCATCAAAATCGGGCTTTGAGTGCTTTTCGCTATTCCTCATAGTTTCGGATTTTGCCATCCACGTCCACTTGAAAAACTGTATAGAAGATGTCAAAATTGCGAAGTCAGTGAGAACTGGCTGAAATGCAATTAATAGGCTTGCTTAAATTAAGTTTTTTTAAGTTATTATTGTTTAACCATTATATAGTGCCATATAGACCGGGTTTCTCACCGCTAAATTATCGCAGAATTAATGTGACAAATTGTCAAACACGCGTTATCTGCTGTGATTGGTTGAATTAATTTTCAACAGCCAATCACAGCATGTAACCGGCGATTATTCGTCGATTACGTTAACAGCCCGATAATCGAATGTTGTGAAACCACGGGTTTTTTATTTATGTCCTTTTAAAATTCATTTGATTATACGGTATTGTTATTTATTTACGGTATTGTTAGTTATTGTACTGTCATTTGCAAACAGTATTATCGGATGTTTGATTGCCATTGGTAAGTCATTAACATAAAATGAAACAAGCGGTGGCCCTAGTATACTTCCTTGTGGAATTCCGTAGACAATATTACGTTCCTCAGATTGCAACATTTCTTCCCTTTTTGTTTAGATGCGATTTAAAAAAATCAAAGAATAATAAATATTTTTATTGACACAGAAAAAGAGTTATTTATACATTTTCATTTGAAACCCTGACTCCTGTGCTAGGTGAAACCTGTGTTACAGGAGTCAGTGTCCTCACCCGTTGTGGTACTGGTGTTCACAACATTTTATGCATCAGAAATAGAAAGAAACAAAAAATAATAATATCCATTAAAAATAATATATGCGTGCTCTTATGTGGCGTGTGTGCGTGTGTTTATGCATAGGTGTGAAAGTGTGAGTGTGTTGTGTGTATGTGTGTGTTGTGTCTTTGTGTGTGTTTGGTGTGTGGTGTGAGTGATCATGGTTGGTGGCTGGACTTGGGTTATATAATAAGACTTGATTTGCCTACCTAACTATTAATCATCTCGAGTATTGTTCTTTGATTACGTTTTCCGTCTGTTGGTAGTCAAGTGTTTGGAGCCAAGAATTCAGTTTTATTTTAGTTTTATTTTTTGTTAGTGGGTTGAAGTTGAGGATGGTGTTTAATTTATTATATAAATAAGTCGATAGATAAAGATGTTGCCGTCGAGCGGATGCGGTCTTACATTTGACTGTGCTACATACATTACCACCAGTTCTCTTATGTTTGTTTGCCTGATTTACCGGGGTCTTCTCATGCTGCTTCAATATGAGCTTGAGCAGGTATAGTTGTCTCACTGTAAGCACTTGGCAACTTTCATAAAGGGTTCTTGTGGGGTACCGGTACGGCTTGAAGGTCATGACTTTTAAGAGAGATCGTTGGGCTCTCTCGAGGCGTATCATATAGGTTTTACAAGCACCTCCCCAAGCAGTAATACAGTAACCCACGATGGACTGTGCCAGAGCCAGATAAACCGCACGGAGAAGCTTAAACTCGGCCACTTGTCGTAGTTTCTTAAACGCCCATATAAGTTTCCCAACACGCGCAGAGATCTGTTCAATGTGGGGCCGCCAGGTAAGTCCCTCGTCCAGAATCACTCCCAAGTACTTCATTGTTTTTTGTTGAGTGATTGGAAGACATGAGCATGGGAGACTACTATTGGCGACGTCACAGGAGTGTGCTTTGAGACTTATTACTGTAGGCTTGGTTTTGGCGAAAGTAAATTGCATAAATGAGGTTTTCGAGATGTTAAGGGTTAGTAACTTCGCTTCCAGCCAGTGGATTATTTTGCGTAAGCTTGTCTCAGCAGCTTCCCGTGCCGCGTCCCAATGTTCCCCATGGAATATTAGTACCGTGTCATCTGCATAGCTAAAGATTTTACCATTACTGAGAGACAGCTGGCATAGGTCATTCACATAGAGTAGGAAAAGACTGGGGGATAAGCAGCTACCTTGAGGCACACCGTAATCAACCCTGGCTTCGCTGCTAATGACTTCACCAATTTTTACTTTTTGTGTCCGGTCGTTGAGAAAGTCTGTAAAAATGCCCAGAGCCTTTCCCCGGATTCCAGCATGCTCTAACTTGTTGACAAGGGTTGGAATACAGACGGTGTCAAACGCCTTGGCCAGGTCCAGGAAAACACCTAAACATTTCTGCTTTGCGTGGAGTTTCTTAGTTACGTAATCACCGAGTTGATTAACTGCATCTGCGGTGCTTTTGCCGGGCCTAAAGCCAAATTGCGCGTCCGATATTATTTTATAGTGCTCTAGGTATTTCATAAGTCTACGGTTCAACAATTTTTCTAATATTTTTGACATTGCTGTCAGAACTGAAATAGGTCTATAATTTTTTACATCGTCCTGGTTTCCACCCTTGTGAACAGGTGTTATTAGGGATTTCTTAAAGATACGAGGAAAAACACCTTGTTCAAAGCAGGCTTCAATAAGTTTTGTAATAGGTGGAACAAGTACTTCTTTACCCAGTTTGAGGAGTTTAGCCGGAATAGAGTCCCAACCTGTGGCACAATCATTTTTCAGGTTGTTAATGACTGCCTCTACTTCAGCCTCGTCCGGAGGAAGTAGGACCATAGAATCTCGCGCAGGAGGTGTTTCAATGACGTAAGGGGCCAGTGAGGATTTTTTATTTTTTATATTGTCTGCCAATATCTTACCGATGTTCGAAAAAAAGTGGTTTATTTGGTCAATGGCATTAGGCACGTCCGCAATTTCAGTGGCAGTTAGAAGTTTGTCAGCTGATTTTTGTTTCCCGGTTTGATTGGTAATAGAAAGACATATCCTCTTACACCATAAATCATCAAGCTTTTTTAGTATAATATTATGGTCCACGTAATCAAATGCTTGAGTCATGTCACATAATATCGCACACACTTGAGTATTTGTATCTATATTTGTCATAACCGTATCATCATCAGCGGAGCGAGCATGGGTGTACCCAATACATTTGTGACAAGACATGATACATTATGTCATGTCTTACAATTTGTCTTAAATGCTAACACGGGTCAAAAATGTGACATATTTTAAAGGCGTGACATGCCTTTCTTGTTGCTTGTTCTTGTGCATGGCCTACTGGAACATGGCTTGAGTCACAAAATTCATTGCAGTTTGGGCGATAAAGCCATTTTGTCTTAAGGCTAGCTTTTCCCTACGAAGTAGGTATTTATCGCGCCACTGTTACCGCGATGCGTGCGGCGCGCTCGCGTGTGCGTAAAGTCAACAAAAAAGCCACAGTAAAGGTGTGTTCTCTACAAAGGTTTATTTTACTATTGCTTTTAATAGTACATTGTGTATTAAGGGCGGTATGTAAGGAATTACGATCGAGACTCTAGTAGAAGCCCGAAGTCGAAGACTGAGGGCTTTCTGAGTCGAGGTTCGTAATTCCCGTACCGCCCGTGATACATACAATGTTTTTCATCACATTTGCGAGTAATAATTGTGAATTATATTTTTAATACACAAGTCAGCACAGCTGTTATTACGAAATACGTGAACTTTTTTTTAAGCGGTTGGCGAATTTTTGGCCACACCACAGATTATACAGTGTTTCGTTCAGAAACTTTAAGGGCAAATACTTAGGTATACAGCCATGACGGAGTGTAAAAAGAATTATATAATTTCGACGTTTTCATACTATAACTATTAAAATTGATTATTAAGAACATAAATTGAGTATTTAAGTAACATGTAGCGAGATTGCAAAGAAATTCATGTTTAGATAACATTTTAAGACAATTTTTCAATTGCGTGTAAACTCCTTGCTTGAACTTGCATGACCTGTGTGCTGTACCATAAATTAAAAAAATATTACTTACCGCCCTAGGGTTTCATGACAAACAAAAAAGCTCAAGGGTTTTATATGGGGCATTACGGCCAAGTTAACCTATATGTTTTGATACTGTTTACGTGCAAGTGTGAAAAAGTTATTAAAATACGAGAGTTACAATGCGTGGTAAATAAATAATAACTTATAGTGTGTACTTTAGTTTTATAAAAATGGCATAAATCGTATTTTATTTATTCAATTATTTGACTACCTAACTATTTATGTTTTTGAAAAGATAAACGGATGGACTAAAAAGAAACAAAAATAAAAAATAATTATTAAACTGTTGTTGAATCAAAATCCAAGATGGCACCGATCGAAATTGCCAAAATTTTAGTCATGGGTGTCATTTTTATGGTTTTTGAGGTCGCTGAATGCGAATTTGTGGTCAAAATAAAATTACAAAATGATGCTGACCCTAATTTTTGAAACGTACGTCATGGGTATCATTTTCATAGTTTTCGTGGTGTGTTATTGTGAATACGTGCTAAAATGAAAATATAAGACGACGCCGACCGAAATTTCTGAAATTTTCGACATGGGTGTAATTTTCAGGGTTTTTGGGGTCGCTAAATACGAATTTGTGGTCAAAATAAAATTCCAAGATGGCGCCGACCGAAAGTTTTGAAACTTTCGTCAAGGGTGTCATTTTCGGAGTCACTAATTGCGAATTTGTGGTCAAAATAAAATTCCGAGATGGCGCCGACCGAAATTTCTGAAAAATTCGTCATGTGTGTCATTTTCAGGGTTTTTGGGGTCGCCAAATACGAATTTGTGGTCAAAATAAAATTCCAAGATAGCGACTTAAAAAACCCTAAAAATTACACACATGACGAAAGTTTGAAATATTTCGGTCTAGGCCAGACCGAAATATTTCAAACTTTCGTCATGGGTGTCATTTTCAGGATTTTTGGGGTCGCTAAATGCGAATTTGCGGTCAAAATAAAATTCCAAGATGGCACCGACCGAAATATTTCAAACTTTCGTCATGGGTGTAATTTTTAGGGTTTTTTAAGTCGCTAAATGCGAATTTGTGGTCAAAATAAAATTCCAAAATTTTTGAGACTTTGGTCACGGGTGTCAGTTTTCAAGTCAGCTTCATCTTATATTTTAATTAGAACCATGAAAATGACACTCATGACGAAAGTTTCAAAAATTTTGGTCGGCGCCATCTTGTATTTTCATTTTGATCCCATATTAGCATTTATCGACCCCAAAAACCATGAAAATGATACCCATGACGAAAGTTTCAGAAATTTTGGTCGGCGCCATCTTGTGTTTTCATTTTGACCCCATATTGGCATTTATCGACCCAAAAACCTTGAAAATGACACCCATGATGAAAGTTTCAGAAATTTTGGTCGGCGCCATCTTGTATTTTCATTTTGACTCCATATTAGCATTTAGCGACCCCAAAAACCATGAAAGTGACACCCATGACGAAAGTTTCAGAAATTTTGGTCGGCGCCATCTTGTATTTTCATTTTGACACTATATTAGCATTTATCGACCCCAAAAACCATGAAAATGACACCCATGACAATCATATCAAAAATTTCGGTTGGCGCCATTTTGAATTTTTAATTTGACTAATATTCGCAATTTTTTTATTTTTTGTTGTCTAATAACAAAAAAAATACAATGTGGTCTCATAATAAATCGGTCGATAGATTAGCGAGAAGTCCAGCACGAATAACTGGCATAGGTCCTGCCTCGTCAAGGCCTCGCGGGCGACTGAAGGAAGAGCCGTACTGCGGCCGCTGTGTTATATATAAATTTATTATTAAAACAATTAAACTATTTTATAAATTCTACTCTGAGAATAAAGTTCTATAAGTTGTTAACTATTTTAGATATGTTTTTTGGGAGTAAATATTTCTAATCTTCAAGAAAAATAATATAAATCATCAAAAAAACAAAATTTCCGCCTCCTCTTCCGATTTTTTTTGATCTAGTGAAGTTTTTGATATCATGTTTTAAGTCTCAGAAATGAAAAGGACATATAGTGAACTACAATATATATTTTTATTGCATTAAAAAAATCTCTACCTATTTGTTTGTTTAATAATGAATCAAAGAGATGTAAAAGTCGGGCTACCTGCCCTTAAATGCTAGCACAGGCGGCTTGAGAAAATTGCCTGACGTTTATATGGGACTCATCGAGTCATAATCGCTAACAAGGGCGCACCCATTTTGTCACAAATGTCACATTTTGACAGATGATTAAGAAAAATGAATCACTTTTGTTCGGAGGTGGTGATAAAATATTTTCCTTCTAATTACTGCACCAAATGCCAATAAATTTATTGTTTGTGTGTGGTGATCAATCCTTATTAATTAATTGAAATGTTACAGGATTATTAATTAATTTAATATTATTACTTTTTTATAATTGTATTTTTTTATTGTTTTTCTTATTTTTAAATATTATTTTGTCAACAATCATTGCACGCCTCTCGATTCGGTCCACCACCACTATATCAGGCTTATTAGCGATAATAGTCCTGTCAGTGATGATGGACCGATCCCAGTACAATGTGATATTGCCATTTTCAAGAACTGGGTCGGGCACATACTTGTAGTACGGTACCTCCGATGCCACAAGAGTGTATTTCAGAGCAAGTTGTTGGTGGATGATCCTGGCTACAAGGTTGTGTCTATGCAAGTACTCCTCGTTAGCTAGACGAGAACATCCAGAGATAATGTGGCGGATCGATTCACCCGGGCGGTGACATGCCCGACAGATGTCAACCGTGCCATCCTTCACAAAAAATCTCCGTTAGTTATTCGTCATGAAAACTTCGTCCATAATTGCACAGACAAAACCTTTGGTTTCCCCAAAGAGGTCACCGAAACGCAGCCAGGCTACGGACGCTGCTTGGTCTACATCGGACCCATGTAGGGCCCGGAAAAAGCGTCCGTGAAGCTCCTTACTCTGCCATACTTCCCTGCGGTCGTTAGTATCAAGCACTACAGGCTTGCGCCAGTTCTCATTCGCCAAGTAGAGCGGGGTGAGTCCCTTGTCCACTACTACTACATCTCGATGTATACCCACGACGGTGTGTAGAAAATATTCCCTGAGATTGCATATATCGCGGTTGTGGAGGTTTTTGGCATTTAAAAAGCCACGGCTTCCACAATTCCGCGGGCTATACAATCTCATGACCGAGCGTGGGTGATGCATTCGATATGCAGTCAGCAGTGTACGGACACGCCTATCCAGGGCGTCGAGTTCCGTTGAGTATGCCGAAAGAGTACATCAATACCGGCATTACCCAACCGTTGAAGGCTATTGAATACCTTCTTCAGGCGGCCAAAGAAGCGTTTCTTCAACGATTGCTTCATGTCAGTAGTGCTGATACCTAACGCTTCCGACATACCCAAATACTTATAGGTTTCGTTTGGAGAGTGGGATCTCAGGTTTATGGAATCCGCTAGTTGAATACCTACGGATTCCACAATCTCCCCTCGCTTTACATGCATAACTGCACATTTGTCCACACCAAACTCCATCCTGATGGCGTTACTAAAAGTTTCAGTTACCTTCAGTAGCTCCATCAGCTGAAGGTTGCTGGGGGCAAAGAGCTTCAGATCATCCATGTAAAGGAGGTGAGATATAACCAGACCACCTCTCTTCAACCGATAGCCTAGCCCTGAATTGGTTTGTAAAATTATTATTTTTTTTGTTAAAAATGGAAAGATCAAACTATTTTTAGTTGTTTTTTCGATGTAATTACAAAGTTATATCAAATTGAAAAGTTTTCTTGAATCCAGTACCGAAAACACCTCGACAGTTCCCGAACAAACCCGAGCCCGTGTGACGTCACGACGTTCATTTGTACTCATTGTAGCACATAGCTGATACAGTGTTTTGACTTTTAACCGATTCAATCTTGTTATTATCGTCAATATATTGATGAAAATCAAAAATATTGATCCTTAAATGTTATTGTGCTTGCTTCATACCATTATGTACAAATACTATAAAAAAAATCCCCATTATATGTGAATCGCGCAATAGGCAAGTACCTAGCAATCTATACCTACTAAAGTTTTAAGAAATGTTCTATGTGTTACAAGATTTTAACTAGAATGTGTTAATTATTATGTTATCTTATTCTAATTTAGTATTAGATTCGTATTAATATATTTTAATTTGATCATTACAGACTGAGATAAGTAAATTTTTATGTGAACTTTCGTGCAAATTTGACATTGTTGTATAATTACGTAACTTGAAAACATGTATTTTTGCTTATGGAGATATATTCATTATTTTATTCTTAAATGATAGATATAGGCGTAAACTAATATTTTTGTTTGAATTATGAAAATCGGTCAACGCATTTAAGACATATTTATTGAAGAATTAGTGTTAAAAAATCTACCAAGTTAATATTTTCACGTTTTTGTTCTACGAAGTTTTTTAGTGTTTGTAAATATATAATATAGATATTAGTGTTTAATATTATTAAGATATATGTAAATAATGGGAATTACCGAGCATTTTAAGGATTTTGTGCAAAAAATAAATATAATTAAAGGTTGCACAGATTTCGGGTTGTATCATAATTAGTGGTATCTAATGAAGTTTTTTGATATCCAAAGTCGAAGTTTCGCGCCAATCCTGTTTGTTTACTTTTTATTTTACACCAATATCACCTACCCATATGTGAAAACGATAACGTTATGACAATTCTGTTTCTAATTGTACCTGGTAAACAACAATAACAAACACTGCCCAAGTAGCAAAGACTTGCTATATAAACGACATTAAAGCCAAAAAAATGTTTTATAAAGGCCATATTAGTGCTTATAAGAGTGGGTTTGGGCACAACTTATAAGGGCTAAAATTATTATAATAAGCTAATCCCCCTTAAACACGCATCTAAACGCATACTATATGGCTTATTGGCTACACACAGACACGAAATTCGCTTTAATATAAAAAAATACCCTTATAACAGCTAATAAAATTCGGCTATAAGGCCGATTTCTCGTGTAGAAGCAAACTCATCGATTTTTTTAAAGAAAGAAAAAAGTAAAAGACTAGTCATTTACCACATCGATCTTTTTTCGTTTTACACTGGAAGTTTATGTGGGAAAGCAGTTTTATGAGATTTGTGGATATGTTTTATGCCATATTTTTAATGCGCCTCTTTAATTTTACGTTTTTATTATAAGAAAAATTATAAAAAAAATTAGAGGCCTTGTTCATTGCTACTATAAGCATAATTAACAAATTATATGCTTTTATAAATCACCTCTAAGTCATCTACTCTTATTATAGCAGAGTTGTGCTAATAAGCTCAACAATATTGAAAGATTTTAGGGTTCCATTATCTTTATTAAAAAAATTGTTAATATTACTTTGAACTTTTTTTATTTTACGTAACCAAGACAATATCTAATGAATTGAATGTGGACAGTTTCTTGACAAAGATGATTGCCACGAATTGTGTACTGCAGTGATATGTTATACTCCATAGCCCAAGTAGCTACATTATCATCTCTGAACGATGTATTCCCGTTGTCCCCGTAATCTGTGTCCCCGTTACGGGGACAACGGAACGTATAAAATTTTCTTCCCGTTGTCCCCGTTATGCACATACATAACGGGGACAACGAGAAGGAATTTTTATGACGTTCCGTTGTCCCCTTTATTTTTTTTTTATTTTTTTACGTGAGTAATTTAGCACAGCAAGCCTAAAACTAAAATGAAAGATATTTTTATATGTTACTGTAAAAACCCAAACTACGGTCAATCCTAGGCTTTACCGGCTTTTTACCAAGACTTACTGGTATGTCCTATATAGTAACTACCCATAAAGTTGATACTAATAATGGGAAAAAGGAATTGAACTCAAAGTATAAAAAAAGGAATACAATTTCAATTATATCAACAAAAATACTAGCAGATTTTTTCAAGAAAATACCCTGTAGGTATTTGCGAGTTAACAAGTTGCATTTGGAAATCTGTAATAAATTCTTCCATGTCAATTGCATTCAGCGTTCGGCGTTTTGGGTTGTTTTATCTCACGAAAGCGGGTGAGCCATACTTGTAGTTGTAATGCGTATAGACACGCGCTCTTGTGTGCGTAACTACGGGTAGCGTTAGCAAGCTCATCGCTAATGAACAAAATAATAAAGTTATTAGATTTTTGCTATGCATAGATAAGACATGGTAAAATAAAATAGAAACTTATATATTCAAGAAACATTTAATTTTAGCAATATTTTGAATACAATTTATATTTTATTTAAATTAGTATTTCAAGTAGAATCGTAACTAGACTCTTCTTCAGAGTCAGTTTCTTCTTCACTGTCATCTTGTAAATTTATGATTAATTCAGTATCAGCGTCAAAATATTTAATATATTAAAATTTGTATTTTGCTCCGTACAACGTCAGTTGTAAATCCATCAATGTCTACATTATTTTCTCTCTTTCTTCGGTTTTTCATGGGTGACATAAAATTCGAAGATGTACTTGCGAAATCTCTTCCTTCTTTTAATATTTTCTGCACTTTTCTTTCACTTACCCCCGTCACTGCTGCAGTGCGTTTTGTAATATTACGCAAATGTGATAAATCACAATTTGGTTCTCGATGAAGTTCCATGAATTCATATTCTTCTTTGAGAAAATTATAAATATTTGCAATCATTTGACGGGCCTAAAATAAACCATACATTATTAAAATCTCGTTTAACAAGTTCTTATTAAACTAACTAATAAAGTAATTCATGACACACAACATAAATACACACCAAACATTAATATTAATTTGCCTTACCTCACTGCGAACAACTTTTCTCCGTATCTTCTATGCTGACGGTATTCGATAAATAATTTTGGCGCGAACCAATAAGCACTACTGACTCGGCCGGCGACTCGGCCACGACTGACCGCTCCCGAGCTAACGCACACAAATACAGTGTGCATGTACACTTACACACACAAGCATGGGTCACCCGCTTTCGTGAGATAAAACAACTGTACATTCGCGTTTTTTTTTTTGTTTTTTATTATATATTTCTTAATTGTTTATGTAAGCATTTGTAAAGGTATACCTAACATTCTCTCTATTATGGCACTCTCACTTACATAATTTTAACGCAACGGGGACAACGGCCATAATTTTAAAAGTATATATTACAATAAATTAACGGGGACAGCGTACGGGGACAACGGGAAGTAATTTTAATTATTTTATTAAATTCCCGTTGTCCCCGTTAACGGGGACACAGATAACGGGGACAACGGGAATACATCCTCTGAACCCGTCCTTTTCCATGCCTCTATTTATGTCACTATCACGCTCATCAGATGATTAATTATCACATTGAATAAAGGAATATTTTAGGAAATCTTCATCGAAAGTGTCGTTGTCAATGTTTTGTGAAGTTAGTTCTACGGAACCCATAGCATTTGCATCCATCGAGATGCAAAGTCAAGTATATATATAACAATTCTTGTAGCTGTTATATAAAGTGTTCGTCAAGACTTTTATACATATAGAAGCCATATAACTTGCCATTTTGTATTAGCTTTAAAGCTGTATTTTGATAGTCTTTATATGGGTATAGTTTTATAACAGCCATATTAATATAAAAATAGTATGACGCCAAAGCGGCTACATGGCTAAAATATTATGTGTCTGAATAGCCATATTATATGCTTATATATGTCTATGCTTTAAAAGGGCCATTTAAATTAGTTATATAAACGTTTGTAAGATGAAATTATAAGACTAATTTACCATATTAGGAAAAAACACTTTAACACGCTTTTATAAAGAGAGTTGCAAAACTAATACTGTTACAAAACATTTAAAAGAGCCCTTATAAAACCTTCGTTATATAGCAATTTTGCTACTTGGGTGGACCACTAACACGTAATATTCATTACCACTACTTTATTTATGCTCAAAACTGCCAAATCGTCCATCAGGTGGGTATATTATCGAAATCAGCCTTTAAGAATCCTTTATCACACATGACTAAATCAAATTTGCTGTTATAAATAATACTTTTGCACAAATTTTCGGATATTTTAGTCAATTCACGTGTAGTTGACACTGTAGTACAAAATTCCTTGAACGTTATGACGTCACCAATATGGCGACCAATCATGGCCCGTTCGTAGACAGGTGGTTCTTTTGAAAATTTTATCGATTTTCAACAGGCTTATAATAAATTGAAAAAAAAATATCCAAGAGATTTTTGCAACGACAATATAATGTATGATATGTAAAGTCTCAAAATAATTTTTAAATATCGTGTTTTTTTTTAAATTTAGCAACCCAATTCTCCAGCAGCATGCTTAGAGGATTCAGGGCTAGGCAAAACCAAAGTGGTTTAACTATCGCCCTGGAATATACCTCGCTCGATAAAAAAAGATATCCTTATATAAATATCCTTTGGATATTTCGACATCCTGGATAGCGAAGGACTGTGCTCCATTGCCCCATACACGACATCAGGAAGGTGCGTAGAGTTTTATCTATTTTATACAATTCTAGCACCCTTGCATGTGCCATGTATGAGGCACCGAGTCAAAGGCCTTCTTATAATTTATCCAACATGTCGACAGATCCTTTCGGGAACGCCGAACCTGTTGGCTAATGGCCATATCAATAAGGAGTAGCTCCTTAGTAACGCGGGACCCGTTCCTACAACCATTCTGAGAGACCGACATGATCGAGTTATCGTCGACGTGTTTATTAATTATAACTCTCAAAATGGATGTAAGAACCTTATAGACCGTTGGTAAACATGTAATAGGTCTATAATTTTTGGGTTCCGCGGTGCTACCAGACTTGTGGAGCAGGTGGGTTATTCCTGTTGTAAGGAACTTGGGTAGCGAACCAGACTCCAAGGCTGCCTGGTACTGAGATGCCAAACGAGCGTGCGATCTTTGTAGCCACTTGATCCAGAAGTTGTGCAGCACTGAACGAGCTACATCTTGGGGGCTGACCGTGATAGCCCCCATTTCTTGGATTGGATCGTACGCTCGTTCGACCTCCCGAGTCCATTCACTTTCGGTGTGACTGACAGGCACCGACCAGATGTTGCGCCAGAATGAACACATAGCGTCATCATCCGGCAGGCGCGTATCAGTCACACCTTGGTCGGGTCGCTCCCAAGCCCGATAAACCCACCTTTCATTACTTTGGAATGTACGATTCTGGGTGTATCGCTCCACTCTCCGCTTGTACCTACGAATACGGTGTGCCCATGCAAACACTTTTTGTTTCAGGAAGTCGATGCGCTCTGTGACATGGGATATATAGTCTCGGGGGCTGACATCAGTCCCCGAAAACGCCCGTCTCACAAAGCGCATCACTCTTGGGCGATTATTGCCCTCCCTGAAACAAACTAGTTTGCCGATGAGTGCTCTGGCCCCACCAATACGACGTTCGATCCTGCACTGCCAAGCCAGTACGGCTGGTTTCTGTCGTGTAGCTCTATCATCTGCAAATTTGACGTGGGCTACACGACATGCCGCTACAGCTGCGCAGTACATGATCGAATGTGTATCAGCGAGGTCTTCGCAGTCATCAAAATAGTTTGACAACTGCTAATCCAGAACAGCCACCAGCGCCCCATTTTTATTATGCATGGGCAAACGAGGTAATCGTGGCCTAAGTTCGGGTGGCATGTAACGATATTCCCGAATAGCACACTCCAAAGCACTCCACAATTTCTCATTGCACCGCACCTGATCCGAAAGTCATTGGGCCGACACGTTGACGGCTGGCTCAAGCACCTGAAACTATGAGAGCATCCGGACACGGTACGCGGTCAGGTTGTTTCCTTCCTCTGTAGCCCCAAAGTATGCGCGCATGACATTTTCGTTAATAGATTGTGTCCATCTCATGCGCTGCACACTTCCGCCGGATGCTGGGACCCTATCAGAGACCGGTAAGCCTCGAGGTCCTAAGTGGTACGGCGGCTGGCGTCCTCCCCGTCGACGCGCAGGTGGTGGTGTCGTCGGCGGAGAGAAGTACTCGTCGCTCGAGCTCCACGCAACTGCCACGGCCGGTGTCACAGCACTCACGGTGGGGCTGGTTTCCGGCGGCGGCGAGGCGGAGCTGGGCGACGAGGCCGGAGATGGTGGGCGTGCTTTTCTTGCGGCGGCAGCTCTCGTTAACATGACATCGCCGTCGACTTCATTTTTCACATTTCTTATTCTTGAATTTGTATTTCGGTCATAGTTTTGGTGATTTTACTGTTGTATGTTTTTTTTCTTTGATTTCATATTGTTTTGTATAATTCAGATAGAAATTACTAAGAGAAAAAATTTGCCAACTGTCTGTCAAGTCGAGCCACAGATTATTTATTTTGATTATTATTATTTTGTCTATATTATTTTATTTGTTCATTTTACGAGTATATACATATCTTTACATTTTAAATATTATTCTATAAAAAAAGAAAATAAAAAAACATGTAAAAATACAAAAATAGTAGCCCACCGGTATCGGGAACAGGGTCCAAGCTACCGGTGGTCAGGGCTCCTGAGAGAGGAACCTCCTAACGATACGCGCCGCGTCCAGGAGTACCGCTTTCTGGATCAAGTCCTTGATCCAGCTGCCCAACGAGAGCCTCCTAAGTTGTTGGTCGAGGCTCTTGGCTATTATGCCATTGGCCGTAACGACCATCGGCACAATGATCGCTGTATTCACGTCCCACATGTCGACAACCTCGCGAGCCAGATCAAGATACTTGCTTTTCTTATCTCTCTCAGCCTTCACGAGGTTCTCGTCATGTGGGACCGCTATATCAACAATCATTGCGCGACGCTCAAGTCGGTCTATCACCATTATGTCAGGCTTATTGGCAACAATAGTCCTGTCAGTGATGATAGACCGATCCCAATACAACGTGACATTGCCATTTTCGAGAACTGGGTCGGGCACATACTTATAGTAAGGCACTTCCGACTCCACAAGATTGTATTTAAGAGCAAGTTGCTGATGGATTATCCTGGCTACAAGATTGTGTCTATGCAAATAGTCTCCGTTAGCCAGACTAGAACAACCGGAGATAATGTGACGGATTGATTCACCCGGCCGGTGACATGCCCGACAGATGCCAACCGTGCCGTCCTTCACAATGTATTTCCGGTAGTTGTTCGTCATCATAACTTCGTCCATAATCGCAAAGACAAAACCTTCGGTTTCCCCGAAAAGGTCACCAAATCGCAGCCAGGCCACGGACGCTAAAAGATCTACATCGGGCCCAAGTAGGACCCGAAAGAAGCGTCCGTGAAGCTCCTTGCTCTGCCATACCTCCCTGCGGTCATTAGTATCTAATACTATAGGTTTGCGCCAGTTCTCGTTAGCCAAGGAGAGCAGGGTGAGGCCCTTGTCCACCGCTACCACATCTCGATGCATACCCACGTCAGCGGCCTGCAAGTATTCCCTAAGACTACATACCTCGCGGTTGTGTAGGGTCTTAGCATTTAAAAAGCCACGACCCCCGCACTTCCGAGGGATATACAGTCTCATAACCGATGAACGTGGGTGATGCATACGATTTGCCGTAAGCAGCATGCGGACCCTCCTATCCAGGGCGTCAAGTTCAGTCTTAGTCCATTTGAGTATGCCGAAAGAATACATTAATACCGGCATGACCCAGCCGTTGAAGGCGCGCACCTTGTTACCGCCCGATAAAAGACTATTTAGTACTCTTTTCAGGCGGCCAAAGAAGCGCTCCTTCAACTAGTGTTTCACGTCAGTAGCATTGATGCCTAGTGCTTCCGACATACCCAAATAC